>CM055116.1:591310374-591352874 GCA_029206835.1 Rana muscosa
GGTAATACAGAAAAAGCAGGGAGTGGGCCTTTATTGAGATGAGTGCATCAGATCGCAGCGCTGCTATTTGCAACATATGCTTGATCAGACATATGTCGACCTGCCATGCAGTTCGTTGGCAAGCACACCTAAAAGACCCACACCAAAAAACAAAGCGGACCTCTCCTTCCTCCTCATCAGCTGGGATCTCCAACCCCACTATAACCTTCAGTCCTCTCTGAAACCTACACTGAGAGGAATGAAGGTGTAGAATTAGGTGTGTCACAGCCAAGTACTTGCGGGGAATCTGCTATCGGTACACCGACGTCAGATTGTACCAGGCAAATTTCCCTGCCCCATCTGCTGCACCGCCGAAAGAAGTTCGCTCCCAGCCATCCACATGCCCAGCGGTTGAATGCTAGCTTGGCTAAATTGCTAGCACTTCAACTGCTGCCTTTTCTGTTGGTAGACTCTGCCTCCTTCCGTGAGTTTGTGGAATGTGCGGTTCCTCAGTGGCAGGTTCCCAAACGCCACTTTTTCTCATGGAAGGCGATTCCGCTCTACCGGCATGTGGAAGGCAATGTCTTGGCCTCGCTGGACAGGGCGGTCAGTGGTTAAGGTGCATATTACCGCTGACTCATGGTCCAGCAGGCATGGACAGGGACGTTATCTATCTTTCACGACGCATTGGGTGACTCTGATGGCAGCTGGGAAGGATGCAGGACAGGGTGCAGTAGTGTTGGAGGTTGTTCCCGCCACCACGCCTCCAAAATGCTACTACTGGTGATTCTGACACACCTCTCTCCTCCACCCCCTCATCTTCTTCTTCCTCCATGGCCTCTTCCTGTGCTTTGTCCTCGGAACCAGCAGTGCTCTGTAAGCATTCAAGGGGCTATGCAAGTACGCAGGCAAAGAGATGCCATGCGGTGCTTGAGCTGGTGTGCTTGGGGGACAGGAGCCACACTGGGCCACACAGGGGCAGAGATTCTGTCAGCTCAGCAGGGGCAGGCTCAGAGGTGGTTGAGGCCACACCAGCTTAAGCCAGGAATGGTGGTTTCCAACAATGGCACCAACCTCCTCTCCGCCCTCCGACAGGGACACCTGACCCATGTGCCCTGTTTGGCTCACGTCCTTAACTTGGTGGTGCAGTGGTTCTTGGGCAGGTACCCGGGCTTACAGGATGTCTGAAGCAGGCCAGGAAAGTCTGTGTGCATTTCCGCCGGTCATATAATGCCAGTGCTCGGCTGGCTGAACTGCAAATGGAATTTAACCTGCCCAAGAACCCGCCTAATCTGTGACATGCCCACCAGGTGGAACTCAACGTGGGCTATGCTGCAGCGGCTGCACATGCAGCAGAGGGCCATCAATGAGTATCTGTGCCAATATGACAGGAAAGTGTCAGAGGAGCTTGTTTTTCTTTTTCGTACATCACGGGACACAGAGCGACTTAGTCATTACTAATGGGTTATTTAGATTACCTTCAGGTGCTGGCACTGGCAACTTCCAAACTGGAAGTACCCTCCCCTATATAAGCCCCTCCCATCCGGGAGCACCTCAGTTTTCTTTTTCGTACATCACGGGACACAGAGCGACTTAGTCATTACTAATGGGTTATATAGATTACCTTCAGGTGTTGGCACTGGCCAATTCCAAACCGGAAGTACCCTCCCCTATATAAGCCCCTCCCATCCGGGAGCACCTCAGTTTTTTGCCAGTGTCTAAGGTGTTGGCCAAAGAGTAACATGTGTTTTCACTGGGCTTGCGTACAGGATCTTTTGGGCCTTAGTAAGCTGTTCCGGATCCCACCAAAAAAGCTTCATAGCTAAACAGTCGGTACCCGGGCCTTGCAGCAGAAGAGCAAGGTTTTGCCTGTAATGCCTCTCTTAGGAGGGCTGGACCCTGGGATCCAGAGCTCTGGTCATACCCACGACCAAGATGTTGTCTGTGCAGGGTGCTATACAGGTCCAGGGGAGTGGAATCCTTGGGAACCCGGTCCCTGAAGGTTTAATTACAATGCCTGCCGTGATAGGTGAAGTTTGGACTTCTGTGGACCAAACAAAGTCCTGCGGCGGGGATCAGGTAAGTGGGGGCCCCCAGGAACTTGGTTCTATTGGGGGACCCCCAAGCCTAATTTGTCTTTCTGTCTGTTACCTAACGGTATTCCCGCTAAATATCTGTGTTTGCCTGTAACTACTGAAAATGTAAAATTTTAATAGTAGTCAAGAAAAAAAAAAAAAGGGGGGACCGCGGTACCTGTGTTAAACCACTAGAGGCCGCTGTAGTCCATTTTTCTTGTCATGTGGATCTTTGGTTTTCTCAAGTCAAAAGATCCAGGCAGTTGGTAAGTTTCTCTGTGGGAATCCACTTCCTCTGCCCTGTTGCTGCGCTCATCCACCGCACAGGCCCTCCGGCAAAAAGGGCCCTGGCTCCTAGTCCCTGTTTGATTTCGAAAAGGGCGCCAATGGCGCACGGGCGCGCACGCGCGGCGCGTGCACGCGCCTCCTGTGAAAAAAAAGGGGCGGGGCGGGTGGATGACGCTCGATGCGCGCCGCGGCGCTTCTGCGCATGTGCAGGCGTCCCAGCATGGTTAAAAGACACAGTACAAGTGTCAGCTGGATGCAAACAGAGCTAGCAACAAACAGTGGCACACAGAGGCGGTTGATGCAGGCATCCCCATAGAAAGGCACTTTAGTGGACACCAGCTGGTATATAGCAGCATCTGTGTTAGACTATTACCAGCAAAAATTGGTGTATGACGACGGGAATACCTCAGCTTTGTGCTTAAAGGATATGTCGTCCAGACGCTCCGGAAATAGGTCTTCCAGGAAGCCAAAGGGGTCTCCATCGGGCTCTGAGGATATTGGGCATGCTTGTACTGCACCAATCTCCCCTGAGAATTCAGAGGTCAGTAGCCGTAGAAACCCCCGCAGGAATGCCTGGTGCTGCGGCTGTCCCCAGTCCACCTGCTCCTGTATATATAACAGAGGAGGTTTTATCCTCAACTCTGGGAGGATTGGAAGAGAGATTAACAGCATTGATCGCTGCTTCCCTGTCACAGGAAAAGCGCGTCCGATCTCCGTCTCCTCCTTCAGAGTGCCTGTTAGTGGAGGAACAGCCCCACACAGAGATCGACCTACCTGAAGGGGATCAGGATGAGGTTGATTCAGTTATGGAGGAATCAACAGTGGAAGAACCTTTCTCAGCATCTCAGGCTGAAAGATTATGGGTTCAGTCTCTGACTAACATGGTCCGATCAGCATTTAAAATGCCTCTGGCGGAACCACCATCCACTACGGTTTCCTCGCTGGGGTCGCTAAAAGCTCCCCAGGCTGTCTGTTCCTTCCCAATCCACCCTTTATTAGAAGGGCTTATTTACCAGGATTGGGAGCATCCTGATAAAATATTTGCTCCCCCCAAGAGATTTCCGGTGATCTATCCCATGGAGGATAAGTTCATAAAAAAATGGAGGGTCCCTACAGTGGACGCAGCCATCTCTTCTGTTAACAAATCACTGACATGTCCAGTAGATAATGTTCCAATGTTCAAAGACCCAATAGATAAAAAATTGGAGTCTTTACTAAAATCTGCTTTCTCTACAGCAAGCATGGTGACACAACCTGCGGTAGCAGCGATTGGAGTCTGCCAAGCAGTGAAAGATCAGTTGAAACAAGTCTTAAGGGACTTACCAGATCAGCAGGCTCTTGCCCTAGCTGACCTGCCTAGAGCCTTGTGTTTTGCGGTGGACGCCATAAAGGATACAATCCAACAGGCCTCCCGCTTTACGCTGTCTATAGTACATATGTGTAGGCTTCTGTGGCTCAAAAACTGGTCTGCTGAAGCTCCCTGTAAAAAACTGCTGGTTAGCTTCCCATTTCATGGAGAACGCTTATTTGGAGAAGATCTGGACAAATATATCCAGAAAATTTCTGCCGGTAAAAGTTCACTCTTACCGGTTAAGAACAAGGGTAGAAGTCCTTCTTTTAAGAGGCCTACTTCTCCAGTCCCGGGCACATCGGCTGTGAAGCAGTTCCGACGGCCTCCGCGGTCAAATTCAGGGGGCAGAAATCAGGGACAATCACAGGGTAACAAGAAGCCCTGGATCAAGAGAGGTACAAAACCTCCCCCCAAGGCATGAAGCGTTGCCCCCACTCAATCGGGTGGGGGGAAGACTTCAGTTGTTCACAGAGACCTGGCGGGACACCATCAGAGACAGATGGGTGCTCTCCGCAGTAAGTCTGGGATACAAGCTGGAGTTAAAAGGCACTCCTCCTGCCCAATTTATGAGGTCAAACGTGCCAAGAGATCCCCAGAAGAGAGGATCCCTCCTTCTGGCACTAGAACAACTATTGCTCCAAGGTGTAATCATGAAGGTTCCCCTGGAAGAAAGCGGATTCGGGTTTTACTCGAACCTTTTCACAGTCCCCAAACCAAATGGGGACGTGAGGCCCAAAATAAATCTAAAAGGGCTAAACAAGTTCCTAAATATCAGGACTTTTCGGATGGAGTCGATCCGTTCGGTGGCCACCGCCCTACAAGGGCAGGAATGGTTAGCCTCGATCGACATAAAGGATGCTTATCTGCATATTCCCATCTTTCCGGCCCACCAGAAATTTCTACGCTTTGCAGTAGAAGGGCGCCATTTTCAGTTCAGAGCCTTACCTTTCGGTCTGGCCACAGCACCACGAGTGTTCACAAAAATTCTGGCCCCATTATTGGCCAATCTAAGAACACAGGGTGTAACGATAATGGCATATCTAGACGACCTGCTACTAATAGACCACTCAGTGGAAAAGCTGGAAGTAGCTATTCACAAGACAATCAAGTATCTGGAATATCACGGTTGGATTATCAACCGGGACAAGTCAGCTCTAAGACCAGTCAAAAGTCTGGAATACTTAGGGCTAAGGCTGGATTCAAATCAGAGAAAGATTTTCTTACCTCCAGAGAAGGTGTCGTCTTTAAAAGATTTGACCCACTTAGTGGGTACAAAAAGAAAACCATCCATACGCCTCTGCATGAGGCTGCTGGGAAAAATGGTGGCTTCATTCGAAGCGGTACCCTACGGTCAATTCCATTCAAGGAATTTGCAAAGGGCCATACTGTCAGCCTGGAACAAAAAAGTTCAGGCTTTAGACTTACCAATGTCCCTGTCCCCTTCCGTTCGCAAGAGCCTCCATTGGTGGTTGGTGCCCCAGAATCTGGAAAAAGGGAAACCCTTCAGTCCGGTTTCTTGGAAGGTAGTCACTACAGATGCCAGCCTCATAGGCTGGGGGGCAGTACTGGAGCAATGGTCTCTCCAGGGCAAGTGGTCAGAAGCAGAAAAGGCCCTGCCCATCAATCTCTTAGAGATACGAGCAGCCCGGTATGCCCTAGTAGCATGGACATCCAAACTCCAAGGGTCCCCTGTCAGAATTCAATCAGACAATGCCACAGCAGTGGCATATATCAATCACCAGGGTGGCACCAGGAGTCGTGCAGCCCAGAGGGAAGCAAATTGCATCCTGGAGTGGGCAGAAAAATATGTCCCAGCCATATCCGCGGTTTTCATCCCAGGAGTGGAAAATTGGAGAGCGGACTTTTTAAGTCGCCAACAATTATGCCCGGGGGAATGGTCTCTTCACCCCGAGGTTTTCCAGGCAATATGCCAGCGGTGGGGAACACCGGATGTAGATCTGCTAGCATCCAGATTCAACGCAAAGGTGGACAGATTTGTGTCTCGCACAAGGGATCCTCTAGCTTGCGGCTCGGATGCCCTAGTGTTCCCTTGGGATCAGTTCAAGCTGATATATGCATTCCCACCGCCACAATTGTTACCGCGATTACTCCGCAGAATCAGGGTAGAAAAGAAACCAGTGATTCTGGTGGCTCCAGCGTGGCCCCGAAGGGCATGGTACGCGGAGATTGTAAAAATGTCAGTGAGGAGTCCTTGGACCCTCCCACATCGTCCGGACCTGCTGTCGCAGGGACCGATATACCACCCTTCCTTACCAGCCCTAGGTTTGACGGCCTGGCTATTGAAGCCCACATTCTGAAAAAGAGAGGGCTCTCTAATTCTGTGGTATCTACCATGATCAATGCCAGGAAGCCGGTATCCAGGCAGATCTATTATAGGATCTGGAAAGCGTACATTACGTGGTGTGAGGCCAAGAAATGGCATCCACGTAAGTACGTGATAGGGAGGATTTTGGACTTCCTACAGTGGGCTGTAGATAGGAAGCTGGCCTTGAGTACTATCAAGGGTCAGATTTCGGCCTTGTCAATATTTTTTCAAAGGCCCTTGGCTTCGCATTCACTAGTCAAAGCTTTCATACAAGGAGTGATGCGTATTAGCCCTCCGGTTAGTATTCCCATATGTCCTTGGGACTTAAACCTGGTTCTGTCAGTTCTACAGAAACAACCGTTTGAACCATTGCAACACATTTCCTTGGTTCTTCTCACCAGGAAATTGATTTTCTTAGTAGCCGTTTGTTCAGCTAAAAGAGTATCGGAATTAGCCGCCTTGTCCTGTAAGGAGCCATATCTGGTTGTCCATAAGGACAGAGTAGTATTACGTCCTCATCCAGCCTTTCTTCCTAGGGTGGTATCGAGGTTTCATTTGAACCAAGATGTGGTTCTTCCTTCTTTTTTCCCCAAACCTAGCTCGGTAGAGGAAAAGTTATTACATTCCTTGGATGTAGTAAGAGCAGTTAAAGCTTATCTAAAAGCCACTGCTCAGATTCGCAGAACGGATACTTTGTTTATTCTGCCGGAAGGCCCTAAAAAGGGTCAGGCAGCATCAAAATCCACTTTAGCCAAGTGGATTCGACAGGTCATAATACAAGCCTATGGCTTGAGAAAGAGACCGCCTCCGTTCAAAGTTAGGGCGCACTCCACAAGAGCAGTTGGAACTTCATGGGCAGTGCATCACCAGGCCTCCCTGGCTCAAGTATGTAAGGCCGCAACATGGTCTTCGGTACACACGTTTACTAGATTCTACCAGGTAGACGTTAGAAGTCAGGAGGATGTCGCCTTTGGGCGCAGTGTGTTGCAGGCTGCAAAAGATCCTCATGCCTGATGGCGCCCAGCTTATGTATCCCTCCCCTCATTTGGCATTGCTTTGGGACGTCCCATTAGTAATGACTAAGTCGCTCTGTGTCCCGTGATGTACGAAAAAGAAAAAGGGATTTTTATAACAGCTTACCTGTAAAATCCTTTTCTTGGAGTACATCACGGGACACAGAGCTCCCACCCCTCTTTTTGGGACACTTATTGCTTGGCTACAAAACTGAGGTGCTCCCGGATGGGAGGGGCTTATATAGGGGAGGGTACTTCCGGTTTGGAATTGGCCAGTGCCAACACCTGAAGGTAATCTATATAACCCATTAGTAATGACTAAGTCGCTCTGTGTCCCGTGATGTACTCCAAGAAAAGGATTTTACAGGTAAGCTGTTATAAAAATCCCTTTTTTTGCCAGTGTCTAAGGTGTTGGCCAAAGAGTAACATGTGTTTTCACTGGGCTTGCGTACAGGTTCTTTTACGGGCCTTAGTAAGCTGTTCCGGATCCCACCAAAAAAGCTTCATAGCTAAACGGTCGGTACCCGGGCCTTGCAGCAGAAGAGCAAGGTTTTGCCTGTAATGCCTCTCTTAGGAGGGCTGGACCCTGGGATCCAGAGCTCTGGTCATACCCACGACCAAGATGTTGTCTGTGCAGGGTGCTATACAGGTCCAGGGGAGTGGAATCCTTGGGAACCCGGTCCCTGAAGGTTTAATTACAATGCCTGCCGTGATAGGTGAAGTTTGGGCTTCTGTGGACCAAACAAAGTCCTGCGGCGGGGATCAGGTAAGTGGGGGCCCCCAGGAACTTGGTTCTATTGGGGGACCCCCAAGCCTAATTTGTCTTTCTGTCTGTTACCTAACGGTATTCCCGCTGATATCTGTGATATGCCTGTAACTACTGGAAAATGTAAAATTTTAATAGTAGTCAAGAAAAAAAAAAGAAGACCGCGGTACCTGTGTTAAACCACTAGGGGCCGCTGTGGTCCATTTTTCTTGTCATGTGGATCTTTGGTTTTTTAAAGTCAAAAGATCCAGGCAGTTGGTAAGTTTCTCTGTGGGAATCCACTTCCTCTGCCCTGTTGCTGCGCTCATCCACCGCACAGGCCCTCCGGCAAAAAGGGCCCTGGCTCCTAGTCCCTGCTTGGTTTCAAAAAAGGGCGCCGAAGGCGCACGGGCGCGCGCGCGGGCGCGTGCACGCGCCTCCTATGTAAGGAAAGGGGCGGGGCGGGTGGATGACGCTCGATGCGCGCCGCGGCGCTTCTGCGCATGTGCAGGCGTCCCAGCATGGATAAAAGACACAGTACAAGTGTCAGCTGGATGCAAACAGAGCTAGCAACAAAACGGTGGCACACAGAGGCGGTTGATGCAGGCATCCCCATAGAAAGGCACTTTAGTGGACACCAGCTAGTATATAGCAGCAACTGTGTTAGACTATTACCAGCAAAATTGGTGTATGATGACGGGAATACCTCAGCTTTGTGCTTAAAGGATATGTCGTCCAGACGCTCCAGAAATAAGTCTTCCAGGAAGCCAAAGGGGTCTCCATCGGGCTCTGAGGATTTTGGGCATGCTTATACTGCACCAATCTCCCCTGAAAATTCAGAGGTCAGTAGCCGTAGGAACCCCACAGGAGTACCTGGTGCTGCGGCTGTCCCCAGTCCACCTGCTCCTGTATATATAACAGAGGAGGTTTTATCCTCAACTCTGGGAGGATTGGAAGAGAGATTAACAGCATTGATCGCTGCTTCCCTGTCACAGGGAAAGCGCGTCCGATCTCCGTCTCCTCCTTCAGAGTGCCTGTTAGTGGAGGAACAGTCCCACACAGAGATCGACCTACCTGAAGGGGATCAGGATGAGGTTGATTCGGTTATAGAGGAATCAACAGTAGAAGAACCTTTCTCAGCATCTCAGGCTGAAAGATTATGGGTTCAGTCTCTGACTAACATGGTCCGATCAGCATTTAAAATGCCTCTGGCAGAACCATCAACCACTACGGTTTCCTCGCTGGGGTCGCTGAAGGCTCCCCAGGCTGTCTGTTCCTTCCCAATCCACCCTTTATTGGAAGGGCTTATTTACCAGGATTGGGAGCATCCTGATAAAATATTTACTCCCCCCAAGAGATTTCCAGTGATCTATCCCATGGAGGATAAGTTCATAAAAAAATGGAGGGTCCCTACAGTGGACGCAGCCATCTCTTGTGTGGATAAATCACTGACATGTCCAGTAGATAATGTTCCAATGTTCAAAGACCCAATAGATAAAAAATTGGAGTCTTTACTAAAATCTGCTTTCTCTACAGCAAGCATGGTGACACAACCTGCAGTAGCAGCGATTGGAGTCTGCCAAGCAGTGAAAGATCAGTTGAAACAAGTCTTAAGAGACTTACCAGATCAGCAGGCTCTTGCCCTAGCTGACCTACCTAGAGCCTTGTGTTTTGCGGTAGACGCCATAAAGGATACAATCCAACAGGCCTCCCGCTGTACGCTGTCTGTAGTACATATGCGTAGGCTTCTATGGCTCAAAAACTGGTCTGCTGAAGCTCCCTGAAAGAAATTGCTGATTAGCTTCCCATTTCATGGAGAACGCTTATTTGGAGAAGATCTGGACAAGTATATCCAGAAAATTTCTGCCGGTAAAAGTACACTCTTGCCGGTTAAGAACAAGGGTAGAAGTCCTTCTTTTAAGAGGCCTACTTCTCCAGTCCCTGGCACATCGGCTGTGAAACAGTTCCGACGGCCTCCGCTGTCAAATCCAGGGGGCAGAAATCAGGGACAATCACAGGGTAACAAGAAACCCTGGGTCAAGAGAGGTACAAAACCTCCCCCCAAGTCATGAAGGCTTGCCCCCACTCAATCGGGTGGGGGGAAGACTTCAGTTGTTCACAGAGACCTGGTGGGACACCATCAGAGACAAATGGGTGATCTCCGCAGTAAGTCTGGGATACAAGCTGGAGTTAAAAGACACTCCTCCTGCCCATTTTATGAGGTCAAACGTGCCAAGCGATCCCCAGAAGAGAGGATCCCTCCTTCTGGCACTAGAACAACTATTGCTCCAAGGTGTAATCATGAAGGTTCCCTTGGAAGAAAGCGGGTTCGGGTTTTACTCGAACCTCTTCACAGTCCCCAAGCCAAATGGGGACGTGAGGCCCATATTAAATCTAAAAGGGCTAAACAAGTTCCTACATATCAGGACTTTTTCGGATGGAGTCGATCCGATCAGTGGCCACCGCCCTACAAGGGCAGGAATGGTTAGCTTCGATCGACATAAAAGATGCTTATCTGCATATTCCCATCTTTCCGGCCCACCAGAAATTTCTACGCTTTGCAGTAGAAGGGCGCCATTTTCAGTTCAGAGCCTTACCTTTCAGTCTGGCCACAGCACCACGAGTGTTCACAAAGATTCTGGCCCCACTATTGGCCAATCTAAGAACAAGGGGTGTAACGATAATGGCATATTTAGACGACCTGCTACTAATAGACCACTCAGTGGAAAAACTGGAAGTAGCTATTCACGAGACAATCAAGTATCTGGAATATCACGGTTGGATTATCAACCGAGACAAGTCAGCTCTAAGACCAGTCAAAAGTCTGGAATACTTGGGGCTAAGGCTGGATTCAAATCAGAGAAAGATTTTCTTACCTCCAGAGAAGGTGTCGTCTTTAAGAGATTTGACCCACTTAGTGGGTACAAAAAGAAAACCATCCATACGCCTGTGCATGAGGCTGCTGGGAAAAATGGTGGCTTCATTCGAAGCAGTACCCTACGGTCAATTCCATTCAAGGAACTTGCAGAGGGCCATACTGTCAGCCTGGAACAAAAAAGTTCAGGCTTTAGACTTACCAATGTCCCTGTCCCCTTCCGTTCGCAAGAGCCTCCATTGGTGGTTGGTGCCCCAGAATCTGGAAAAAGGGAAACCCTTCAGTCCAGTTTCTTGGAAGGTGGTCACTACAGATGCCAGCCTTATAGGCTGGGGGGCAGTACTGGAGCAATGGTCTCTCCAGGGCAAGTGGTCAGAAGCAGAGAAGGCCCTGCCCATCAATCTCTTAGAGATACGAGCAGCCCGGTATGCCCTAGTAGCATGGACATCCAAACTCCAAGGGTCCCCTGTCAGAATTCAATCAGACAATGCCACAGCAGTGGCATATATCAATCATCAGGGGGGCACCAGGAGTCGTGCAGCCCAGAGGGAAGCAAATTGCATCCTGGAATGGGCAGAAAGATATGTCCCAGCCATATCCGCGGTTTTCATCCCAGGAGTGGAAAATTGGAGAGCGGACTTTCTAAGTCGCCAGCAATTATGCCCGGGGGAATGGTCTCTTCACCCCGAGGTTTTCCAGGCAATATGCCAGCGGTGGGGAACACCGGATGTAGATCTGCTAGCATCCAGATTCAACGCAAAGGTGGACAGATTTGTGTCTCGCACAAGGGATCCCCTAGCTTGCGGCTCGGATGCCCTAGTGTTCCAATGGGATCAGTTCAAACTGATATATGCATTCCCACCGCCACAATTGTTACCGCGATTAATCCGCAGAATCAGGGTAGAAAAGAAACCAGTGATTCTGGTGGCTCCAGCGTGGCCCCGAAGGGCATGGTACGCGAAGATCATAAAAATATCAGTGGGGAGTCCTTGGACCCTCCCACATCGTCCGGACCTGCTTTCGCAGGGACCGATATACCACCCTTCCTTACCAGCCCTGGGTTTGACGGCCTGGCTATTGAAGCCCACATTCTAAGAAAGAGAGGGCTCTCTAATCCTGTGGAATCTACCATGATCAATGCCAGGAAGCCGGTATCCAGGCAGATCTATTATAGGATCTGGAAGGCGTACATCGCGTGGTGTGAAGCCAGGAAATGGCATCCGCGTAAGTACGTAATAGGTAGGATTCTGGACTTCCTACAGTGGGCTGTAGATAGGAAGCTTGCCTTGAGTACTATCAAGGGTCAGATTTCGGCCTTGTCAATATTTTTTCAAAGGCCCTTGGCTTTGCATTCATTAGTCAAAGCTTTCATACAAGGAGTGATGCGTATTAGCCCTCCGGTTAGTATTCCCATATGTCCATGGGACTTAAACCTGGTTCTGTCTGTTCTACAGAAACAACCATTTGAACCATTGCAGCACATTTCCTTGGTTCTTCTCACCAGGAAATTGATTTTCTTAGTAGCCATTTGTTCGGCTAAAAGAGTATCGTAATTAGCCGCCTTGTCCTGTAAGGAGCCATATCTGGTTGTCCATAAGGACAGAGTAGTATTACGTCCTCATCCAGCCTTTCTTCCTAAGGTGGTATCGAGGTTTCATTTGAACCAAGATGTGGTTCTTCCTTCTTTTTTCCCCAAACCTAGTTCGGTAGAGGAAAAGTTATTGCATTCTTTGGATGTAGTAAGAGCAGTTTAAGCTTATCTAAAAGCCACTGCTCAGATTCGTAGAACGGATTCTTTGTTTGTTCTGCCGGAAGGGCCCAGAAAGGGTCAGGCAGCATCAAAATCTACTTTAGCCAAGTGGATTCGACAGGTCATAATGCAAGCCTATGGCTTGAAAAGGAGACCGCCTCCGTTCAAAGTTAGGGCGCACTCCACAAGAGCAGTTGGAACTTCATGGGCAGTGCATCACCAGGCCTCCCTGGCTCAAGTCTGTAAGGCCGCAACATGGTCTTCAGTACACACATTCACTAGGTTCTACCAGATGGACGTTAGAAGTCAGGAGGATGTCGCCTTTGGGCGCAGTGTGTTGCAGGCCGCAAAAGATCCTCATGCCTGATTGCGCCCAGCTTATGTATAGTGTATCCCTCCCCTCATTTGGCATTGCTTTGGGACGTCCCATTAGTAATGACTAAGTCGCTCTGTGTCCCGTGATGTACGAAAAAGAAAAAGGGATTTTTATAACAGCTTACCTGTAAAATCCTTTTCTTGGAGTACATCACGGGACACAGAGCTCCCACCCCTCTTTTAGGGACACTTATTGCTTTGCTACAAAACTGAGGTGCTCCCGGATGGGAGGGGCTTATATAGGGGAGGGTACTTCCGGTTTGGAAGTTGCCAGTGCCAGCACCTGAAGGTAATCTATATAACCCATTAGTAATGACTAAGTCGCTCTGTGTCCCGTGATGTACTCCAAGAAAAGGATTTTACAGGTAAGCTGTTATAAAAATCCCTTTTTTTTGCCACGCCAGTAGGTCATGATCAGGGATGCATGCACTGTCCTGGCACCATTTGAGGAGGCCACGAGGATGGTGAGCAGTGACAGTGCATGCATCAGTGACATCGTCCCTCTTGTCCACCTGTTGGAGCACACGCTGCATGGAATAATGGTCAGGGCACTTGAGGCAGAACAGAGGGAGTAAGAGGAGGACTTCCTTAGCACTCAAGGCCCCCTTTATCCAGACAGTGTTCCTGCTGGCCCGCCTATCACACAGGAAGAGGACGAGGAGGAGGAGGATTGTGTCAGCATGGAGGTGGAGCCTAGCACTCAGCATCAGCAGCAGTCTTCAAGGGATCAATTACAGTCCCAAGAAACCCATGGACTTGTACGTGGCTGGGAGGAGGTGGCTGCCGATCATGTCGTCCTTAGTGACCCAGAGGATTCCGGACCAAATGCCTCTGAAAACCTACGCTGCATGGCCTCCATGATCCTGCAAAGCCTGCGGAAGGATCCTCGTATGCGTGCTATCAAGGAGAGGGAACATTACTGGCTGGCAACCCTCCTTGATCTACTTTACAAGGGTAAGGTTGCGGACCTTATCTTTCCGTTGCAGAGGGAGCAGAAGATGAAACATCTTCGGGAGGCCTTGCAGAAAGGTCTGCAACGCGTTCCCAGAGACTGGGAGGTTACAAATTCCTGGTCCTGGACAACGTGTTGCTGAGGCTTCGGTCAGTCAAAGGAGTGGTGAAGAAGGTGGCCATCTGACCGATGCGTTCAGACAATTTTTTTAGTCCGCAGCTCCAAGGTATGATCGGTTCCAGCAACCATCGCCAGCGTCTGGTTTACATGGTGCAGGAATACCTAGGGGCAAGATCAGACTTGGACACCTTTCCCACCGAAAATCCTCTGGGTTACTGGGTCTTGAGGATGGATCACTGGCCAGAACTTGCACAGTATGCACTTGAGCTACTGGCCTGTCCTGCATTCAGCGTTCTTTCAGAATGCACATTCAGTGCTGCTGGAGGCTTTGTAACCGATCACAGGGTGCGCCTGTACACCGACTCGATCGATCGACTGACCTTCATAAAAATGAATCAGTCTTGGATCACCACCAGCTACCAAGCACCTGATTCTGATGAAACCGAATAATTTTTTTATGAAATGTCAGATCCCTTCAAGACTGCCTATGCTGATTGACTATCCTGTTATGCTGAGTGACTATCCTCTTCCTCCTCAATGATCATGCTGATAGCTTGTAAGAACATTTTTGGTTCTGGGCACTTCCACCAGTGGCTAAGGCCCAATATTTCAGCCCCTGTTTAACAGGGCGTGTAAATACAATTTTTGATGCAATACTTTGCAGCAGGGCTCATTCCTGTGCTCCAACTAGAGTATCTGTGAGGGGTTGCAGTGTTGTGACACCAGTGCCTAAGGCCCAATTTTTCTGCCCCTGTTCAACAGGGGCATGTAATTACAATTCTTGATCTAATATTTCACAGTTGGACCCATTCCTGCGCCCACCAAGAGAAACTGTGAGGACATACAGTGTTGTGGCACCAGCACCACCACCACCACCAAAGGCCCAATTTTTCCTACCACTGTTCAACAATGGCATGTAATTACAATTCTTGATAGAATAGTTCACAGCAGGGCGTTCCAGCGCCCACCAAGAGTAACTGTGAGGGCTTACAGTGTTGTGGCAACACCAACACCTAAGGGCCAAATTTCTGCAGAGTATATACGGCAGGCCCCTACTTTCAAACATCCAACTTACAAACGACTCCTACTTCCAAACGGAAGGAGACAACAGGAAGTGAGAGGAAATCTACCCATAGGAAGGGAAATTCTCTCCTGTAAGAGTTAATATGGGAAAAAGGTGTCTCCTCTCCACTGATGCTTTATCACCAATCCTTGTTTCAATAAAAAAAACAAATTTTCAAAAAACTTTTGTCATTGGGACGGAAAGTGACGTGAAATGTTCTGAACAGGTGCACAGACAGCAAAACAAATGTTACAGGGGTGATAACCCTTCCCTATGTTTTCCAAAAAGCTTTAACCACTTAAGCCCTGGACCATTTGGTAGCTAAAGGACCAGAGGTGAATTCAGAATTTTGCACTGCGCTGCTTTAACTGTAAATTGTGCGGACATGCAATGTTGTACCCAAACGAAATTTGCGTCCTTTTCTTCCCACAAATAGAGCTTTCTTTTAATGGTATTTGATTGCCTCTGCGATTTTTATTTTTTGTGATATAAACGGAAAAAGAGCGAAAATTTTGAAAAAAAAATGATATTTTCTACTTTTTGTTATAAGAAAAATCGAATAAACTCAATTTTAGTCATACATTTAGGCCAAAATGTATTCAGCCACATGTCTTTAGTAACAAAAATGTCAATAAGCGTATATTTATTGGTTTGCGCAAAAGTTATAGCGTTTACAAACTAGGGTACATTTTCTGGAATTTACACAGCTTTAAATTTATGACTGCCTATCTCATTTCTTGAGGTGCTAAAATGGCAGGGCAGTACAAACCCCCCCAAATGACCCCATTTTAGAAAGTAGACACCCCAAGGAAATTGCTGAGAGGCATGTTGAGCCCATTGAATATTTTTTTTTTTGTCCCAAGTGATTGAATGACAAAAAAAAAAAAAAATTACAAAAAGTTGTCACTAAATGATATATTGCTCACACATGCCATGATTATATGTGGAATTGCACTCCAAAATACATTCTGCTGCTTCTCCTGAGTACGGGGATACCACATGTGTGAGACTTTTTAGGAGCCTAGCTGCGTACGGGACCCCGAAAACCAAGCACCGCCTTCAGGATTTCTAGGCACAAATTTTTGATTTGACTCCTCACTACCTATCACAGTTTCGAAGGCCATAAAATGCCAAAATAGCACAAAACCCCCCCAAATGACCCCATTTTGGAAAGTAGACACCCCAAGCTGTTTGCTGAGAGGCATGGTGAGTATTTTACAGCTCTAATTTGTTTTTGAAAATGAAGAAAGAACTTTTTTTTTTTTTTTTTTCTCTTTTTTTTTTCAATTTTCAAAACTTTGTGACAAAAAGCGAGATCTGCAAAATACTCACAATACCTCTCAGCAAATAGCTTGGGGTGTCTACTTTCCAAAATGGGGTCATTTGGGGGGGTTTGTGCCATCTTGGCATTCCATGGCCTCCGAAACTGTGATAGGCAGTGAGAAGTGAAATAAAAAATTTACACCCTTAGAAAGCCTGAAGGCGGTGATTGGTTTTTGGGGTCCCGTACGCGGCTAGGCTCCCAAAAAGTCTCACACATGTGGTATCCCCGTACTCAGGAGAAGCAACAGAATGTATTTTGGGGTGTAATTCCACATATGCCCATGGCATGTTTGAGCAATATATCATTTAGTGACAACTTTGTGCAAAAAAAAAATTGTCTTTTTTCCGCAACTTGTGTCAACATATAAAATATTCCATGGACTCGACATGCCTCTCAGTATATAGCTTGGGGTGTCTACTTTCCAAAATGGGGTCATTTGGGGGGGTTTTGAACTGTCCTGGCATTTTATACACAACATTAGGAAGCTTACATCCACTCTTCTAACCACTTGAAGACAAAGCCCTTTTTGACACTTTTTGTTTACATGAAAACATATTTTTTTTTGCAAGAAAATTATGTTGAACACCCAAACATTATATATATTTTTAAAGCAAAGGCCCTACAGAATAAAATGGTGGGTGTTGCATTTTTTTTTTCTACACAGTATTTGCGCAGCGATTTTTCAAGCGCATTTTTTGGGGAAAAAATACACTTTTTTTAATTTTAATGCACTAAAACACACTATATTGCCCAAATGTTTGATAAAATAAAAAAGATGATCTTAGGCCGAGTACATAGATACCAAACACGACATGCTTTAAAATTTCGCACAAACGCGCATTGGCGACAAACTACATACATTTTTAAAAGCCTTTAAAAGCCTTTACAGGTTACCCCGTTAGATTTACAGAGGAGGTCTACTGCTAAAATTACTGCCCTCGATCTGACCTTCGCGGTGATACCTCACATGGTGCAATTGCTGTTTACATATGACGCCAGACCGACGCTTGCGTTCGCCATTGGGCAAGAGCAGGACAGGGGTGCTTTTTTTTATTATTATTAATTTTGCTATTTTATTTTTAAACTGTTGCTTCCATATTTTTATTTTTTTTTATCATTTTTATTGTTATCTCAGGGAATATAAATATCCCCTATGATAGCTATAGGTAATGACAGGTACTCTTTTTTGAAAAAACTGGGGTCTATTGGACCCTAGATCTTTCCTCTGCCCTCAAAGCATCTGACCACACCAAGATCGGTGTGATAAAATGCTTTCCCAATTTCCCAATGGCGCTTTTTATATCCGGGGGGGGGCATTCCCTCCCACTGCTTGTAAAAGCAGTCCAGAGGCTAATTAGCCACTAGGATTGCTTTTACATGAAAGCCGGCCGCTGGCTGAAAAGAATGATACCAAGATGATACCTAAACCAGCAGGCATCATTCTGGTATAAACATTCAAAGTCCAGCAACATACCAGTACGTTGCTGGTCCTTGTTGGACATGTATTGTAATCTTTTTTTTCATGCAGCCTGTTGGCTGAACGAAAAAAAAAGATTGATCGGTGGGTATGCCCACCATTAGAATACCGCCCTTCATCCACCCACTTCTAATGATGGGCATACATGCACCATTTATATATGCCGAAGCATGGGGCATCTTCCCGCAAAAGTTATGCCGCGTACACATGGTCAGACTTTTCCACGGGCAAGCCTCCGTCGGAATTTCGACCGTATGTACGCGGCATTAGGAGCAAAATCGCTCCTCCGCCCCTGCTGCCCCAATGCTTCGGCATATATGCTTTTTTTTTTGTTAACTGTGGTGGCGAAATCACCTCCTACAGCACTGGAGTCGCAGGGATCAGGCCTGTCCCTGCGAACGCTGCAGTTATGTGTGTTGTGTTTTGCAAGTGACAGTGATCGATCGATACTGCACTTGGGTGGCCTGGGCTGGACGGAGGGGCAAAACGCAGGTGCTAGCAGGTATCTGGGCTGATCCCGCTAACACTGCGTTTTTGGGAACCCTAAACTGCTGGGGACGCTAGTATAGATCTGATCAGATCAGATATTGATCTGTTCAGATACTATACCACTAAGGGAGGTGTATGCTTCACGCGTGTGTGTTAGCGTTACTGGCACTAACCTGACGCTGCCTGGGGTGTGATGCAGACCCTCTCTGACGCTAAAACCTAATTGATATCACCCGCCGGGCGATCAGGGGGTTAAACCTTTATTGGGTTATATACGGCGGGTGCCCTGACACTATAAAAAGCAAACTAACTAACCAGCGTCACCCGTAACACTTATATGATGATCACTGGTGAAAGGGTTAACTAGGGACAATTAGGGGGTTAAAACCTTTATTAGGTAATATATGGGGGTACCTGACGCTATATAAAAACCTGACGGCGAACCTAAAAAAAAATTACTGGCTACCGATCTGCATCACCGACACTAAGACAACGATCATAAAAACGATCGCTTAGCGACAGTGGTGATAGGGGGTGAAAGGGTTACCTGGGGGGCGATCAGGGGGTTAAACCTTTATTAGATAATATATGGGGGTACCTGACGCTATAAAAACCTGCGGCGAACCTAAAAAAAATTACTGGCTACCGATCTGCATCACCGACGCTAAGACAGCGATCAGAAAAATGATCGCTTAGCGACAGTGGTGATAGGGGGTGAAAGGGTTATCTGGGGGGTGATCAGGGGGTTAACCCTTTATTAGTGGGGGTTAGGGGGCTACACTGGACCTAAAACTGAATGTACTGACACTTTTACAGTCACAAATGTCACTGATTGCAGTGATCACTAAATAAATGGTCACTGCAATCAGTGACACTGTGACTGGGGGGTGATCTGGGGGTGTCTGGGGGGGCGATTTATGTGCCTATGTGTCCTGGTGTCAGTGTAGTGTTGTGTGCACTAACCTGCATCTTCTCCTGTACGGCGCTCGGTATATGTGAGCGCCGCAGGAGAGATGACATCACTTCCTCCAGCCTGTGTAAACAGTACACAGGCAGGGGAAGCTCTCATTCGCCGGGAGCGATCGAGAGGGGGTGGCCAGAATCGAACGGCCGTCCCCTCATGCCGGATCTCTCCCGAAGGTAAAACGACCGCTCACTGTAAAGAAGGGGGGTCCGATCGGACCCCCCAACTATACAAAGGCAATCACGTACATATACGTGATTCTGCCTGTCGGTGCCATTCTGCCGACGTATATTTACAGTGGGCGGTCGTTAAGTGGTTAAAATAGTTTTTTTGGCTGGAGCTACACTTTAAAAATTTACCAGTTCAAAATTACAAAGATTTTACGTAACAAACCTACAGTCCCTGTCTTGTTTGCACCGCCTGTATACTGCTGTTCAGAGTATATAGGGCCTGGAGGCCCCACGCCTTTCCTTTTTTTTTATTTGGGTGAGGGGTTCCCCTTAATATCCATACAAGACCCAAAGGGGCTGGTAATGGGCTGGGGGGGGTACCCATGCCATTTTTCTCAATGATTTTCATCCGTATTGCTGGGACCAGACATTACAGCCGCAAGCGGTTTTAAATGACTTTTTTTCCTTTAGAAATGTCATTTTGTACAGGGACAGTTCTAAACACGGGAAACACGTGCCACTTCACAGGCATACTATAGACACCCCCCAGGTACGATATTTAAAGGAATATTTCACTTTTGTTTTTTTTTCCACTTTAAACATTAAAATCACTGCTTCCGAAAAAACTGCCATTTTTAAAACTTTTTTTGCATTGATACATGTCCTCTGGGGCAGGTCCCGGGTCCCCAAACCCTTTTTAGGACAATAACTTGCATATTAGCTTTTTATAATTAGCACTTTTGATTTTGAACGTTCGAGTCCCATAGACTATAACGGGGTTCTAAAGTTCGCGCGAACTTTCGGACCGTTCGCAGGTTCTGGTGCGAACCGAACCGGGGGGTGTTCGGCTCATCCCTAATGGGGACTTTTTGTGCCCCATCCTATGCCAACCTGCACCTAGGGGAGTGGGAACAGGCCTTCCTGTCTAACAATGCTTTATTTTTAACTGAACACATTATTAGTTGGCATCGTTACATAGATGATATTTTTATCATTTGGGCAGGATCACCAGAATTACTTATGTCTTGCATTACTGCCATGAATCAAAATACATACAATCTGAACTTCACGATGTCCTATAGCGCATCTTATGTCAACTTCTTAGACATCACAATCACCAAAGAAAGTGATGGCACATTAACAAGTTCACTATATCATAAAGAGACAGCTTGTAATAGTATTCTACACGCCGACAGTGCCCATCCTTTACCTTTAATTAGATCCATTCCCTTTGGACAATATGTGAGATTGCGTCGGAACTGTACGCAAGACTCAGTTTTCCAAAAAGAGGCCAATGACTTAAGGGACAGATTGCTTCTGAGAGGATATTCCTCCACCTGCCTCAAAAAGGCCTATAGGAGGGCGATCTTGA
Source organism: Rana muscosa (assembly GCA_029206835.1). Lineage (NCBI taxonomy): Eukaryota > Metazoa > Chordata > Amphibia > Anura > Ranidae > Rana > Rana muscosa. The sequence goes on from CM055116.1 coordinate 591,331,083, forward strand.
AATCAAGACAGGATCTTTTATTTAAGAAATCTAAAGACTCAGTCAACAAGAAGGAAAAGACCAACACTTTGAGAGTGATTACCCGCTTTACTAAACAAAACCAGCAAATCAATAAAATAATCTCAAAGTACTGGCACCTCCTGTACATCAATCCTTCTCTTAGTCCTTTTTGTCTCGGCCAAACCTTCAATATCATATCGTAGAACAAAGTCTTAGAGATACGCTGGTACAGAGTGAATTTACTGGCGACTTCCGCTCTGACCCTTGCAAGAGACCTGGCACCTTTCGTTGAGGTGGCGGCAGCTTCTGCCAATACATGTATATTGATGAAAATATTATTTTATCAAATGGCAGAACATTTAGACCCACCCATTAAGGTTACTGCAAGACTATGGGTGTTGTCTACTTGTTGATGTGCCAGTGCGGCGCATTTTATGTGGGCAAAGCAAAGCAACAGTTTTCCAAAAGGGCATCACGCCATATTACAACTATGAGAATGTCTTGTCCAGATTTACCTTTAGGCTGCCATGTTAGAGACGTGCACAATAGTAGGATTCCAAAAGTAAAATTTCTCATTCTGGATAAAATACATCCAAATCCACATGGTGGAGATTGGAATCGCACACTTTTGCAACGTGAGTCCCGGTGGATATTGAATCTCAATGCCACCGTGGCCCCTGGTCTTAATGACATCATTAGTTACCGCCCATTTTTGGACGTTTTTTCCTCGGGAGGATGGGAAGAATAACCATCCTCTCTTCCTCTCTGTGTATCTCGGCTATATATGCACATGTAGGGATGCACGTATTTGTTGAGGAATGAGAGTACCTAGTTTATGACCATATCTGGATATGTTTTTTCCTTTTGTCTCACATATAATGCTTATTTGCTTTCTTTCCTCCATGTAGCTTTATTGACATTAGCCTTGCCTTCATGGGACCTATGACATTCCAGTCACTCGTATCTCTATAAATTGTGGTTGATAACTGTATAGTTTAACCACTTAGCGACCGCTCACTGTATATATACATCGGCAGAATGGCACAATCACGTACAGTGTACGTGACTGCCTTCATATAGTTGGGGGGTCCCATCGGACCCCCCTTCTATACAGTGAGCGGTCGTTATTTGTTCGGGAGCGATCCGGGATGAGGGGACGGCCGTTCGATTCCGGCCACCCCCTTGCGATCGCTCCCGGCGAATGAGAAAGCTTCCTCTGCTGTGTAATGTTTACACAGGCAGAGGAAGTGATGTCATCTCTCATGCGGCGCTCACATATACCGAGCGCCGTACAAGAGAAGACACACAGGTTAGTGCACAAACAGTACACTGACACCAGGACACATAGGAACATAAATCGCCCCCCCAGATCACCCCCCAGCCCCCAGTCAGTGTCACTGATTGCAGTGACCATTTATTTACTGATCACTGCAATCGGTGACATTTGTGACTGTAAAAGTGTCACTACAGTTAGTTTTAGGTCCAGTGTAGCCCCCTAACCCCCCCCAATAAAGATTTCACCCCCTATCACCACTGTCGCTAAGCAATCGTTTTTCTGATCACTGTCTTATTGTCGGTGATGCCGATAGGTAGCCAGTTATTTTTTTTTAGGTTCGCCGCAGGTTTTTATAGCGTCAGATACCCCCATATATTACCTATTAAAGGTTTAACCCCTTGATCGCCCCCCCAGGTAACCCTTTCACCCCCTTTTGCCAGTGTCACTAGGCGATCGTTTTTCTGATCGCTGTATTAGTTATGCTGGTGCCGATAGATAGCCACTTATTTTTTTTAGGTTCGCCGCAGGTTTTTATAGCGTCAGGTACCCCCATATATTATCTAATAAAGGTTTTAACCCCCCAATTGCCCCTAGTTAACCCTGCGTCACACCCCAGGCAGCGTCAGGTTAGTGTCAGTAATGCTAACACCCATGCGTGAAGCATACACCCCCCTTAGTGGTATAGTATCTGAACAGATCAATATCTGATCTGATCATATCTATACTAGTGTCCCCAGCAGTTTAGGGTTCCCAAAAATGCAGTGTTAGCGGGATCAGCCCAGATACCTGCTAGCACCTGCGTTTTGCCCCTCCGTCCAGCCCAGGCCACCCAAGTGCAGTATCGATCGATCACTGTCACTTACAAAACACAACACACATAACAGCAGCGTTCGCAGAGACGGGCCTGATCCCTACGACTTCAGTGCTGTAGGAGGTGATTTCACCACCACAGTTAAAAAAAAAAAGCATATATGCCGAAGCATTGGGGCAGCAGGAGCAGAGGAGCGATTTTGCTCCTAATGCCGCATACATACGGTCGAAATTCCGACGGAGGCTTGCCCGTGGAAAAGTCCGACCATGTGTGTGCGGCATAATTTTTGCGGGAGGATGCCCCAATGCTTCGGCATATATAAATGGTGCATGTATGCCCATCATTAGAAGTGGGTGGATGAATGGCAGTATTCTAATGGTGGGCATACCCACCGATCAATCTTTTTTTCGTTCAGCCAACAGGCTGCATGAAAAAAAAGATTACAATACATGTCCAACAAGGACCAGCAACGTACTGGTATGTTGCTGGACTTTGAATGGTTATACCAGATTGATGCCTGCGGGTTTAGGTATCATCTTGGTATTATTCTTTTCAGCCAGCGGCCGGCTTTCATGTAAAAGCAATCCTAGGGGCCAATTAGCCTCTGGACTGCTTTTACAAGCAGTGGGAGGGAATGTCCCCCCCGGATATAAAAAGCGCCATTGGGAAATTGGGAAAGCATTTTATCACACCGATCTTGGTGTGGTCAGATGCTTTGAGGGCAGAGGAAAGATCTAGGGTCTAATAGACCCAAGTTTTTTCAAAAAATAGTACCTGTCACTACCTATTGCTATCATAGGGGATATTTACATTCCCTGAGATAACAATAAAAATGATGAAAAAAAAAAGAAAAAAAAAATATGGAAGGAACAGTTTAAAAATAAAATAAAAAAGCAAAATTAATAATTAAAAAAAAGCACCCCTGTCCTGCCCTGCTCTTGTGCAATGGGGAACGCAAGCGTCGGTCTGGCGTCATATGTAAACAGCAATTGCACCATGCATGTGAGGTATCACCGCGAAGGTCAGATCGAGGGCAGTCATTTTAGCAGTAGACCTCCTCTGTAAATCTAACGTGGCAACCTGTAAAGGCTTTTAAAAATGTATGTAGTTTGACGCCAATGCGCGTTTGTGCGAAATTTTAAAGCATGTCGTGTTTGGTATCTATGTACTCGGCCTAAGATCATCTTTTTTATTTCATCAAACATTTGGGCAATATAGTGTGTTTTAGTGCATTCAAATTAAAAAAAAGTGTGTTTTTTTCCCCCAAAAAATGCGTCTGAAAAATCCCTGGGCAAATACTGTGTGGAAAAAAAAAATGCAACACCCACCATTTTAATCTGTAGGGCCTTTGCTTTAAAAAAATATATAATGTTTGGGGGTTCAACATAATTTTCTTGCAAAAAAAAATATGTTTTTATGTAAACAAAATGTCAGGGCTTTGTCTTCAAGTGGTTAGAAGAGTGGATGTAAGCTTCCTAATGTTGTGTATAAAATGCCAGAACAGTTCAAAACCCCCCCAAATGACCCCATTTTGGAAAGTAGACACCCCAAGCTATATACTGAGAGGCATGTCGAGTCCATGGAATATTTTATATGTTGACACAAGTTGCGGAAAAAAGACAATTTTTTTTATTTTATTTTTTTTGCACAAAGTTGTTACTAAATGATATATTGCTCAAACATGCCATGGGCATATGTGGAATTACACCCCAAAATACATTCTGTTGCTTCTCCTGAGTACGGGGATACCACATGTGTGAGACTTTTTGGGAGCCTAGCCGCGTACGGGACCCCAAAACCAAGCACCGCCTTCAGGCTTTCTAAGGGTGTAAATTTTTGATTTCACTTCTCACTGCCTATCACAGTTTCGGAGGCCATGGAATGCCCAGATGGCACAAACCCCCCCAAATGACCCTGTAACGGCACCCCCAAATACGAAAGGGGGGAAAGACATTTAAAAATCTCTTCCCTCTCCTAGACACAAATTCACTGCCGATCCTCCACAGCCAGACGACCACTTCCCATAGGAATTAATCCTTCTGAAAGAACGAGACACACTCTGTATCTTTCAGGGATAGACTGCCTTTATTGCCAAAAACATTGTAACCTTTATACACATCCAATACTGCATTATTCTAAAATGAACAATGGTCCAGCTCCACCCACAACATAACAAGACCCAATACACATTTGACAGTAGGCTAGCTTTTGCCTCCCACTACCCATCTCTTGGAAGGCAAAAGCTAATCCCTTTTATGTTTAAATAACTATGCATGACCTTTATATTCACCATACTGTCTGTTTACTTTACAATACACACAAGGACAGACTTAATTTCCCCAATCTACATCTTCACAAACAATGAACAGGTCTTTTAGAAGCTGGGATTAGCATTACACTAGGCAGACAGGTGATTGAGGCTGAACACCTCAGTATCTCTCAATTAACTTGTTGAGTTCAGAATCAGTAAATAGTCCTTTACAGCTATCCTTGGGAAATATGGTGGATAAATATTTGTCAGGGTCACCTGTGGCCAGGTGACAGATGCACACCGTAGGGGGACAGGAGTGCACCGCGAGGTAGTGAACCCTATGGCTGGCTTCTGTGGATAGGAAACTGGGTGGTTGTGGAAAGCGGGACCAGAGGAGCACAACCGGGATCCCAACGGAAGCGAGAGCCAAGATTCCCCAGGGCGCGGAGTCTAAGACCCAGCTGGTCTTCTCCAGGGCCTCTAGTGGTGAGGATGTTACGCTGCAGGCTGGGACCAGGTCGCGGCCCCTGGAGTTTCCTAGCTCACGCCCCGTAGGATAAGGGGAAGCAGCAGCACACGATAGAGAGAACCGAATAACAAGCCGAAGGTCAGGGGCCACAAGCAGACAAGGATAACGAAGAACGAGCCGAAGGTCAAGGGTCACGAGCAGACAGGGATGGTCGGGGACAAGCCAATAACGTAACAGAGAGACAGACGTAGCACACGGCAGGCAGGAACCCAAACACACAATGCCTAACAAACACGTTGATCAGCAAAGCAGGCTTGCAGTGCACAGGTTAATATAGTGTTCAGTGATAGGGCCTGGGGTGGAGTCAGGCTGGGAGGAGATTATAAAGGAAGCCAGGTGAAGGAGGTCTGGTCTCTAGATGAACACATGAGGAGGAAGGTAAGATGGCAGACAGACATTAATGCATATCCATGACAGTACCCTCCCTCTTACGAGGCCTCCCCCTTCCCCGCCTGGGCCCAGGTTTAGAGGGAAACTTCAGATGAAACTCCTTTAACAGACGAGGTGCAAAGACCTCAGATGCAGTGATCCAAGACCTCTCCTCAGGACCAAACCCTTTCCAATGAACGAGGTACTGAAGAACGCCTTTACAGAGTCGGGAGTCCAGAATTTGACTGATCTCGTACTCCTGATTATCCTCAGAGACAGGCGCCACGGTAGGAAGAGGACGAGAGAATTTATTGAGGACTAAAGGCTTTAGAAGAGCAACATGAAAGGAGTTAGTGATTTTAAGGCTCTTAGGAATCTGGAGTTTGAAACAAACCGGATTCAGTTTAGCAGTTACCGTGTATGGACCGATGAATCGTGGAGCAAACTTCAGAGAAGGAACTCGGAGCTTGATGTTCCTGGTAGAGAGCCAGACTTTGTCCCCTGGCTGAAGAGAAGGCGGTTTACGCCTGCGGCGGTCGGCAAAGCCTTTGAATTTTTCAGCAGCTGCCCGGAGGGAATCATGAACGTGACCCCAAACGGAATTGAGAGACTCCTGAACCGAAGCCAAAGCTGGAATGTCTGGAGAACAGATCATAGGAAGAGGAAGTTGAGGGTGTTTTCCATAAACTGTGAAAAAGGGTGTCTTCTGCGAACTGGTATTCACATGATTGTTATGGGAGAATTCTGCCCACGGGAGTAGAGAGGACCAATCGTCATGGTGAGAAGACACAAAGGTGCGAAGAAAGACCTCTAACTCCTGATTAACCCTCTCAGTCTGTCCATTGGATTGGGGATGGTAAGAAGAAGAAAAATCCAAGACAATATTGAGGGATTTGCAAAAGGCTCTCCAAAAACGAGACGTGAATTGGACTCCCCTGTCGGAAACAATATGAGAAGGGACCCCATGTAGGCGGAGAATTTCTCGAATGAAAATGGGAACCAAGGCAGGGGCAGAAGGAAGACCAGGAAGAGGAACAAAATGAGCCATCTTGGAGAATCGATCGATTACCACCCAAATGACTGTATTATTCTCAGACAGTGGGAGATCGGTGATAAAATCCATGGCAATATGGGCCCAGGGTTCCTTAGGAATAGGCAAGGGCATGAGGAGACCAGCAGGAGCTTGTGTGGAGGATTTGGACTGAGCACAGACATGACAAGCTTTAACGTAGTCTTTGACGTCTGAGCGGAGATTAGGCCACCAGTAGTGACGACTGATGAGTAGGAAGGATCGGAGGAATCCAGAATGCCCTGCCACCTTGGAATCATGTCCCCAACGAAGGATCTTAGCTCTTAGCCCAGTGGGGACAAAGGTCTTACCAGGCGGAATTTTAGACTTCAGGGTGGTAGAGTGGGCAACAATGCATGAGGTGGGAATGATCGGCTCAGGTTCAGGGGCGGACTCCTCGTCCAAAGTGTCAAATGACCTAGAGAGCGCATCAGCCCGACCGTTGCAGGAACCAGGTTTGTAGGTAATCGTGAAATTAAAACGGGCAAAGAAGAGACTCCACCTGGCCTGTCTAGGATTCAGACGTTTAGCATTCTGTAGATACTGTAAATTCTTGTGATCGGTAAAGATCGTTATGGAGTGAGGGGAACCCTCCAAGAGATGACGCCACTCCTCTAACGCCAATTTAATTGCGAGAAGTTCCCGATCACCGATGGCATAATTCCTCTCTGCCTGAGAAAATTTTTTGGAGAAGAACGCACATGGTTGGCGTCTCTTCTCAAAGATTTGAAGAAGCACAGCTCCCACCCCCATTGAGGAAGCGTCCACTTCAATAAAAAATGCATTCCCAGGATTTGGTCTCCTCAAGAGGGGGCCAGAAACAAAGGCCTGTTTCAGGTTGTGAAATGCAGAGACAGCTTCGGGAGGCCAGTCTCTGGCATTCACACCCTTCTTGGTCAAAGCGATAATAGGCGCGGCAATGGAAGAGTAATTCCTTATGAACTGCCTATAATAATTAGTGAAGCCAAGAAAGCGCTGTGTGGCCTTGAGGCTAGCAGGAAGAGGCCAGTTGGTGATAGCCAAGACCTTCCCAGGGTCCATACGAAGCCCCGAACATGAGACAAAGCACCCCAAAAACAGGACCTCAGAACATTCAAAGGAACATTTCTCCAGCTTGGCATAGAGATTGTTCTCTCTAAGACGTTGAAGTACAGTGCGGACATGGTTTCTGTGGACGAGCAGATTTTCAGAAAAGATCAGAATGTCATCCAGATAGATGACAACAAACTGGTACAGCAGATCTCTGAAGATTTCATTGACAAAGTTTTGAAACACGGCTGGAGCATTACACAGACCAAAAGGCATCACCAGATATTCGTAATGCCCGTCTCTAGTGTTAAATGCAATCTTCCATTCGTCACCCTCCCGTATTCGAATGAGATTGTACGCGCCTCTGAGATCCAACTTGGTGAAAATGGAGGCACCCTTCAACCTATCGAATAGCTCAGATATTAAGGGTAAGGGGTATCGATTTTTAATAGTAACCGCATTTAAACCCCGATAATCGATGCAGGGTCTTAAGGTACCATCCTTTTTGGCAACAAAAAAGAACCCTGCCCCTGCAGGCGATGAGGATTTCCGGATGAACCCTCTCTCCAGATTCTCTGCTACATACTCCGACATGGCCTGGGTCTCTGGGATGGACAGAGGGTAGGTACGACCCCTGGGTAGAGTTGCTCCGGGGACAAGATCAATAGCACAGTCAAAAGACCTGTGGGGAGGAAGCACCTCAGCTGATTTTTTACAGAACACATCCCGGTAATCGCTGTATGCGGCGGGAAGATCAGAAGAAACAGAAGTGGCAGCAACCGGAAGACTCTCCTTGGGGGTCACCTTGAGAAGACACGACGAGAAACATGAGGAACCCCAGGCCAGGATCTGCCCAGAGACCCAGTCCACATGTGGAGAGTGGAGCTGTAGCCAAGGGAGGCCCAATACAACTGGGGTAGAGGCCTTGGGTAGAATAAGAAAGGATATCCACTCCTGGTGGAGAATCCCTACCGACATCCTAATGGGTAGCGTCTGGAAGCGAATAGGGCCCCCTGGGAGAACAGTGCCATCAATTGCCGAGACTACCAATGGGGTAGTGAGAGGTGAAAGGGTAAGCTTCATAGAAGAAGCAGTTCTCCAATCCATGAAATTGCCGGCAGCCCCGGAATCCAGGTATGCAAGGGTTGACTGAGGAGAAGTGCCTACATGAAGGGACACCGGCAAGAGCAGGCGAGAAGGTGATGTTTCTGGGTCCAATACTCCACCTTCCAAATGTATTAGACCCGAGCGTTTCCCGGACGAAGCGAGCAGGAGTCACGAAAATGACCCTTGCCCCCACAATAGAGGCACAAGCCCAGAGTTCTGCGCCTAGCACGTTCTTCGGGGGTTAGTCTGGTCCGGCCCAGCTGCATAGGTTCTTCAGCAGGTAGAGGATGCTCCACGGAATGAAGGGAGGGGAGCTCAGACTGGCTAGGACCCAGAGAGTGCTGGCGTCTTTTTTCTAAGGACCTCTCTTGAAAACGAATGTCGATCTGGTTGCATAATGAAATTACATCGTCCAGACCGACGGGAATGGCTCTTCCCGCTAATTCGTCTTTCACTCGGTCAGAGAGGCCATGTAAAAAGGTAGCGACCAGGGCCTCATTATTCCAGCTCAATTCAGCTGTGTGGATACGGAACTGAAGAGCATATTGCCCCACTGAACTAGATCCTTGGCGAAGACGTAAGACAGCACTAGCCGCTGAAGAAGCCCGAGCCGGCTCTTCGAAGATATTACGAAAGAGCTTCAAGAATTCGGACAGACTGGAAACCACCGGATCGTTCCTCTCCCACAGGGGGGCAGCCCAGGCCAAAGCTTCACCGGAGAGGAGGGAAATGATATAGGCTACCTTAGCCCGGTCAGATAGGAAGCTTTGAGGCTGAAGCTCAAAATGAATAGTGCATTGGCTGAGAAACCCCCTGCAGGCCTTGGAGTCCCCAGAGAAACGGAACGGAGCTGGCAATCTTAGTGAGTGTGAGGCTGCGACTGGTGCGATAGGTACAGCCGCTGGTTGTACTTGGGGTTGCGGATTCGGGGTTCCCAAGGAGACCTGAAGCTGCTCGAATCGAGAAGCCAGATCCTGGAGGAATCGCATCACCTGGGTCTGATTTGATTCCTGGGTCTCAAGTCTGCGAACTATGCCCTGCAATGGATCATCCGCGGGAAGCGGGATGTCAGCCGGGTTCATGGCTGATCAAACTGTCAGGGTCACCTGTGGCCAGGTGACAGATGCACACCGTAGGGGGACAGGAGTGCACCGCGAGGTAGTGAACCCTATGGCTGGCTTCTGTGGATAGGAAACTGGGTGGTTGTGGAAAGCGGGACCAGAGGAGCACAACCGGGATCCCAACGGAAGCGAGAGCCAAGATTCCCCAGGGCGCGGAGTCTAAGACCCAGCTGGTCTTCTCCAGGGCCTCTAGTGGTGAGGATGTTACGCTGCAGGCTGGGACCAGGTCGCGGCCCCTGGAGTTTCCTAGCTCACGCCCCGTAGGATAAGGGGAAGCAGCAGCACACGATAGAGAGAACCGAATAACAAGCCGAAGGTCAGGGGCCACAAGCAGACAAGGATAACGAAGAACGAGCCGAAGGTCAAGGGTCACGAGCAGACAGGGATGGTCGGGGACAAGCCAATAACGTAACAGAGAGACAGACGTAGCACACGGCAGGCAGGAACCCAAACACACAATGCCTAACAAACACGTTGATCAGCAAAGCAGGCTTGCAGTGCACAGGTTAATATAGTGTTCAGTGATAGGGCCTGGGGTGGAGTCAGGCTGGGAGGAGATTATAAAGGAAGCCAGGTGAAGGAGGTCTGGTCTCTAGATGAACACATGAGGAGGAAGGTAAGATGGCAGACAGACATTAATGCATATCCATGACAATATTACAGACCCATTTTAGGTAGTCCAAGATATATTTCTTAATGTCCATTATTTCCTGGCTCACCCTGTGTCCAAAGTGACCGCCCTGTCACAGACCCCATTTTGGAAAGTAGACACCCCAAGCTATTTGCTGAGAGGTATGGTGAGTATGTTGCAGATCTCGCTTTTTGTCAGTTTTGAAAATTAAAAAAAAAAAAAAAAAAAAAGAAAAAATTATTTTCTTTCTTCATTTTCAAAAACAAATGAGAGCTGTAAAATACTCACCATGCCTCTCAGCAAATAGCTTGGGGTGTCTACTTTCCAAAATGGGGTAATTTGGGTGGGTTTTGTGCTATTTTGGCATTTTATGGCCTTCGAAACTGTGATAGGTAGTGAGGAGTGAAATCAAAAATTTGCGCCCTTAGAAATCCTGAAGGCGGTGCTTGGTTTTCGGGGGCCCGTACGTAGCTAGGCTCTCAAAGTCCTGCACATGTGGTATCCCCGTACTCAGGAGAAGCAGCAAAATGTATTTTGAGGTGCAATTCCACATATAACCATGGCATGTGTGAGCAATATATCATTTAGTGACAACTTTTTGTAATTTTTAAAAAAAAATTTTTGGTCTTTATTCAATCACTTGAGACAAAAAAAAAAATTCAATGGGCTCAACATGCCTCTCAGCAATTTCCTTGGGATGTCTACTTTCCAAAATGGGGTCATTTGGGGGGGGGGGGGTTTGTACTGCCCTGCCATTTTAGCACCTCAAGAAATTAGATAGGCAGTCATAAATTAAAAGCTGTGTAAATTCCAGAAAATGTACCCTAGTTTGTAGACGCTATAACTTTTGCGCAAACCAATAAATATACGCTTATTGACCTTTTTTTTTTTTTTTTTTTTTTTTTTTTTACTAAAGACATGTGGCTGAATACATTTTGGCCTAAATGTATGACTACAATTGAGTTTATTCGATTTTTCTTATAACAAAAAGTAGAAAATATCTTTTCCGTTTATATCGCAAAAAATAAAAATCGCAGAGGCAATCAAATACCATTAAAAGAAAGCTCTATTTGTGGGAAGAAAAGGACGCAAATTTCGTTTGGGTACAACATTGCATGTCCGCACAATTTACAGTTAAAGCAGCGCAGTGCAAAATTCTGAAAACACCTCTGGTCCTTTAGCTACAAAATGGTCCGGGGCTTAAGTGGTTAATAAAACTCTGTGTCCTTTTTATGCCTACCCTCCCCTTTTGGGGTCTCTCCATATGTAAAAACCCTTACTTTATTATGGTGTAAATATTTCACATGATTCTGTATGAATCCACTAGTGTAAACATATGATGTATTCTGCAAATGTGTTTTTCAATGCTTGCAGCAACATTGGTGTATAGGTATCCTTACAGTTTCCTTCATTATTTTTTATTTCATTTATTTATTGTTATTTTTTTATTTTTTTATGCCTTTCGAGAACTGTCCGTGGGTTTTTTCCCACACGGCGCCGGGGGGGGGGGGGGGGGGTTGTTCTACGTCGGTTTCATGATGTGTGTGCCCTTTCAATAACCTATGGCCTTTTGACTCTGGATCGCGTTGGTGCCCCCTCAGCGTGGAACCCGGTCCCATCCTTTGGGGCTGGTCTCTGTGCTGTGAGGGCAGGGGAGACCTTTTACATTCCTCCAGGTTGTATACTCCTGCGCAGTTTAACTCCTGCACGGGTTGCCCATCCAAGTAACGTATTTGTGCCATGGCGCATGCGGTTGGGGTCATCCATTCTGCGTCCACGCACAGCGCGGTCGCGATGACGTGATTACGGCGCCATGTGCGGGCTTTCTCAATTACCCTTTATAAGTGCCATTAGCTGCTAGGCAGACACAGCAGCAACGGCTCTGTCACCACAGGAGGATTTTTTTATGCCATCTGCCTATAGGTATGTTATATTGCCACATATTGATCACATTCCCCTCACTACTCTTTGCTATCTTTGTGGATTTCAACTAAACTCTATTTGTGCTATTCATACAGGTATACCTCCTGGACTTGAGGTTTATCTTGTCTTTCATGAATCAGCACTTGAATTCCCAAATCTTTTTGAGTGATCTCTTACTTATCACCTACAGTTAGGTCCATAAATATTGGGCCATCGGCTCAATATACCACCACAATGGATTTGAAATGAAACGAACAAGATGTGCTTTAACTGCAGACTTTCAGCTTTAATTGAGGGTATTTACATCCAAATCTGGTGTACGGTGTAGGAATTACAACAGTTTGTATATGTGACTCTCAATTTTTAAGGGACCAAAAGTAATGGGACAGATTGACAATCATAAATCAAACTTTAATTTTTTAATACTTGGTTGCAAATCCTTTGCAGTCAATTACAGCCTGAAGTCTGTAACGCATAGACATCACCAGACGCTGGGTTTCATCCCTGGTGATGCTCTGCCAGGCCTCTACTGCAACTGTCTTCAGTTCCTGCTTGTTCTTGGGGCATTTTCCCTTCAGTTTTGTCTTCAGCAAGTGAAATGCATGCTCAATCGGATTCAGGTCAGGTGATTGACTTGGCCATTTCATAACATTCCACTTCTCTCCCTTAAACTCTTTGGTTGCTTTCGCAGTATGCTTCGGGTCATTGTCCATCTGCACTGTGAAGCGCCGTCCAATGAGTTCTGAAGCATTTGGCTGAATATGAGCAGATAATATTGCCCGAAACACTTCAGAATTCATCCTGCTGCTTTTGTCAGCAGTCACATCAGAAATAAATACAAGAGAACCAGTTTCATTGGCAGCCATACATGCCCACGCCATGACACTACCACCACCATGCTTCACTAATGAGGTGATATGCTTTGGATCATGAGCAGTTCCTTTCCTTCTCCATACTCTTCTCTTCCCATCACTCTGGTACAAGTTGATCTTGGTCTCATCTGTCCATAGGATGTTGTACAGAACTGTGAAGGCTTTTTTAGATGTTGTTTGGCAAGCTCTAATCTGGCCTTCCTGATTTTGAGGCTCACCAATGGTTTACATCTTGTGGTGAACCCTCTGTATTCACTCTGAAGTCTTCTCTTGATTGTTGCCTTTGAAACATACACCTACCTCCTGGAGAGTGTTCTTGATCTGGCCAACTGTTGTGAAGGGTGTTTTCTTCCCCAGGGAAATAATTCTTCGGTCATCCACCACAGTTGTTTTCTGTGGTCTTCCGGGTCTTTTGGTGTTGCTGAGATCACCGGTGCGTTCTTTCTTTTTAAGGATGTTCCAAACAGTTGATTTGGCCACGCCTAATGTTTTTGCTATTTCTCTGATGGGTTTGATTTTTTTTTTTTTTTTTTTTTTCATCCTAATGATGGCTTACTTCACTGATAGTGACAGCTCTTTGGATCTCATATTGAGAGTTGACAGCAACAGATTCCAAATGCAAATGGCACACTTGAAATGAACTCTGGACCTGTTACCTTCTCCTTCTAAATGGGATAATGAGGGAATAACACACACCTGGCCATGGAACAGCTGAGCAGCCAATTGTCCCATTACTTTTGGTCCCTTAAAAAGTGGGAGGCACATATACAAACTGTTGTAATTCCTACACCATTCACCTGATTTGGATGCAAATACCCTCAAATTAAAGCTGAAAGTCTGCAGTTAAAGCACATCTTGTTCGTTTAATTTCAAATCCATTGTGGTGGTGTATAGAGCCAAAAAGATTAGAATTGTGTCGATGTCCCAATATTTATGGACCTGACGGTAGGTAGGTGTTTATGGCCATATTGAAGAAATCTCCTTTTGATGTACAAACTTTTGAAAAAAAAAAGATATTTTGGACACTCCATACAGGTTTATGGAGCGTCGTATGTCAGCGGTGACATGTCCGCTGACATCCGCTCCGATCCACTAAAGTCTGACGGATGGAAACCTTATTTTCCATCCGTCTATCAGGTCGGATGAAAACGGACTCTACGGCCCGTCTTCATCCAATTCCCCCATAGGGGAGAGCGGAGCTCTGACAGGTCCGTCCCTGCACAGTGTGCAGAAATGGAGCTGTCATCTGCCTGCTCAGCGGGGATCAACTGAGTGATCCCTGCTGAGCAAAGCGGAGCCCTACACGGACACGTCTGCGTGAAAGGGGCATTAGAGTCTTCAAAAGACTTGAGACTGGGGCGGAGGTTCACCTTCCAGCAGGACAACAACCCAAAACATACAGCCAGAGCTACAATGGAATGGTTTAGATCAAAGCATATTCATGTGTTAGAATGGCCCAGTCAAAGTCCAGACCTAAATCACATTGAGAATCTGTGGCAAGACTTGAAAATTGCTGTTCACAGACGCTCTCCATCCAATCTGACAGAGCTTGAGATATTTTGCAAAGAAGAATGGGCAAAAATGTCCCTCTCTAGATGTGAAAAGCTAGTAGAGACATTCCCAAAAAGACTTGCAGCTGTGATTGCAGAGAAAGGGGGTTTTGGGAGTATTGGGAGGCTGAATACAAATACACCCCCCCACACTTTTCACATATTTATTTGTATCATTTTTCTTCCACTTCACAATTATGTGCCACTTTGTGTTGGTCTATCACATAAAATCCCAATAAAATACATTTACGTTTCTGGTTGTAACATGAAAAAATGTGCAAAATTTCAAGGGGTATAAATACTTTTTCAAGGCACTGTAAGCCATTTTTCACTGATAGGGGGCCCCGATAGGCGGTACTGTTGGGCACTGATGGGTAGCAATGATAGGCATTAATGGGTGGCACTGAAAGGCAGCACAGATTGGTGTCACTGATGGGCACAGACTGGCGTCATTTGCTGGGCACTGTTGGGGCTGCACTGTAATCAGTGCCCTAATTATCTGTACAGTGTCCCCTGCGAGGAGATGCCCCTGATCGGCTCTCCTCACAGGTTGTCATTTACATGTGATTGGCTGTTATTGGACACAGCCAATCACATGGGTAAAGAGCCGCGTCATCGGCTCTTTTACCAAGATCGGGGTCATGCTGTCATTGCTGTCATATTTGTCTTGCTTCATAACATCAATGTCCGTTATAAAATCCGGAGGGCATGGATGGTGAGCTGATTCGGTGGTACAATGGGCCACCCGACTGGACTTGCCGCCCAGGCTTAAAGGCTGCCAGCCCTCCCCTGGTTACTACCATATATCTTTTAACCTTTATACGTACAATAATAAAAGTTTATATTTTTATTACAATCTTACAGGTTTGTCAGTCACTTTCAAAGTCCCATCCTCCAGGGAGTTTTGTTTTTGTCTGCCTACTATCAGGGGAAGTTGCACACGCAATTTTATTATGCCCCTTAGGTCCCTGCATTGGGAAAATGACACAAATGCCTTTTACTAGCTCGTTATTAGGAAGAACAAAAGAAGGTGGGACCAATGGAGAATAAATAAGGTCAGGTAAATTTTTTAGAGACTTCTGGTAATTGTAGGCTGAAAGCAAAACTCTCCGCAGTGGTGGCCCGTCCATTAGGGGCACAGGGGCGCCACACCCTAAGCCATGCACCTGGCCCCTAATCTACATGCAGGGAGCCGCGCGCATGGGTTCCAATAGAGTTTTTTTTCTTTTTAAGCACATGATTAGAGCCTGAGGCCATTTTATTCTCTAGGGTCTCCGCTAAAAAAATATATATAATGTTTGCAAGTTCTAAGTAATTTTCTAGCAAAAAATACAGATTTTACCTTGTAAGCAACAAGTGTCAGAAAAAGGTTCAATCTTGAGAGCCGGTTCACACAGGGGCGTCCTGGGATCCGACTTCAAGTCGCCCCAAGTCGCACGGATTAGAAAAGTAAAGTAATGGAAGTGAATGGAGCCGTCTTAATGTACACTACTGCAGTCGCTCCGACTTCAGAAAAGGTTCCTGTACGACTTCAATCTGACTTCTAGGCAACTTGTACCCATTGATTTCAATGGAAGTTGCCTCCAAGTCGGATCCCCTGTCTTAACTGAAGCAACTTTCCAGGAAGTAAAAATAGTTTTCCAGGCAAACCCCTCCCTCCCACACAGCTGATTATTGTTTGATTGGCCACTGGAAAGTCTCCTGTCCTGGAGGCAACTTGAAGTTGCCTTGTAAGTTGCCTGGAGTCGCGCTGTGATTCATGCTCAAGTCGTGTCAAAGTTGCCTCCCAAAGTCGCGCTGGAAGTCGTGTTGCCCCTGTGTGAACCGGCTCTTAAGTGATTAAACTGACCTCATTTACAGACCAAAGTTAATTCCTGTGATCAAAATGATACTTTGTTTATAGTTATCTCCCAGCACAGACAATGTTGTGATAAACTTGGTAGGCTGCCAGTTTTTTTTTTTTTTTTATAGCTGTCAGCTGTAAGCAGGGCCGGACTGGCCTACCGGGATAGCGGGAGATTTCCCAGTAGGCCGCCTGCTCTGGGGCCACTGTCAGTTAGAAGCTCTGGACCTTTTTTATTTTTAAAAAGAACAGCTGAGAGAGAATGGAAAAGTTTTTTTTGATCGTGGATATACCAACTTGATTTTAGCACCACATCCCTAGATTAAGTAGATGAACAAGGGAAGTATTAGGGACAAGCCTTCTAACAGAAAAAACACAAAAACATATATATGTGTCATAATCAATTAATTTGAAATTGCACTTCATATATATTACAAAATATTGCATTTATTTCAAGGCAACGCTTCTTACCCGTGTCTCCTATAATAGGTCCAAATACTGACACAATTTCTAGACGGCTTTCTGCGCCAAGGGGACCATGTGTGGCAGGCGGCCACAGGGGAATAGGAGGACCAGCTATAAAATATATTGGGGCGGTATTTGGACCTATTATAGGAGACCAATTTCAAATTAATTGATTATGACATATATATGTTTTTTCTGTTAGAAGGCATGTACTTCCAACTGGACAGCCTCCCCTGAAGAAGCCCGACATATGGGCGAAACATGTTGGAAAATCCATCTTACAGTGCTGTCTTGCTAATACTGTGATATACTGTACTTGCCAAATGTTATATGAAGAAACGTGATAGAGTAACTCAGAGAGACACCCAAGGATCGGACTTTGAAGGCAATGACACAGTGGATAAACAAAAAAATTAAAATTTATTACAAAAGACAGTAGCTACAGTAGTTGAAAGAATTTAAAAAACTGTATACGAGATGGTTTGTACAGATGTGGTCCCTGTGTGTCTACGCGTTTCGCCGCAAGGCTTCTTCAGGACGAACAGAGATAGTAAGAGAAAACACGCCTTACTATCTGCAATACAACATATTCCATAAGAAAACATATATATACATAAAAACATTATATATCAAACATAAAAAAGGAAGGAATTTATTTAAGATGTGCTCAACAGACAAGTGGTCATAGCCATTAAGAACCTCATAAATACCTTGGGAATGGCAGGGTATAATATATATTATCCCTTAATCAAAAAAAGTGCAAGCATGCACAAATCCGTTGTAATGGACATGGGAGCAATTCACATCTGTGAAACAAGAAAAACAAACAGCCCTCAAGAGAACATAATAGGATATAAAATTTGTTGGGAAGACCTAAATTTAATTGAATACAAAAACAAGTACCTCAAGAGTACCAGGGTAGAATTCAGGGTGCTTCTTAGAGCAAAAGGTAGCTAGAAACGAAGATCTCGTGACTCAGCACACCAGCAGGAATATAACCTAGTAGCTGAAACATGAAAGAGGTGAGTAAACAGCTATCCCATAGGTATTTATACATAAGGGTTTATTGAAGGTACTTACTACTTACTCTGTATACAGCGATAGATTGCGTGGGGACATCAGCAGATGTGTCAAGACTAGCGAAATAATGCAGCCAGGCATATAGAGAAAACAAAAGAATCTTAGGATCCAGCCAGATATGTAAGATAATGGCCAAGCAGTCTATAAAGATAATCATGAGTAGTAAACAAAAGAGATATATGTAGTAAAGGTTTGCAGAGAGCTGTGGCTGCAGTGTGCAGGATGTATACTTACAGTGGCCTTGGATGATGTCAAAAATAGATGTCCCCGGAGACAGCAATATGCTGTGCACATTTGCTGGGACACAGGGCATCATTTAAATACCCTCAAAAGCCAGCGAAAGCGAGATCGTGGCGCCGGGTGTGTGATGTCATCGAAAAACGCTGTGTATGCGTCTATGTGCCAAATGTTATACTTTTAACACATTTTTTATTTAGTTTTTCAAAATAAAAAATATATTTTTTTTAACCAATTAAGCCCCGGACCATTTGGTAGCTAGAGGACCAGAGGTGATTTCAGAATTTTGCACTGCGCTGCTTTAACTGTAAATTGTGCGGACATGCAATGTTGTACCCAAATGAAATTTGCGTCCTTTTCTTCCCACAAATAGAGCTTTCTTTTAATGGTATTTGATTGCCTCTGCGATTTTTATTTTTTGCGATATAAATGGAAATAGACCGAAAATTTTGAAAAAAAAATGATATTTTCTACTTTTTGTTATAAGAAAAATCGAATAAACTCAATTTTAGTCATACATTTTGGCCAAAATGTATTCAGCCACATGTCTTTAGTAAAAAAAAAATGTCAATAAGCGTATATTTATTGGTTTGTGCAAAAGTTATAGCGTTTACAAACTAGGGTACATTTTCTGGAATTTACACAGCTTTTAATTTATGACTGCCTATCTCATTTCTTGAGGTGCTAAAATGGCAGGGCAGTACAAAACCCCCCAAATGACCCCATTTTGGAAAGTAGACATCCCAAGGAAATTGCTGAGAGGCATGTTGAGCCCATTGAATATTTTTTTTTTGTCTCAAGTGATTGAATAATGACTAAAAAAAAAAAAAAAAATTACAAAAAGTTGTCACTAAATGATATATTGCTCACACATGCCATGGTAATATGTGGAATTGCACCCCACAATACATTTTGCTGCTTCTCCTGAGTACGGGGATACCACATGTGTGGGACTTTTTGGGAGCCTAGCCGCGTACGGGCCCCCGGAAACCAAGCACCGCCTTCAGAATTTCTAAGGGCGCAAATTTTTGATTTCACTCCTCACTACCTATCACAGTTTTGAAGGCCATAAAATGCCAAAATAGCACAAAACCCCCCCAAATGACCCCATTTTGGAAAGTAGACACCCCAAGCTATTTGCTGAGAGGCATGGTGAGTATTTTACAGCTCTCATTTGTTTTTGAAAATGAAGAAAGAGAAAATTTATTTTAATTTTTTTCAATTTTGAAAACTTTGTGACAAAAAGTGAGATCTGCAAAATACTCACAATACATCTTAGCAAATAGCTTGGGGTGTCTACTTTCCAAAATGGGGTCATTTGGGGGGGGGGGGTTTGTGCCATCTGGGCATTCCATGGCCTCCGAAACTGTGATAGGCAGTGAGAAGTGAAATCAAAAATTTACACCCTTAGAAAGCCTGAAGGCGGTGCTTGGTTTTTGGGGTCCTGTACGCGGCTAGGCTCCCAAAAAGTCTCACACGTGGTATCCCCGTACTCAGGAGAAGCAGAAGAATGTATTTTGGGGTGTAATTCCACATATGCCCATGGCATGTCTGAGCAATATATCATTTAGTGACAACTTTGTGCAAAAAAAAAACAACAAAATTGTCTTTTTTCCGCAACTTGTGTCAACATATAAAATATTCCATGGACTCGACATGCCTCTCAGTATATAGCTTGGGGTGTCTACTTTCCAAAATGGGGTCATTTGGGGGGGTTTTGAACTGTTCTGGCATTTTATACACAACATTAGGAAGCTTACATCCACTCTTCTAACCACTTGAAGACAAAGCCCTTTTTGACACTTTTTGTTTACATGAAAACATTTTTTTTTTTTGCAAGAAAATTATGTTGAACCCCCAAACATTATATATATTTTTAAAGCAAAGGCCCTACAGATTAAAATGGTGGGTGTTGCATTTTTTTTTCTACAGAGTATTTGCGCAGCGATTTTTCAAACGCATTTTTTGGGGAAAAAATGCACTTTTTTTAATTTTAATGCACTAAAACACACTATATTGCCCAAATGTTTGATGAAATAAAAAAGATGATCTTAGGCCGAGTACATAGATACCAAACACGACATGCTTTAAAATTTCGCACAAACGCGCATTGGCGACAAACTACATACATTTTTAAAAGTCTTTACAGGTTACCCCGTTAGATTTACAGAGGAGGTCTACTGCTAAAATTACTGCCCTCGATCTGACCTTCGCGGTGATACCTCACATGCGTGGTGCAATTGCTGTTTACATATGACGCCAGACCGACGCTTGCGTTCGCCATTGGGCAAGAACAGGGCAGGACAGGGGTGCTTTTTTTTTTAATGAATTTTTTTGCTATTTTATTTTTAAATTGTTCCTTCCATATTTTTTTTTTTTTTTTGTTATCTCAGGGAATGTAAATATCCCCTATGATAGCAATAGGTAGTGACAGGTACTGTTTTTTGAAAAAACTGGGGTCTTCTAGACCCTAGATCTTTCCTCTGCCCTCAAAGCATCTGACCACACCAAGATCGGTGTGATAAAATGCTTTCCCAATTTCCCAATGGCGCTTTTTATATCCGGGGGGGGACATTCCCTCCCACTGCTTGTAAAAGCAGTCCAGAGGCTAATTAGCCACTAGGATTGCTTTTACATGAAAGCCGGCCGCTGGCTGAAAAGAATGATACCAAGATGATACCTAAACCCGCAGGCATCATTCTGGTATAAACATTCAAAGTCCAGCAACATACCAGTACGTTGCTGGTCCTTGTTGGACATGTATTGTAATCTTTTTTTTTTTCATGCAGCCAGTTGGCTGAACGAAAAAAGAGATTGATCGGTGGGTATGCCCACCATTAGAATACCGCCCTTCATCCACCCACTTCTAATGCTGGGCATACATGCACCATTTATATATGCCGAAGCATGGGGGCATCCTCCCGCAAAAAAGTTATGCCGCACACACATGGTCGGACTTTTCCACGGGCAAGCCTCCGTCGAATTTCGACCGTATGTACGCGGCATTAGGAGCAAAATCGCTCCTCCGCCCTTGCTGCCTCAATGCTTCGGCATATATGCTTTTTTTTTTTAACTGTGGTGGTGAAATCACCTCCTACAGCACTGGAGTCGCAGGGATCAGGCCTGTCTCTGCGAACGCTGCAGTTATGTGTGTTGTGTTTTGTAAGTGACAGTGATCGATCGATACTGCACTTGGGTGGCCTGGGCTGGACGGAGGGGCAAAACGCAGGTGCTAGCAGGTATCTGGGCTGATCCCGCTAACACTGCGTTTTTGGGAACCCTAAACTGCTGGGGACGCTAGTATAGATCAGATACTATACCACTAAGGGGGGTGTATGCTTCACGCGTGGGTGTTAGCGTTACTGGCACTAACCTGACGCTGCCTGGGGTGCGACGCAGACCCTCTCTGATGCTAAAACCTAATTGATATCACCCGCCGGGCGATCAGGGGGTAAAACCTTTATTGGGTTATATATACGGCGGGTGCCCTGACACTATAAAAAGCAAACTAACTAACCAGCGTCACCCGTAACACTTATATGGTGATCACTGGTGAAAGGGTTAACTAGGGGCAATTAGGAGGTTAAAACCTTTATTGGATAATATATGGGGGTACCTGACGCTATAAA
>CM055116.1:591355374-591901069 GCA_029206835.1 Rana muscosa
CAGACAATTGCTGGTGTTCTCTTCCTAATAATACCACTGGCAGGCAGCTGCAGTATTTTCAATCAGTGTACTGTATCCTGTGCACAGTGTGCAACTAAAGCTAACTGCAGACAATTGCCGGTGTTCTCTTCCTAATAATACCGCAGGCAGCTGCAGTATTTTCAGTCAGTGTACTGTATACTGGCCACAGTGTGCAGCTAAAGCTGACTGCAGACAATTACTTGTGTCTGGAAGGCCAACAAGGAGAGGCAGACACACACAGGCCAATAAAAGAGGGCAAGCAGGCTCTGTGTTTAGAAGCAACAGTGCTGGTCGTGGACACGGTGCATTCTCATCAGCATGTGGCCGTGGGGCACGCTTGTCCTTTTTTTCGGCAGCTGGCCGTGTTGAGCCGCAACCTGCTGAAGAGTTGGTAGAGTGGATGACCAATACGTCCTCATCCTCCTCATCCTCTCTTACCCAGCCTCACAGTACTTTGTCAGCCAAAGCGGCCTCTTCCCTCGGCTCAATGGCATCAGTCACTCCTTCCCTAGCCCCACCATGTCCTCCTGAGGAGTCCCCCGAACTGTTTGACCACAGTGTCGGGTACATGCTGCAGGAGGATGCGCAGCGTTTTGAAGGCTCCGATGATGGTACCCAGCTTGAGGAAGGCAGTAATGTGAGCCCAGAGAGTGGGGGTGCCCAAGAAGGACAGCAAACTGGCAGTCATGTTCCCCCAGCTGCAGCATACTGCCAGGTTTGCTCCAGTGATGAGGAGGGAGGGTATGATGAAGTCACTGACTCTACATGGGTGCCTGATAGGAGACGGGAGGAGGAGGAGGAGGAGGAGGAGTTGCATCTCTAACGAGGCAGGATGCCCTCCAGGGGCCAGCTTAAGGGCAGCACACCGACTGCATCACACCACAGAGCTCCGCATGTGCAGGGCGCTGCTGTCTCTGCGCATTATTCTAAAAGTTCTTTGGTGTGGGCCTTTTTTGAGACGTGTGCAGCAGATTAGACATGTGCATTCGTTTTCGTCCGAATGCATTTTCGTCTGAATTTCAGGTATTTTCGTTATCGTTTTAACAAACGAAAACGAAAGCACAGAATCCGAAAACCGAAAGATCCGACATAAACAAATGCTTTATTTTTGTTTTCGTTGTGACAACAGTTCTATATAGATAGGAGATTCGACGTGATGCTGACAATAACAATCTGTGTCCATCGAACCTGTGGTCGAATGTGCCTAACCTTAAAGGGGTTGTAAAGGTTCGTTTTTTTTATTTTCTAAATAGGTTCCTTTTAAGCTAGTGCATTGTTGGTTCACTTACCTTTTCCTTTTGATTTACCTTCTAAATTTTTTTTTTCTTTGTCTGAATTTCTCACTTCCTGTTTCTCCTCACTAAACTTCACACCATCAAGACATAGAGAGAAAAGATTCGACATAGAGAGAAAAGATTCAACATAGAGAGAAAAGATTTGACATAGAGAGAAAAGATCGCTGCTGGAATTGGGTGGGGGAAGTAAAAAATAAATAAAAATGATGGTGAATGTTATTGGTTTGATTGCAACCAAAGAGGAGGAGCAGTAAAATAGCTAGAACTAACTTCAACATGAACGACGAAGATTTGACAAAGCATTGAAAAACATACAAACGTCAAATCTGTCATTGAAGGCTTATGGTGTCTGTCGAAAGTTAGAAGATTCGACGGTGCAGCTAAACTGTACGACGCTGCAATCGTACAGTTCCGGTCAAATGCATCCGCCCATAGGCGATAGAAGAATTCTAATGTTGGTTGACTAGTAATAGTAATTAATAAGTATAATTATTACTAGTCATAAAACATTAGAATTCTACTATAGCTTGTAGGCGGAACATTTGACCGGACATGTATGATTGCAGCGTCGTACAGTTTCGCTGCTCCGAATCTTCTTTGAACATTCGACAGACACCATAAGCCTTCAATGACAGATTCGACCTTAATTCAGATTTTCGGACGAATGCAATTTCTAACGAAAAACAAAATGAATAAAACGAATTTTGGGAGTAACTAAATTAATTTTTCAGACGAAAACGAAATTCCGAAACAAAATATTTCAGTGTGCACATGTCTACAGCAGATCGCACCTTTGCTATTTGCAACATATGTCTGAAGCGTATCTCGCATGGCCAAAACAGCAGCCGCTTGGGCACCACATGCTTGACCAGACATATGTCGACCTGCCATGCAGTCCGTTGGCAAGCGTACATAAAAGACGCACACCAATGAACAAAGCGGACCTCTCCTTGCTCCTCATCAGCTGGAATCTCCAACCCCACTATACCTTCAGTCCTCTCAGAAACCTGCACTGAGAGGAATGAAGGTGTATAATTAGGTGTGTCACTGCCAAGTACTTGCGGGCAATCTGCTATCGGTACACCAACGTCAGATTGTACCAAGCAAATTTCCCTGCCCCAGTTGCTGCACCGCCGAAAGAAGTTTGCTCTCAGCCATCCACATGCCAAGCGGTTGAATGCTAGCTTGGCTAAATTGCTAGCACTTCAACTGCTGCCTTTTCAGTTGGTAGACTCTGCCCCCTTCCGTGAGTTTGAGGAATGTGCAGTTCCTCAGTGGCAGGTTCCCAAACGCCAGATGTGCGATTCCGGCTCTCTACCGGCATGTGGAAGGCAATGTCTTGGCCTTGCTGGACAGGGCGGTCAG
Organism: Rana muscosa; assembly: GCA_029206835.1. NCBI lineage: Eukaryota > Metazoa > Chordata > Amphibia > Anura > Ranidae > Rana > Rana muscosa. The sequence continues at coordinate 591,358,056 of CM055116.1, forward strand.
CAGAAAGGTGCATATTACCGCTGACTCATGGACCAGCAGGCATGGACAGGGACGTTGCCTATCTTTGACGGCACATTGGGTGACTCTGCTGGCAGCTGGGAAGGATGCAGGACAGGGTGCAATAGTGTTGGAGGTTGTTCCGCCACCACGCCTCCAAAATGATACTAGTGGTGATTCTGACACACCTCTCTCCTCCACCCCCTCCTCTTCTTCCTCCATGGCCTCTTCCTCTGCTGATTTGTCCTCGGAACCAGCGGTGCTCCGTAGGCGTTCAAGGAGCAACGCAAGTACGCATGCAAAAAGATGCCATGCGGTGCTTGAGCTGGTGTGCTTGGGGGACAGGAGGCACAGTGGGGCAGAGATTCTGTCAGCTCTGCAGGGGCAGGCTCAGAGGTGGTTGACGCCACGCCAGCTTAAGCCAGGAATGGTGGTTTGCGACAATGGCACCAACCTCCTCTCCACCCTCCGACAGGGACAACTGTCCCATGTGCCCTGTTTGGCTCACGTCCTTAACTTGGTGGTGCAGCGGTACTTGGGCAGGTACCCGGACTTACAGGATGTCCTGAGGCAGGCCAGGAAACTCTGTGTGCATTTCCGCTGGTCATATAATGCCAGTGCTCGGCTGGCTGACCTCCAAAAGGAATACATCCTGCCCAAGAACCGCCTAATCTATGACACGCCCACCAGGTGGAACTCAACGTTGGCCATGCTGCAGCGGCTGCACACGCAGCAGAGGGCCATCAATGAGTATCTGTGCCAATATGGCACCAGGACAGGGTCAGAGGAGCTTGTTTTTTTGTTTTTTTGCCATGCCAGTGGGTGTTAAATGTAGAAATATAACGGTAAACCGTTCTTGATGTATTCATCTGAGACAAAATTAGTGAATCAGCTTGAAAGCAAACCGTGTGTTTTATTATACACACTAAAAAGGAATTAATACAGTTACAGTATATTCAATAGCTTCATAAAGGTTCCAAAATAATGTTCAAATATAAAAGAAAGTTCAGTATGAAATGCCTCGTGCTTCTTCTTTCTTCTTAAAATCTTAAAATGGCCGATTAACCCTGTGTATGCTGAATAGTCTGTGGGCTGTAGGATAGATGTTTCAAGATGCCCGGTTGGAGAAGAAGAGAGAAGCTCCTTCCTGCTCACTCAGCTTTTAAAACAGTTCTCTCTCTTTGTCTTGCTTCGCGCTCAAAAAGTGACCAATCCCACATCACTCCTTCAATATTACCTCCCTCACTACACACGATGGAGGGGGTCAAGAGGAGAAATATGAGGACACAATTTCTATAGGAAGTATCTGAGCTTGACATCTGTTTCGACTTATCAGACTGCATAGGAAATGCCTCGGTGTAAATTACAGGATGTGGGGGAGGGGAAGTGAAGCCAAAACTGCATCTATATTCCTAACAAAATATCAGTTCCATAGCAGTATTGTCTATAAGTTAAAATATATTTACAACAATACGTCAAAAACCTGACAGTTTCTGGAATCTGAAACTCAAGTTCAAATGTCACATTTGGGATTCATTAAATCATAAGTCCAACCATTCATCCAGACTTAGAGGAATTCTTATTCTTACTTCAATATTTTTCTGGCCAAATAAAATTTTAGATATTAAGAATATAACAGTGGGTCATGATCAGGGATGCATGCCCTGTCCTGGCACCATTTGAGGAGGCCACGAGGATAGTGAGCAGTGACAGTGCATGCATCAGTGACAATGTCCCTCTTGTCCACCTGTTGGAACACACGCTGCGTGGAATAATGGACAGGGCACTTGAGGCAGAACAGAAAGGAGGAAGAGGAGGACTTCCTTACCTCTCAAGGCCCCCTTTATCCAGACAGTGTTCCTGCTGGCCCGCCGATCACACAGGAAGAGGAGGAGGAGGAGTTTTATCCGTCAGCATGGAGGTGGAGCCTAGCACTCAGCATCAGCAGCAGTCTTTAAGGGATCATTTACAGTCCCAAGAAACCCATGGACTTGTACGTGGCTGGGAGGAGGTGGCTGCAGATCATGTCGTCCTTAGTGACCCAGGGGACTCTGGACCGAATGCCTCAGCAAACCTACGCTGCATGGCCTCCCTGATCCTGCAAAGCCTGCGGAAGGATCCTTGTATTCGTGGTATCAAGGAGAGGGATCATTACTGGCTGGCAACCCTCCTTGATCCACGGTACAAGGGTAAGGTTGCGGACCTTATCTTGCCGTCGCAGAGGGAGCAGAGAATGAAACATCTTGCAGAAAGGTTTGTGCAACGCGTTCCCAGAGCCTGGGAGGTTACAAATTCCTGGTCCTGGACAACGTGTTGCAGAGGCTTCGGTCAGTCACAGAAGGAGCTGTGGAGAAGGTGGCCGTCTGACCGATGCGTTCAGACAATTTTTTATTCCGCAGCCCCAAGGTATGATCGGTTCCAGCAACCATCGCCAGCGTCTGTTTTACATGGTGCAGGAATACCTAGGGGCAAGATCAGACTTGGACACCTTTCCCACCGAAAATCCTCTGGGTTACTGGGTCTTGAGGATGGATCACTGGCCAGAGCTTGCACAGTATGCAATTGAGCTACTGGCCTGTCCTGCATTGAGCGTTCTTTCGGAACGCACATTCAGTGCTGCTGGAGGCTTTGTAACCGATCACAGGGTGCGCCTGTCCACCGTCTCGATCGATTGGCTAACCTTCATAAAAATTAATCAGTCTTGGATCACCACCAGCTACCAAGCACCTGATGCTGATTTAACCGAATATTTTTTTTTTTTAATGTCAGATCCCTTCAAGACTGCCTATGCTGATGCTGAGTGACTAAGGCCAAGGCCCAATTTTCCTGCCCCTGTTTAACAGGTGCGTGTAATTACAATTTTTGCTGCAATACTTTGCAGCAGGGCTCAGTCCTTTGCTCCAACTAGAGTTTTTGTGAGGGGTTGCAGTGTTGTGGCTCCTACACCAGTGGCTAAGGCCCAATTTTTCTGCCCCTGTTCAACAGGGGCATGTAATTACAATTTTTGCTGTAATACTTTGCAGCAGAGCTCATTCCTGCGCTCCAACTAGAGTATCTGTGAGGGGTTGCAGTGTTGTGGCACCAGTGCCTAAGGCCAAATTTTTCTGCCCCTATTCAACAAGGGCATGTAATTACAATTCTTGATCTAATATTTCACAGCAGGGCCCGTTCCATCGCCCACCAAGAGTAACTGTGGGGGCTTATATTGTTTTGGCAACACCACCACAGGCCCAATTTTTCTGCCCCTGTTCAACAGGTGCATGTAATTACAATTCTTAATATAATATTTCACAGCAGGGCCCGTTCCATCGCCCACCAAGAGTAACTGTGAGGACTTAGTGTTGTGGCACCAGCACCACCAAAGGCCCATTTTTTCTGCCACTGTTCAACAATGGCATGCAATTACAATTCTTGATATAATAGTTCACAGCAGGGCGTTCCAGCGCCCACCAAGAGTAACTGTGAGGGTTTACAGTGTTGTGGCAACACCAACACCTAAGGCCCAAATTTCTGCAGAGTACATAGGGCCCCTATTTTCAAACATCCGAGTTTCAAACGACTCCAACTTACAAACTGAGGGAGACTACAGGAAATGAGGGGAAATCTACCCCTAGGAAGGGAAATTCTCTCCTGTAAGAGTTAATATGGGAAAAAGGTGTCTCCTCTCCACTGATGCTTTATCACCAATCCTTGTTTCCAAAAAAAAACAAATTTTCAAAATCCAATTGTCATTGGGACAGAAAGTGAGGTGAAATCTTCTGAACAGGTGCACAGACAGCAAAACAAATTTTACAGGGGTGATAACCCTTCCCTATGTTTTCCAAAAAGCTTAAAAATAGATTTACTTTAAAAATGTACCAATTCAAAATTACAAACAGATTCTACTTAAGAACAAACATACAGTCCCTGTCTTGTTTTCACCGCCTGTATACTGATGTTCAGAGTATATAGGGCCTGGGGGCCCCACGCCTTTCCTTTTTTTTTATTTGGGTGCGGGGTTCCCCTTAATATCCATACAAGACCCAAAGGGGCTAGTAATGGGCAGGGGGGGTACCCACGCCGTTTTTCTCAATGATTTTCATCCATATTGCCGAGACCCGACATTACATTAAAGCCGCTACTAGTTTTAAATGACTTTTATTCCTTTAGAAATGTTATTTTGTGCAGGGACTGTTCTAAACACGGGAAACACGTGCCACTTCACAGGCATACTATAGATACCCCCCAGGTACGATATTTAAAGGAATATTTCACTTTTATTTTTTCACTTTAAGCATCATTAAAATCACTGCTCCTGAAAAAACTGCAGTTTTTTTAACTTTTTTTGCATTGATACATGTCCCCTGGGGCAGAACCCGGTCCCCAAACCCTTTTTTTAGGACAATAACTTGCATATTAGCCTTTAAAATTCGCACTTTTGATTTCTCACGTTCGAGTCCCATAGACTTTAAGGGGGTTCGAAAGTTTGCGCAAACTTTCGGTCCGTTCGCAGGTTCTGGTGCGAACCGAACCGGGGGGTGTTCGGCTCATCCCTAGTGCTGTTATGGTTTTTAAGTTGTAACAGTTTCTTTTTTTTTTTCAAACCCCACTCACTTTGCCCACCCTACAATCAGCACAAATAAAAACTCAAGTGTGTTTCTTTAGTGCTATGTTTGTGCTGTTTTGTGCTGCTAAAATTTCCGTTCTATCTTTTATTGTTTTTGCGTTTATTAATGATTTATTAAAGGTCACTCAGCCCCCCTACAACACCCAAATGACACGAAACTGGCCTCGTTGGTTAGAGCTACGTTTGTGCTGCTAAAATTTTTTATTTGTGCTGTTATGGTTTTTAAGTTAAAACTGTTTATTTTATTTTTATAAAAAAAAAAAAAAAACGTTTGTGCTGCTTTGGTTTTGGAGATATTGTGCGTTTATAGTTGCTCAAACCCCGCCCACTTTGCAACCCATGTTGTTGAATTTTTAAAAACAAACACGCCATTCGTTTGTGCTGCGTTTGTGCCGTAAAAATAAACGCTTGTGCCGCATTGGTTTCGGAGATATAGTGCTTTATTTGTTGCCAAACCACACTGACTTTACACCTCGTTATTAAATCTTACATACAGAACTTACAGAACCTAAACTCAACTTGGGTTTCCTTAATGTAATGCTCCTCCCACTGTAAAGGGCACTGCACTTTATACTGTACCCTGGAAAAGGCATGACCATTGTAGAACAGAAGTTCCATCCTTAGCCAATAACTGCCAGACCAACCCTATACTCCATCCCACCCATACAATTAAATCCCATTAATGGAGACCACACCACAAAAACGCAGCGAAGCTGGCCCCCTTACAATCAGCACAAATAAAAACTCAAGTGTGTTTCTTTAGTGCTACGTTTGTGCTGTTTTGTGCCGTAAAAATTTACATTTGTGCTGCTTTTATTTTTAAGATATTAACAATTGTTTTTTCCAGACTATGACATCACCTAGCCCCCCTACAACAGCCAAATGACACAAACCTGGTCTCGTTGGTTAGTGCTGTTTAGATTTCTGTTCTATCTTTTATCGTTTTTGCGTTATTAATGATTTATTAAAGGTCACCAAAGGTTCATCCAACAACCCTTATACTTATTGAATTATTTTTGTACTTAATAGGCTATACAGGAACTATATTTGTTACTGGCATTGCGCAGTCTGATTGATCATGTTTCAGGGTAGGTAATGGGAGGTCCTCATGGCAGGCTACTCCAAAAACCATGGCAAAGGTAAGGCAATACAATCTGAGCTGTCCTCCCTATTTGTCCAACTGGGGAGGCTAGTTGAGAAGAAAGCAGCACTCTTTTGGCATATTGACAGTTTCGAAAAATATATCAGAGATGACATGACTAAGAGATGTGCAGATTACTGAGGCTCTTGTTTTTCCTACAAGGCTAACAACCACCCATATTCCTTAAACCCTATGATTGACCAGACGACACACTCTCTTTTTGGAGTCAAACGGCCATAGCAGACTTTTTATTACAACAAAATGAAATACAAAAAACCCTCAACATACAATGTAATGCATATAATACATTTTTACATAACCAATTAAACCAAATAAAACTCAGCTTAAACCTGCCCGGTCTAGAGATCTTTGAAGGGCAATTTTTCCGACCAACTACCGTATATACTCGAGTATAAGCCGAGGTACCTAATGTTGCCCAAAAAAACGGGGAAACCTTACTGACTCGAGTATAAGCTGATGCCCCACTGTTCCCTAGCTCGCTGTTCCCTGTAAATTGAAATTTGGCGGAACACCCAACACAGTGTCTGCTGGGAAAACTAAGGATGAGAGAATGATCGTGATAGGCGGAGAGTGTCTGCTGAGACTCGCCTATCAAGGAAGGAACAGGAAGAAACCGCAGAATTTTGAACGATGGACGCCGCGGAATTCAAACGATGGACGCCGCAGCCGCAACTTCTTTACAGGTAATATGTAAAAATTTCTATGACTCGAGTATAAGCCGAGGGGGGGGACTTTCAGCCCCAAAAAAAGGGCTGAAAATCTCGGCTTATACTCGAGTATATACGGTAGTTGTATCTGTACACCATAAAGGCCCCAGGCCTCATATTACGGCAGCTCAGGGACAATTACCAGTTACCTCCTTCCAGATCCAACCAACTACAAAACCATTGTTACCATTGTCTTGTTAGTAAGGGAAGGGACACCCATACCTCCAGATGGGCCCAACCCTCCTAAACCTCCATTATTTTTTCCAGCACCGCCTTCAAAGACGCCATAGACCTCCCGCCGCTGCTACGACTATTTAAAAAAGAAAAATGAACAAACCGCTAACGCTAATAGGCAAGGGAAACCATACTCCCTTAAGACCCGCCCCACCAGGTGAGAACCATCCTACCCTTTGCGGACCTAGAAACTGACAATGGTGACCCCCGAACAAATACCAACCAAAAAAGGGGAGGGTGGGTGAGAAATTCCTTCCTTCCTTCGTGGCAAAAAGCTCAGACTGAGGACTGGTGGACAGAAACGCCCCTCTATTTCCCTGAAACACCCCCCCACTCGGGACCAACCAATCCTGGTAAGTGCCATACTAACTCCCCCTACTCCCAGCTCTTCCTCCGCCTCACTGTCCACCCCAGTCATGCTGGCCCTCCTCCCAATTGCACTTTTGCTCCAGGCCATTACTTTAATCCATACGGTTTACGTATTCAGATTTTCCCATTGATCGAGAACATCAACCTTGATTTAAAAAAGAAATGGGAAAACAATCTACAGTTATGAACATGAAATATGATGCAATTACTTGTTGAGGAATATAATGCACGCACTCACGTGTTAGAGAAGGATATTGATTTAATTTATAGTAAATTACAACCTTTTAAGAGTCTTACTGCCTTCAAAGAACATGAGGACAGAATTAAAACCCATTTAGATCAAGTTACAGCTGAGACCTTAGGCAAAAAGGAGAAGAAATTCTGGCAGGACAAAATGGCCTTCCAGGAGGGTAAGGCCTATAAATGGCAACAAAACAACAATCCTTCTGGACATAGGACTAAGGGGTTGATCAAATCTACAATTGAGAGGGTCTCTAATTCATCCATTAATTCCAGAATTTCCTCTTCTTCACAGAATCCCCCTAGAAACGCACAAAAGAAACCCAAGCGACCATTGTCTGGTGATGATTCGAATGTACAGAAAAAACGCATGACAGATACCACTTCTTCCTCTACTCTCTCCCTATTGGGGATGTTGGGTAACTATGGTAAAACTAACACATGGGGTGATACTTCTGTTCGCTCTTCTGGCTATATGGGTGAAGGTCTGATTAACTCTCAACACTTGAGTGCACAATCTATACAAGATACTACTCGTACTACTCTCAACAAAGAGGAGTTTTTTTTTTACCACAAGGGTAGGAACGGACCCCAGACATATAGATTTGTCACTCTCTGATGTCAATCAAATGAATACGAACACCATGGACATTATTAAATTATCTAATTACATACTCTCTAATGAGGAAAAGGCTCTACTGTCTAAGGGGCTCCACTTTTGCCCAGACTCGAACCTTAATACCTTTGAGGTAATCAAGGATCTAAATTTATTCTCTAGGAAGCTGTTATTTAGAAGCCTTTACTTTAAAAATGCTGAAAAACAAATCACAACAAGTACACAACCTGATAAAGATCTGGATGATCTGTTGTCTCTATTGGAGGGACAGGATCCATCTTATTTGATTGACACTATTGATCTGGAAGCACTTTTGCAGTAACATGTTTGTCACGTACCTGATTGGAGTCTGAAGTGACGAGGTCAGCCTCTCTTGTATCTCCGGCCCTGGCTCCGCTGGAGGTGAGGACAGGAGAAACCAAGGGACCAGAGGAACACGAGTGCCTGCAGAAGCAGCCCTGGAAGCCTGGAACAGATGATGCGACTCTAGGATGGCAGAAGGTTGAAGCAGATCGCAGGACCGAAGTTGCAGAGACCCGGGAAACGGATTTGAGCCAAACAGGAGACAGGAGCGTAGTCACATGGATAGCCGGGTTCAGTAGCAGTCGGACAGCAGGGTACATAGACATTAGGCAGGAGCGAGGTCAACAGGAAGCCGGGTTCAGAAACTGGTAATCAGAGAAGTAGCGAAGTCCAGCAGCAAGGTCAGGGGAAGCCAAGGTTCGGTAACAGGTATCAGGCAGGTTCAGGTAATAGCAGGTAGGGGTACTGGAACGCTGAAGATCCGTCAGCACTAGACTGGTGTCAGTGCTCCCCTTAAATAGGCTGACTGGCGCCAGAGGATAGCGTGGACGCGTTCCCGCGAACGCGCGCATGCGCATTGGCGCATCTGCGCATGCGCGGATGCGCCCGGAGCGCGCTGACAGTTCTCTTACAATGTTACTACAGAAACACCCCCACCTCAAACAATTAGATTTAAAAATAAATCTGATTAAATTCCCCTCCCTGAACGCCAACCCAAACCTGGCGGCAATTGTCAATCTGGTAACAGCAGACATCAAAAAATTAAAAACACACAAGTCACTGGGTAATCTTACTCAACTTGAACAACTCGCTCTTGAGAATTTATAGAAATGTCAATCTCTTACGATCAAACCTTCCGACAAGGGAGGAAATATTGTCATAATTTCAAATGAACAATATAAAACTATGTGTTGATGAAGGAGGGGGGGGGGGAAGGAATTAGGGACTGTTAGGAGCCAAAGCCTGGTAAGGCAATGTATGTCCATCCCTAGGGACTTTTGTGGAATCGTGTTCTGGTAGGATCACGCATTTCCATCCCAATAAATTGCTATAGGGGGAGAACGGAAAAATGGGACTTTAATTGAAGCACCAATTAGCAAAGGAATAAAGTTGGCTGAACCATAGGAATTTATAAAAATGATCATATTGCACATATAAACAGTAGTTACAACAAGGATACATGTTAAACATTGTAACAGTAGTGGACGTTATAGTGTAACAAGGCCACTACTGGAAGGGTACACAGTAAAATGGTTATAGCAATAATACAAAATTTGATGACATTATGTGTCAAAAGAAAAAAGCACGGATAATTCCATAGGGTCACCACAATTAGGAAGGGTAGGATTGATAGTAAGGGATAATGCCTGCGGGACCTATGGCCTGGTTAAACCTGTATAGAGGGTAACTCGGTATTGGTTCTTGAGACAAAGTAATTGAAAGGCGCGGCATCAGGTAGCTCTACGCGTTTCGTGACTGCCATGTCACTCATCAGGAGCATGCGCGTATTGTCACTGGTAAAGTAATTTTAATCCTCCCTTTGCACTTATCCTACCCCACTTGCACTCACCTTTCCCCTCACTTCCCCATCCTTGCTGTCCCTTCGGGACACACACCTTAATTCATCACTTTCCCACAGGGTCGCCCCGTTTGCCATACCTGTCCGGTGGTACCCCGTGTGGACCCCCCTTCCCGGTCCGTCCGCCTCGTCTCCCGTTAGGGGCTATTTCCAGACACCTGCCATGCCCCACCTGGTTTGCAGTTATCGGTTACTAATTTTGTAAGTATGCACCTCCATGCTGGGGGGTTCTGCATCTTACCCCCATTGATACTTTACCCTTGCATTTACCCCAATTTTTTTTTTACTTTACCAGTGACAATACGCGCATGCTCCTGATGAGTGACATGGCAGTCACGAAACGCGTAGAGCTACCTGATGCCGCGCCTTTCAATTACTTTGTCTCAAGAACCAATACCGAGTTACCCTCTATACAGGTTTAACCAGGCCATAGGTCCCGCAGGCATTATCCCTTACTATCAATCCTACCCTTCCTAATTGTGGTGACCCTATGGAATTATCCGTGCTTTTTTCTTTTGACACATAATGTCATCAAATTTTGTATTATTGCTATAACCATTTTACTGTGTACCCTTCCAGTAGTGGCCTTGTTACACTATAACTAGTGATGAGCCGAACACCCCCGGGTTCGGTTCGCACCAGAACCCGCGAACGGACCGAAAGTTCGTACGAACATTAGAACCCTATTAAATACAATGGATGCGAACGTTCGAATTCTAAAGTGCTAATTATAACAACTATTATGCATGTTATTGTCCTAAAAAGGGTTTGGGAACCCGGGTTGTGCACCAGGGGACATGTATCAATGCAAAAAGAAGTTTTAAAAACGGTCGTTTTTCGGGAGCAGTCATTTTAATGATGCATAAAGTGAAAAAAAAAAAAGTCAAATATTCCTTTAAATATCGTACCTGGGGGGTGTCTAAAGTATGCCTGTGAAGTGCCACGTGTTTCCCGTGTTTAGAACTGTCCCTGCACAAAATGACACTTCTAAAGGAAAAAAAAGCCATTTAAAACTGCTTGCGGCTTTAATGTAATGTCTGGTCCCGGTAATATGGATGAAAATCTTTAAGAAAAATGGCATAGCTACCCCATGACCCCCCCCCCCTACCCCAGCCCATTACCAGCCCCTTTGGGTCTTGTATGGATATTAAGGGGAACCCCGCACATAAAATAAAGGCCCTATATACTCTGAACAGCCGTATACAGGCGGTGCATACAAGACAGGGACTGTAGGTTTGTTCTTATGTAGAATCTGTTTGTAATTTTGAACAGGTACATTGTTTAAGTGTAGCTCCAGCCCAAAAATCTATTTTTAAACTTTTTGGAAAACATAGGTAAGGGTTATCACCCCTGTAACATTTGTTTTGCTGTCTGTGCCCCTGTTCAGAACATTTCACCTCACTTTCCGTCCCAATGACAACTGTTTTTGAAATGTGGTGTTTTTCTTGAAACAAGGATTGCTGATAAAGCATCAGTACAGAGGAGACACCTTTCTCCCATATTTATTCTTACAGGAGAGAATTTTCCTTCCTAGTGGTAGATTTCCTCTCACTTCCTGTTGTCTTCTTGCGTTTGCAAGTAGGAGTCGTTTGTAAGTTGGATGTTTGAAAGTAGGGACCTGCCGTATATACTCTGCAGAAATAGGCCCCTTAGTTGTTGGTGTTGGCACAACACTGTAAGCACTCACAGTTACTCTTGGTTGGTGCTGGAACGCCCTGCTGTCAACTATTATATCAGGAATTTTAATTACATATAATTGTTGAACAGTGGTAGTAAAAATTGGGCCTTTGATGGTGGTGCTGGTGCCACAACACTGTAAGCCCTGACAGTTACTCTTGGTGGGTGCAGCAATGGGCCCTGCTGTGAATTATTAGATCAAGAATTGTAATTGCATGCCCCTGTTAAACAGGGGCTGAAAAATTGGGCCTTTCGTGGTGGTGGTGGTGGTGGTGGTGTTGCCACAACACTGTAAGCCCTCAGAGTTACTCTTGGTGGGTGCAGGAATGGGCCCTGCTGTGAATTATTAGATCAAGAATTGTAATTGCATGCCCCTGTTGAACAGGGGCTGAAAAATTGGGCCTTTCGTGGTGGTGGTGGTGGTGTTGCCACAACACTGTAAGCCCTCAGAGTTACTCTTGGTGGGTGCAGGAATGGGCCCTGCTGTGAATTATTAGATCAAGAATTGTAATTGCATGCCCCTGTTGAACAGGGGCTGAAAAATTGGGCCTTTCGTGGTGGTGGTGGTGGTGGTGGTGTTGCCACAACACTGTAAGCCCTCAGAGTTACTCTTGGTGGGTGCAGGAATGGGCCCTGCTGTGAATTATTAGATCAAGAATTGTAATTACATGCCCCTTTTGAACAGGGGCTGAAAAATTGGGCCTTTCGTGGTGGTGGTGGTGGTGGCGTTGCCACAACACTGTAAGCCCTCAGAGTTACTCTTGGTGGGTGCAGCAATGGGCCCTGCTGTGAATTATTAGATCAAGAATTGTAATTGCATGCCCCTGTTGAACAGGGGCTGAAAAATTGGGCCTTAGGCACTGGTGGCACAACACTACAACCCCTCACAGATACTGTACTTGGAGCACAGCAATGAGCCCTGTTGCAAAGTATTGCTTCAAAAATTGTAATGACACGCCCCTGGTAAACAGGGGCTGAAAAATTGGGCCTTAGGCACTGGTGCCACAACACTCCAACCCCTCACAGATACTGTACTTGGAGCACAGCAATGAGCCCTATGGCAAATTATTGCTAAAAAAATTGTAATTACACGCCCCTGTAAAACAGGGGCTGAAAAATTGGGCCTTAGCCACTGGTGGCGGCACCCATAAACAAAAATGATCTTCCAAGCTATCATCATCAATCGTATCATTGAGGACTCGGAGGAGGAGGATAGCCAGTCAACATAACAGCACAGGCACTCAGCATCAGCATCAGTCTTGAAGGGATGTGACATGTTAAAATCAATTAGTCTGTTATATCAGCATCAGGTGTGTGGTAGCTGGTGGTGATCCAAGACTGGTTCATCTTGATGAAAGTCAGTCGATCAACCGAGTCGGTGGACAGGCGCACCCTGTGATCCGTGACAAATCCTCCAGCAGCACTGAATGTGCGTTCCGAAAGAACGCTGGATGCAGGACAGGCCAGTAGCTCAATTGCATACTGTGCAAGCTCTGGCCAGTGATCCATCCTTAAGACCCAGTAAGCCAGAGGATTTTCGGTGGGGAAGGTGTCCAAGTCTGACCTTGCCCCTAGATATTCCTGCACCATGTTTATCAGACGCTGGCGATGGTTGCTGGAACCGATCATACTTTGGGGCTGCGGACTAAAGAATTGTCTGAACGCATCGGTCAGACGGCCACCTTCCCCACCGCTCCTTCTTTGACTGGCCGAAGCCTCAGCAACTCTTGTCCAGGACCAGGAGTTTGTAACCTCCCAGTCTCTGGGAACGCGTTGCACAGACCTTTCTGCAAGGCCTCCCGGAGTTGTCTCATCCTCTGCTCCCTCTGCGACGGTAACATAAGGTCCGCAACCTTACCCTTGTACCGTGGATCAAGGAGAGTGGCCAGCCAGTAATGGTCCCTCTCCTTGATCCGAAGAATACGAGGATCCTTCCGCAGACTTTGCAGGATCAGGGAGGCCATGCAGCGTAGGTTTGCTGAGGCATTCGCTCCGGAGTCCTCTGGGTCACTAAGGACGACATGATCCGCAGCCACCTCCTCCCAGCCACGTACAAGTCCACTGGTTTCTTGGGACTGTAAATCATTCCTAAAAGACTGCTGCTGATGATGCTGAGTGCCAGCCTCCACCTCCATGCTGACACAATCCTCCTCCTCCTCCTCCTCCTCCTCCTCCTCCTCTTCCTGTGCGATGGGTGGGACAGAAGGAACACTGTCTGGGTAAAGGGGGCCTTGAGAGGCAAGGAAGTCCTCCTCTTCCTGCCTCTGTTCTGCCTCAAGTGCCCTGTCCATTATTCCATGCAGCGTGTGCTCCAACAGGTGGACAAGAGGTACAGTGTCACTGATGCATGCACTGTCACTGCTCACCATCCTCGTGGCCTCCTCAAATGGTGCCAGGACAGTGCATGCATCCCTGATCATGCCCCACTGGCGTGGAGAAAAAAAACCAAGCTCCCCTGACCCTGTCCTGGTGCCGTAGTCGCACAGGTACTCATTGATGGCCCTCTGCTGCGTGTGCAGCCGCTGCAGCATGGCCAACGTTGAGTTCCACCTGGTGGGCATGTCACATATAAGGCGGTTCTTGGGCAGGTTCAACTCCTTTTGCAGCTCAGCCAGGCGAGCACTGGCATTATAAGATCTGCGGAAATGCACACAGACTTTCCTGGCCTGCCTCAGGACATCCTGTAAGCCCGGGTACCTGCCCAAGAACCGCTGCACCACCAGGTTAAGGACGTGAGCCACACAGGGCACATGGGTCAGTTGTCCCTGTCGGAGGGCGGAGAGGAGGTTGGTGCCATTGTCGCAAACCACCATTCCTGGCTTAAGCTGGCGTGGCGTCAACCACCTCTCGGCCTGGCCCTGCAGAGCAGACAGGACCTCTGCCCCAGTGTGGCTTCTGTCCCCCAAACACACCAGCGCAAGCACGGCATGGCATCTTTTTGCCTGCGTACTTGCGTAGCCCCTTGAACGCCTACGGAGCACCGCTGGTTCCGAGGACAAACCACAGGAAGAGGCCATGGAGGAAGAAGAAGAGGAGGGGGTGGAGGAGAGAGGTGTGTCACAACCAGTAGTAGCATTTTGGAGGCGTGGCGGTGGAACAACCTCCAACACTACTGCACCTTGTCCTGCATCCTTCCCAGCTGCCAAAAGAGTGACCCAATGGGCCGTGAAAGAAAGGTAACGTCCCTGTCCATGCCTGATGGACCATGAGTCAGCGGTAATATGCACCTTACCGCTGACCGCCCTGTCCAGCGAGACCAAGACATTGCCTTCCACATGCCGGTAGAGAGCCGGAATAGCCTTCCGTGAGAAAAAGTGGCGTTTGGGAACCTGCCACTGAGGAACCGCACATTGCACAAACTCACGGAAGGGGGCCGAGTCTACCAACTGAAAAGGCAGCAGTTGAAGCGCTAGCAATTTAGCCAAGCTAGCATTCAACCGCTGGGCATGTGGATGGCTGGGAGTGAACTTCTTTCGACGGTCCAGCAGCTGGGGCAGGGAAATTTGCCTGCTAGAATCGGACGTCGGTGTACTGCTAGCAGAGTGGCCGCAAGTACTTGGCTGTGACACACCTAATTCTACACCTTCATTCCTCTCAGTGTATGTTTCAGAGAGGACTGAAGTTATAGTGGGGTTGGAGATCCCAGCTGATGCGGTGCAAGGAGAGGTCCGCTTTGTTCTTTGGTGTGGGTCTTTGAGGTAGGCTTGCCAACGAGCTGCATGGCAGGTCAACATATGTCTGGTCAGGCATGTGGTACCCAAGCGGCTGATGTTTTGGCCACGCGATATACGCTTGAGACATATGTTGCAAACAGCAGCTGTGCGATCTGATGCACTAGCCTCAAAAAAGGCCCACACCAAAGAACTTTTTGAATGACGGGCAGAGGCAGCGCCCTGCACAGGCGGAGCTCTGCGGTGTGATTCCGTCGGTGTACTGCCCTTACGCTGGCCACCAAAGGGCATCCTGCCTCGTTGGAGATGTGCCTCCTCCTCATCCTCCTCCTCCTCCTCTCTCCTATTAGGCACCCACGTGGAGTCAGTGACCTCATCATCCCCTCCCTCCTCATCACTGGAGCCAATCTGGCAGTATGCTGCAGCTGCTGGAACATGACTGCCAGATTGGTGTCCTTCTTGAGCATCCCCTCTGTCTGCTCTCACGCTACTGCCTTCCTGTAGCTGGGTTTCATCATCAGACCCTTCGAAACGCTGGGCATCCTCCTGGAGCATGTACCCAACACTGTGCTCAAACAGTTCGGGGGACTCCTCAGGAGGAGGACATGGTGGGTCTAGGGAAGGAGTGACTGATGATGAGTCTGACATTGATACCAGGGAAGAGGACGCTTTGGCAGCTGCTTTTCCAGTACCCTGAGCCTGGGTGAGAGAGGATGAGGAGGAGGAGGAGGGCTTGGTCATCCACTCTACCAAGTCTTCGGCATGATGTGGCTCAACATGTCCAGCTGCCAAAAAGAAGGACAAGCGTGTCCCATGGCCATGTGCTGATGACAATGCACCGCGTCCACGACCAGCACTGTTGCCCCCAGACACAGAGCCTGCTTGCCCTCTTTTATTGCCTCCTGACTGTCTGCCTCTCCTTGTTTGCCTTCCAGACATTCTAATAGATGGCCTGCAGGGAGATGGGAAAAAAGCAATAAGGGCTACCTTCAGGTGTCCTTCTCTGTCCCTTTACTTAAGGATTTCTAAATATGGTTGAGGATGATTGCTTTTGCACAGAATAGCACAACGACAATTTCCCTGACTGTCCAAAAAAACAAGGATTTCAAAGATGGTTGATGAGGAATGCTTTAGCACACTATAGCACAAGGAGAATTTCCCTCACTGTCCTTCCCTGTCCCTAGAAACAAGGATTATCACAGTGAAAGAAACTGACACTCTTCCTACCTATAGTTTTCTGTCCCTAGAAAAAATGTTTTTTTAAAGCACACTATAGCACAAGGAGAATTCCCTCACTGTCCTTCCCTGTCCCTAGAAACAAGGATTCGCACAGTAAAACACACTGACACTCTCCCTACCTATAGTTTTCTGTCCCTAGAAAAAATGTTTTTTTAAAGCACACTATAGCACAAGGAGAATTCCCTCACTGTCCTTCCCTGTCCCTAGAAACAAGGATTCGCACAGTAAAACACACTGACACTCTCCCTACCTATAGTTTTCTGTCCCTAGAAAAAATGTTTTTTTAAAGCACACTATAGCACAAGGAGAATTCCCTCACTGTCCTTCCCTGTCCCTAGAAACAAGGATTCGCACAGTAAAACACACTGACACTCTCCCTACCTATAGTTTTCTGTCCCTAGAAAAAATGTTTTTTTAAAGCACACTATAGCACAAGGAGAATTTCCCTCACTTTCCTTCTTTGTCCCTAGAAACAAGGATTATCACAGTGAAAGAAACTGACACTCTTCCTACCTATAGTTTTCTGTCCCTAGAAAAAATGTTTTTTTTAAAGCACACTATAGCACAAGGAGAATTCCCTCACTGTCCTTCCCTGTCCCTAGAAACAAGGATTCACACAGTAAAACACACTGACACTCTCCCTACCTATAGTTTTCTGTCCCTAGAAAAAATGTTTTTTTAAAGCACACTATAGCACAAGGAGAATTTCCCTCACTTTCCTTCTTTGTCCCTAGAAACAAGGATTATCACAGTGAAAGAAACTGACACTCTTCCTACCTATAGTTTTCTGTCCCTAGAAAAAATGTTTTTTTAAAGCACACTATAGCACAAGGAGAATTCCCTCACTGTCCTTACCTGTCCCTAGAAACAAGGATTCGCACAGTAAAAGACACTGACACTCTCCCTACCTATAGTTTTCTGTCCCTAGAAAAAATGTTTTTTTAAAGCACACTATAGCACAAGGAGAATTCCCTCACTGTCCTTCCCTGTCCCTAGAAACAAGGATTCGCACAGTAAAAGACACTGACACTCTCCCTACCTATAGTTTTCTGTCCCTAGAAAAAATGTTTTTTTAAAGCACACTATAGCACAAGGAGAATTCCCTCACTGTCCTTCCCTGTCCCTAGAAACAAGGATTCGCACAGTAAAACACACTGACACTCTCCCTACCTATCCTTCTCTTTCCCTAAACTAAAGGAATCCAGGTTAAGCAAGAAAAAAATAAATGTCACTGTCCCTGCCTATGCTTCTCTTTCCCTGCTCCGGAACACACTACACTAGGCCGCCGTGCTGGCGGCCTTTTATAGTGTGGGGCGTGTACTAAACACCCTCAGCAATAATTGGCCACAGGCATCCTGCCTGTGGCCAATCATTGCTCTCCTCGCTGCCGGCGCTGTGATTGGCCAAGCATGCGGGGTCACAGTGCATGCTTGGCCAATCACAGCGCCTGGATGACACTGCGATGGCGTAGTGCATTGTGGGCCGTTCGCGTCACTCGAATTTGGCGCGAACGGCCCAAATCGTTCGATCTTCGTCGAACGATCGAACAGCCGATGTTCGAGTCGAACGTATGTTCGACTCGAACACGAAGCTCATCCCTAACTATAACGTCCACTACTGTTACAATGTTTAACATGTATCCTTGTTGTAACTACTGTTTATATGTGCAATATGATAATTTTAATTCCTATGGTTCAGCCAACTTTATTCCTTTGCTAATTGGTGCTTCAATTAAAGTCCCATTTTTCCGTTCTCCCCCTATAGCAATAAAACTATGTGTAACAAAACATTATCAAACAAAGAGTGGTACAAACCCGTCTCGAGAGCGAGTATTTCTAAGTTTGATGCAGGTTTCTACGCATTGATAGATGGCGCCTTCTCACAGGGTGTCTTGGATCAAGACGCTTGGGAATTCCTGCGCACAAAGTATCCCAAGATTCCCACATTTTACAGTTTACCGAAGGTCCATAAGGACCTTTTTAAAACCACCGGGAAGGCTGATAAAGGCGCAATTATAGAAAATGTAAGTAGATTCTTGGATGCACACTTAAGACCCTTTGTTATCAACTTACCGTCCTATGTGAGAGACACGATCCATCTTCTGCAAAACCTGTAGGGTTTACATATATCCCAACATGCACTATTAGTGGCCATAGACATAGAGGCTTTATATAGCTCTATTCCCCACCATCTGTGATTGGCAGCTATTAGACAAATTATATCACAGACACAGAGATGACCGGAAACTAAATGAGTTAATCATTATGGCATTAGAATTCATACTATGCCATAATGTTTTTTCCTTCGACGGCTCCCATTTCCTCCAGGTGCAGGGGGTGGCGATGGGGACATCATGTGCCCCATCGTATGCCAACCTGTACCTGGGGGAGTGGGAGCAATCTTTTTTGGCTGATGAATCAGCTATGCCTCATACTCATCATGTAGCGGCTTGGTTCCGTTACATTGATGATATTTTTCTTCTATGGGAGGGTTCCGCAATGGAATTGGAGCATTGCATCTCTACCATGAACCAAAATGCATTCAATCCAAGATTCACAGTAACATGCAGTGAAACAAGTATCAAATTTTTAGATGTTACAATAATCAAAAATAATGACGGGAGTCTCTCTAGCGGATTATACCGTAAATCAACGTCAGGAAACACGATTTTACATGCCTCTAGTTTACACCCACAGCCCCTCATACGTTCAATTCCATAAAGTCAATATTTAAGAATAAAACGGAACTGTTCAAACCAAGAATCTTTTATACAAGAGGCTGATGGCCTAAAGAAAAGACTCTTGATTAGGGGTTATTCCCAAACATGTTTAAAGAAGGCTTTTAAACGTGCCAATGGGCAAGTGAGACGGGATTTGCTATTTAACAAGAAGAAAGCAAATGACTCCCAGGTTACTAGAATTTATTACTAAATACAATAACCAACACAAATCTGTTAGAAATATCATTGAAAAGTTTTGGCATCTCTTCTGTATAGACCCTTCTTTGAGCATACGTATATCACAAACCCCAGCAATTGGGTATCGACGCGCAACTTCACTAAAGGACCAGCTGGTCCAAAAAGTGAATTTGTGGCAGAATATCGCAATGATCCTTGCAAGAGAACAGGCATGTTTACATGCAGTGGCTGTTCTATATGTCAATACATGAACACTCAGCAGAATACCATACTTCAAAATGGACGGACTTACAAACCGCATCATTTCTCTAACTGTAAAACTGAGGGGGTGGTGTACCTTCTGACATGTCAGTGCAAGTGTTTCTATGTCAGCAAGACGACACTTACATTTTATAAGAGGGCATCCAGACACGTGACATGCATGAGAGTGGCCAATCCTGAGCTCCCCTTAGGTAGACATGTCATTGAACATCATCAGAGTAGATTCCTTAGATACAGTTTCTAATCCTTGATAGGATCCATCCCTGTCCCAGGGGTGGAGACTGGAACAAGATCCTACTACAGCGGGAATCATGCTTTATTGCGGATCTTGGGGCGACCTCACTTCCGGGACTCAATGAGCAGATGATTTTCCAACCTTTTTTGGAAGGCTTTACTTCGGGTGGGTGTGAGGAATGAGTCTCTACTCCGTTACTTCGTGCTCATCACCTCCCCAAAAAGCCTTATCTTTTTGTGTCATTGATATCACTATAAATTTTGCGATATGCCTTTCTATATGTGTAAATTGTTGAAGTGCGCCCCCTATGGGGGTTTCTCTGTCTTTTGTCAGATGAGCTATTTGTACATATCTGTATATTGGTTTACAACTGTATTTTTTTGCTTTTAACATTTTGGTATATCCTTCCTGTTTGGTTTATGCAATGTAATTAAACCTCCCCAATTCCCTATCCAGTGGTGGGGTTCTATGCTTGACCGGTTGTGGTTACTGTGGGTGATGTGTGACATCTCTTCAGCATTGGGCCCCTTCTCCATCCCGCCCGGCGCACGTTGGCCTCTCATTTTGAGGGCGGCCTGATTGCGGCCCAGTTGGGGGTACAGGCCTTTTGGAGCATGACTCACATCGGTCTCCTGGGCCGTGCCCCCTTCACGGGTCGCTTAGTTGTGTCAGTGGATGGCTTCTGCATGACGCCCTCCCCACATCGCTCCCCTGTTTGTTGTTTTGTGGGGGGGGGGCGTGCAGTCGCGATCCGAGGTCCTTCCGGGTGCCGCGCAGTGTTTGCACTCTTTTTACATGATTGCTATGCAACCGTTCGTTTCGGCCACGCCAGTAAGGGCATCTACACATGCACAGTCGCGATCCGAGGTTCTTCTGGGTGCCGCGCAGTGATCGTACTTGGTCTTCATGGTTTCTCTGAAACTGTCAAGCTTTGGCTATGCCAGTAAGGGCATTCACACATGCGCAATGACATCCTGGATGACGTGCAGGGATGTCGGGGATATGCGAGATGTAATGACGTCACGCGCTATACATTGACCTCCATAAATAGCCGGTGCCGGCTGCAGACACTCTGTCAGTGCAACCCATGGCTTGTACCAGTACCTACGACCCACACATTTAAGGTAGGAAGATAGCAGGTGTGCTCTCCATTTAAGTTATGCCCAGCAGGATTTAAACCGCTGTAGTAACAATTTTTGTTTCTGTGAGACTCCTATGGAATCATCTATCTTTTGTCCTCTACATAACTTATGTCTGCTAAAGGATGGATTCCTCAGATACAGACTAATTATTTAAATATTTTTTACATGTGTGTCGTCCTTGCCCTTATATAGATCACCCACCGCGGAGATAGACAAGGAGTACTGTGGGGTGTTACAGTGGTGCGTGCCTCCTGGCGGTCCTACTTACGGAGGACGACTGTGGATGAGTGGGGGCCTACCTATTACAACAGTGTCCCACTTGAGACACGAGGTGTCCTTACACAACGCGGGCACCGTCGCTGGTCTGACAGCGAACTCCTATGATGATTACCGGTCTGGGTATGCTATGCTACACACATTTATTAGGCTGTAGATGCTATTTTGTAATGATTTACTATATTTATTGATAAATGTTTTTCTGATTCGGTTCGCATCCAGAACATGCGAACGGACTGAAAATTCGCGCAAACTTTCGAACACCGTTGAAGTCTATGGGACTCGAACGTGAGAAATAAAAAGTGTGAATTTTAAAGGCTAATATGCAAGTTATTGTCATAAAAAGTGTTTGGGGAGCCGGGTCCTGCCCCAGGGGACATGTATCGATGCAAAAAAAAGTTTTAAAAACGCCCGTTTTTTTGGGGAGCAGTGATTTTAATGATGCTTAAAGTGAAAAAATAAAAGTGAAATATTCCTTTAAATATCGTACCTGGGGGGTGTATATAGTATAATATAGAAAGCAATCAGCGCACATATGACAAAATGAAAGCTAATGCAGCTGTATACCAAAGGTAGATCACACAATAACCCAAAAAGAATATGTAAAAAATAACAGTGCAGCGCAATAAATGTCCATATACGAATGAACTGAGATGATATATGAAATAAGATAAGATGATCTTCATGCAATAAAAGACTTGTCCATCCAATATAAGGAAAACCTGCTTACCGGAACAGATGGACCTTTTGCGTGAACAAGGAGGTCAGATGCGCTTATTTCCACCATGAGGGGAAGAAGATCTCGGATGTAAAGGGATCCAGCAATGTAGTAGCACAGGATCAGATGGAAAAATATGTAAAGAGAAGGGTGTGGAGACGTTCTAAGTGTAGACTGGTTTTAATAATCCAAAAAGGTAGCATAAAACAGATAAAAAAATATACAAAAAAAAATACAGGACCACTGTATAATGTTGCACTGTCGCAAGATCAGGAGGATCAGTGTAAAATGTGCAGCAGCTAATAGTCACAAAGTGTTGATGAGTAACACACAAAACCCTTCCAGGAGAGTGTGCGTGATATGGCAGCTGACTCAGACACTAGCGGACCCAATGTGTGACAGATGAGTGCATACAGCGGCTGGCACAGAAGTTCACATGTGAAGTGGCAAAAGAGCGGTGGTGAAAAATAAAATCCGCGGTGATGAACCGCACGAAAACATGAGACAGAAGCGGGTGACGTCACCAAAGTAAGCTCCTCCCCCCGTGGGTGAGATACTCACAGATACTCTATTTGAGCACAGGAATGAGCCCTGCTGCAAAATATTACAGCAAAAATTTAAATTATACACGCCCCTGTTAAACAGGGGCAGAAAAATTGGACTTTAGGCTCTGGTGCTGGTGCCACAACACTGCAAACCCTCACAGATACTCTAGTTGAGTGCAGGAATGAGCCCTGCTGCAAAATATTACAGCAAAAATTTCGATTATACACGCCCCTGTTAAACAGGGGCAGAAAAATTGGGCTTTAGGCACTGGTGCTGGTGCCCAGAACCAAAAATTTTCTTAGAAACTATTAACATGAACTTAAAGGAGGAATAGGATAGTCACTCAGCATAACAGGATAGTCACTCAGCAATCAGCATCAGCATAGGCAGTCTTGAAGGGATCTCATTCATAAAAAATTTTATCGGTTACATCAGCATCAGGTGCTTGGTAGCTGGTGATCCAAGACTGATTCATTTTTATGAAGGTGAGACGATCAACCGAGTCGGTGGACAAGAGCACTCTGTGATCGGTTACAAAGCCACCAGCAGCACTGAATGTGCGTTCCGAAAGAACGCTGGATGCAGGACAGGCTGTCAGGGAAATGGCCGAGTTATTGGCATTCCTGCCAGTGTTCATCATGGCTGCGCCAGACTCATTCCTATGCGCATGCGCGCACGCAGATGTGCCGTGGCGCGCACAGGCGCGTGCAGATGCGCCGCGGCGCGCACAGGCGCACGCAGACGGTGTGGGCGCGCTCCCCGGCCTATTTAAACCTGTCACTGGCGCACACAGGTTGCTGGATTATCATCAGCTTCCTGTGTCTCCTGTATCCTGCTTATCCTGAATCCCCGGCTTGACTCTTGGCTTGTATCTGGACCTGTGACCCTGCCTGTCTCCTCGTATCTGACCCCGGCTTGGCTGACTACTCCATTATCTTCTGCTCCCGTGCATGACCCGGCTTGTTCCTGTGATTACTCTCAGACTGATTCCTGTGTTTGACCTCCGGCCTGGCTCCAGACTCTGTTCGTGGTTTACCTACTGCTCCACACCAGAACCTTTCCTTGCACGGCTACTAAATCTGTTCTCCCAGCACACCCCAGCTACCTTCTGCCTGCATCGGCCCAGTCAGCAGCAGTACCGGTAATCCGTGCACCTTTGGGCCCCGCACTCCCTGTCTCATCTCCAGGGGTGCGGTGCACTTAGCCGCAAGGGGCGCCCTCTCAGCAATCCGGCCTCACACCAGAGACTTGACAGTATAATCCAGCCATGTCTGAGGACGGCAGAGGTGCGTCCCCGTTAGAGGCTCTGTGCCAACAAACTGCAACTTTGGCGCATGAAGTCCAGAAACTGCAGGAAGCACATCTTCAGCTTGAAGGACGTTTACAACACATGACAGTGTCACCTGCTCCTGTACAACCAGGACCATCCGCTACCTGCTCCTCAGCAACCGTCCAAGGGCAAACTCCAGCAGCCCTGACAATGTTGGATCCTCCTCCTGAACCCTGCTTTCCAATCCCTGAACGATTTTCTGGAGATCGGAAAAAGTTTAGGTCCTTCAAAAATGCCTGTTTATTACATCTGGCCTTGCAACCCCGGACTTTTGCTCTAGAGACTGTTAAGGTTGGGTTTCTCATTTCCCTGTTGTCTAATGAACCCCAGACCTGGGCCCACCACCTATGGGAACAGAAGAGCCTGGTTATCAGCACGGTGGACTCCTTCTTCTCCGCCATGGCACAGCTCTACGAAGACCCCCAGTGGACGGCCACCGCAGAGGCCAACCTGCACTCCCTGTGGCAGGGGAAGCGGCCAGTGGAGGACTACACCGTAGACTTCCGTCGATGGTCTGCAGACACAGACTGGAATCAAGCGGCCCTAAAACACCAGTTCCGCCTGGGTCTTTCCGAGTCCCTCAAGGATGAGTTAGCCAGAGTTGGTATCCCCACTACTCTTGAGGGCCTCATTAAATTGGTCGTTCAGCTTGACCGACGCCTGCGGGAGCGACAGTCAGAACGGTCTCAGACCTCCGGACCCACCTGGTTGCCACCTGAAGTTCCCATTCCATCTGCACCGCCGCAAGTAGGACTGGTACGATCGGCACTGACCCCTGATGAGAGACGTCGTCGTCGCCAAGCCAATCTTTGCCTCTATTGCGGAGGGAACGGACATTTCCTTTGCAACTACCCCATAAGGCCCAAGAAGCCACGGTCATACACCCCAGTGTACTTCCAGGTCTCCAGAACTTCTCCTTCCCATATTGTTCTTCCCATTACGTTGCAGTTAGGGAAAGAGGAAGTACAGCTCCGGGCCATAATTGATTCTGGGGCATGTAGCTGCTTTGTGGACTTAAGCCTAGCAAAGAACCTTAGTTTACCCTTTCTCCACAAGGAACGGGGATTGGAAGTTCGCCTGGCAGATGGTACAATGCCTAGTTCTGGCCCTATTACCCTAGAGACTGCTCCTCTTCTTGTCACTACTCCTGATGGCCACCGGGAATTTCTACGCTTCGACGCTTCAAGGTTACCTATGTTCCCAGTCATCTTGGGGATCTCCTGGCTCCAAGCACACAATCCTCAAGTCAATTGGAGCACCAAGGAAGTTTTGTTTACCTTGTCCTATTGCCAGCAGCACTGCTTGGTCCCTGAATCTGGAGATACCACCAGCTGCCTGACAGTTCAACCCACATCTGCCAATAACCAGAATATACCACCAGCTTATCAAGAGTTCCTGGATGTCTTTGATAAGAGAAAAGCAGATACCCTACCCCCACATCGGTCATACGACTGTCCTATCGAATTACTCCCTGGGGCTGAAATTCCGTTCGGGCGTATCTTCCCACTCTCTGAGACGGAGTTAGGAACTCTACGGCAATACATAGATGAAAATTTGGCAAAGGGTTTCATCCGCCCTTCCTCCTCTCCAGCCGGTGCCGGCATTTTCTTTGTAGAAAAAAAAGATAAGACTCTGAGACCATGTGTTGATTATAGGGAACTTAATAGGATTACCATAAAAAAACGCTACCCACTTCCACTTGTCCCTGAACTCTTTCAGAGATTCCGCACCGCCCAGATATTTACCAAACTGGATCTACGGGGGGCTTACAACCTTGTTCGCATCTGTGAGGGTGATGAATGAAAGACGGCCTTCAGAACGCGGTTCGGACATTTTGAATATCTTGTAATGCCTTTCGGGCTCTGTAACGCCCCAGCAACGTTCCAGCACTTCGTTAATGATATTTTCCAGGAATATCTAGATTACTTTGTCATCATCTACTTGGACGACATCCTCATTTTCTCAGCTACTCTGGAACTCCATCGGACACATGTGAAGACAGTATTACTCACACTAAGGAAACACGGACTTTACGCAAAGGCGGAAAAGTGTGAGTTCGAAAAGGACTCAATTCAGTTTCTTGGGCTGATCATATCCACCGACGGGGTAGCTATGGATCCACAAAAGGTACAAGCAGTCCTGGATTGGCCAACTCCGTCAGACAAAAAGGGGGTGCAGAGATTTGTAGGCTTCGCAAATTTCTATAGAAGGTTCATAAGGAACTTTTCTCCCATCATTTCACCTATCACCCAAGTCACCCGCCTACACACCCGGTTCCAGTTGTCCCCAGAAGCGCAATCCGCTTTTGAAGAACTAAAGTCTCTGTTCACCTCAGCTTCCATCCTAAAACATCCTGATCCTGCCCTGCCCTACATCCTGGAGGTCGATGCCTCAGAAGTAGCCACAGGGGCAGTACTTTCACAACGCCAGGGACCTAAGTCATTGCTTCACCCCGTGGCTTTCTCCTCTCGGAAAATGAGCCAGCCAGAGAGGAACTACGATGTAGGTGACCGTGAACTGTTGGCCATTAAAACAGCCTTAGAGGAGTGGAGATATCTTCTTGAAGGGGCCTCTCACCCTGTTATGATATTCACAGATCACAGGAACTTGGAGTACCTTCGCACTGCCAAACGCCTGAGACCCCGACAAGCTCGCTGGGCCTTGTTTTTCTCAAGATTCAATTTTCACATCACATACCGCCCTGGTTCCAAGAACGGAAAAGCTGACACCCTGTCCCGGATGTTTCCCGATACCCCAGAGGAAACAGCTCCCAGTACAATCCTATCACCACAGAACTTCCTCATGATCCAACCTGATCTAAGGGCCTTACTTGAACAGGCATCCATCCAATGCCCGGAACCAGAGGCATCCTCTTTAAGAAGCCAGGGGGGGTACCTTTGGTATCAGGATAAGGTCTTTGTTCCACAACCAGCCAGAATCCAGGTCCTAAAGACATTTCATGACCACCAACTTGCTGGCCACTTCGGGGTACGGAAAACAATGAATCTCATCCAACGTTCTTTTTGGTGGCCTACACTGAAATCAGACTGCCGGGAATATGTTAGCTCCTGCACCACCTGCCAACAAAACAAGGGGTCCAACGTTAGATCCTGGGGTCTGTTATGACCACTGCCGGTACCAGAACAACCATGGAAGAAAATATCAATGGACTTTATTGTAGAGTTGCCTCCTTCTGACGAGTTCACAACTATCTTAGTAGTAGTGGACCGTTTGTCCAAAATGGCCCACTTTTTGCCCATGATAGGCACACCATCTGCTGTAGATACGGCAACATTTTTGATAAAAGAAATAGAAAGACTCCATGGCCTTCCCGATAATATTGTGTCTGATAGAGGGGCACAATTCACCTCCCGATTCTGGAGAGAACTCTGTAAGATGCTGTCAATCGAGCTGTGCCTATCTTCGGCCTATCATCCCCAGAGCAACGGTCAAACCGAAAGAACGAATCAGACTGTAGAACAATACTTGCGCTGTTTTTGCTCGTTCTCCCAGGATGATTGGATTTCGTTACTCCCGTGCGCAGAGTTCGCATACAATAATTCTGTACATACTTCCACCAATCAATCACCCTTTTGGGCTAATTATGGGTTCCACCCCTCATTTATGCCTAATGTCATTCCGGAGGCCTCAGTCCCAGCGGTCCAAGACAGGATAAATTCTATCTAGACTAACTATCAGACCCTCCAGCTAACTATGCAAAGAGCCCAGGAAAATTATAAAAAACAGTATGACAAGAGAAGGAGAGAGAACCCTGCCTTTAAAGTTGGTGACGAAGTATGGCTGTCTTCAGCGAATCTCAAGCTTTCTTGTCCCTCCCGGAAGTTGGGACCCAGACAAGAAATTAATCCAGTAACTTTTGAACTGGCACTACCTAGCTCCTATAAAATCCACCCGGTTTTCAATGTCTCTCTACTTAAACCTGTTATCTCTAGTCCATTTCCAGGAAGAAGAGAAGTTCCTCCGCCTCCAGTCGCTGTGGGAGATGAAACTGAGTTCGAAGTAGAAGCCATCCTGGACTGTCGTAGGAGAGGTAGGACCATTCAATTTCTCATAAAATGGAAAGGTTACCCGGTAGAAGAGAATTCCTGGGAACCCGAAGGCAATATACACGCCCCTAGACTTTTTTGCAGAGGTTTCAAGCCCGTTACCCTGAAAGATGGGCTCGGTTGGGCATCCGGAGGCTGCCCCTTGTGGGGGGGCACTGTCAGGGAAATGGCCGAGTTATTGGCATTCCTGCCAGTGTTCATCATGGCCGCGCCAGACTCATTCCTATGTGCATGCGCGCACACAGATGTGCCGCGGCGCGCACAGGCGCACGCAGACGATGTGGGCGCGCTCCCCGGCCTATTTAAACCTGTCACTGGCGCACACAGGTTGCTGGATTATCATCAGCTTCCTGTATCTCCTGTGTCTCCTGTATCCTGCTTATCCTGAATCCCCGGCTTGACCCTTGGCTTGTATCTGAACCTGTGACCCTGCCTGTCTCCTCGTATCTGACCCCGGCTTGGCTGACTACTCCATTATCTTCTGCTCCCGTGCATGACCCGGCTTGTTCCTGTGATTTACTCTTGGACTGATTCCTGTGTTTGACCCCCGGCCTGGCTCCAGACTCTGTTCGTGGTTTACCTACTGCTCCACACCAGAACCTTTCTTTGCACGGCTACTAAATCTGTTCCCCCAGCACACCCCAGCTACCTTCTGCCTGCATCGGCCCAGTCAGCAGCAGTACCGGCAATCCGTGCACCTTTGGGCCCCGCACTCCCTGTCTCATCTCCAGGGGTGCGGTGCACTTAGCCGCAAGGGGCGCCCTCTCAGCAATCCGGCCTCACACCAGAGACTTGACACAGGCCAGTAGCTCAATTGCATACTGTGCAAGCTCTGGCCAGTGATCCATCCTCAAGACCCAGCAACCCAGTGGATTTTCGGTTGGAAACGTCTCCAAGTCTGATCTTGCCCCTAGGTATTCCTGCACCATGTAAATCAGGCGCTGGAGATGGTTGCTGGAACCGATCATACCTTGGGGCTGCGGACTAAAAAATTGTCTGAACGCATCGGTCAGACAGCCACCTTCTCCACCGCTCCTTCTGTGACTGACCGAAGCCTCAGCAACACGTTGTCCAGGACCAGGAATTTGTAACCTCCCAGGCTCTGGAAACGCATTGCACAAACCTTTTTGCAAGGCCTCCCGAAGATGTTTCATCCTCTGCTCCTTCTGCGACTGCTGGATAAGTTCTGCAACCTTACCCTTGTAACGTGGATCAAGAAGGGTTGCCAGCCAGTAATGATCCGTCTCTTTGATCACACGAATCCAAGGGTCCTTTCGCAGGCATTGCAGGATCAGGGAGGCCATGCAGCGTAGGTTTGCTGAGGCATTCGGTCCGGAGTCCTCTAGGTCACTAAGGACGACATGGTCCGCAGCCACCTCCTCCCAGCCACGTACAAGTCCATGGGTTTCTGGGGACCGTAAACGATCCCTTGAAGACTGCTGCTGATGCTGAGTGCTAAGCTCCACCTCCCCGCTGACACAATCCTCCTCCTCTTCCTGTGTGATCGGTGGGCCCACAGGAACACTGTCTGGAAAAAGGGGGCCTTGAGAGGTAAGGAAGTCCTCCTCCTCTTCTTCCCTCTGTTCTGCCTCAAGTGCCCTGTCCATTATTCCATGCAGCGTGTGCTCCAACAGGTACACAAGACGGACAGTATCACTGATGCATGCTGACCGCCCTGTCCAGCGAGGCCAAGACATTGCCGTCCACATGCCGGTAGAGAGCCGGAATCGCCTTCCGTGAAAAAAAGTGGCGTTTGGGAACCTGCCACTGAGGTACCGCACATTCCACAAATTCACAAAAGGGTGCAGAGTCTACCAGCTGAAAAGGCAGCAGTTGGAGTGCTAGCAATTTAGCCAAGCTAGCATTCAGCCGCTGGGCATGTGGATGACTGGGACCGAATTTCTTTTGCCGGTTTAGCAACTGGGGTAGGGAAATTTGCCTGCTACAATTGGACGTTGGTGTAGCGATAGCAGATAGCCCGCAAGTACTTGGCACACCTAATTCTACACCTTCATTCCTCTCAGTGCAGGTTTCTGAGAGAACTGAAGGTATAGTGGGGTTGGAGATCCCAGCTGATGAGGAGCAAGGAGAGGTCCGCCTTGTTCTTTGGTGTGGGACTTTTAAGTATGCTTGCCAACGGACTGCATGGCAGGTCAACATGTCTGGTCAAGCATGTGGTGCCCAAGCGGCTGCTGTTTTGGTGTGTTATGTTGCAAACAAACGGTGCGATCTGCTGCACATATCTCAAAAAAGGCCTACACCAAAGAACTTTTGGAAAAAACGCACAGGGTCAGCAGCGCCCTGCACATGCGCAGCTCTGCGGTGTGATGCAGTCGGTTGGCTGCCCTTAAGCTGGCCCCTGGAGGGCATCCTGCCTCGTTGGAGATGTGCCTCCTCCTCCTCTCTCCTATCAGGCACCCACGTAAAGTCAGTGACCTCATCACCCCCTCCCTCCTCGTCACTGGAGCAAACCTGGCAGTATGCTGCAGCTGGGGGAACATGACTGCCAGTTTGTTGTCCTTCTTGGGAACCCCCTCTCTCTGGGCTCACGTTACTGCCTTCCTCAAGCTGGGTACCATCATCAGAGCCTTCAAAACGCTGCGCATCCTCCTGCAGCATGTACCCAACACTGTGGTCGAACAGTTCGGGCGACTCCTCCGTGCATGATGGTGGGGCTAGGGAAGGAGTAACTGATAACCTGGAGCCGATGGAATAGGCCGCTTTGGCAGCCAAAGTACTCTGAGCCTGGGTGACAGAGGATGAGGAGGATGAGGACGGCTTGGTCATCCACTCTACCAAGTCTTCTGCATGTTGTGGCTCAACACGGCCAGCTGCCGAAAAAAGGACAATCGTGCCCCACGGCCACGTGCTGAGGATGCACTGTGTGTGTGTGTGTGTGTGTGTGTGTGTGTGTGTGTGTGTGTGTGTAATATATATATATATATATATATATATTTTGTACAGGACACCAAGGTTGGGTCCTGGACAAGTGCTATATAGCACCAGTATTTGGGTTGTGGTCCCTTTTAAGGGAGTTGTGATAGTGTTTAGGGGGGCACCCAGAATGGGTGAGGAATTCTCGGCAAGAGAATTAATCCAGAGAAGATTGGCTCGCAGTCCTCTCTGTCTTGATAGAGAGTCATTTGGGGCCCGGAATTTCAGAGGCTCTAAAGTGATATTCGGGTGGGAAAGAGCCTCCACCCCTGACCACTGGGAGTCAGCAAACAGGGGATTAAAGGTAGGGATGAG
Organism: Rana muscosa; assembly: GCA_029206835.1. Lineage (NCBI taxonomy): Eukaryota > Metazoa > Chordata > Amphibia > Anura > Ranidae > Rana > Rana muscosa. Next base: position 591,389,197 of record CM055116.1, read on the forward strand.
CCGAACACCCCTGTAACGTACCTTAGGTGTGAGCCTGACGTGCGGAGAGGGACCTCCCGTACAACCCCGGCTCGGAGACCACTGGAGTGGGGACAGTGGTGGTAAGAGCATGGTGAGGTAAGGGTGCCTGTCTGATCCTCACTGCTTGGAGTGGTGGAGCCGAGTGGAGACTGGAACGGCTGGTTCCGAAAGCAGCGGATGCAGGTCAGCAGGTGCAGCTTGCAGAGCAGAGGATGCAGGTCAGCAGGTGCCGGTTTGCAGGGCAGGGATGCAGGTCAGCAGGTGCAGGTTTGTAGAGCAGGGATGCAGGTCAACAGGTGCAGGGATGCAGGTCAGCAGGTGCAGGTTTGCAGAGCAGGGATGCAGGTCAGCAGGTGCAGGTTTGCATTGCAAAGGATGCAGGTCAGCTTGTGCAGCTTGCAGAGCAGAGGATGCAGGTAAGCTGGTGCAGGTTTGCAGAGTCAAACAAGCCGGGTCATACACATCAAGGTAAACATCACAAGTGGCAGGCAGAGAGTAGTCAAAGTCCAGGCCGAATCTTGGCAACAGGCAGACTGGCAGATAACTGAGCAGGGTCAAACGAGCCGAGGTCAGGACTGGAGACAGAAGCGTGGTCAGGAAGCCGGGTCAAACACAGGAACAGGATACAAGCACAGAATCAGGAACTCAGGGAACAGAAGCAGATCAAACCGCAAGGGGCAACATCTCTGGAATGTCTTTTATAGGAAGTACATGGGAGGAGCAAGGGGTTCAGAGTTCAACAGTAATCAGACACCAAGCAGAGTAGTCTAATGGATCAGATAGGTTATCCAGCAGATTAGGCAGGGAACTGTCCAGCATCTCAGATAGCTCCGCTGGAAGAGTCAATGCCAGACACAGAAGAGGTCCCAGGTTCAAGCCCAGCTTGTCCCTGACAGTGCCCCCCCCTTAAGGGCAACCTCCGGGTGCCCAATAGAGCTCTTTTCTGGGGGTGACTGTGAAAAAAGGCCTGGATTAACTCTCGGGCGTGGATGTTCTGTTGGGGTTCCCAGGAGTTCTCCTCCAGACTGTACCCCTTCCACTTGATCAGGAATTGAAGCTGGTTCCCTCTTCTTCGGCAGTCCAAGACGGCCTCCACCTCGAACTCCTCATCACCGTCAAAGATTACAGGCTTGGGTGGTCCCGATCCCCTGTCTGGGAATGGGTCGGGCACTGCGGGTTTCAGCAAGGAAACGTGAAAGACTGGGTGAATCTTCAACGACTCCGGTAAGGCAAGTTCATAGGAGACCTCGTTTAATTTCCGTTTTACTGGGAAAGGACCGATTAACTTGGGTGCCAGTTTCCTTGCGGGGCAAGCCATCTTAAGGTTGGTGGTCGATAACCATACTTGGTCACCCTGTTGCAGGCATAATTCCCCTCTCCTTTTCCTGTCAAAGATCCTTTTATTGGCTGCTTGTGCCTTAGTCATGGCTTCCTGCAATATCCTGCTGTTACGGGTCAGGAAATCAACAATACTCTGGACCGCTGGGACTGTTGAATCAGGGATGAGATCAGGTAAGAAGGTCGGGTGAAACCCGTAGTTGGCAAAAAATGGCGATTGACCTGTAGCCGAATGACTGGCGTTGTTAAAGGCAAACTCTGCCAAGGGTAGTAAAGCTACCCAGTCGTCTTGAACGAAGGTGGTGAAGCATCTGAGGTACTGTTCGAGCGTCTGATTCGTTCTTTCGGTTTGCCCGTTAGTTTGGGGGTGATAGGCCGAGGACATGGACAACTCAATCTTCAGGACCTTGCACAAAGCCTTCCAAAAGCGAGAGGTGAACTGCACCGCTCTATCCGAAACGATGTCCACAGGGACCCCATGTAGCCTTACTACTTCCCTAATGAAGACCTGGGCAGTTTCCATGGCAGAGGGCGTGCCTTTGAGAGGCACGAAGTGGGCCATCTTGGATAGATGGTCAACCACTACAAAGATGGCTGTGCAACCTTCAGACGGGGGAGTTCCACTATGAAGTCCATGGCAATCTTTTTCCAGGGACGGTCAGGGACTGGTAAGGGTCTGAGCAGACCCCAGGTCTTGCTTCTAGTGGTCTTGCTACGGATACAGGTGGCACATGAACCTACATATTCCCTGCAGTCTTTTTCAAGATCCGGCCACCAAAACGTGCGTTGAATCAGTTCAAGGGTTTTATGCATTCTGAAATGGCCTGCCAGGGGATGATCATGACACAAGTTTAACACTGTGACTCGAACTTCTTCTGGCACAAAGATTTTGTCATTCTTCCAAAGTAACCCGTCCTTGGGTACCAGAGTGATTCCAGAGGGACCAGACACACCTGTAGACGCTTGCTTCAAGACAGACATTAGGCTAGTTTGTAAAAGTAAGAAGTTGCCTTCCGATAGAATTATATCTGGAGCTGACACCTCTTTTGGATCATCAAACATGCGGGAAAGAGCATCTGGTTTGGTGTTCTTGGAGCCTGGCCGGTAAGTTTTATGTGGAACGAGAACCTAGAGAAAAATAGTGCTCAACGTGCCTGGCGTGGTCTCAGACGTTTGGCAGCTCTCAGATACTCTAGGTTCTTGTGGTCTGTGTAAATGAGTATAGGATGCGCTGCTCCCTCCAACAAGTACCTCCACTCCTCAAGGGCAGAATTAATGGCCAGGAGCTCCCGGTCTCCAACATCATAATTCCTCTCGGATGGGGTAAGCTTACGGGAGAAGGCTACCGGGTGTATCAAGTCCTTGAGACCTTGGGGCTGGGAGATAACAGCTCCAACCGCTGTCTCTGAGGCATCTACCTCAAGTAGATACGGTAGGGCAGGATCGGGATGACTTAGGATAGGAGCAGACGTAAAAAGTATTTTTAGGTTTGTGAAAGCAGCCTGTGCTTCAGATGTCCACTGGAATCGAGCATTTTGCTTCGTTAGCTGCGTAATCGGGGAAATAATAGCAGAGAATCCCTTGATAAACCTCCGATAAAAATTGGCAAAGCCAACGAAGCGCTGCACCCCCTTTTTATCTGAAGGTGCAGGCCAATCCAGAATGGCTGAAACCTTCTGTGGGTCCATCTTGAATCCCTCTGTAGAGATCACTAGGCCAAGGAACTGGATACTCTGTCGCTCGAATTCACACTTTTCTGGTTTTGCGTACAGTCCATGCTGGCGGAGACGACAGAGTACACTCTTGACGTGTTTCCGGTGCTGCTCAAGAGAGGAGGAAAAAATCAAAATATCAAGATAGACAACTACATAAATGTCCAGACAGTCTCTGAAAACATCATTGACTAGATGCTGAAAGGTGGCAGGGGCGTTACATAGGCCGAAGGGCATTACTAGGTATTCGTAATGGCCGAACCTGGTACGAAAGGCAGTCTTCCATTCATCCCCTGCTCGGATGCGTACCAGGTTGTACGCCCCCCGCAGGTCTAATTTGGTAAACACAGAGGAAGTCCTGAGTCTTTGAAAAAGTTCAGGTACCAGAGGCAGAGGGTACCGGTTCTTGACCGTGATTTTATTTAATTCCCGGTAATCTACACAGGGCCGAAGAGAATGGTCTTTTTTCTCCACAAAGAAGATTCCTGCCCCTGCTGGAGAAGTGGAAGGACGGATGAAACCCCTCTTAAGGTTCTCATCAACGTATTCTTTCAGTACCTCAAGCTCCCGTTCAGATGGAGGGAAGATCCGTCCGAAAGGAATCTCAGCACCGGGAAGAAGCTCAATTGGACAATCGTAAGGACGATGAGGCGGGAGGACTTCGGCCCCTCGTTTGCTGAAGACGTCCAGGAACTCATGATATTGTTTGGGTACAGAAGCTCGTATCTCTGGATCTGAATCCAGGCGTAACAGAGGCCCCAAGGTGCTGGGACGTGGAAGCATGCAGTGGCGTTGACAGTATGGTGACTGGAACTTAATACTTCCAGTTCCCCAATCAATCTGTGGATTGTGTGCCTGAAGCCAGGGTAGACCCAGGATAACTGGAAACATGGGAGATGCAATAGCATCCAAAGTCAATAGTTCCTTATGGTCCATGGAGGTGATCAAGGCAAAGGAGGGGTCTCCTGGGTCACTACTCCGGACTTGATGTGAGACCCATCTGCCAGGAAAATGGAAAGTCCCTGAGTCTTAGGTTGGAGTGGGATGTGTTGTGCTGCAAAGTCTAGATCGACAAAACAACTACATGCCCCTGAGTCGATTATTGCAGTTACTGGTATTGTCCTCCCTGGTAGTTGGAAAGAGATAGGAAGAGCCAGGTGAGTAGCATTGGTAGATGGAGGTGAGTAGTTGGGAGAAGAGGTAGCCAGGACCTTGCGCAGCTTAGCAGGACAAGAAGAGACATAATGACCGGGTTCACCGCAATACAGGCATAGATAATTCTGCAGCCGATGAAGTCATTCCTTGGCCGATAGGGAATGTTTCATTAGTCCAAGCTGCCGTGACTTGACGGTCTGGTTGAGGGATGAGGGTTCAGTTGGAACCGTACTGGCACTGGCAGGGTACACAGGGGCTCGTATCCAGGGTAGCATCCAAGCTGGGCGGAGCTGCTGGGTAGACCTTTCTGCTCTGTGCTCCCGGAGTCGTCGGTCTATCTGGATAGACAAATTAATTTAAGTCTCTAGAACATCAGGAACACCGACCCGTGCTAACTCATCCTTCAGGATTTCAGAGAGACCAAGACGGAGCTGATGCCGCAGAGCCGCCTCATTCCACTGGGTATCCGCGCTCCAGCGTCTGAAATCAGTCACATAGTCCTCGACCGCTCGGCGGCCTTGCTGGAGCGCATGGAGAGCAGCCTCGGCAGTAGAAGTCCGCTGTGGATCGTCATAAAGTCGGGCCATGGCATCAAGAAAAGAGGGCAGAGAGTCTAGAACTACATGGCGGACTTCAAGTAGGTGATGGGCCCAAGCTTGAGGTTCCCCCTGCAGCAAAGCGATAACGAAGCCCACCTTGGTGGCTTCAGATGAAAAAGTCAGAGGTAGCAAAGAAAAGTAAAGTTCACATGCGTTGCGAAACGCACGGAATTTACTCCGATCCCCGAAAAACTTCTCAGGAACACGGACCCTGGGCTCAGGAGATGGTAACATTCCAATAGAGGAAGTTGGGGTTGGAGGTGAATCTGCAGAGGTGGCTTGAGTTTGTGTCTGCTTATCCATTCGGAAATGGCTGCCCTGCAGAGACTTCACGATCTGAGTGAGAGCTGTAAGGTGTTGATAGACATTGTCCATAGGCAAGGTATCTCCTGCAGGCTCAGGCATGGCGGTTTGATACTGTAACGTACCTTGGGTGTGAGCCTGACGTGCGGAGAGGGACCTCCCGTACAACCCCGGCTCGGAGACCACTGGAGTGGGGACAGTGGTGGTAAGAGCACGGTGAAGTAAGGGTGCCTGTCTGATCCTCACTGCTTGGAGTGGTGGAGACTGGAACGGCTGGTTCCGGAAGCAGCGGATGCAGGTCAGCAGGTGCAGTTTGCAGAGCAGAGGATGCAGGTCAGCAGGTGCCGGTTTGCAGGGCAGGGATGCAGGTCAGCAGGTGCAGGTTTGCAGAGCAGGGATGCAGGTCAACAGGTGCAGGTTTGCAGAGCAGGGATGCAGGTCAACAGGTGCAGGTTTGCAGAGCAGGGATGCAGGTCAGCAGGTGCAGGTTTGCAGAGCAGGGATGCAGGTCAGCAGGTGCAGGTTTGCATTGCAAAGGATGCAGGTCAGCGTGTGCAGCTTGCAGAGGATGCAGGTAAGCTGGTGCAGGTTTGCAGAGTCAGACAAGCCGGGTCATACACATCAAGGTAAACATCACAAGTGGCAGGCAGAGAGTAGTCAAAGTCCAGGCAGAATCTTGGCAACAGGCAGACTGGCAGATAACTGAGCAGGGTCAAACGAGCCGAGGTCAGGACTGGAGACAGAAGCGTGGTCAGGAAGCCGGGTCAAACACAGGAACAGGATACAAGCACAGAATCAGGAACTCAGGGAACAGAAGCAGATCAAACCGCAAGGGACAACATCTCTGGAATGTCTTTTATAGGAAGTACATGGGAGGAGCAAGGGGGTCAGAGTTCAACAGTAATCAGACACCAAGCAGAGTAGTCTAATGGATCAGATAGGTTATCCAGCAGATCAGGCAGGGAACTGTCCAGCATCTCAGATAGCTCCGCTGGAAGAGTCAATGCCAGACACAGAGGAGGTCCCAGGTTCAAGCCCAGCACGTCCCTGACAACCCCCCTGTTCGGTGCGCACCAGAACCTGTGAACAGACCTAAAGTTCGCGTGAAATTTAGAACCCTATTAAATACAATGGACTCGAACGTTCGAAATCTAAAGTGCTAATTATAAAGGCTAATATGCAAGTTATTGTCCTAAAAAGGGTTTGGGGGCCGGGACCTGACCCAGGGGACATGAATGCAAAAAAACGTTTTAAAAACTGACATTTTTTCGGGAACAGTGATTTTAATAATGCATAAAGTGAAACAATAAAAAGTGAAATATTCCTTAAAATTTCGTACCTGGGGGGGTGTATAGTATGCCTGTAAAGCAGCGCTTGTTTCCCTTGCTTAGAACTGTCTCTGCACAAAATGTCATTTCTGAAGGGAAAAAAGCCATTTAAAACCACTCGCGGCTATAATGAATTGTCGGCTCCCGGCAATACAGAGAAAAGTTATTGATAAAAAAATGCGTAGGGGTCCCCCCAAATTCAATTACCAGGCCCTTAAGGTCTGGTATGGATATTAAGGGGAACCCTGCATCAAATTTAAAAAAAATTACGTGGGGTTCCCCCCAAATATCCATACTAGACCCTTCAGGTCTGGTATGGATTTTAACCACTTGACCACTGGGCACTTACACCCCCTTCCTAACCAGACCAATTTTCAGCTTTCGTGCTCTCACATTTTGAATGACAATTACTCAGTCTTACAACATTGTACCCATATGAAATTTTTGTCCTTTTTTTTCACATAAATAAAGCTTTCTTTTGGTGGTATTTAATTTTTTTTTTTTGCGCTATAAAAGAAAAAAGACTGAAAATGTTGTAAAAAAATGAATTTTTCTTCGTTTCTGTTATAAAATTTTGCAAATTAGTAATTTTTCTTCATAAATTTTGGCCAAAATGTATACTGCTACATATCTTTAGTAAAAATAAGTACAAATTGGTGTATATTATTTGGTCTTTGTGAAAGTTATAGAGTCCACAAGCTGGTGCCAATATCTGAAAATTGATCACACTTGACGTACTGACGGCCTACCTTAATTCCTTAGACCCTAACATGCCAGAAAAGTACAAATATCCCCCAAATGACCCCTTTTTGGAAAGAAGACATTCCAAGGTATTTAGAAAGAGGCATGGTGAGTTTTTTGAAGTTGTAATTTTTTACCACAATTCTTTTCAAAATCAAGATTTTTTTTTTCTTTTGTTTTTTTTCACTAAATTGCCATATTAGCAGGTTATTTCTCACACACAGCATATGCATACCACAAATTACACCCCAAAACACATTCTGCTATTACTCCCGAGTATGGCGATACCACATGTGTGAGACTTTTACACAGCGTGGCCACACACAGAGGCCCAACATGCAGGGAGCACTTTCAGGCGTTCTGGAGCACCCAGGCCAATTCTGACATTTCTCTCCTACATGTAAATTTCATAATTTGCTAGAAAATTACACCAAACCCCCAAACATTATATATGTTTTTTTTTTAGCAAAGACCCTAGAGAATACAATGGCGGTTGTTGCAACTTTTTATCTCGCACGGTATTTGCGCAGCAATTTTTCAAACGCGTTTTTTGGGGAAAAAAAACTGTTTTGTGCTTTAAAAAAAACAAAATGGTAAAGTTAGCCCAATGTTTTTGCATAATTTGAAAGATGAAGTTACGCCGAGTAAATAGATACCTAACATGTCACCCTTCAAAATTGCACACGCTCGTGGAATGGCGCCAAACCTCGCTACTTAAAAATTCCCATAGGCGACCTTTTACATTTTTTTACTGGTTACATGTTTTGAGTTACAGAGGAGGTCTAGGGCCAAAATTATTGCTCTCGCTCTAACGTTCGCAGCGATACCTAACACGTGTGGTTTGAACACCGTTTTTATATGTGGGCATTACTTATGTATGCGTTCGCTTCTGCATGCGAGCACACGGGGGCAGGGGTGCTTTAAAGAAAAATAAAAAAAGTTTTGTTCATTTTACTTTATTTATTTTAGTTTGCCACTTTTTTCTCCAAAAATAATTTTTTTGACCCCTTTTATTCCTATTACAAGGAATGTAAACATCTCTTGTAATAGGAATATGGCATGACAGGTCCTCTTTACAGTGAGATATGGGGTCAATAAGACCCCACATCTCACCTCTAGGCTGGGAAGCCTGAAATAAAAAAAATAAACGATCCTGGCTTTGATCGTAGCGGTGAGTCGGTAGAAGCACCGAAGGGCGGCGGGAGAGGGGGGGACATCCCCTCTCGCCTCCCGTAAGAATGATCAAGCGATGGAACAGCTGCTATGATCATTCTTATGGTGTAGGGAATCACCGGCTGAAAAAGCTGATATCTGAATGATGCCTGTAGCTGAAGGCATCATTCAGATATCCCCGCACAAAGTCAAGGACGTCATATGACGGCCGGCGGGCGGGAAGTGGTTAAAACGTTTTTTTTTTTTTGCAGGGTATTGGCAGGGCAGGGTATGGGCACGGTATTGCTGGGTATGGGCAGGGTATGGGCAGGGTATTGCAGAGCATGGGCAGGGTATTGCAGGATATGGGCAGGGTATTGCAGGATATGGGCAGGGTATGGGCAGAGTATTGCAGGGTATGGGCAGGGTATGGGCAGGGTATTGCAGCATATTGCAGAGTATGGCGGGGTTATTGCAGAGTATGGCGGGGTTATTGCAGAGTATGGCGGGGTATTGCAGGGTATGGGCAGGGCAGGGTATTGCAGGGTATTTCAGAGTATGAGCAGGGATGGCTGAGCAGGGATGGATGGATCTGTGACTTCAGTTGTCACAGAGCAGCGCTGTGGGCACTACACATCCAGCCCACAGCGCTACTGCCATCCGCTCTCTCCCCTCTCCTCTCAAACTGTACCGATCGGTACACAGAGGGGAGAGAGGAAACCGGCGTCATCACATGACGCCGGTTTGTTTACAACTGATCGCTCCGTCATTTGACGGAGCGATCACGTGGTAAACCGCGCTATCCAGGGGGCGCGCGGGAGCAAGATTCTGGCAGGACGTCCCTGGGACATCCTCCCAGAATCCTCCCAGAATAACTCGACCGCCCTGTAGCCGTCTTTCGGCTATGGTGCGGTCGGCAAGTGGTTAAGGGGAACTCCACCCCAAATTAAAAAAAAAATATGGTGTGGAGTTCCCCCAAAAATCCATACCAGACCCTCTATCCGAGCATGCAACCTGGCAGGCCACAGGAAAAGAGGGGGGACGAGAGAGCGCCCCCCCCCACTGAACCGTACCAGGCCACATGCCCTCAACAACCCTTGCCCGGTGGTTGTGGGGGTCTGCGGGCAGGAGGCTTATCGGAATCTGTAACAGGAAAGGTCTGCAGTGAGATCTAGCTGCACAGGATACATTATACTAAATATACTGCAGCTAACTGAATCAACTGCCTGCCTGTAGTATATTAGGAACAGAACAACAGGAACGGTCTGCAGTGAGATATAGCTGCACAGGATACAGTATACTGAATATACTGCAGCTAACTGAATCAACTGCCTGCCTGTAGTATATTAGGAACAGAAAAACAGGAAAGGTCTGCAGTGAGATCCAGCTGCACAAGATACAGTATACTGAATATACTGCAGCTAACTGAATCAACTTCCTCCCTGTAGTATATTAGGAACAGAACAACAGGAAAAGTCTGCAGTGAGATCTAGCTGCACAGGATACAGTATACTGAATATACTGCAGCTAACTGAATCAACTGCCTGCCTGTAGTATATTAGGAGCAGAACAACAGGAACGGTCTGCAGTGAGATCTAGCTGCACAGGATACAGTATACTGAATATACTGCAGCTAACTGAATCAACTGCCTGCCTGTAGTATATTAGGAACAGAACAACAGGAACGGTCTGCAGTGAGATCTAGCTGCACAGGATACAGTATACTAAATATACTGCAGCTAACTGAATCAACTGCCTGCCTGTAGTATATTAGGAACAGTACACCAGGAACTGTCTGTAGTGAGATCTAGCTAAACTGTATACAGTGTGTGTGTGTGTGTGTGTGTGTGTGTGTGTGTGTGTGTATGTATATATATATATATATATATATATATATTGTGACAGCAGGAAGGTAAAGTCACCTGGTTGCATCCAGGGGGGTAGGTATATTTCTCCCAGATTCAGGCTTTATGCCGACTTATACAACTAGGGAGAGAGTTGATGAAGCCCAGCTGAGGCTAGTGGGCTCATTGATGACTCATACCTCTAGGGAGAGGGCTGGGCGTCGTGCAGGCAGGGAGTTGATGAGACCAGCTGAAGCTTGTCAGCTGGTTTAAGGCCTATATAAAAACTCCCAGATTCATTAGGTGTTTGCTCATGCCTGGACCCAGACCTGTGTGGACTGTCTAGGGAGAGTGAACCCCTGTGCGGTGAGACAAAGCCTGTGTTGCTATTTGTTTGGACATTGACTAAACCAGGGACTTAGGGACTAGGACAGCACTAGGCTGATCCCAGTTGTTAGTTAGGAAACCTGCATGTTTAGTCAGAGGTCAAGCTGACCAGGGTTTATTTTGTTTATGTTTCTTTTTGCTTTGCTGTGTTTTTTTTTGTCACTGTAAATAGAGAAATAAACCGCACCTTTTTGATCTTGAAAACCACAACCTCCGTCTGCTGGGCCTGTTTTTGTGTGGGGAGCCCACCCAGGGGATCACACACACCCGCTGCCGAGCGAACCCCCCCACAGTTGGTGGAGAACGCGGGCAGTTTTTTTAAGCCAGCATGGAGGAGATACTGAAACAGCTGGCTCTAGCAAATGCCAATCAACAGCAGACAAATGCAGGTTTGCAAAGGAGCCTTGCAGCCCAGCAGCAAGCTCACCAACAGAGTCTGGAAGCTCAGCAACAAGCCCAGCAGCAATCTGAGGCCCGCTTCATAGACCTGTTACAGAAGCAAGAGCAGAGACTACAACAAATGGAAGCAGTAGTGCAGCAACGTCCGCAGACCAGTGAGGAAAGCCGTCCCACTAATACCGCGTCCTTTGGGGTGAGTCGTTTATTGACAAAAATGACTGGAGAGGATGATCCAGAGGTATTTTTGACCACATTTGAAAGGACTGCTGAAAGAGAAAAGTGGCCTGAGGAGCAGTGGGCTGGACTGGTGGCTCCTCTGTTAACTGGTGAATCGCAGAAGGCTTACTATGACCTAGAGCCTGACCAAGCAAAAGACTATGTGATGCTAAAAGCTGAAATATTGGCAAGGCTGGGTGTCACCCTGGCTGTCCGGGCTCAGCGTGTGCATAACTGGACTTTCCAGCTTGGAAAACCCCCCAGGTCTCAAATGTATGATCTCATTCACCTGAGCAGGAAGTGGCTACAGCCAGAGACTTTGTCCGCACCAGAGATTGTGGAACGTGTTGTAATGGATCGGTTTTTGAGAGCTCTTCCTACTGCCATCCAAAAGTGGGTAAGCCATGGAGACCCAGAGACGGCCGGTGGTCTTGTGGATCGTGTAGAGAAATACTTGGCTACAGAGAACCTGACGGCCTCTTCCAGAGACTCTCGGACTTTCCACCCTAAGACCAGACCATCCCCAGGGGCGGATAAGAGGATTCCAAGGGGTGAGGGTGGAGAGAGTGAGAGGGTGGGAGCTCTACCCAAAGTTTGGCGAGAACAGCCTGGGAAGTCAGGGGCTCAAGAGGCAGCCAAAAGGATTGTTTGCTACCGCTGCCGGCAAGCGGGACATATTGCAGCAAATTGCCCGGTTGTGGAGGAACCCATGCAATGTGACTTTCTGACGGACCGACGTCAGTCGCTGTGTGCGACAGTCGCACGCACTGCCATTCGGGGAACTGAGAAACATTTATGCAAAATGTGTATTAATGGTAGAAATGTTGTGGTATTGCTGGATTCAGGTAGCCTTGTGACCCTGATAAAGGCTGAATTAGTTAAAACAGAGGTCTCTGGGAATAGCAAGGTAGCTGTTATTTGTGTGCATGGGGACACCCGAGAGTATCCAGTGACTACAGTGTGTTTCGAGACCCCCAAAGGTACCCTCTCTCATCCAGTGGGGTTAGTATCTCAATTACCGCATGATGCCATTGTGGGAAGGGATTTTCCGAAGTTCTGGGAACTGTGGGATGATCCTGAGCCCCCCACTGGTGCCCCTATGTACCAGGAATGTGATAGCCAGAACTCCTCTGAGAGTGGTGAGGACTCTCCAGAATTTCCCTTGTCAGTATTGGCAGGGGAGACTCAAGAAACTGGAGAGGAGCCCACCTCCTCAGACGAAAACCTACCGTCTGTGGAGTTTTCTGATCTGGAGGTTCACAGGGAAAATTTTGCCACAGAACAGTTAAAAGACCCCGCCCTAATAAAGGCACGGGAAAACGTAGTGGAAATAGATGGCGAGTTAGTGAACCCAGATAATACCTGCACTTACCCATACTTCAGCGTAGAGAAGGACCTACTGTATCGGGTGGCAAAAAGGGCAGAAGAAACCGTTGAGCAGCTTGTGGTGCCCAAACCTTACAGGAAGTTGGTGTTGGAGTTGGCCCATGGGCACATTCTTGGAGGTCATCTGGGGACAGAGAAAACCCGAGAGAGGGTATTACAGAGATTCTATTGGCCTGGGGTGATGAAGGACATAGAAAATTATTGTTCCTCCTGCCCTGTGTGTCAGAGGTCGGCCCCGATGCCACATTTCCGTAGCCCGCTGGTCCCTCTACCCATCATTGAGGTCCCGTTTGAGAGAATCGCAATGGATTTGGTAGGTCCTATAGTCAAGTCCGCTAGGGGGCACCAGTACATATTGGTTATAATGGACTATGCCACCCGTTATCCAGAAGCGATCCCTCTCAGAAATACCTCGGCCAAAACCATAGCCAAAGAGCTATCTCTTGTTTTTAGCCGGGTGGGTATTTGTAAAGAACTGCTTACGGACCAAGGTACACCCTTTATGTCCCGGGTTATGAAAGAGCAATTGCGTACATCTGTGTATCACCCCCAAACCGATGGGCTGGTTGAAAGATTCAACAAAACCCTAAAACAAATGTTGAAGAAAGTGGTGGATAGAGATGGAAAGGATTGGGACTGTCTACTTCCTTATTTGATGTTTGCTATTAGGGAGGTGCCCCAATCCTCTACGGGATTCTCCCCCTTTGAGTTACTGTATGGGAGACACCCAAGAGGGCTGTTGGATATTGCCAAGGAAACTTGGGAAAGTGAGAGTTCTCCCCACAGGAGTGTGATTGAGCATGTCGCCCTGATGCAAGATCGAATTGCACAGGTAATGCCCATCGTGAAGGAACATTTGGCCCAAGCGCAGTTGGCACAGCAGAGAGTGTACAACCGTGGAGCCAAGACCCGTACCTTTTCCCCGGGGGATAGGATATTGGTACTTGTCCCTACGGTTGAAAGTAAATTCCTTGCCAAATGGCAAGGCCCCTACGAGATAATGGAAAAAGTGAGCGAAGTGAATTACAAGGTCAGACAACCAGGAAGGCGAAAGCCCGAACAGATATATCACGTTAATCTGTTGAAAGCCTGGAGGGATAGAGAGTCCCTAGTCGCAGAAACTTGGTCACCAGCTCAAACTGGTTGCGTGATTCCGGAGGTTGGAATAGCAGCCACCTTGTCACAACCCCAACAACAGGAGGTTAAGGAGTTTGTGCTTCGCAACAAGGAGGTGTTCTCTGAGCTGCCGGGACAAACATCTGGGGTAGAGCATGATATTATTACCCCACCCGGTGAAAGGGTGAAGTTAAAACCCTATCGGATCCCAGAGGCCCGACGGGAGGCAATACGGGAGGAAGTACAGAAAATGCTGAACTTAGGGGTGATAGAGGAGTCCCAAAGTGATTGGTCTAGTCCCATTGTGTTGGTGCCTAAACCGGATGGTAGCTGGCGATTTTGTAACGATTTTCGTCAGTTGAACAAAGTTACAAAATTTGACACCTACCCCATGCCACGTATAGATGAGTTGATCGACCGGCTGGGAACAGCCCGATACATGACGACTCTTGACCTCACAAAAGGTTATTGGCAAATTCCCCTGGCCAAGTCGGCCAAAGAGAAAACCGCATTTGTAACCCCAGACGGGGCGTTCCAATATAAGAGAATGCCGTTCGGGTTACAGAATGCGCCGGCCACATTCCAGCGGAAAATGGACCAGATACTGAGGCCCCATCGGAAGTATGCTGCGGCTTACCTGGATGACGTAATTGTCCATAGCACAGATTGGGCCTCACATCTGCCAAAAGTGCAAGCAGTCCTAGACTCTATCCGGGAAGCGGGGTTTACGGCTAACCCCAAGAAGTGTACCATTGGGCAGGAGGAGGCCAAATATTTTGGGTACACCATTGGCAGGGGAGTGATAAAACCCCAACTCAACAAAGTCGAGGCCATCCAGAGTTGGCCACGTCCCAACAGCAAGAAGCAGGTACGGGCCTTTCTGGGAATCGCGGGTTATTATCGGCGCTTCATTCCCCACTTTGCTTCTAAGGCTGTGCCCCTAACCAACCTGACGAAAGGGAAAGGGTCGGTCATGATTAAATGGACCCCCGAGGCTGAGGCAGCATTCCAATTCTTGAAACAAGCCTTATGTAGCCAGCCAGTGTTGTACTCACCCGACTTCTCTAAAGACTTTGTCGTACAAAGTGATGCGTCAGATGTGGGGTTAGGAGCAGTATTGTCCCAGGTCTGGAACGGGGAAGAGCACCCAGTCATTTACCTCAGCAGGAAGTTGAAGTCCCATGAGGTAAATTACGCCACGGTTGAAAAGGAGTGTTTAGCGGTGAAGTGGGCTCTAGATTCCCTTCGGTACTATCTGCTAGGTAGGCACTTTGACATGGTTACGGATCACGCTCCGTTAAAGTGGATGGCTCAAAACAAGGAGACAAATAGAAGAGTGAATAGGTGGTTCCTGGCCCTACAGGAATTCAACTTCACAGTAAAGCATCGCCCTGGCGTTCAAATGGGGAATGTGGATGCTTTGTCTCGAGTACATGAATGCCTGATTGCTGGTGTTCCAACCCCAAGGTTAAAACAAGAGGGGGGGGGTATGTGACAGCAGGAAGGTAAAGTCACCTGGTTGCATCCAGGGGGGTAGGTATATTTCTCCCAGATTCAGGCTTTATGCCGACTTATACAACTAGGGAGAGAGTTGATTAAGCCCAGCTGAGGCTAGTGGGCTCATTGATGACTCATACCTCTAGGGAGAGGGCTGGGCGTCGTGCAGGCAGGGAGTTGATGAGACCAGCTGAAGCTTGTCAGCTGGTTTAAGGCCTATATAAAAACTCCCAGATTCATTAGGTGTTTGCTCATGCCTGGACCCAGACCTGTGTGGACTGTCTAGGGAGAG
This sequence comes from Rana muscosa, assembly GCA_029206835.1. NCBI lineage: Eukaryota > Metazoa > Chordata > Amphibia > Anura > Ranidae > Rana > Rana muscosa. The sequence continues at coordinate 591,404,683 of CM055116.1, forward strand.
TGAACTCCTGTGCGGTGAGAAAAAGCCTGTGTGGCTATTTGTTTGGACATTGACTAAACCAGGGACTTAGGGACTAGGACAGCACTAGGCTGATCCCAGTTGTTAGTTAGGAAACCTGCATGTTTAGTCAGAGGTCAAGCTGACCAGGGTTTATTTTGTTTATGTTTCTTTTTGCTTTGCTGTGTTTTTTTTTGTCACTGTAAATAGAGAAATAAACCGCACCTTTTTGTCCAGACCCCAAAGCATCCTCCCCATGTTGAGGGCATGTGGCCTGGTACGGTTCAGGAGGGGGGGCGCTCTCTCGTCTTTTCCTGTGGCCTACCAGGTTGCATGCTCGGATAAGGGTCTGGTATAGATTTTTGGGGGGAACCCCACGCCATTTTTTTTTTTAATTTGGCGCAGAGTTCCCCTTAAAATCCATACCAGACCTGAAGGGCCTGGTAATTGAATTTGGGGGGACCCCCACGCATTAATTTTTATTTTTTTATCAATGACTTTCAATTACTTTTCTCTGTATTGCCGGGACCGGCAATTCATTACAGCCGCGAGTACTTTTTAAATTACTTTTTTTCCTTCAGAAATGACATTTTGTGCAGAGACTGTTCTAAGCACGGGAAACAAGCGCTGCTTTACAGGCATAATATATACACCCCCCAGGTATGAAATTTAAAGGAATATTTCACTTTTATTGGTTCACTTTAAGCATTATTAAAATCACTGCTCCCGAAAAAACGTCAGTTTTTAAAACTTTTTTTGCATTGATACATGTCCCCCTGGGGCAGGACCTTATTGCAAATCATACAACTATTGCCTTATCCATTATTTAAAGTGCCCATGTGATGAAAAGTGTTTACAAATATACACTTTGTAATATATTTTTGTACTTTAGCAAAGTCCTTATAAAAAGTGCTTCAATGATATCACAAAAAATTTGTTCCAGTGCACTAAATCGCGTGTGATTTTCTTCATGCGATACCATGCGTTAATGTGCATATAAAGTCCATTTCAATTCCATTAAACCCATAAATTCAGGTGATAAAAATCAAACGTGCATATGTGTCCACTCTGGTGCTCCCCCTTCAGTTATGTGCTCACCTTAGAGCATGCGACCTTGCGGCTAAGCTTTGTCAAAACACGCTTCTAAACCACCTCTGGGTTCAATGTGTATGCTGGGATCCTGGGCTGGTTTATGGTACGTTTTTTACCACATATGGGTATAATAGAAGAAACTCGATAGTGTATTATCCTTTAAAAATATTTATTAATATGCAACGACAATCCCTATATTAGAGTACTCACATTTAATGGGTGCTATAGTCCACCAATCTATACAGGTAACGAAAGCTGTTTGTAGCCGCTGAAGTGGTGTGTCCTCTCCACACTGAGAACACTCTACTGCCACAATCCACCATCAAACGCTCTTTGATGGAATTGAAATGGACTTTATATGTACATTAACGCATGGTATCACATGAAGAAAATCGCACGCAGCACTTTAGTGCACTGGAACACATTTTTTGTGATATCATTGAAGCACTTTTTATAAGGACTTTGTTTACAAATATACACATGGTAATATTTTTGCACTTTAGCACTTTTCATCACGTGGACACTTTAAATAATGGATAAGGCAATAGTTGTATGATTTGCAATAAGAGCATCCATTATTTAATAAGGTATCTCAATTTTAGGTTAAGACAGCGTGGCACTCTTCTCTATATTTCATCTCCTGTATCATGTCTGCAGTCTCTGACTATCTCCTGTATCATATTCACAATCTCTGACCATCTCTTGTAGTGTGTCCAGGGGCGTAGCGTGGGTTGTCAGCACCCGGGGCAAGGCAAGTAATTTGCGCCCCCCTAACCTGCGGACTTTTTGCACTCTCCAAGTCCCTTCCCTTCCTTCAATAGTACTGACCTACCTGATTCCTATACTAACCTACCTGATTCCTACATCGCCCACTACACACTGACCTACCTGATTCCTATACTGACCACTACATAATACACTATACACTACCCACAGACCACTACTCAATACACTACATACACTACATACTGACCGCTACACAATACACTATTCAATACACTACATACTGACCACTACACAATACACTACATACTGACCGCTACACAATACACTACATACTGACCGCTACACAATACACTACATACTGACCGCTACACAATACACTACATACTGACCGCTACACAATACACTACATACTGACCGCTACACAATACACTACATACTGACCGCTACACAATACAATACACTGACCGCTACACAATACACTATTCAATACACTACATACTGACCGCTACACAATACACTACATACTGACTGCTACACAATACACTACATACTGACCGCTACACAATACACTACATACTGACCGCTACACAATACACTACTCTACATACTGACCGCTACACAATACACTACTCTACATACTGACCGCTACACAATACACTATTCAATACACTACATACTGACCGCTACACAATACACTACATACTGACCGCAACACAATACACTATTCAATACACTACATACTGACCGCTACACAATACATTATTCAATACACTACATACTGACCGCTACACAATACACTATTCAATACACTACACTACATACTGACCGCTACACAATACACTACATACTGACCACTACACAATACACTATTCAATACACTACATACTGACCGCTACACAATACACTACATACTGACCGCTACACAATACACTACATACTGACCGCTACACAATACACTACATACTGACCGCTACACAATACACTACTCTACATACTGACCGCTACACAATACACTACTCTACATACTGACCGCTACACAATACACTATTCAATACACTACATACTGACCGCTACACAATACACTACATACTGACCGCAACACAATACACTACATACTGACCGCTACACAATACACTATTCAATACACTACATACTGACCGCTACACAATACACTATTCAATACACTACATACTGACCGCTACACAATACACTACATACTGACCGCTACACAATACACTACATACTGACCACTACACAATACACTACATACTGACCGCTACACAATACACTACATACTGACCGCTACACAATACAATACACTGACCGCTACACAATACACAATACATTATACACAATACACTATACATAATACACAATACACTATACATTATACACAATACATTATACACAAACTTTCTGGCTGCTCCCTCTCCCCAGACCATATCTACTCCCCCCAGGCCGAGTGAGTCTCTTACCTTTTTTTCTTCCATCTGCTCTGCTGCCTGTCACACTGCTCGCTGGACTGCCTGTCCTGACGGGGACATGATCGGGAGACCCGGCCGGAGAGGAGGAGGAGGAGGAGGAGATGATGATGATGGCAGCCACAGACTGCCTGCTGCTGCGCCGGGGACATGATCGGAGAGGGAGGAGGAGGAGATGATGATGGCGGCGGCGGCTGGCCACAGACTGCCTTGCCTGCCTGCCACCGCGCCGCGGACCTTGTGACCTGGGCCAGAGAGGAGGAGGAAGAGGAGGAGAAGACAGCCCCACTCCCCCGCGATTAAGGACAGGCCACATGACCCCTTTCGCCCAATCCCAGGGCGCCAGGGGCCGGCCTGAGAATAAAGATGGCGGCCAGAGCAGCGCGGGGTCACAAAAAAAATTGATTTATGGAGCTAGGGTGACACCGGCGCGGGATTGCGCCCCCCAAATGTTGCGCACGGGGCCTAGGCCCCCCTCGCACCCCCCACGCTACGCCACTGAGTGTGTCTTACACGTGTAGCACTACCCCCGTAGGAGCTGCTGGTTTTAATTTTGGGTCTGCACTCTGCCTGTCAACCCCGGAAATTTGGCCCGAACCCCCTTGGCACAATTGGGCAATAATATAAATGCAGAACCCAATAGCAGAGGGGACCACAACAATACCACACTGTAATGTATATAGTTACTGTTACCTTGGCACTGGTCACCTGGTTCGCAGCTGGAATAGGCAAAGTCCCACACATGTAGTAACTTAGCCAGCTGTAATATGCTTACTTGGAAGAGGGTGACACAATGGTTATACAAATAAACATTTGACTGTACACAGACCCCTGCAAAGTCAATGAATATAACTGGTTCAAGATTTCTAAATCACACGACCCAATTACCATAACCTGGGTCAGATGTGAGTAAGTATATGGTGGAGGAATCTCCCAATGCTATAATACCGGTGACCTGCCGAGAATTGCCCCTCAGCGGATTCTGCCAGCTCTGTTCTGCGCATGCGCAACACTTTAGCGGATTTCGCCCGCTCTGACCTGCGCATGCGCAACACTTGCGTGTCCGTTCACGGCAGATCTCCGAAAATAGCCGAATGGATTATAACCCATATTCGGCACATGCGCTTTGAGCACAATATTGTGCCACACGCTCCCGATGCTCGCTCCACTCAGCAATGGGGGCGGGTGTATTACTATTGTAATGAGCGGATGCATGTTTAAATAAAGGAATTGATGGACAGAGAGGGCGGGTAGTTCAATACGGATGGCCGATTTGAATACTTGTCAGAGAATTGTTAAAAAAAATCTTATGTCTTTTTTTTTTAACAATTCTCTGACAAGTATTCAAATCGGCCATCCGCATTGAACTACCCGCCCTCTCTGTCCATCAATTCCTTTATTTAAACATGCATCCGCTCATTACAATGGTAATACACCCGCCCCCCTTGCTGAGTGGAGCGAGCATCGGGAGCGTGCGGCAACGACTGTCACAATACCCTGTTGATTGCGCAGTCGCAGTCTACAGCTCTTAATGTTCGGCAATTTTCGGAGCTAGAGCGCTGCGCCTGCGCAGTCCAGGGCTGGCAGAATCCGCAGGGGGGGCAGATCTCGGCAGATCACCGGCACTGGGACACCTCTCCACCAAGGTTCACACAAATCTCCAAAACAACAAAGCAACAGATAGATATAGCGCAAACAGTTACATTAAGCCTTAGAGTTCATATGGCTATATGGCTCCCTCTAGCGGGCAGTTCAAACTGGTGCGTATCACTTTGCAGTAAACGTTGAAAAGGGATACGGTGATGACTGTTCCTTAAACCACTTAAGGACCGCCGCACGATGATGTACGTCGACAGAATGGCACGGACAGGCACAAGGGCGTGCAGGTACGTCCCCTTTAAGAACCCGTCCGTGGGTCACGCGATCGCCGCCGGTGTCCCGCGATCGGGTCACAGAGCTGAAGAACGGGGAGAGGTAAGTTCAAACAAACCTTTCCCCGTTCTTCCTAGTGGCATGTCAGTGATCGTCTGTTCCCTGTCATAGGGAACGACAATCAGTGATGTCACACGCCAAGCCACGCCCCCCTACAGTAAGAATCGCACATTAGGTCACACTTAACCACTACAGCGCCACCTAGAGGTTAAACCCTTCACTGCCAGTGTCATTTTCACAGTAATCAGTGCATATTTATAGCACTAATCGCTGTAAAAATGGCAATGGTCCCAAAAATGTGTCAAAAGTGTCCGATGTGTCCGCCATAATGTCGCAGTCATGATAAAAATTGCTGATCGCCGCCATTACTAGTAAAAAAAAAATAATGATTAATAAAAATGCCATAAAACTATCCCCTATTTTGTAGACGCTATAACTTTTGCGCAAACCAATAAACGCTTATTGCGATTTTTTTTTTTTTTTTACCAAAAATATGTAGAAGAATACGTATCGGCCTAAACTGAGGAAAAATTTTTTTTTTTTTTTTGGGGGGGATATTTATTATAGCAAAAAGTTAAAAATATGTAATTTTATTCAAAATTGTCGATCTATTTTTGTTTATAGCGCAAAAAAATAGGATTTTTTTGTACTCACCGTAAAATCCTTTTCTCTGCGTTCGACAGAGTGGCTTGGGACTTCATAGACGCAGTACTGAAACACATAGGCATCTTACCACAGATGAGATCTTACATTAACCACTTGACAACTGGGCACATAACCCCCTTACTGCCCAGGCGAAATTTCAGGTTTCAGCACTGTCACGCTTTGAATGACAATTGCGCGGTCGTGTAACGTGGCTCCCAAACAAAATTGACGTCCTTTTTTCCCACAAATAGAGCTTTCTTTTGGTGGTATTTGATCATTTCTGCGGTTTTTATTTTTTGCGCTATAAACAAAAATAGAGCGACAATTTTGAAAAAACACAATATTTTTTAATGTTTTGTGAGGGGGTTAACTCGGTAGCGGGTGTGTGTGACCCCCTGGTTGGGCTCCCCACACAAAAACAGGGCCAGCAGACGGAGGTTGTGGTTTTCAAAATCAAAAGGTGCGGTTTATTTCTCTATGTACAGTGACAAAAACACAGCAAAGCCAAAAAGAAACAAACAAAATAAATCCTGGTCAGTTTGACCTCTGACTAAACATGCAGGTTTCCTAAACTAACAACTGGGATCAGCCTAGTGCTGTCCTAGTCCCTAAGTCCCTGGTTTAGTAAAAGTCCAAACAAATAGCCACACAGGCTTTGCCTCACCGCACAGGGGTTCACTCTCCCTAGACAGTCCACACAGGTCTGGTTCCAGGCATGAGCTAACATCTAATGAATCTGGGAGTTTCTTATAGAGGCCTAAATGAGCTGACAAGGTTCAGCTGGTCTCATCAACTCCCTGTCTGCACGACGCCCAGCCCTCTCCCTAGAGGTATGAGTCATCCATGAGCACACTAGCCTTATACAACTCTCCACCTAGTTGTACAAATCGGCGTAAAGCCTGAATCTGGGCGAAATATATCTACCCCCCTGGATGCAACCAGGTGACTTTACCTTCCTGCTGTCACATACCCCCCCCTCTTGTTTTAACCTCGGGGTTGGAACACCAGCAATCAGGCATTCATGTACTCGAGACAAAGCATCCACATTCCCCATTTGAACGCCAGGGCGATGCTTTACTGTGAAGTTGAATTCCTGGAGGGCCAGGAACCACCTATTCACTCTTCTATTTGTTTCCTTGTTTTGAGCCATCCACTTTAACGGAGCGTGATCCGTAACCATGTCAAAGTGCCTACCTAGCAGATAGTACCGAAGGGAATCTAGAGCCCACTTCACCGCTAAACACTCCTTTTCAACCGTGGCGTAATTTACCTCATGGGACTTCAACTTCCTGCTGAGGTAAATGACTGGGTGCTCTTCCCCGTTCCAGACCTGGGACAATACTGCTCCTAACCCCACATCTGACGCATCACTTTGTACGACAAAGTCTTTAGAGAAGTCGGGTGAGTACAACACTGGCTGGCTACATAAGGCTTGTTTCAAGAATTGGAATGCTGCCTCAGCCTCGGGGGTCCATTTAATCATGACCGACCCTTTCCCTTTCGTCAGGTTGGTTAGGGGCACAGCCTTAGAAGCAAAGTGGGGAATGAAGCGCCGATAATAACCCGCGATTCCCAGAAAGGCTCGTACCTGCTTCTTGCTGTTGGGACGTGGCCAACTCTGGATGGCCTCGACTTTGTTGAGTTGGGGTTTTATTACTCCCCTGCCAATGGTGTACCCAAGATATTTGGCCTCCTCCTGCCCAATGGTACACTTCTTGGGGTTAGCCGTAAACCCCGCTTCCCGAACAGAGTCCAGGACTGCTTGCACTTTTGGCAGATGTGAGGCCCAATCTGTGCTATGGACAATTACGTCATCCAGGTAAGCCGCAGCATACTTCCGATGGGGCCTCAGCATCTGGTCCATTTTCCGCTGGAATGTGGCCGGCGCATTCTGTAACCCGAACGGCATTCTCTTATATTGGAACGCCCCGTCTGGGGTTACAAATGCGGTTTTCTCTTTGGCCGACTTGGCCAGGGGAATTTGCCAATACCCTTTTGTGAGGTCAAGAGTCGTCATGTATCGGGCTGTTCCCAGCCGGTCGATCAACTCATCTATACGTGGCATGGGGTAGGTGTCAAATTTTGTAACTTTGTTCAACTGACGAAAATCGTTACAAAATCGCCAGCTCCCATCCGGTTTAGGCACCAACACAATGGGACTAGACCAATCACTTTGGGACTCCTCTATCACCCCTAAGTTCAGCATTTTCTGTACTTCCTCCCGTATTGCCTCCCGTCGGGCCTCTGGGATCCGATAGGGTTTTAACTTCACCCTTTCACCGGGCGGGGTAATAATATCATGCTCTACCCCAGATGTTTGTCCCGGCAGCTCAGAGAACACCTCCTTGTTGCGAAGCACAAACTCCTTAACCTCCTGTTGTTGGGGTTGTGACAAGGTGGCTGCTATTCCAACCTCCGGAATCACGCAACCAGTTTGAGCTGGTGACCAAGTTTCTGCGACTAGGGACTCTCTATCCCTCCAGGCTTTCAACAGATTAACGTGATATATCTGTTCGGGCTTTCGCCTTCCTGGTTGTCTGACCTTGTAATTCACTTCGCTCACTTTTTCCATTATCTCGTAGGGGCCTTGCCATTTGGCAAGGAATTTACTTTCAACCGTAGGGACAAGTACCAATATCCTATCCCCCGGGGAAAAGGTACGGGTCTTTGCTCCACGGTTGTACACTCTCTGCTGTGCCAACTGCGCTTGGGCCAAATGTTCCTTCACGATGGGCATTACCTGTGCAATTCGATCTTGCATCAGGGCGACATGCTCAATCACACTCCTGTGGGGAGAACTCTCACTTTCCCAAGTTTCCTTGGCAATATCCAACAGCCCTCTTGGGTGTCTCCCATACAGTAACTCAAAGGGGGAGAATCCCGTAGAGGATTGGGGCACCTCCCTAATAGCAAACATCAAATAAGGAAGTAGACAGTCCCAATCCTTTCCATCTCTATCCACCACTTTCTTCAACATTTGTTTTAGGGTTTTGTTGAATCTTTCAACCAGCCCATCGGTTTGGGGGTGATACACAGATGTACGCAATTGCGTCACTTTGAACAATTTACACAGCTCTTTCATAACCCGGGACATAAAGGGTGTACCTTGGTCCGTAAGCAGTTCTTTACAAATACCCACCCGGCTAAAAACAAGAGATAGCTCTTTGGCTATGGTTTTGGCCGAGGTATTTCTGAGAGGGATCGCTTCTGGATAACGGGTGGCATAGTCCATTATAACCAATATGTACTGGTGCCCCCTAGCGGACTTGATTATAGGACCTACCAAATCCATTGCGATTCTCTCAAACGGGACCTCAATGATGGGTAGAGGGACCAGCGGGCTACGGAAATGTGGCATCGGGGCCGACCTCTGACACACAGGGCAGGAGGAACAATAATTTTCTATGTCCTTCATCACCCCAGGCCAATAGAATCTCTGTAATACCCTCTCTCGGGTTTTCTCTGTCCCCAGATGACCTCCAAGAATGTGCCCATGGGCCAACTCCAACACCAACTTCCTGTAAGGTTTGGGCACCACCAGCTGCTCAATGGTTTCTTCTGCCCTTTTTGCCACCCGATACAGTAGGTCCTTCTCTACGCTGAAGTATGGGTAAGTGCAGGTATTATCTGGGTTCACTAACTCGCCATCTATTTCCACTACGTTTTCCCGTGCCTTTATTAGGGCGGGGTCTTTTAACTGTTCTGTGGCAAAATTTTCCCTGTGAACCTCCAGATCAGAAAACTCCACAGACGGTAGGTTTTCGTCTGAGGAGGTGGGCTCCTCTCCAGTTTCTTGAGTCTCCCCTGCCAATACTGACAAGGGAAATTCTGGAGAGTCCTCACCACTCTCAGAGGAGTTCTGGCTATCACATTCCTGGTACATAGGGGCACCAGTGGGGGGCTCAGGATCATCCCACAGTTCCCAGAACTTCGGAAAATCCCTTCCCACAATGGCGTCATGCGGTAACTGAGATACTAAGCCCACTGGATGAGAGAGGGTACCTTTGGGGGTCTCGAAACACACTGTAGTCACTGGATACTCTCGGGTGTCCCCATGCACACAAATAACAGCTACCTTGCTATTCCCAGAGACCTCTGTTTTAACTAACTCAGCCTTTATCAGGGTCACAAGGCTACCTGAATCCAGCAATACCACAACATTTCTACCATTAATACACATTTTGCATAAATGTTTCTCAGTTCCCCGAATGGCAGTGCATGCGACTGTCGCACACAGCGACTGACGTCTGCCCGTCAGAAAGTCACACTGCATGGGTTCCTCCACAACCGGGCAATTGGCTGCAATATGTCCCGCTTGCCGGCAGCGGTAGCAAACGATCCTTCTTGCGGCCTCTTGAGCCGCTGATTTCCCAGGCTGTTCTCGCCAAACTTGGGGTAGAGCTCCCACCCTCTCACTCTCTCCACCCTCACCCCTTGGAATCCTCTTATCCGCCCCTGGGGATGGTCTGGTCTTAGGGTGGAAAGTCCGAGAGTCTCTGGAAGAGGCCGTCAGGTTCTCTGTAGCCAAGTATCTCTCTACACGATCCACAAGTTTACCGGCCGTTTCTGGGTCTCCGTGGCTTACCCACTTTTGAATGGCGGTAGGAAGAGCTCTCAAGAAACGATCCATCACAACACGTTCCACAATCTCCGGTGCGGACAAAGTCTCTGGCTGTAGCCACTTCCTGCTCAGGTGAATGAGATCATACATTTGAGACCTGGGGGGTTTTCCAAGCTGGAAAGTCCAGTTATGCACACGCTGAGCCCGGACAGCCAGGGTGACACCCAGCCTTGCCAATATTTCAGCTTTTAGCATCACATAGTCTTTTGCTTGGTCAGGCTCTAGGTCATAGTAAGCCTTCTGCGATTCACCAGTTAACAGAGGAGCCACCAGTCCAGCCCACTGCTCCTCAGGCCACTTTTCTCTTTCAGCAGTCCTTTCAAATGTGGTCAAAAATACCTCTGGATCATCCTCTCCAGTCATTTTTGTCAATAAACGACTCACCCCAAAGGACGCGGTATTAGTGGGACGGCTTTCCTCACTGGTCTGCGGACGTTGCTGCATTACTGCTTCCATTTGTTGTAGTCTCTGCTCTTGCTTCTGTAACAGGTCTATGAAGCGGGCCTCAGATTGCTGCTGGGCTTGTTGATGAGCTTGCTGCTGGGCTGCAAGGCTCCTTTGCAAACCTGCATTTGTCTGCTGTTGATTGGCATTTGCTAGAGCCAGCTGTTTCAGTATCTCCTCCATGCTGGCTTAAAAAAACTGCCACTGGTTCTCCACCAACTGTGAGGGGGTTAACTCGGTAGCGGGTGTGTGTGACCCCCTGGTTGGGCTCCCCACACAAAAACAGGGCCAGCAGACGGAGGTTGTGGTTTTCAAAATCAAAAGGTGCGGTTTATTTCTCTATGTACAGTGACAAAAACACAGCAAAGCCAAAAAGAAACAAACAAAATAAATCCTGGTCAGTTTGACCTCTGACTAAACATGCAGGTTTCCTAAACTAACAACTGGGATCAGCCTAGTGCTGTCCTAGTCCCTAAGTCCCTGGTTTAGTAAAAGTCCAAACAAATAGCCACACAGGCTTTGCCTCACCGCACAGGGGTTCACTCTCCCTAGACAGTCCACACAGGTCTGGTTCCAGGCATGAGCTAACATCTAATGAATCTGGGAGTTTCTTATAGAGGCCTAAATGAGCTGACAAGGTTCAGCTGGTCTCATCAACTCCCTGTCTGCACGACGCCCAGCCCTCTCCCTAGAGGTATGAGTCATCCATGAGCACACTAGCCTTATACAACTCTCCACCTAGTTGTACAAATCGGCGTAAAGCCTGAATCTGGGCGAAATATATCTACCCCCCTGGATGCAACCAGGTGACTTTACCTTCCTGCTGTCACAGTTTGCTATAATTAATATCCCAATTTTTTTTTAAAAAAACTATTTTTTTCCTCAGTTTAGGCCGATACGTATTCTACATATTTTAGGTAAAAAAAAAAATCGCAATAAGCGTATAGTGATTGGTTTGCGCAAAAGTTATAGCACCTACAAAATAGGGAATAGAATTATGATTTTTTTTTTTACTAGTAATGGCGTCGATCTGCGATTTTTTTTTTTTGATTTTTTTTTTTTTTTTTTTGTGACTGACATTATGGCGGACACATCGGACACTTTTGACACATTTTTGGGACCATTCACATTTATACAGCGAACAGTGCTATAAATATGCACTGATTACTGTATAAATGTGACTGGTAGGGAAGGGGTTAACCACTAGGGGGCGATCAAGGGGTTAATATGTTCCCTGCTAGATGTTCTTACTGTGGGGGGAGGGGACTGACTGGGGGAGGTTGTCCCTATGTACAAGGGACTCACCATCCGTCTCCTCTCCCTGACAGGACGTGGATCTCTGTGTTTACACACAGAGATCCACGTCCCTGGCTCTGTGACAGCCGATCGCTCGTAACTGGCGGACATTGCGGCCGCCAGGCACGCGCATCGGCACCCGCCTGACACGGCGGGCACAGCTTTTCCCCGATGCGCGCCCGCGGTGGCGCGCATCGCGGGAGTAAATGGGAGGACGTCCATAGACGTCCTATCAGCAATTGACGACCGCTTTGCGGACGTCTTTTTCATATGGCCCGGGCGCGAAGTGGTTAAAGCATTATAGTCTAACCCAACAGCACGAGTCCGGGTTAACAGCCATCTGTCAAACGCCTTCAACGTACAAAACGGCACCAGACAGGGCTGCCCCTTATCCCTACTATTATTTGTTCTAACTCTAGAACCTTTATTAAACAAAATCAGAGCCAACAAAGATATCAAAGGGATCGAGATCCAAAACAATGCATACAAAATTGCAGCATTTGCTCTTTCTTTCAGAGCCCCATATATCCTTACCCAATCTTCTACAAGACCTGTAACATTTCGATCTATTATCAAATCTAAAAATCAACCACTCCAAATCCAACGCCCTCAACATCACATTACCCTCAAGCTCAGTAGAACTATGTAAAAAAAAAATCCATTCACCTGGGCTAAACAAGACATTACATATCTGGGAATTAAAAACCCTCAAATCTAAATAACCTCTTTCAATTAAATTACACACCCATACTAAAAGAATCTCAAGAAGACTTGAAAAGATGGAATTCTTTAAATGTCTCTTGGTTTGGGAGAGCATCACTGATAAAGATGACAATTCTTCCTAGATTCTTATATAACATGCAAACATTCCCCATTAGAATCCCATCTTCATTTTTTACTTCCTTTTGAAAGGCATGTTCCCTCTTTATATGGAGGGGCAAACCTCCTAGAATTAAATTTACCAGACTAAACTTACCCAAAAGTAAGGGTGGAATAGCATTACCTGATCTCAGGAAATACCATCAAGCAACTCTTCTAACACGGATAGTGGACTGGAACATACACCAAACAGTGAAAGATTGGGTGACACTGGAACAAATTCAGTTCCCCCAAGAGATAAAGTCTCTACCATGGATTCACCCCAAATATCATTCAAAATATACCAAAACACATCCCCTCATAGGTCCCACTCTAGAAATCTTTCATACCACCTTCAAAACCACCAACGCATCACCTTGGCAAAGCCCTCTCACACCACTAAGGAACAACCCAGATTTCCCACCAGGTATGGGAAAAAAACTTTCTAACTCACAACTGGCCTCACAAAGAAATTCTGACCAAACATTTCTTTAAAAATGGGAAACTTCTAGCTAGAGATGACTTACTGTACATAAAGACATTAAACCATCTCTAATCTCACATTGGAACTATATTCAAATTAGAAATTTTTTGACCAAAAAAGAGACGGCCCACTACTGGATGAAACCCCTTACGACACTAGAAGACCTATGTACAAAAAACACTCCACACAGACATATTATTTCAATCATCTACAATTCGTTATTCGAAGGAACATCGGACTTCTCCAGCGCGTCGTGTCAAAAATGGGAAAGGGACCTAGATATTAGACTAACACAGGAAAATTGGAAAAAGATATACACGTATGCACATAAAGGATCTCTAAATGTAGCCACCCAGGAGAGTGGTTTTAAAATCCTTACCAGATGGTATAGAACCCCTACCATTTTGCATAAATTTTGCCCTCAAATCTCTGACAGATGTTGGAGATGCAAACAAGAGGAGGGCTCGATGCTCCATATATGGTGGTCTTGCCCCTCAATTCAAAGCTTCTGGAAATCAGTACATGAGACCATTATCTCAATCACTTCACAACACTTAAGCTTTACTCCAGCACAATACCTTTTAAATTTCAACTCCCTGTCAGGGAAGGCTTTACCCACTGGTGGCGCTGTCGGTCCTATGGATCGCAGTACTAGTGTCCACCAGCAGGTGTCCTCCCGCAGCCTGTATCTTTGACAGAGGATCTCACCTGCTGGTGGTAATGCCTGATCCATGGGCCGTAGTACCGGCGTCCACCAGCGGGGGTATTCTGGCAGTGTGGGGCAGGCAGTACTTCCTTCGATCAGCTGTGACATGAGGGCAATTATAGCAGTCCTATAAATACCCGGCGAGTCCTTACATGCTCGCCTTGGTATCTTTCTCCTGGAGCCTTGACCTAGTATCCGGACCTTGAGTCTGTACCTGTCCTTGAGCCTGTACCTGTCCTGTCCCGTCCCGACCTGACCCCTATCCTGAGCCTATCCATCCGTCTTCTCCCTGCCTGCTTTGTTCCCTATTCCCATCTGCTGACTCCCCGTGTATGACCGAGGCCTGGCTACATTTATGCCCCTGGAACACTCCTGCCAGCCTGAGGTTCCTGTACCAGCCTGCCAGCCTGAAGACCCTGTACCAGCCTGCCAGCCTGAAGACCCTGTACCAGCCTGCCAGCCTGAAGACCCTGTACCAGCCTGCCAGCCTGAAGACCCTGTGCCAGCCTGCCAGCCTGAAGACCCTGTACCAGCCTGAAGACCCTGTGCCAGCCTGCCAGCCTGAGGTTCCCGTGCCAGCCTGCCAGCCTGAAGACCCTGTACCAGCCTGAAGACCCTGTGCCAGCCTGCCAGCCTGAGGTTCCCGTGCCAGCCTGCCAGCCTGAAGACCCTGTGCCAGCCTGCCAGCCTGAAGTTCCCGTGCCAGCCTGAAGTTCCCATGCCAGCCTGCCAGCTTGAGGTTCCTGTGCCAGCCTGCCAACTTGAAGTTCATGTGCCTGCCTTCCAAACAGAAGTCCTGATGACGGTGTCCCAGTCGGAAGATCCGGTGTCCCAGTCGGAAGATCCGGTGTCCCAGTCGGAAGATCCGGTGACCCCGCCTGAAGATTCGGTGACCCCGCCTGAAGATTCGATGACTGAGACCCCGCCTGAAGATCCGGTGCCCGTTTCCCGGCCTGTGGTTGTGGTACCCGTTTCCTGGCCTGTGGTTGTGGTGCCCATTTCCCGGCTTGAGGTTGTGGTGCCCGTTTCCCGGCTTGAGGTTGTGGTGCCCGTTTCCCGGCTTGAGGGTATGATGCCCGTTTCTCAGTCTGTGGAGCCTACTACCCAGTCTGAGATGTTCCTGTCTGCTGTCCAGCCTGAGATGTTCCTGTCTGCTGCCCAGCCGGAGTTGTTCCTGTCTGCTGCCTAGCCGGAGTTGTTCCTGTCTGCTGCCCAGCCGGAGTTGTTCCTGTCTGCTGCCCAGCCGGAGTTGTTCCTGTCTGCTGCCCAGCCGGAGTTGTTCCTGTCTGCTGCCCAGCCGGAGATGTTCCTGTCTGCTGCCCAGCCGGAGATGTTCCTGTCTGCAGCCCAGCCGGAGATGTTCCTGTCTGCTGCCCAGCCGGAGATGTTCCTGTTTGCTGCCCAGCTCAACGACCCAGTGCCTGCTTCCCAGCTTGTCTGCCCGGATGTGCCTGCTTTCCGCTTGGACGTGCCCCTGGTCCAGCCTAAAGTGCCTGATGACCAGGCTGAAGTACCCTCATCCTTGGTGCTACCCAATGCCCTAGACTTTGGACAATCAAGACTGGTTGGAGCATCCGGAGGCCGCTCCTTTTGGGGGGGGTACTGTCAGGGAAGGCTTTACCCACTGGTGGCGCTGTCGGTCCTATGGATCGCAGTACTAGTGTCCACCAGCAGGTGTCCTCCCGCAGCCTGTATCTTTGACAGAGGATCTCACCTGCTGGTGGTAATGCCTGATCCATGGGCCGTAGTACCGGTGTCCACCAGCGGGGGTATTCCGGCAGTGTGGGGCAGGCAGTACTTCCTTCGATCAGCTGTGACATGAGGGCAATTATAGCAGTCCTATAAATACCCGGCGAGTCCTTACATGCTCGCCTTGGTATCTTTCTCCTGGAGCCTTGACCTTGTATCCGGACCTTGAGCCTGTACCTGTCCTGTCCTGTCCCGTCCCAACCTGACCCCTATCCTGAGCCTATCCATCCGTCTTCTCCCTGCCTGCTTTGTTCCCTATTCCCATCTGCTGACTCCCCGTGTATGACCGAGGCCTGGCTACGTTTATGCTTCTGGAATATCCCTCTGTTCATCTGCCTACCTGCTGTGTATGACCCTGGCCTGGCCCTGTTTATGATTCTGGTTTTCCCCATTACTTGTACATATTTGTCTGTTACTGTTATTATTTCTGGGTTCTGTTTGGTATTGGTTGTTGTGCACTGTGTGGTATTGGAGGTGGTTGTATCTATATTACTTCACTTATCTTAAATAAATCATTATATTTCACTTACACACGTTTGGGTTTCCTTTGTTGCAGTTCACATAGTTCTGGTCTTACCGGATACGTGACAGTATACCCGGGCCATTCCTGATCAGAAGTGACTGCACAGGGGAACCGTTTGTTTGCAAACATGAACACTGATGAGGTTATTTATTTTTCTCTGCTGGCAACTGAAAGTGGTGATTATTGCCGTCAGGCTTTGGAAGGATCCGATCGGCTCACCTCCTGGTCGATCAGGGGTATATACTGTTTGGGGAGGTGCAGCCTCTGATTAAAATCTGTACTGAGCTGGCCCTGCCCTGTATTCCTGAGGGCCATGATGATTTCACCCCTCCTTTCACCGTAATTCAGGTTATATCCCTAGTATGGCTGTTTGAAGATGATCCTGCTGATTTTTGTGAGCACTACTCAGCCAGTTCCCCACAGGTGATTGCTGAGTGCATTAAGTCTGGTCAGTCCTTTGTTAAACAGGGAAATTTAAAACCACAGTTTGTACAACCAATACTCTCGGCATGGTCTGATATGTTACAATCAATCCCAGCCAACCCACAACAAACCACTTCTACCATCAGACACCTACCTGCTCAAAAGCCTTTTCTCCTGTCACCCCTGGCAACCTCAGCTACAGCTCAGTATACTCTGCTTCTCACCAAGTACTATTACCCAGTCTCCACTTGCTGCACTTATCCTGCCTTCAATCCACCTGCCTCTTCCCTTCCTCCTGTAACCAGTCCACAAAAACCTCCTCCAGCCACTATCTCCGTATCTCTGCCGCATTCCAGTCCTTCCTCTTATTCAATTCCATCCTTTGCATACATCCACCCTGTTACCTACAAATCTGCAGTGACTAAGCCCCAGAAGAAGCGAAGGTACTTCCCGACCCACACTATCCAACCAGTAACCCAACCTACCTCCACTACCACCAACCTGCTCCAGCCTGCCGTTCCAGAATCAGCCTTCCAGCCTGCCGTTCCAGGGCCAGCCTTCCAGCCTGCAGTTCCAGGGCCAGCCTTCCAGCCTGCAGTTCCAGCCTACCAGCCTGCAGGGCCAGCCTTCCAGCCTGCAGGGCCAGCCTTCCAGGATGCAGTTCCGGGGCCACCCTTCCAGCCTGCAGTTCCCGGGCCACCCTTCCAGCCTGAAGTTCCCGTGCCAGCCTTCCAGCCTGAAGTTCCCGTGCCAGCCTTCCAGCCTGAAGTTCCAGTGCCAGCCTGAAGACCCTGTACCAGCCTGCCAGCCTGAAGACCCTGTGCCAGCCTGCCAGCCTGAAGACCCAGTGCCAGCCTGCCAGCCTGAAGTTCCCGTGCCAGCCTGCCAGCTTGAGGTTCCTGTGCCAGCCTGCCAACTTGAAGTTCATGTGCCTGCCTTCCAAACAGAAGTCCTGATGACGGTGTCCCAGTCGGAAGATCCGGTGTCCCAGTCGGAAGATCCGGTGTCCCAGTCGGAAGATCCGGTGACCCCGCCTGAAGATTCGGTGCCCATTTCCCGGCCTGTGGTTGTGGTGCCCGTTTCCCGGCTTGAGGTTGTGGTGCCCGTTTCCCGGCTTGAGGGTATGATGCCCGTTTCTCAGTCTGTGGAGCCTACTACCCAGTCTGAGATGTTCCTGTCTGCTGTCCAGCCTGAGATGTTCCTGTCTGCTGTCCAGCCTGAGATGTTCCTGTCTGCTGTCCAGCCTGAGATGTTCCTGTCTGCTGTCCAGCCTAAGATGTTCCTGTCTGCTGTCCAGCCTGAGATGTTCCTGTCTGCTGTCCAGCCTGAGATGTTCCTGTCTGCTGTCCAGCCGGAGTTGTTCCTGTCTGCTGTCCAGCCGGAGTTGTTCCTGTCTGCTGTCCAGCCGGAGTTGTTCCTGTCTGCTGTCCAGCCGGAGTTGTTCCTGTCTGCTGTCCAGCCGGAGTTGTTCCTGTCTGCTGTCCAGCCGGAGATGTTTCTGTCTGCTGCCCAGCCGGAGATGTTCCTGTCTGCTGCCCAGCCGGAGATGTTCCTGTCTGCTGCCCAGCCGGAGATGTTCCTGTTTGCTGCCCAGCTCAACGACCCAGTGCCTGCTGCCCAGCTTGTCTGCCCGGATGTGCCTGCTTTCCGCTTGGACGTGCCCCTGGTCCAGCCTAAAGTGCCTGATGACCAGGCTGAAGTACCCTCATCCTTGGTGCTACCCAATGCCCTAGACTTTGGACAATCAAGCCTGGTTGGAGCGTCTGGAGGCCGCTCCTTTTGGGGGGGTACTGTCAGGGAAGGCTTTACCCACTGGTGGCGCTGTCGGTCCTATGGATCGCAGTACTAGTGTCCACCAGCAGGTGTTCTCCCGCAGCCTGTATCTTTGACAGAGGATCTCACCTGCTGGTGGTAATGCCTGATCCATGGGCCGTAGTACCGGCGTCCACCAGCGGGGGTATTCCGGCAGTGTGGGGCAGGCAGTACTTCCTTCGATCAGCTGTGACATGAGGGCAATTATAGCAGTCCTATAAATACCCGGCGAGTCCTTACATGCTCGCCTTGGTATCTTTCTCCTGGAGCCTTGACCTTGTATCCGGACCTTGAGCCTGTACCTGTCCTGTCCCGTCCCGACCTGACCCCTATCCTGAGCCTATCCATCCGTCTTCTCCCTGCCTGCTTTGTTCCCTATTCCCATCTGCTGACTCCCCGTGTATGACCTTGGCCTGGCTACGTTTATGCCCCTGGAACACTCCTCTTTCAATCTCCTGATCTGCTGTGTATGACCCCGGCCTGGCTTACATTCAAGATTCTGGTACTGCCCTTTGTTGTATATATTATTTGTTGTTTGTGGGTTGTTTGTTAGTTTGCACTGTTTGTATTTATCCATATCACCTTCTCAATAAACCCCATTATATTTCACTCTACATGCGTTTTGGTTATCTCTGTGCAGTCCACACAGTCTGGTCAATTAATTCCCTGATACTCCCTACCCAGAAAACTATACCTGAAGTCATTACCTATGTTTATGGTAAATGCAGCTTGACATTGTATCCCATGTCATTGGCGCTCAACCGACATTCCAACGAAAGCTGAATGGTTCAGAAGAATAAATAACATAGAACAAATTGAAGAACTAATAAGTATATCCCAGGAAAAAATTCAAAAATTTTCCGCAACATGGCACAATTGGTTAGTCTTTAAGGATTCTCAGTCTTCTAAGACTACTATTAAACAATAACGGAATCCATTTCAATGTGATCACAGATAACCAAACAAATATAGCTCTGTTTTGATAGGGAAATGAGCTTGCACAAGACCTGAAAAAACTTATTATATTTTGAGTCCAAATCTCATGAATACATATCCCCCCCCCTTTGTTTTGTTTTTTCTCTCTCTTCCCCCTCACTTCTGAGGGGGCGGTTCCTCTGCACATAACCCTCCGCACTGCAGTCAGCAGCTCAGTTTGTAAAAAAGCAGTATAAACCAAAAAAAGGAGGGGTGGGTGCTGTGTCCGTCCATGGACGACAGAGAAAAGGATTTTACGGTGTGTACAAAAAAATCCTATTTTCTCTTTTCGTCCATGGACAGACACAGCTCCTTAATTCTTGACAGTTGGGACGTCCCAAAGCAGTGTCAAAAAACGAGGGGTGGGAACAGCAATCAAAAACCAATGTCACCCCAAACAAGCAGAGCTCCTCAACAGAGCAGTTGCAACCTCAAACAGCCACCTGCAAAACTTTGCGGCCGAAGCTAGCACCTGAAGATGCACTCACATCAACCTTGTAAAACTTTGAAAAAGTGTGAACGGATGACCAGGTCGCCGCCTCACACACTTGTAAGACAGACGCTTGATGTCGGAAAGCCAAAGAGGCACCAATAGCCCTGGTCGAATGCGCCGTGACAGGAAAGGGAGGCGCCCGCCCCTTAAGGGCATAGGCCTGGATGACAGTCTGCCTGATCATTCAGGTGAAAGGCCGAAACTACCTTCGGAAGGAAGGAAGGCTGCGGGCATAGCACCGCTTTGTCCTTATGGAGGACCAAATATGGGGAATTGCAAGACAAGGCCGCCAATTCAGAAACCCTTATGACTGATGTTATGGCTACTAGGAAGGCAACCTTCTGAGAGAGCGTCAAAAGAGGAATTTCCCTGATGTCCTCAAATGGAGGTTTCTGAAGTACCGAGAGCACCAGATTCAAATCCCACGGAGGTAGTGGTGGTCGGACCCGAGGGGCCACATGCCGGACCCCTTGCACAAAAGTGCTCACCAATGAATGAGCCGCCAGGGGTCGCTGAAAGAAAACAGCCAAGGCTGAAATCTGCCCCTTAATGGTGCTTAAGGAACGTTTCTGATCCACTCCACGCTGTAAAAACAGCAGGATCCTGGAAACCGAATATGCCCGTGGATGTCATTCCATCTCCTCACACATAAAGATGTAGGCTCTCCACGTGCGACGGTAGATCTTCCTAGGAGAAGATTTCCGTGCCCTCAACATGGTTGAAATTACCGAATCCGTCAGGCCTCGGCCCCTTAATACCTGGCTTTCAATAGCCATGCCGTTAAAGCCAGCGACTGTAAAGCAGGATGAAGAATGGGACCTTGCGAGAGAAGGTCCTCCCGCATTGGTAGTCGCCAAGGTGCATCCGCCACCAGGCGCACTAGATCGGCGTACCAGGGACGCCTGGGCCAAACCGGGGCGATGAGAATCACCGGAATCCCCTCGGCCTCTACTCTGTGGAGCAGACGAGGAAGCAACTTCAGTGGGGGAAAGGCATAAATTAGCCGATACTGACCCCACGGGGCCACCAACGCATCTGACGTCTGCACAGGGATCTCTGGACCTGGCCACGAACCTCGACACCTTGCGATTGAGTCGAGAAGCCAGGAGATCTACGTCTGGCGTGCCCCATCTCGGGCAAAGGAGTTGAAAAACCTCCGGATGTAACGACCATTCCGCTTGGTCCAGCATCTGGCGGCTCAGATAGTCCGCCTGCCAGTTTTCCACGCCCGGAATTTAAACTGCAGATAGAGCCGGCACGCTCCTTTCCGCCCACCGCAGGATGTGAGCGACCTCCAACGCTGCAGCCGAGCTTCTTGTTCCTTCTTGATGGTTGACGTATGCCACAGCCGTGGCGTTGTCTGACTGGATCCTGACTGGACATCCTCTTAGCCTCTGTTACCATTTAAAGAGGCACAGCCTGATCGCCCGTAGTTCCAGGACATTGATTGGCAGTTGGGATTCGTCCAGCGGCCCTGGGCCGCCTGAACCCTCCAGACTCCCCCCAACCGGTCAGGCTGGTGTCCGTCGTGATCAGAGTCCAATGAAAGGGGAAGAATGACTTCCCGGACCGAAGAGCCGAGGATCTCAGCCACCAACTCAGAGAGGCCCTGACTAGATGACTTAACTGAATCTGACGATCCAGAGACAACGGAGATTTGTTCCATTTGGAGAGAATCTCCCTTTGCAATACCCGAGTGTGGAATTGGACAAACGGCACTGCCTCGAAAGAGGCTACCATTAGGCCCAGGACTTGCATGCAAAAACGGAGAGATGACCATTTGTGGGATGTCAACAACTTCACCGCAGTCTATAGTGTCTGCAACTTTTCCAAGGGAAGAAAGACTCTGGCCCCCGATGAGTCCAGAATCAACCCCAGGTACTCTAGGCGCTGAGTCGGTACTAACACCGACTTCTGGAGGTTCAGTACCCAACCAAACTCCCGGAGGGTCTGACTGGCTATAGACATGTCCTCCTCTAATTCTGAGCTTGAAGCATCTTGATAGCAATGCCGCTCTGTCTCAGCAAAGCCAAAATCGGGGCGAGCACCTTGGTGAAAACTCTTGGTGCCGATGCTAGGCCAAAGGGAAGAGCCACGAATTGATAGTGGTCTTCGCCGATCGCAAAGCGCAGGAACCTCTGATGCCTGACACAGATGGGGACATGCAAGTATGCGTCCCTGATATCCAGGGACGCCAGGAAGTCCCCTGAATGGAGCGCAGCAACCACCAAACTAATCGATTCCATCCGGAACTTTGGACTGAACAAACTTCAATGTCACAACATAAACAGACACCAGAGGGAGCCAACCTCTTAATTAGGAACACAAAGTAGTCTTTTTGGATACGCTTAATCGTAACCCCCTTGCTACACACTCCCCCCACTTGAAATCTTTGGTCCCCAAAGACAGTGGCAGTATAAGACCTGTTACATGCTTTGTTCATATACAAGAGGAGAGAAAGAACCAGTTAGTGTACACAAGAAATCAAGCAATTGACATTTTCATAAGACCCTGGCAGAGGAACCCCCCACCATGCTTTGGAAAGGAGGTTGTTCTGCCTACAGGCCACCTTAATCGGAATGGCCCAGCTAGATGTGCCAGGGGTGAGTTAGGGTTGTCCTCCACTAAATGTGAGGTGGAAGGACCAGGCGTCTCAAGTGTCCTTTTTTGAAGTAAACACAGCCTCTTCAGAGCTTTCACACAACTGGTCATAAGTCAGTCTCTTTGGTGGGTGAATAACTCTCCTCTCTCTGTTCCTTTGGCTCTGGTGTTTTAGGCACACTGGACTCTGTTTCTTCTACAGCTTCTTCTTCTTCCTGCATATCAGCTTCCAGTTCTCCCTCTGTAAAGGATGGGACCTCTTCAGGATCTTCCATCGGCATGGAAACTTGAGTATCTTCCATCTCCTCAGAGCGGACTCTGAGGCACAAACTCAGGGGCCTCTGGTCTGAGGATCCCAGCATCTATCACTTCAGGTAGAGACAAAGGGGAGGTCGTAGACCCTGACAACTGAGGTGGCCACAGCCAGCTAAGTCTATCTCCTAATCCTCATCGTCTTCATCATCCACAACCTGGGGCACTGACTGAGACCTAGTGACCGGTCTTGACCTTTGAGAGGTAGAGGGAGTCGTCTGTGAGTCTGGCAGCGGTGACAGACGAACTTCTTCTGATAGGGTCAGTAGATTATTGTGGTGCCAAGACTTTAGCGGGCCCACACTCCCTTCTGGCCTAATCTGGTACACCGAAAGCCCTGGCAACTGCTTGCAAATGACATAGGGCTGTGACTTCCAGCGGTCAGCTAACTTGTGCTTTCCAGGGACACCCAGATTCCTTAACAGCACCATGTCGCCTGGTTGTAAATCCTGCACTCGGACCTTGGGGTCAAAATTATTTTTGTTTCTCAGTCCTCTTGCATCTGACGTAGCTTGGGCCTTATCATAGGCAGTCTTCAGGCTTTTCCGCAGATGATCTACATACCCTCTGTCAGAGGTTGCGGAGGTATGGTCCAAGGAGGTGCCAAAGGCCAGATCTACTGGTAACCGGGCCTCCCGTCTGAACATTAGACGATAAGGGGAGTACCCTGTGGCATCATTTGCATTATTGTTATAAGCGTGCACAATGGCGGCAACATGCTTGCTCCAATGCTGTTTCTTTTCTGAATTTAAAGTTCCAAGCATGTCCAGGAGAGTTCAGTTGAATTTCTCTGGTTGAGGGTCTCCTTGAGGATGGTTTAGGGTGGTCCTGGACTTTTTGATGCCCAACAAGTCTAAGAGTCTTTTTATCAGGCTGCTCTCAAAGTCTCTTCCTTGGTCTGAATGGATACGTTGGGGCAGGCCATAGTGCACAAATAACTTTTCCACTAGAATCCTGAACACTGTTGATGCTTGTTGATCCTTTGTGGGGAATGCCTGGGCATATCTAGTGAAATGGTCAGTCACCACCAAGATATTTCCCTTTCCACTCAGATCAGGCTCCAAACACAGAAAGTCAATGTACACCAGCTCCATGGGTCCCTGACTCTGAAGATGGCCCATTGGGGGGGCTCGGTGAGGCAAAGTCTTCCTTTTGGATACATCTGAAGCAGTACTGGCAGTAGGCCTCGACTTCAGCCCGCATGCAGGGCCAGTAGAATCGGTCCCTCACCAAGTGGAAAGTAGGGCAGTTAATACTGTCTCCCGGTGTTTCTTTTCTGAGAAACAGCTGCCACTTTTCTTCAAGGCCATCAGAGGGGCCCCTTCGGTAGACCACCCCTTGATGTAGCTGCAGCCGATCCCACTCTCGGTGCAGTAGACGGGCCTTCTTTGGGGAGTCAGTGAGGAGCATGTCGGGGCATTGATCCTCTAGAGCCTTCAATGCCAAGCTACCCAGGAGGTCCTCTAACTGGTCCCTTCGCAGATCTTTCTTTGAAAGTTTTGGCAAACCTTCACCCCGACTTGGGTTACATTGCAGTAATACTTGGGGACACCAGCAGCAGAAACTCCAATGTCTTCAGCTCTAGATTCTCCCCCAGCTTGATGTTCGGCTTCCTGATACAAGGCTCGCACTCCTTCAGGTGTCAGCTGGGTCCACTCTTCTCGGGTTTCTGTAGAACAATGAGGCCTTCTAGACAGGGCGTCTGCATCCCTGTTTCCAACCCCCGGTCGATACTTCAGGCTCAAATTGAACCCCCGATAGTGCAGCCAACCACCTGTGTCCTGTGGCATCCAGCTTGGCAGTGGTGAGGAGGTAGGTGAGTGGATTGTTGTCTGTCTTAATCACGAACTCTGCCCCGTAGAGGTAGTCTCTCAATTTATCCACCACAGCCCACTTCAAAGCCAGGAACTCGAGTTTGTGTGCGGGGTAATTCCTTTCAGCGGGGGCTAAGCTTTGACTCACATAGGCAACAGGCCGTAGATGACCGTCATGTTCCTGATACAACACCCCTCCAAGCCCATCTCGAATGGCATCCACATGTAGTTCATATGGCTTGGTTGTATCTGCATAGGCCAGAACTGGGGCAGTCATTAGGCTCCATTTCAGTTGTTTAAAGGCCTCTTCACATTTGGTAGTCTACTGGTCCTGAATGGGCTCTCTGAGTTTTCTGGGGCCTCCAGCTGGTCTCACAGGCTTAACTGATTCTGGAACATCATCCTCTCCTTCACATTTCAGTAGCTCATTGAGTGGGCGAGCTATTTTCGCAAATCCCTCCACGAATCTTCGGTAGTAGGCGCAGAATCCCAGAAATGACCTAAGCTTGGTCACATTAGTGGGCCTTGGCCAGGAGGTGACGGCTTTCTGCTTCTCAGGGTCTGTGGCCACTTCATCCGCGGACACTATGTGGCCCAGGTAGTTGACCGAAGACTGGTAGAACTGGCACTTCTCTATGGAGAGTTTCAAGCCTTCGCCATGGAGTCTCTTCAGGACCTTCTCCAGACGCTCTTCATGTTCTTCCAAGGTCTTGCCAAACACTATGATGTCATCCAGGTACACCAACACCTCCATCAGGTTCATGTCACCCACTGTCTTCTCCATCAGCCTTTGGAAAGTGGCCGGGGCTCCAGACAAGCCTTGAGGCATGCGATCAAACTCAAAGAACCCCACTGGGGTAATGAAGGCAGTTTTCTCCTTATCCTTAGGATGCATGGGGATTTGGTAATACCCACTCTTCAGATCCAGTACACTGAACCACTTGGCCCCTGACAGGCTCTGCAAAGCGTCTTCTATCCGGGGGGTGGTGTACTGGTCGGGAATAGTCCTTCTGTTCAGTGTTCTGTAATCAATGCACAGCCTCAGTGACCCGTTTTTTCTTCCGTACCACCAATATCGGCGAAGCGCATGGGCTCCTGGACTCTCTGATGATCCCTGCTCTCTTAAGTTCTGCCAATTGTTCACGCAGGTCTTCCAAGTCCCCCAAAGGAATCCATCGGACTCTCTCCCTGAACGGCTTGTCCTCTTGCAGACGGATCCGGTGAGTAGCGCTCTTTGCACACCCCACATCAAATTCACTCTTGGAGAAAGCGGCCTGCCATCTCAAAAGCTGAGTTTAGCTCTTTGTCTCCATTCCGGGGGAAGAGTGGTGTTCTTCGGGTGGAACTCCTCCACAGGGATCTCATCCTTCTCGCCCCCCACAAAGTCAGACGGTGAGACTGGGGTGGCCGGATTCACTTGGCCTAACAACATTCGAGCCAGCATCTTTATAGGCAGGGTGGTGGTGTTGCGAACACTCACTGAGACCTTCCCATGATTCCTCTGCAGGGCCTTAACTGGGACTACGTCAGGAATTAATTCTATTCTCTTGTCTTCCTTCTGTCCGTCGGCTTCAAGGACGATAAAGGGGCCTGGTTGCTTCCAGTTAAGCTTGACGGACACTCTCAAACAAGCCACCTCACCCGGCTGCAACATTCTCTCTCTCTTGTCCAAGCGCCAGATCTTTCCCACTCCTTCAGCAGGGGCCTTTTGTTCTTGTACTAGGCGCTGGTAAGCCGTGACAACTTCTTGTAAATAAGTTCTGCACTCAGCAACCTGTTAATTTCCCTGTCCATCTTATTTATTTAAAACAACAGTGCAGCCCCCTTTATCCACTGTACAGAACTCACTCTCATACTTTTAAGGTCTTTATCTTATGGAATTTTAGATAAAGGTTTGAAATATCAGCTTGGTAAGAATGTAGACATTTCTGATATTTTTATTGATTTGTAAAAGGAAATTAAATATAAAAAGTACTTTGAGGGAAAAGGAACAGCTCCTAACAGAGAAGCAAAGGAGAAAATGAGAGTGAATATGAACATAGTGGTTGAAAAAATAGAACACGGTATTAAAAGTAAAAAAACTTGCAATGGGAGTCTCTAACTCTCCCAATTTCCTTTCTGATCCATATACTGACTGCTGCTAAGCAGGTTATGGCTAAGTGGTGAAGGTGAACTCTGCGCCAAAAACAAATTAATATATGAAATACCTAATCCAATTTAAATTGGTTATCTAATTAAATAAGCTGCTCCTCTGAGAAGTAATGGACTCCCAGTGATAATTTAGAAAAGATATAGGGGGCGCTGTCGTGCTAAATAACATAACACAATAAGATCTTATAAG
The DNA here is from genome assembly GCA_029206835.1 of Rana muscosa. Lineage (NCBI taxonomy): Eukaryota > Metazoa > Chordata > Amphibia > Anura > Ranidae > Rana > Rana muscosa. Next base: position 591,432,008 of record CM055116.1, read on the forward strand.
TGAACCATATAGTTACAAACCATACAAATCGATATTATAATAGAATAGATGAGTGAAAATAATAAGTCCCAATATTAGTGGTCCAAATGTGACATTCAGAGTCCATACACCAGCATAAACCAGCTCTTGCTGTTGTGATATATCTTGAAATTGTAGTGAAAAAAATTATATGTATTTGGTGATCACAGTCCAATCATTAAACGTGCCCATTCAATGTTGCTGAAGATAGCTTGAAGTGATAAAAGAAGTGATCCTTCACCAATTATAGAAACACACCCAATGTGTCTGTACATAGAATCTGCCTACCAGAAGTATTTGACCACTTTAATCAAAAAGTAGGTCAGTAAACGCTTTTACAGGATTGTGCCTGCTCACATACATATAATTTGGAGATGTACACCTTCCTCCTCATAAGTACCGGCTGGATAATGAAAACAAATAATAAGGAATATCCATAGCGTAAAACCATTTATTATGAGTAAAAGCATAAAACAGAGCCAAATGGCTACTCACATTTAAAAGTGCCTTAACCCGACACTGGGGCTGCTGACTAGGTAGAAGATGTGATTGCTGGGAACCGCACCGACGCTAACACCTCCGTGTCCGGCGTGCGTTCCACCTAATTCTTTCCGGAAAACCACCCAGGCCGGATATGATGTAAACGAGCGTGACCAGGTACCGCCTCGACGTACGTTACGTTAGTTACGTTCTCAGGAAGCGTACCTGGTCACTATTGGTCACGATATTTTAAAGCTAAAAAACCCGGGGAAACTAATTAGGATGCTCGGCCTCAGTCCCGGTATAGGCATTTTGCAGAAAATAAATGCCAAATGTTCACATAGGACTTGCCTGTATCCATCATTACATTTTACATTTTACAACACCAAATCTACAGTATACATCAGTACATACATCATAGCACTATTGGATAAGAACTTATAATAAAATAAATTAATAGTAAATATTAGAGGGTTTGTAAAACGACTCCCACACATGGATGAACATATGTAATTGTTTACAACTGGGACCCCTAGTGTTCATGTAGGAGTAGGCAGCCTATGTTCACATAGGACTTGCCTATATCCATCCTCACATTTTAATTTAAGTTTACAGCTCCAAAACGACAGAATACATCAATTCATATATCATAGCACTATTGGATAGGAACTTATATTGGAATAAATGATTTTATATACTAGTGGGTTTGTGAAACAGCTCCCACAAATGGATAAACATATGTAATTGTTTACAACTGAGACCCTAGTATTCATGTAGGAGTAAGCGCCTACATATTCTATATTTGGGACAAAAAGACTAATAAAAAATATATATATATATATATATATATATATATATATATATATATATATAATATAATTATACACAGTTCTTTCTATTTTCATCTTAAATGATATTAGGGATGGAGAAGAGGAACCTGATTATTAGTGACTATTCATTTGAGAGGAAACAGTTAAGGTCTAGTTCGATATTCATACCAAGCGGCTGCATAGTTCTTAATTTATAAAGCCACTTGGTCTCATTCTTAGAGACCTCTCTGGTCATATGTGTACCCCTCCAATGTTTCAAAATTCTATCAATTCCATAGAAAGTGCACAATGAAGGGTCACTATTATGGTACATTTTGAAGTGTCTGGAGACACTATGGTTTGGAAAACCATTCTTTATGTTTTTAAGACGTTCATTTATTCTAGTTTTCAAATTTCTTGTGGTGCGGCCTACGTACTGGAGGGAACATGGACACTCCAGCACATAGGTCACATGGTCTGAGTTACATGTAATGAAAGATTTAATTTTGAAATTTTCTTTAGTGACTTTGGACTGGAAATTGGAATTTTTTTTGGGGGCACCTGGCTTTCTTGTCGTCCTACACGCTTTGCATCTTGTGAAGAAATGGAAGCCCACACTATCCAAAAAAGTGGAAGGTTTGTTAGGGGGATCTGGTACATTCCTGGCAATTTTATTCCTGAGTCCTGGTGCTCTCCTATAAATAAATTTGGGTTTCACAGGAATTGTGGACTTCAGATCAGGGTCCGTGAGCAATATTGGCCAGTGGTACCTGGTCACGCTCGTTTACGCCATATCCGGCCTGGGTGGTTTGCCGGAAAGAAGGAGGTGGAACGCACGCCGGACACGGAGGTGTTAGCGTCGGAGCCGTTCCGAGCAATCACATCTTCTACCTAGCCAGCAGCCCCAGGCACTTTTAAATGTGAGTAGCCATTTGACTCTGTTTTATGCTTTTACTCATAATAAATGGTTTTACGCTATGGATATTCCTTATTATTTTTTTGCATCATCCGGCCGGTTCTTATGAGGAGGAAGGTGTACATCTCCAAATTATACGTATGTGAGCAGGCACAATCCTGTAAAAGCGTTTACTGACCTACTTTTTGATTAAAGTGGTCAAATACTTCTGGTAAGCAGATTCTATGTACAGACACATTGGGTGTGTTTCTATAATTGGTGAAGGATCACTTTTTTTATTACTTCAAGCTATCTTCAGCAACATTGAATTGGCACGTTTAATGATTGGACTGTGATCACCAAATACATATAATTTTTTTCACTATTTCAAGATATATCACAACCGCAAGAGCTGGTTTATGCTGGTGTATGGACTCTGAATGTCACATTTAGACCACTAATATTGAGACTTATTATTTTCACTCATCTATTCTATTATAATATCGATTTGTATGGTTTGTACCTATATGGTTCACTTATAAGATCTTATTGTGTTATGTTATTTAGCATGACAGCGCCCCCTATATCTTTTCTAAATTATCACTGGGAGTCCATTACTTCTCAGGGGAGCAGCTTATTTAATTAGATTATCAATTTAAATTGGATTAGGTATTTCATATATTAATTTGTTTTTGGCGCGGAGTTCATCTTCACCACTATTCACTAAAATATCAAGCTACCTGCTTTTGAACTTTAAAAACTCACGCAGACATGGATGTGTTTAATTTTATGAAAGAACGACACATAAATATAGAGGAAATTTTTCAACAAACCCCCAGTCCCAATTTAGATCTTGAGGGGCTTTAAGCAATTACAATTTGATATGGAGAAACAAATTAGGCTATGGTGGGACATTGCCTCTTTTGAAATGTACATTGGAAAAAACCTTACTCCCAGAAGGTTAAGGTGGGATGTCAGTACTAATGATGGGATTGAAGATTTACAATTGCTAGATGAATGGTATAAATTTTTCAATGCATGTGAGCAGAAACTCATGCAACTTATGATTAGAAGACGAAAAAATAAAAATTTAATCTTGGAGGCAAAGATTGCAGATCTTAAAGAAAAAATTGAACCATTCAAATCTAACAATGAATATTTAGAAAAAGCCAAAGGCTTACAAAATCCTTTATTAAAATATGACGGGGAAATTAAAAATAAAAAATTAGAAAAATACCAAAGGGACATCAAAGATTTTGAAGATAACAAGGTATATAAATGGCAGGATACTATTTTATCCACTCCCCCATCAGAACTATCACTAGAAAGAGAGCCTGAGGTTCCTATTGCAGCAGTGCAACAAATTAAATCCTCAAAAACCTCTAGCACCCCAAAAAAAGTGTAAAAACACCAAAATAATCAAAAAAACACCCAATACCATCAACCTAGTCCCTACCCGTATCCACCGGCCCATCCAGTGCATACATATAATAGGTTTGCACCGTTGGATAATAGAGGGTCTGAATATGGATATTATGAACAAAGTAGGAACCAGTATCCACCAAGACCCCCACGAGGAGCCTTTAGGGGCAATTTTAGGGGGAGGCCGGGTCCCTATCAGAACCCGTACCCGGGGGGGGGGGATGGAGGGACTGGAAAGAACCCTATCGTATCCCACCCAATATCCCACAGGCTCCCAAAGATCTTTCAGAAAAAGAGGCAGACGAGGAGGAGAGAGAAAGAAAAATAAACAGATAAATCAGGGGATTTATAACTTAGCAGGAGTCACTTTTACAGATCAGGAATTGGAAGTGCTAAATCAAGGGCTAAAATTTGCACCCGAAAAAAATGTGGACAAATTTGAGTTGTTTATAGATATTGAAAAATATATTTGTAAACTTAATATAAAAAAACACTATGCTAACCAGGTACCTGATATGGGTGTGTCAACCATTGACCAACAGTATGTACATAGTAGTTTAAAAAACAATTCTGTATTTAACCCTGGGAAAGGGAAAAATCATCACATAGAAGTTTTCAGAACAATGGTGCAAGATGAAGCTAGGGAATTGGAAATTAAAAAACATGTATCAAATCAAGCCATTTGGGAAGGAATCAAATCAATTGAGGAAAACAAACAAATAGTGGTAAGACCAGCAGACAAGGGGGGAGGATTGGTGGTGATGACTCGCGATTATTACTACCAAGAAATAAAAAGACTGCTTAATGACACAGCCACATATAAAAAGCTAAAGGGGGATCCCACAGCAAGGTTAAAAGTAGAACTTTTTTGTTTGGGTAGAAGAGTTCACAAACTCTTGTTAAACCAAAAAGAAGCCAATTATATCAAAATTCAAACCCCTAAGGTTCCAGTGCTGTATATAGTACCTAAAATACATAAAAATAAGGACTTCCCACCAGGTCGACCCATAATAAGTGGGATAGGTTCCCTATTTTCCAGATTGGGAGAGTACCTAGATGGGTTTTTTAAACCCTTAGTGTCACTTAGCCCTTCCTATTTGAAGGATAACAAAGATCTCATGGTACTTCTAGAAAAAATCCCAGCTACCGACAATACTATAATGGTAACAGTGGACATCGAGTCCCTGTATACCAATATTAAACATAAAGATGCCCTGGTAGCCCTTAAATGGGCACTTTTGAGGGAATCAAAGCTTAAGAAGATCCAAATCAATTTTCTAATCAGGGGCCTTGAGTTGGCCATGAGTAACAATTTTTTCTGGGTGAATGATGAGTTCTACAACCAGACTGGGGGCGTGGCTATGGGAGCACGCTACTCCCCCAGTGTGGCAAATGTGGTTCTTAATAAGTGGGAGCAGGAGACCATCTTTAAAAATCAAAATAAATCATTGATTTTCTATAAAAGATACATTGATGATGTAATCCTGCTCTGGGAAGGATCTATGGTCGATCTGACAGCTTTTATAGAACAAATGAACAACAATGATTATGGTCTGAAGTTCACAGCCGAGTGCAGTACCACTGGCGTGAACTATTTAGACCTAACCATAACAAAAATCCATGGGATCTATGAAACAAAAACGTATTTTAAGGACACTGACAGAAACGGGTTTGTCCCAACCCGTAGCTGTCATCATCCACAATGGATAGGGGCAGTCCCTAAAGGACAATTCATGAGACTCAGGCGTAACTGTGCCAATGACACTGAATTCCATACTCAAGCTGAGATACTCATGAAACGGTTTCTGGAGAAGGGGTACTCATTGGGGACACTCACCCAGGTTTTAACACAGGTGCCCGCAATGAATAGGAAATCCCTTTTGACCACTAAACCCAAACCTGAGTATAAAGGAGAAGTGGCATTCATATTTGGGTTCCACAGACAGTATAGACAGGTTGAAGCTATCATTAAAAAACACTGGCCAATATTGCTCACGGACCCTGATCTGAAGTCCACAATTCCTGTGAAACCCAAATTTATTTATAGGAGAGCCCCAGGACTCAGGAATAAAATTGCCAGGAATGTACCAGATCCCCCTAAAAAAACTTCCACTTTTTTGGATAGTGTGGGCTTCCATTTCTGCACAAGATGCAAAGCGTGTAGGACGACAAGAAAGCCAGGTGCCCCCAAAAAAAATTCCAATTTCCAGTCCAAAGTCACTAAAGAAAATTTCAAAATTAAATCTTTCATTACATGTAACTCAGACCATGTGACCTATGTGCTGGAGTGTCCATGTTCCCTCCAGTACGTAGGCTGCACCACAAGAAATTTGAAAACTAGAATAAATTAACATCTTAAAAACATAAAGAATGGTTTTCCAAACCATAGTGTCTCCAGACACTTCAAAATGTACCATAATAGTGACCCTTCATTGTGCACTTTCTATGGAATTGATAGAATTTTGAAACATTGGAGGGGTACACATATGACCAGAGAGGTCTCTAAGAATGAGACCAAGTGGCTTTATAAATTAAGAACTATGCAGCCGCTTGGTATGAATATCGAACTAGACCTTAACTGTTTCCTCTCAAATGAATAGTCACTAATAATCAGGTGCCTCTTCTCCATCCCTAATATCATTTAAGATGAAAATAGAAAGAACTGTGTATGATTATATATATAATTTTTTTTTGTTATTAGTCTTTTTGTCCCAAATATAGAATATGTAGGCGCTTACTCCTACATGAATACTAGGGGTCTCGGTTGTAAACAATTACATTTGTTTATCCATGTGTGGGAGCGGTTTCACAAACCCACTAGAATATTCAATAATTTATTCCAATATAAGTTCATATCCAATAGTGCTACGATATATGAATTGATGTATTCTGTAGTTTTGGAGCTGTAAACTTAAATTAAAATGTGAGGATGGATATAGGCAAGTCCTATGTGAACATAGGCTGCCTACTCCTACATGAACACTAGGGGTCCCAGTTGTAAACAATTACATATGTTCATCCATGTGTGGGAGTCGTTTTACAAACCCTCTAGTATTTACTATTAATGTATTTTATTATAAGTTCTTATCCAATAGTGCTATGATATATGTACTGATGTATTCTGTAGATTTGGTGTTGTAAACTTCAAAATGTGAGGATGGATACAGGCAAGTCCTATGTGAACATTTGGCATTTATTTTCTGCAAAATGCCTATACCGGGACTGAGGCTGCGCATCCTAATTAGTTTCCCCGGCTTTTTAGCTTTAAATATCGTGACCAATAGTGACCAGGTACGCTTCCTGAGGACGTAACTAACGAAACGTACGTCGAGGCGGTACCTGGTCACGCTCGTTTACGCCATATCCGGCCTGGGTGGTTTGCCGGAAAGAAGGAGGTGGAACGCACGCCGGACACGGAGTTGTTAGCGTCGGAGCGGTTCCCCGCAATCACATCTTCTACCTAGCCAGCAGCCCCAGTACCGGGTTAAGGCACTTTTAAATGTGAGTAGCCATTTGGCTCTGTTTTATGCTTTTACTCATAATAAATGATTTTACGCTATGGATATTCCTTATTATTTTTTTGCATCATCCGGCCTGTACTTATGAGGAGGAAGGTGTACATCTCCAAATTATATGTATGTGAGCAGGCACAATCCTGTAAAAGCGTTTACTGACCTACTTTTTGATTAAAGTGGTCAAATACTTCTGGTAGGCAGATTCTATGTACAGACACATTGGGTGTGTTTCTATAATTAGTGAAGGATCACTTCTTTTATCACTTCAAGCTATCTTCAGCAACATTGAATGGGCACGTTTAATGATTGGACTGTGATCACCAAATACATATAATTTTTTTACTACAATTTCAAGATATATCACAACAGCAAGAGCTGGTTTATGCTGGTGTATGGACTCTGAATGTCACATTTTGGACCACTAATATTGGGACTTATTATTTTCACTCATCTATTCTATTATAATATCGATTTTGTATGGTTTGTAACTATATGGTTCACTTATAAGATCTTATTGTGTTATGTTATTTAGCACGACAGGGCCCCCTATATCTTTTCTAGGTTATAGCTAAGGCCTGGTTATCACTGAAATCCCCTTCTTGACAGTAAATTGAAAAGTGCACTGGACCCTGATAAAGGAAAAGTTGGCAGCCCATTTACAAAATGCCATGCCAAAATTTGCGATCCTTGGGTCACTGAATTTCTTCTGAGCCATTTTGATCGCAGATGGCTGCACTTATGACACATCTAATCTTTGGCATTCTATTACCAGTCACCCAGAGACCCCCAAACCTGACTCGTCCCATATCCTTCACCTTCTCGCTGACCCCTGCCTTACTGAGGCTTACCCCCCTTTTCCCCTACCCTTACTCTGTCTTTTCTTCCTTTCCTTCTTACTACAATTCAAATTCTTTATGTGTCATGTTATGCTCTGATGTGCCACCTGCATATATTGTCACCAAGAAAATAGAAGAAATGGCCGCACACCTCCTGTAGATCAAAATTTTTTATTCGGACATCCCAAAATGACAAGAACCAGAGTGCTGGGTAGATGCGTTTCACACACTTCACGTGCGCTTAGTCATTATCGTAATGACTAAGCGCACGTGAAGTATGTGAAATGCGTCTACCCAGCACTCTGGTTCTTGTAGTTTTGGTATGTCTGAATAAAGGATTTTGATCTACAGTGGTGTGCGGCCATTTCTTCTATTTTCATTGTGTGTGGAGGTGAGCCGAGGCAAGCACCTACTGGATCAGTAGGCTTCCTGGTCTCACCTAGAGCACCAGGTTTTCTTGTACTATTTCATATATTATCACCACATGCAATGAATACTGACAACATACATCTTACTCATGTTAAAAATGTATAAAAATAGTAAAAAGTAAAACAGTCATCTGTATCAATCAATACTACAAACAGCGCTAATGTTGAATTATAACAGTGGTCAACACCACATATAAAGTCTTTAGATAGATGTCAGCTAATTTCAGTGCTTCATAAAAGTGTCAATAGGTTATCCTAAAGAGATTGTAGAGTGCACCTTCCACCGACCCTTTGGATCCACCACGTGAATACACACACCCCTTAGGGGTTAACACTCACCAAAACGATATGAATAAAGGCATTTGAATGGATAGTGCTGCATCCAAACCAAACACTGAAAGACTGCATCAATCAAGGGGATATCAGAGTGTGATGGGCTCCCAAAAAACAAACAGAGGAAAGCACATAGCGTAATCCTGTTTTATTTTTAAAAAATTACCCCTCACAAATAAAATCCCCTCAAACATTGTACGTACATCAACATAATAACATATGAGCAAAAATGAGGAATGGCTGCACTTCACCGTCTCCGCCGATCGGCGTGTATCAGTAGAACCGCAAGATGCGATACTTGCTTCCTCCTTCCTGGTTCTCTGAGCGGTGGAGCGCAAACCAACACTTCCAGCGTGTCGTATAGGTCACGCCCTGGCGCGTTTCATCATTGGCTGACTTCAACAGAGGGCGTGCCTACACGACGCACACGCTGACTTATATTGTCCCTCTATTCTCCGCTCCAGCCAATCGGCGCGCGCCATGCAAAGAGATAGGCGCACACTACGATGCAGGCACGTCTCACCGAAGGCTTCCTACAGGGAGGAGAGTGGGTCAAACAAAGTCTGACTACATAACTAGTGCCGATCACCCGGATAAGGCTTCACAGGATCATGCACAAAACAATAAGTATAATAATACATTTAAAACTGCAAAAATGAAAAATACAACCAGGAAAACTTTAAATTGTGATGTTCAATTTCATATACATTACTAGTAAATCTAAAACTTGATCTTTATAATCAATTAACCCATTAATCCCTATGAATAATCAATATTCTAAGAGAGATCATACTATAGGTAAAACACATAAACATGGTTATATAATAAAAAATGATAAAAATTAAATATATGCCATGTCACGTAACCCAGATCTTATTAAAAAGGTTAAAACCACTAATAAATTAATATTTAAAAGTCACTGATAAAACAGTTGATATCCAACTCCCACATTTAACCCCTTGGGAGATAAAGTGTGTACAGAAAAAATCCATTGGGTTTCTCGTTTGGACAGGTCTCTGACCAGATTAGAGCCTCTCCATGGCGGCTTCAAATGGTCAATCCCCCAAAATTTGAGACCAGTGGGGTCCTGATTATGAAAGGTTTTAAAATGGAGTGACACCAGGAACCTTCCTCCATGCAGATAACCAGAAACACCCCCTCCTCGTCAGAGACCACCACCAGCAAGTCCACTGCAACACACCTGGCTGCATCAAAGTTCCAAGAGGCCTAAAGAAAATCTCCCACCTTGATGGTTGACTATCCTGTACCGGATCAGGGCTCTGATCGGTGACACTTCCACCTTCCCTAGGTGCTTGAGACTTCTATGCCCACCCCCTTACGGATGGCCCAAGTGTGACCTGACCCCTTGCATACCGTGGATGGACAAATGTTTTTACCTGCTCTTGCTGAAGGTTACAGTTTGAATGTATGGATCGGGTATCCGGGACTTGGGGTGGGATGGGGGACATTTACTCTTGCATGCCGCAGTGAACTTTCTGGACTGGGGACCACCTTCTTAGGCCTCCCCTTTAGTTTATAATTTAGCTCTTAGTAGACTGCTATTCCACACCGTTCATTTTTGTTATAGGTTCATGGTTGCTGTTCGGTCAAACATATTCTTATTCGGTTGAGGTGCTTCTTCCTCCAGCATGTTTGGGTTTGCCCTCCTACTGGACGGAGGAATACTACTTCGTTGCGTGGGAGGATACCCCTTGTTTTAGGTCATGAAATTCCAGATGTTATTCCTTTCGGATTCTGCCTAACCCCCTTGGGCCCCATGCTATATGGGTGGGGATCGGGGGGAAGGGGCGGGAGTCGGAAGGAATGGTAGGGGCTGACCCTTGAAAATGTTGCTAACTTAGTTGGGGCGCTCTGTTTAGTTGCTATTATGGTCTACCTCATGCCTTAAGATTCATGTGTTAAAAGGTGGCTGGGCTGTGGTGGACTCAGTGCACCTGCTCTAGGAACCTGTCAGTGCTCCTAGGTTCCGTTTTGAACTCCCCGTAACTGGGGTTTTCTGGACCTCTCAGGTTGTAGGAGTAGGTGATGGCTAGCCCATCCCACTCCAGGGGGGGAGGGGGTTGGGGGACCCCCCAGGTAGGAGTTTGTTTAAGATGCTTTTAAATGACAAACGGTTACTATTGGTTTACAAGTGTGTAACCCCATTTTTCTTCTTTCTTTCTTTTTTCATCCTTTCTTTTCTTCTCACTCATGCTCGACGGAATGCTCCCAGGCTACATGACTGCATCCTTCCTCCCATCTCTGGCAACAGGATTTCGCTATGTCTGCTCACCCGGCCTATCAGGAAGTTCCTCTCCCTGGGACAAGGTAAGCCACTGAGCCTCCTCATAGACCCTTCCCCTCTGATCCATGTCTAACGCACGCCATTCTATGCACACGCTTAAAATAGTCTCACATAACACTCAGGGTCTCAATTCCCCCGTAAAACGCAGGAAAGTATTTCAGCAATACCACTCCATGCATGCAGATATTCTCCTGTTGCAAGAAACCCACTTCCCGTCCACATTCAAGCCCTCTTTCCTACATCAATGTTACCCACAATTTTTTCTGGCCTCGGCAGATAACAAGACGAAAGGGGTAGCGATATGCTTCGCCAAACACATTAATCTCTCGCAGCCAGAAACTGTAGTAGACCCCCAGGGGCGTTATATTTTGATTTCCGGTCACATAGATGGAGAGCTTTATACATTTGTGTCATACTATGCCCCAAATAAGGGTCAAAAACCCTTCTTTGATTCCCTTCTACGGAAACTGACACCGCACCTCAAGGGATCAGTCTTCATTGGCGGTGACTCTAATACCGCCTTTGATCTCTCCCTAGACAAACTGGCAGATGGGAAAACTAAGCCCAAGCGCCCGTCTAAACAGAGTACAAACATAGCTAAACTACTACATGCGGCAGGACTAGTGGACGTATGGCGGGAGATCAACCCACACGCGAAAGACTACACACACTTCTCAGCCCCACACAACTAATTTGCCAGGATAGATCACATTTTCACCCGCACCTATACAATCCCTCTACTTAGAGGTTCCAAAATAGTAGAATCACCTCTGTCGGATCACTCGATGGTCACTGTGACCACTCTGCGGTCCTCGGGAGTGAGAGAGCTCCCTCGCTGGCGGTTGCAAGAATCTCTTTTAAGTAACCCAATACAATGTTCATTATTGGAGGCAGCCATTAAGGAATATTTTCTTTTAACCTCGACGGATGAGGTCTCCCCTTCTACCATATGGGCGGCACATAAATCGGTCATCAAGGGGAAACTCATTCAGATGTCCTCGAAACTCAAAGCAGAACGCAAGGCAGATACACTGAGACTCACGGAAGAATTCCGCTCCCTGGCTAAAGCTCATAAACGTAACCCGTCGGCCGGTACTTTAGCAAACCTTGACAGAGCTCGGGTTCTTCTTAACCTGAATCTGACGACAGCCGCAGAACAGCACCTTAGATGGAGTGGGGCAAGGTTCTATTCCCAGAAGGACAGGATAGGATCTAAACTAGCTGTAAAACTCACTCCTAAGCACCGCTCTTTAGCTTTCCCTAAAATTCGGACAGCGTCGGGAGATTTGACACAGAATCCAACTAAGATTATGGACACATTTTTACGGTTCTACTCTGACCTGTACAAACAGACCCCTCAGACCCCCAGACCGCTTAAAGAACATTTTTTACAGGAACTACCGTTGCCCTCTCTGACGGAAGAACATAGGGACATCCTTGAGAGTCCGTTCACTCAAGAGGAAGTTATGGATACCATTAAATCCCTTAAAGTGGGATCCTCCCCTGGTCCGGATGGCTTCTGCACTGGGTATTATAAGAAATTTGGCCCTAGTCTGGCCCCACATCTGGCCCGGTTGTTCAACTCTCTCAGGGATGGAGCAAAGTTGGGTACTGACCTAAACGCTGCTTATATCTTGGTTATACCCAAACCTGATAAGGACCCATGTGAGGTGGGCAATTATCATCCGATCTCGCTTATTAATAACGATATCAAAATCATGACCAAGATTATAGCTAACAGAATGTCTGACTTCATCGCCTCATACATTCACAAAGATCAGGTGGGTTTCATCCCTGGGAGACAGGGCCCGGACCAGATTCGACGGACCATAGACATTATTTCACTTTTTACAGTCTCAGTGGGATGGGGGAACCCAGCAAAAAGGTTATTTGCTCTCGATAGATCTACGTGTAGCGGCCTCACCCCTCTCTCCCCTTCTCATACTCGGTTTGTCTTTCTTCGTCTAGGGGTCTCAATGCTGGGGGGAGGGATGAGATACACCACGGCCCATGTCCTCTATAGCTAAGAGGTGAAGGCCAGAAGATTTGGGTTTTGTGTAGGTGTCCTAGAGTCAAGTCCAGTACTTCGTCCCTGACTCCTTTGCTCCTAGTAACCAGAGTTCCACACAGTGAATAGGTCCAACTCCGTTTTATTCTTCTTGTCAAGCAATAAAACAGTTTCTTTACTTTGGAAAATGGGGACAGATCGAGGCACAATCCTTTCCCTTCTGCTGCTGACCACTGTGCTGTCACCAGTGGTGAATAGTCACTGTCACTGACTAGGTGATGTAGAACGTGAATTACCTTCGCTCACTCTGCCCCTGTCAGGGGAAGAAATCCGTCCAAGGGAGAAGTGGAGGCCTCTCCGCCACCAGCGATGCTGCGCCAGACTCTTCAGAGAAGTTACTGCACACCAGTCCTCACAAACTCAGACACGGGCACCCAAGGAGTTAGGGCACCCTCGGATTCCTCCACCCACGCGGAACTCAGTCAAAGGTACTGAGCCCCAGGCATCCGCCATAGTACCTAACCCCAGGCTAAAGGTGCCTGAGATGGACTCCATCTCCGCTCCGGCTAGGTCAAGGGCACCTAGGCCTGGAACACCGGAACGCCAGCACCCAGGCTGAAGGTGCCTGGGTGCGGCCGCATCTTCTGGCTCCGGACTCTAACCCCATGGTCCGCCCCTTTTTTGACCTCTCCCTTCGCGCCACAGCGGGTTCCCCGCCCCGCTGTACCAGCTCCAGGGGAGGACAAAAAGGCACAGTTTTGTGATGCGAGCCCAGCCCCGGTCCAAGGCAACAACGCCACCTTTAGGCCGGCGAGAACTTCACACCACCAGAGTCCTCCAAGACTCACAAAGGGAACCTTGAATTGAATAGGTCCAACTCAGTTTTATTCTTCTTGGCAAACAACAAACAGTTTCTTTACTGAGTAATAATGGGAGTTAGATTGAGGCACAATCCTTTCCCTTCTGTTGCTAACCACTGTGGTATCACCAGTGGTAAATAGTCACTGCCACTGACTATGTGAGGTAGAACATGAATTACCTTCGCTAGCACGGCCCCTGTCAGGGGAAGAAAATCCGTCCAAGGGAGAAACCGGAGGCCTCTCTGTCACCAGCGATGCTGCGCCGGACTCTCCAGAGAAGTTCCGCACACCAGATCTCACGAACTCAGACACGGGCACCCAAGGAGTTAGGGCCCCCTCGGATTCCTCCACCCTTGTGGAACTCAGTCGAAGGTACTGAGCCCCAGGCATCCGCCATAGTACCTCACCCCAGGCTAAAGGTGCCTGGGATGGACTCCATCTCCGCTCCAGTCAGGTCAAGGGCACCTAGGCCTGGAACACTGGAACGCCAGCACCCAAGCTGAAGGTGCCTGGGTGCGGCCGAGTCCTCCGACTCCCACTCCGGACTCTCAACTCTGAACCCCCGTGGTAAGGGCGTCCGCCCCTTTTATCCCCTCTCCCTTTGCGTCACAGCGGGTTCCCCACCCCGTTGTACCAGCTCCAGGGGAGGACAAAAAGGGTACAGTCTTGCGGTGTGAGTTCAGCTCCGGCCCAGGGCAACAGCGCCACCCGTGGACTGCAAGGAACCTCACACCACCAGAGTCCTCCAAGAACCAGAAAAAGGTCTCGGATCCCCTAGCAATTTGTGCATCTGGGTTACACTACCACCCAAATGCCTCCCTTAAATTCAAACACCCGCTACACTCTCCCCCTGGTGATTTGACACTGGTCCCCAGTGTCTGGTACAAACTCACATCCCACAAGGGTGGCGACATAAGTTCAGCCCAGAAACCAAACTACACAATTTAACCCTGAATTGTGCCAAGACCTGAATAGGAAAGGGAAAACTTAAAACAGTAGAACTATAAAACTTTCCAATAAAACACTTTACATATCTCACACATTTACATTCTTCCCTTCCCCTGGCTATCTAAGGACCACCCATTCTCAACAGCCTTGATAGACGAGTCTCCTGCAGAGGGAAATAAAAGAAACATACATCCTAACAATATATGTGTGTCTGATTGGAATGAGTGGGTCTATCCGAAAAGAAACCCACTCACTCCAATGAGTGCTGCATAATGTAAAAAAAAAAAAAAAAAACAATCGTTGTGCAACACTGCCACCTGGTGACAATGCCACGGTCAAGTCACTCATCACTTCCAGATGAACTTTTTCTCTCTTGATCATTTCTCTGTGACTCTACACTGATTAAAACCCCAAAGTCACTGATTTCTCTGAAGTGCAGGGAGAAAGAGGGAGAACAAAACAATAACAGCTCCCATTTCTTCAAAGAGTAGAACTGCCCAAATGCAAAAAAAAACTAGGGCACAGTCCTTGTGTTCCGGTGAAGACACTCCGGAAAGTTCTACAATGAACAGCAAAAAGAACACACAGGAGTCTTTCCTTTTCTCCTAAAGGTAAAACTTTGGATGCGGCAGGAACACAGCCTTCAAATGTCTGTCCAAAGCCTCCACATGGTACTCAGCATTCCCTCCTTCCTTGCGGCAAATCACCACTCTGTCCGCATGGATATGCCTTCCCAGCATCCACTTAGCTTTACAGTCCTGGAACTTCTTGGTGACCGTTGGTGAACAACAAAGGTATCGCCGTGCTTGCGGTACTTTAAGTTTGTCCCACACAAAGGTATCATACCATCTTTGGCGAAAAACTTCCACCTCGTAGAGCAGTTCTCGAGGCAGGTACGGGTATTCCCACCCATACTCTTGGGCAACCTTCTGACCGAAGAGACGCTGCAGCCTTGACAAAGGTGGCATGGTGGCCTGGTCTCCTTCTCCAGGCAGAACAATTGCTTCTGGGTGGCGAGGTGCGTTCACCACCTCGGTAGATCTGGGCCTAGGAGCCCGTAGTGACTTGCGTTGCACTCCCGCAACAGGAACAGGTGAAATGGATGTTGAATCCAGAAGAGGAATTTCAGACAGTGGACCAGATTCTTCCCTAGGCACCGAGGCCTCCACCCGGGGTGTACTATCTCCAGTAGACATGGGCAGGTCCCTTGTGACACGGGACGAGGGTAGCTTCATCTTGTCCCATCCCTTCTGGTGGAAGATTTTGTCTATCTCCCCATCATCGCCATTGTCAGACAATAAATCCAGGTCGGAGGTGTCGTAGCATTAAGCGGGCAGATAATTCCCAGTCATGGAACTATCTCCCTTGATGGCCTCTACCGACTGTGGGCTTCCGCCACTTTTAACCACACAGAGTCCCAACCCCTGGCTCACCTGGGCCTTCAGAAGAATAGGGATGTCCAGGACTCTTCTCTCCGGATCCATCCAGGCCAGGCAAGCAGCGGGGCGAAGCTCTTCCACGACCACACGAGGCCATCACTAGGCCGACTTTCCTCTTTGGTGGTCGGAGCAGGGAGCTGCTGGTGACCGAGGCAGCATCCTCTGATTTTTCTCTTTTCATCTCAGCTTGGGCAGTCACTTCGCCCGGATCAGTGCGCACGGGAAACACACCAGCATCGATCTCTCCTTCCGGAGTGGCAGTCCCTGTGATGTAGTTGAGGTGGAAAGCCCGAGGCTTTTCTGTGGATGGTTCCACCTCAAAGAGAAACTCCTTGCAGACCTCACATCGCCCGAATGGCTTCAGCTGGACCACCAGTCCCGAACAGCGGGGACAGATCACACCGAGGGCCTCCATGTCTCTGCAGGTGTACACAGCCAATCGCCCCCGGGGCCTTAGTCTTATCCCCGTATCCATGATCGGAGCAGCCAGAGAAGTCATGTCCGTGAAAGAAGGAGCTGAAATCCATGGAGTGGTTGAAGTCATCTTCTCTCTTTGCTGCTCCATTGCGCACTGACCCACACGCGCCGGAATCTCCACGTGCGTACGTCCACATGGCCAGACTCCTCCCACACTCTGCACTTGTTCGAGGGCTTTCTGCTCTCCCCGCCCACGAACTACGCAGCTATGGGTTGCCTCGTGGCGCATTGGCCAATCTGACCGACCTACTCGGAACTCCTCCGGGCAGCAAAGTTCAAGTTCAGACACCACACACATCCCAGACGAGCCCCCACGTGTAGCGGCCACACCCCTCTCTCCCCTTCTCATACTCGGTTTGTCTTTCTTCGTCTAGGGGTCTCAATGCTGGGGGGAGGGATGAGATACACCACGGCCCATGTCCTCCATAGCTAAGAGGTGAAGGCCAGAAGATTTGGGTTTTGTGTAGGTGTCCTAGAGTCAAGTCCAGTACTTCGTCCCTGACTCCTTTGCTCCTAGTAACCAGAGTTCCACACAGTGAATAGGTCCAACTCGGTTTTATTCTTCTTGGCAAACAACAAACAGTTTCTTTACTGAGTAATAATGGGAGTTAGATCGAGGCACATTCCTTTCCCTTCTGTTGCTAACCACTGTGGTATCACCAGTGGTAAATATTCACTGCCACTGACTATGTGAGGTAGAACATGAATTACCTTCGCTAGCATGGCCCCTGTCAGGGGAAGAAAATCCGTCCAAGGGAGAAACCGGAGGCCTCTCTGTCACCAGCGATGCTGCGCCGGACTCTCCAGAGAAGTTCCGCACACCAGATCTCACGAACTCAGACACGGGCACCCAAGGAGTTAGGGCCCCCCTCGGATTCCTCCACCCTCGCGGAACTCAGTCGAAGGTACTGAGCCCCAGGCATCCGCCATAGTACCTCACCCCAGGCTAAAGGTGCCTGGGATGGACTCCCATCTCCGCTCCGGCCAGGTCAAGGGCACCTAGGCCTGGAACACTGGAACGCCAGCACCCAAGCTGAAGGTGCCTGGGTGCGGCCGAGTCCTCCGACTCCCACTCCGGACTCTCAACTCTGAACCCCCGTGGTAAGGGCGTCCACCCCTTTTATCCCCTCTCCCTTCGCGTCACAGCGGGTTCCCCGCCCCGCTGTACCAGCTCCAGGGGAGGACAAAAAGGGTACAGTCTTGCGGTGTGAGTTCAGCTCCGACCCAGGGCAACAGCGCCACCCATGGACCACAAGGAACCTCACACCACCAGAGTCATCCAAGAACCAGAAAAAGGTCTCGGATCCCCTAGCAATTTGTGCATCTGGGTTACACTACCACCCAGATGCCTCCCTTAAATTCAAACACCCGCTACATACATAAGGCCTTTGATTCTATAGATTGGGCGTACCTGTCTGGTATCCTGGAAAGATGGGGTTTTGGCCCGTATTTCCTAAATCTTATCCACTCACTTTACTCTAAACCAACTGCTCAAGTACGCCCAGTGCTGGGACAAGGTAATTTGGTGCCCAGGGCGAAGATGGCAAACTGCGCCCCCCCCCCCCCAATTATCGTCATAGTTGTCATCTTTGCTGATACTAAGCATTTGCAAGAGTACTTGACATGTGCAAATGCTCCAATATCTAAAACCAATACTTTCTGTGCGATTTGAGCTCATACAAAATGAATGGGCTCAAGTCGCACTGTAAAGAATCACATGTGATTTGAACAGGAATGTGGTGCGATTCCTGTCTGAATCACATGCTGTTTCTCACACCGCTCCTGTGTGAACCTAGGCTTGTCATAATGACTTCAGCCTGGGTTTACACAGGAGTGGTGCGGGAAACCACATGTGATTCAGACAGGAATCGCACCACATTCCTGTTCAAATCACATGTGATTCTTTACAATGCGATTTAAGCCCACTCATTTTGTATGGGCTCAAATCCCACCGCAAAGGTATTGGCAACTGGTATCAGCAAGTACTTGTATTGTTGGTACAAAACAGGTATTGGTGCAACCCTAGTGTGTACCCAGCTTTAGACAATGTGTCCAGGTGTTTAATTGACTCAAAGACAAAGCTCCTGGGCAAACAAATCTGCATCGGTGAGAATAAAGATAACAGGGAAAACATTTGTCACTGTGAGTACTCATGCACACGAAACACTATACTGTAGGTATAGGATACACTATACAATCTGATTGTACAATCTCTGCACAATCTCCTTTAGATTTACGAAAACTTTGTAATATATGGTGTTGTGGAATTCTAGGCTGCTGTTTACAGAGCACACAGCCTATAATTCCTGTGCTATCTAAGCACACATCAGATTTCATCTTTTTGCAATAATGCTATCTTTAGTCTAAGTTCCACTCACCCATCATTCATTCCAAGAAGCAAGCCTCACACATAGGTCTTATCATCAGGCCATTCCAGCATAGACTGTTAAGCCGACGCCTACTCATAGGCTTTTATTAAACTCAAAAGATCTCAAGACAGGAGGTGATTGGCTGCAGCAACCAGTCACCTCCCCCCATGGGAGGGGACATCACAGGATGTCCGTTCCACACAGGAGAATGACCATACAAGGACATCCTTCCAACAGGAAATAAAAGGATTCAATACAATAACGTATGATGGCTAAAGTCACCGCTGATAGAAATCCTTATTCTGCGCCATTCCATAGAATATCGCATATTCAGATTATACTATTATTGAATGGGGGAGGGAGGCTATCTGCAGACGCGCGCTACGAATTCCAACCAATGTTGATCAGACACAGCCGAGACAAGAGCGCGCATTTGCCCATAACCAATGATGTCATTGCAGAGCGAGGATATCCCCTCCCTAACGATCGTCCATGCTAATGCACAGAGGGCCCCCGTTGGCGGACATATCCGCACCCTGCAAACATCACACTCCAACCTCAAAACGTTTTCCCCTATCAGACGGGATTCAACCAGCCTCAGACTACCCCAATCAGCTCTTTTAGAGTGGGTTGCGGAAGTACTAACACTGGGTGACACTATGACAATACATATTAAATACATCTCCATAAAAATCTCCACAACAGTCCTCCCTTTTTTGTCATATGCACCCTATGTGTCCCTCGATGAGAGTTGATATGCTTCTTACACCTGGAAATCAATCAGTTATTAGTCCATAAAAAGGAAAACACGGCTTGACATGTAGACTCTACTCTTCAGGGCCATGACTTATAAAGGAGGACACGACATGGTGAGCTGTAGTAATCGCCGATCCGTCTGTGATTCTCTGTCTTGTATGTGGGTCCGGCTTCGGGGCGTCTCATCAAGGAAACTCTGGTCACGCGTCAAATCAGGCAACAGGAGCCTCTCGTCGCGAAATAGAAAGAATAGAAATAAAACTACATGAGTATATATATTCCCACTTTCTTTAACCACGATCCGCTGTAAAATAAAAAATTAGATCCCCAAAGATTCCCAGACCCTTAAAAAAGGACTCCCAACCTTCACTTAGCTACAGCTCTGGCTTCAACAATTACATGAAGAACCCTATCCTTAACGGATGAGAATTGTTCAATTGTATCCCAAGCCCGAGCCCCCCCCACCTTGTACATGCAGGACCCCATGCCCAGACCTGGTCGGGATTGGTGAACAAATCCCTACTAGCTGTCCCTGCCATTCTTAATTTCCTGCACCATCAGATCCTCGCGATCGGCCGCGACCTAAAATGTTGGGACAGCTTCACCATCGCGCATGAACCTCTTGCTTTGGGGGAATTACCTTTATAAGCTGCAGATCCGCATAAACACCAAACTAAAGTTCAAACACACTTGTGGGCTGCCTAGATACCCAAACCGACAAGAGACAGAGCCATTAAAACTAAAACCAATTTTACCCTCTAAAAATGCATCGTTAGATTCCATTGACAAGTGTCTGTCTGGAGTCTTCACTAGTTTGTCAAAAACTCCTCATACCCATAATAACATCATAAATGTCATGTACCGCTGTCATCGCTGGGGACTAAAACTCGGTGAAGACTCAGAACAGACCATCGGTCCTGTTCGCTTTCTGAGCTAGTCAGGACATACACTTTACATAATAACTTGGGATGCTTTTCACCGTTACCCTCGCTAAAATTTACTAAACAACAAAAATATAAATAAACAAAGATACTCCTCATTCTTTGGTGTGGTTGAGCCGCTTCTTGCAGTGGCTGGCGTGGTCTCATCCCTCAAGCTTCTTTACAACGGCCCAGTCACCTGGTTGGAAAGAATGTAAACTGATTATTGAGTCGGGTCCAGGAGGGAATCGTGAAAACCTTTTGGTGGACATTTTGAAGTTCATGTTACAGTGATCGCACCCACCCCATCAGCCGAGAATATAAGTGACAGCTAATGAGGAGAGTACGACCCTGATTTTGATTGACCTCCAAACAACCCTCATATGACAATAACCCAGACATCGGGACTGTGGTCACTGCATAACCTGTGCGTGGCTTACAATACCTGGAGCCATTGACAAGGTTCTTAGCCTCTGGGATGGGAACCTACTTCACCAGACTGCTGCTTGCCGATTCAAATTCTATTAAAGAAAGACAGTCTTGGCACAAACTTGGTTAGAATTACAGAGGTTATTATTAGTTTGACAAAAATAAAAACTGTCACTCTTACATTTATCATTCTCCCCCCTTTTCTTCCTCATTACAGACTGAAGGAAGAAATGTGTGGTGCAGGAAAAAAGAAACAATGAAATAGCCTATGATACTTTTACCGCCTTAGACTCATATTTATCCATATGTACCGCTGTCTACATACACCTGTTCTCTGTGTACAAACTCCTTGGACCTGAAAAATACTTATAAGCAAAATCATTACTCTATCCTTCATATTTAACCTGCAAAGAATGGTAAAACAATAATGACATTCCTGTACATTGGTAAATTGTCAATGACATTCTTTCAAAACTGATTCAAACAAAACCCTCTGTAACCCTTACTTTTCCCGTTCCTACAAAAATACAACAGCCGCGACGCATCGAAGGATCGCCGCGGTAAATTCGAACATATTCACGTTACTACATACAAACATTCCGATACAAACGTGGGGGAAATACTTCATAGTTTCCAAAACCACAAATGAAAAAAAAAAAAAAAACAGCCAGGATTCTACCTTCACTCTTTCAGCAATAGGAAAAAATACAATGGGAATATGAGAGCAACTCGAGAAGCTTGCATGTACCAGCCATACAAAGTTCAAACAAACGAGCATGAGACTACACCTCCATCAACACTCATCATTACAGATTTCTGAAGCCGCAGCTTAACTACATCCATTCCAGAGGGATACCCAAAATAGTATCCTTGGACCACCTATGTTAATCTTTTTGGGGTTCAAAGGCCTTTGCCCCAAAACTAGGCTTCGTGCACTGTGTGACCGTCTGACTATGGGAAGCCTCCATTCCTTCCCTTTGCACAGACCTCCTTGTGTCCATGGCGATTCGAATCGGCTTATCGTCTTAAACCTGCGTCCAGGTTAAACCGTTGCACCCATTTTCGGAGAGCACCGCCCGGTGTCTTCTTATACGGTGGATTGAAGAACTACAACCACTATATGGTCAAGTCCTCCAACTAGAAACCCTAACCAAGGCGTCATATCTATGGCTTGTTGTCCCAACACTTTTGGAACTACAGCAACAACCACAGATCAACCCCCGAATTAGGCCTCTACCCCTCACAGTGCATGCATACACAAGCATTTTCCGCTATACACCCATACACTGCGTTGTCAGACTAAACCTCGCAGAACACTTACGCCAGTTTACCACCTGCAGAACAATGTGGCTTCTCTCTGTATCTAGATGATAAAACAATGGTGATGCCCCCCCCCCTGTTTTGCTTTCTACCCAAAACTGTATTACAGTACAAAACTTCACAAAACTGGAACAAAATATAAAACACTTTTAAATGCAAAAATGTTTTTCTATTTTCTTTCCAAACACAAATCTCATTGCTCACCTTTAAAAACCCCAAGCTCCTCCCACTAACTTTCTGCTGATATATAAATGCTGAAAAGAAACTTCCGGTTATGCTCAGCTACTTAAAAAAAAAAAACTGGTTTATTTACATATCAATTGTTCAGGAAGCGGGAGGGGGAGGGGAGGCCTTAGCCTTAATCGCCTTGTCTATTAAGACTCCAAAAAATTCATGGCTACACATTATATATTTCAACAATTTAAAACCTTGTCAAGAAAATGATGGAATAAAACCCCCCTTTGCAAATGGGAGGGTCCTGACCCAAACATCCCCTGCAAGCAAAACCACAAGTTGACACTCAAATACAAAACTCCTGCAAAAAGATGGCTCTAGGAGTTTCGACCAAACCCCCTCTTCTCCTCTACAGGCTATACAATACAAGCTTCAAAACATATGAATTGCCCTCTGGGAAACTCCCAAATATCCAAACATAAAAACACATCATTGTACAAAAACTCTGTTAGTCTTACAATCCATCAAAATTCAGTGTAAAGTGAAGTCTTTCCTACATTCGAAACCCAATACAAAAAAAAACGGAGCTCATATACTGCAAAGCCAGCCGACCCTGCAATAGCCCACATCTACTTAAATGAAAACAGAGAAATCCCCCTCCTAACACCACCTGCATGGAGTTTGCATGTCCTCCCTGTCTCTGCGTTGGCCTCCTCCCACACTCCAAATGCTGGTAGGTCAGCCAGATCCCATCCATAAATAGGCCCCAGCATGTGCGTGTGTCCGCAAGCGCGTTGTGGCCGCTCGGGGTAAGACCGCGCTATTTTAAGATACCTCTCAACCCTCAAAAGGTGATGCTTAGAAAAGCAATTTAAACCAGAGACAAAACCATCCTCTCAGTATGTCACCCCGGCGTCCCACCACTCTCCCCAGCAGTGCACAGGTCAAACTGTAAACGCATAAAACAGAAGAAAACTGCGCCAATCAACAAATGCCAATACAGCATATTCAGGAGCCGTGTTTGCTAAACTGGATCTTCCTATCGCAAACTGTAAACGTCTCAGAATGGCCGACAAGCCAGGATAACAAAATGGTGGATGACCACCACCCCCACCTCATGGACAACAACAAAAATGGCGCCATGCAATTTTTCCCGCCAAAACCAGCATGGGACGTCACAATGAACACCACATGGGTTCCCCCACACAAAGACAAACACAAATGGCCTCCACCAGGTTCCAACGCAGAAAAGACCGCACTACATTCGCACCAAACATCAAAATCTGCCCCAAAAGCTGAGAAATTCCACCAGCAAGACAGCCGACAAATGCCACATGGTATAGTACCCAAAGGAAAGGTTCCCTTATAGGACACCCACAGGCTAAAGAAAAACTGTGCCTTAGCCTTGCGGTTTGCCTGCCATTTTAACAAAAGCCAAGAATGGCGCCATTACTTTTTCCCGCCAAAACCAGCATCTCTTTAAAAGAAAATCAAAAATGTTTTTCTCCACAAAGACAGACTACACAGTTGAGATTTTTCTAAATTATCATCAAAATCCACTGAAAAAGGTGTCAGCTACACTCTACAAGGACCACATGTACACTTACAAACTTAGCCTCCCTTTTGCCAACTAAACATCACATTCAATAAATGTTAGTTACATGACAATATTAAAAACATATTCATTTCTCTAAGTTAATATACTCTGAGATATTCACCACTTTTCTCTACCTAAAGTTCACACACAGTGGCCTCAGCTTCCATAACAAGCCATTGCAGAGACATACTATTGTCTGCCTTCTAGCAATGCCTGGCCACTTGGATATGCGGCGGGAACTTTCAACTTAAAAACCAAACACTTTTGTTAAAATATTTTTACACTTATGGAGACATGTGTCTTTGTCCCCTACAAAAATCACAATCTAACCATTTCTATTTTTCATAGAAATCACAAACACTACACACATACAGTATATTGTTGCCTGCATGTCTGCTCAGAGTGTCTTTCCCTCAGGGCAAAGCCCCAGCAACACAAAACAGTGGGCAAGCCTTTCCCCCATTCAAGCACATGGCAGCCAAACAATCTACTTACAAACTTCTCAGTGCACTAAATACCACAGCTATACCTTCATTTCATACACAATATACAGTTTCCATCAGATCATCTCTCAGGGCCCTCCCACTACAAAACTCCTGCATGCTATTTACAGAAAGTCACCAACTTTCACCCTTGTAACTGAGATGCTGGCTGCCCCTCCCCCACTAAACCTCATGGCTCACAAACAATCCTCCACTTTACAAACTGCTCAGTACATCGCACAAACAGCCATCTCTTACACAATTTCAATCGCACTCATGGGTACACATGTCCTATATCACACAAACAATCTAATCACACACAGGCACACACAGGCATACCCACACAGGCATACACAAACAAATTCACAGGCCTACGATCTCTCTCCCAACAAAATCACACACACACATGCACGATCGGATTCGCAGACATACACACACACTGCAAACTTAAAGCATTATTTCAAAAAGACAAAAAAAATGTTCTTTTACAGAGTAGAGCCCCCCACATCGGAACGTAGATCCACTCTTCCCCCCCATCTCGATCCGATGTCCAAAGGGACTCCATCTATTCCCAAAGGTCCTGGCCCGCCATAAACTGTTGTGGAATTTTAGGCTGCTGTTTACAGAGCACACAGCCTATAATTCCTGTGCTATCTAAGCACACATCAGATTTAATCTTTTTGAAGTAATGCTATCATTAAGTTTAGTTCCACTCACCCATCATTCATTCCAAGAAGCAAGCCTCACACATAGGTCTTATCATCAGGCCATTCCAGCATAGACTGTTAAGCCGACACCTACTCATAGGCTTTTATTAAACTCAAAAGATCTCAAGACAGGAGGTGATTGGCTGCAGCAACCAGTCACCCCCCCCATGGGAGGGGACATCACAGGATGTCCGTTCCACACAGGAGAATGACCATACAAGGACATCCTTCCAACAGGAAATAAAAGGATTCAATACAATAACGTATGATGGCTAAAGTCACCGCTGATAGAAATCCTTATTCTGCGCCATTCCATAGAATATTGCATATTCAGATTATACTATTATTGAATGGGGGAGGGAGGCTATCTGCAGACGCGCGCTACGAATTCCAACCAATGTTGATCAGACACAGCCGAGACAAGAGCGCGCATTTGCCCATAACCAATGATGTCATTGCAGAGCGAGGATATCCCCTCCCTAACGATCGTCCATGCTAATGCACAGAGGGCCCCCGTTGGCGGACATATCCGCACCCTGCAAACATCACACTCCAACCTCAAAACGTTTTCCCCTATCAGACGGGATTCAACCAGCCTCAGACTACCCCAATCAGCTCTTTTAGAGTGGGTTGCGGAAGTACTAACACTGGGTGACACTATGACAATACATATTAAATACATCTCCATAAAAATCTCCACAACAATGGACAACCTAAACAATTAATTTAAGTAGTATCCAATCAGGCAGGCATTTGTACTACATACTGTAGTTGGTGGTAGATCCAAAAAATATTGTACAATCAGATTGTATAACGTATGGTAAGCTGGAGGCTGGCCATAGTTGGATCGTTTTTATTTTCGTCTGATCGAAAAAAAAATAATGGATCCCCACAATCCACACAACTAAGGTGGATGAGGAAATCCTTTCCGCTGAGACATCTATGTTGGTGCTGCAAATCTAAGGAAACATTTCTGCTGGTTTGAGAGAAGTTGATCATTAAATTGATGTCTCTTTAGCAAGAATGACTACAGAAGTATTGAAACCTGTCCGGTCCTTGCTGGACCAGGTAACTTTCCATCCATCTATGGGCAGGTTTAGTAGCTTCTGTTGTTTTCGTATGCCTGCGGAGCTCACTAAGCCTCCATGTACATGAGTTCTTTAGGGCCCATTCACATGTGGTGCAGACATGTGTGTCCTGTCAAGGGCTCTCTTATCAGCACAGGGATGTATGGGCATTGTGTGCATATCTCTGTGCCAGTGTCCCATTCACTTCTATTGGGACCCGCACTTGCATGTCATATTAGGATACAGAGGCTGTGTCCATGCAGCCTCACGTCCCAGTAGATATAAATGGGGTGCTGACACAGGGATGCGCACAACATCTACTGTATGTACCCCCGTGCTGATAAACGTCAGCCCTGTATGGGAGATGCATGTTTGCACCCCTTGTGAATGGACCCTTACTAAAAATAGAATCTGAAATAACAGTTGTCTTCACAACAATTAGCAGTGATATAAATCCTGAAAGTGTGTTACTGTTACCTGTTGGCTGACTAGAGGCAGTTTCAGCAGCACAGAGACAGGAGAGAAGACCACTCAGTTTGGCTGTGCAGGTAGAGAAGAGGGGTCCGAGAGAAGGGCACAGGAGGGGGGTCACTATACAGAGCAGGAATAGGCTCTGAAATGTCTAGAGCAGGGAGAGATAACAGGAGGCTGGGAGGGGCGGAGGTGATGATCTCCCACAGACATTGGGACAGTGTGAGAGATAAAGCAGGAGTGATAGAAATGACTGGATGGGGGGGGGGGGGGGAGAGAAGCCGCTGTCCAGGAGAGGAAAAGTTGTATGCATGATTGCATGTAGACTGAATCAGGAAAGCGCTGATACCTTCCCAACCTTACGTGCCCCACCTGCTCCACTCTACTGTTGCTGAAGGACTAGTACAGTGCACTGTGCAGGCAGGGGGGCGGGTGTAGTGCTACGATCTACATGCAGGGACAAAGCCGCTCTCTGCCTGTGTTACATTTGGCAGCATATTCTGTCCTGGGAAAGGGCTGTACCCGGCAAACTGCGCCCTCTTCTCACACTAAATCATCCCGCCCAGGGCAGATGCCCCTCCCGCCCACCCCTAGTACCGGCCCTGAGTACGCCTGATGGGGAGATACTCGGACTCCTTCTCCATACACAGGGGCACCAGACAGGGATGCCCACTCTCCCCCCTCCTCTTTGCTATAGCCATCGAGACTTTAGCTATCGCTCTTAGATCGAATCCTGACTTTAAGGGAGTCAATTGCGGGCCCCGAGAACATAAGTGTGCACTGTACGCGGATGATCTCCTCCTCTTCGTTACCTCCCCAATTACATCTACCCCAGTAGTCCTTAAAATATTGAAGGTTTTCAGTGAGGTATCGGGCTTGAAAATAAATATGACTAAATCCAACAGCCCTGAACAGTACTGTCCCACCGGACGTGCTTCAACAACTTTCTAACAACTTTGAATTTGCTTGGGCACCCGGGGCGATCCCATACTTAGCCATCAAGCTGACACCGGACATCAGTAGCCTCTTTAAGGCAAATTACCCCCCCATGCTGCTGAAATGTAGAGATGACATGAATAACTGGTCAAGAAGCGGTCTGTCATGGCTTGGTAGAATTCATGCGATTAAGATGACTCTTCTCCCTCGTCTATTATACTTATTCCACTCCCTCCCAATCCCGATTAAGAAACAGGTCCTAAGTAAACTTCAGTCTGATGTTGTTCACTTCGTATGGGGTAACAAAGGTTATAGATGCCCATCGGGAATCCTCTTTCGCCTAAAATCGCAGGGAGGCTTGGTTCTTCCGAACCTCTGGGATTACTATCAGGCAGCACAACTAGCACAAATCTCAATGGTCTTCTCGAGGGGCCCGAAACCAGACTGGCTCTCTATGGAAAGGCAAGCTGTCCCAGCGAACACCATTGACTATCTGCTATGGTGTGACCCTAAAGCGAGACCTGCGATTTTATCCCCCACACTCTCCCACTCTGTTGCTCTATGTTCCCGGCTTTATGATCGTACAACCTTGACATCCCCTTTAAAACCCCTGGCTCATCTGTTCCATAACACTGCTTTCCTGCCGGGAATGAACATTGGGGCTTTTAAATGGTGGACAGATAGGGGCCTATACAGAATTGGTCACTTTCTCTCTCCTGCGGGCCCAATTTCTTTATCCCATTGCAAGAAGAAACTGGATATGCCCGAATCCGAATGTTTTAGATTCTCCCAAATCTCCCATTTCCTGCACTCTATTTGGAACAACAAATCTGACCCGCCTAAAATTACACCCTATGAACACTGGTGCTCGAACACTATGGATCAGAGGGGAGGTATCTCTTTAATTTACACGGCTCTGTCGACTAGGTTGACCAAGCCCACCTATGCCCAGATTTGGGAGGAGGATATGGACAGCTCCTGGGACACTGAGGTATGGTTCGGCTCATCAAGGCGAGCATTTAAAGGTATACTCAATGTCTCCCTAATAGAAGCTAGCCTAAAAGTACTAGTCCGGTGGTATA
Organism: Rana muscosa; assembly: GCA_029206835.1. Lineage (NCBI taxonomy): Eukaryota > Metazoa > Chordata > Amphibia > Anura > Ranidae > Rana > Rana muscosa. The sequence continues at coordinate 591,461,091 of CM055116.1, forward strand.
ATGTTACTTCCAGGCTGGCTAAGATGTACACGGGCACCTCCCCAGTATGCTTCAGAGGGTGTGAGCTTGAGGGCTCTATGTTCCACACTTGGTGGTCCTGCCCACGCATTAGAACGTTTTGGCGCAAGGTATTTCGCACCATTGGATCCCTGACGGGGATACAGATAGCCCCACAGCCAGTATAGCACTGCTAAATCATACTATTCCCAACTTGCCCAAACTCGCACAGACACTTTAATTTTTTCTATTATTGGGAGCCAAAATGACCATAGCCAAAGCCTGGAAGAAACCCACTGTCTCATTCCAATGGTTCAGGAGGAAAGTCTCCTGGATCATGGATCAAGAGCAAATTGTAGCTAAACTTAATGATAAAACTGAAAAATGTATAGCCACCTGGGAGCCTTGGGCCACCTCATGCAATGTTTCTCTTATATCTGGCGTTTAACTTGGAAATTTGAGCTCTCACGTCCCACAGAGCTAGCCTGTGAGTACTTCTGTCTCTTTCTTTCACACGTTTATATCTTTTCTCCTCTCTTTTGCCTCTCTTGGCATTCCTGGGTTACTGCAACCCAAGTGATAACACAGTTATCCTTTATAATTATTTTTCAGATTTTTGGTTGGTGTTTGCTTCTTCTTGACTGGTTCTTTAATTACGGAGCATAGTAGCTTCCTATTCTGACATACTACATTATGTTTAACAGTATTGTTGTGGTGCTTCCTCTATTCAACAAGACAATCCTACCAGGTCGATGGACATTTATTAGGAACTTGTCTCTCCGCCTACCAGGATGCAGTATGATCCCTGTGGGGCGTCCCGGGGGTTGGAGATACTGTGTTTGAATAATTTTAGGTATACCTTTGGCTGGTTGAGGTGGAGCATACTTATTCACTGGCAGTAATGCTAGGATATTGTTGCATGAGATGACTCGCAACATTCATTTAGGTATTTGCAGAACCGTATGTTACTTTGGACGCACACTCAGTTTTTGTACTGTACAACCTACTTGTTTGACAATCTTCTGTTATCATAGAAAACTTTCAATAAAAATATTTGAAGTAAAATGGAGTGACACATTGTGATCTTTATATCCGATACTAATATTTGCAATATGTTCTGCAATTCTGATCTTTAATTGACACTTAGTTCGGCCTATATACATGAGCCCCGCACGGACATTGGAGGGCGTACACAACGTAGGAGGTATTGCACGTGATAAATTCCCTAATGGTGAACTCTCTATTGTTTGCAGTTGATGCAAAAGTTTCAATGGCCCTCAATGGCCTATTGACCTCTTTACACGCACGGCACCTCCTACAGGCAAAGAAGCCATCTCTATCCCAAAAGGTAGAGGGTCTGGATGGAGGATCCAAGACCTTCCTTACTATTTTATCGGCAAAGCTCAAGGCCCTTCTGTAGATAAAGCCAGGTTTTTGAGGCAATACTGTAGAGAGTACCTTGTCCATACGTAGAACATGCCAGTGGGTATAGAAAATCTCTTCAACCTCCTTATATTGAGAATGGAAGCCCGAGATAAAATTCCACTGTCTTCCACTGTCTGCATGAGCTGGGGATGAATCTCTAAGGAAATTATCCCTAGGTACTTCCGCCAATTCACATATAATAGAATTCAGTACCTCCTCCTTGTAGCCTTTTTCAATGAATTTGTCTTTTATAATTTGAGCTTGTAGTAGAAAATCCGCCTCCTCAGAGCAATTCCTTTTTACTCTGGTAATTTGTCCTTTGGGTATGTTTTTCAACCACATGGGGTGGTGTCCACTGCTAACAGGCAAATAGCTATTTGAGTCTGTGGCCTCCCAAATGAAAAACAGATCATCGATGTATCTTTTGTACATCAAAAGATGTGGGCGGGTTACAGAAAAGATAAACTTATCCTCCCATTCCCCCATGAATAGGTTTGCTATACTGGGGGCAAACTTGGTCCCCATAGCAACTCCTCTGGATTGGGAATAGAACTCACCATTAAACCAGAAAAAAGTATGGCTTAAACAGAAATCAAGAGACTTTCTTATAAAGATCTTCTGGTTATGTGGTATATCATCGCGTTTGCATAATGCCCAATTGGATCCATCTCATCACGTCTGGGACAATATCTGGACCTGTATCTTCAAAAAAGTGTCGTACAGACTCGTGCCTATTTGAAGGACACTAAAAGTCTTCTTCAGATGTTACAGTCAGTAGATCTCACCAGGAAAGAGGAGATATTTCTGGTAACCGCGGATGTCTCTGCCCTATATACCATCATTCAGCATGATGATGCTTTGCTGGCTTTGATACATCGATGATCTGTTTTTCATTTGGGAGGGGCCTATAGATACGTTACATGAATTTCTAAATTAATTGAATAACAATCAGAATAACTTCAAATTGACTAGTGAATATAGCTCTAGTGATATTCATTTTTTGGATGTTCATATTTATAGACAAAAGAACAGGTTGGGAACGAAAGTATTTTTTAAAGCCACAGACTCAAATAGCTATTTGCCTGTTAGCAGTGGACACCACCCCATGTGGTTGAAAAACATACCCAAAGGACAAATTACCAGAGTAAAAAGGAATTGCTCTGAGGAGGCGGATTTTCTACTACAAGCTCAAATTATGAAAGACAAATTAATTGAAAAAGGCTACAAGGATGAGGTACTGAATTCTATTATATGTGAATTGGCGGAAGTACCTAGGGATAATTTCCTTAGAGCTCATGCAGACAGTGGAAGAGAGTGGAATTTTATCTCGGGCTTCCAATCTCAATATAAGGAGGTTGAAGAGATTTTCTATACCCACTGGCATGTTCTACGTATGGACAAGGTACTCTCTACAGTATTGCCTCAAAAACCTGGCTTTATCTACAGAAGGGCCTTGAACTTTGCCGATAAAATAGTAAGGAAGGTCTTGGATCCTCCATCCAGACCCTCTACCTTTTGGGATAGAGATGGCTTCTTTGCCTGTAGGAGGTGCCGTGCGTGTAAAGAGGTCAATAGGCCATTGAGGGCCATTGAAACTTTTACATCAACTGCAAACAATAGAGAGTTCACCATTAGGGAATTTATCACGTGCAATACCTCCTACGTTGTGTACGCCCTCCAATGTCCGTGCGGGCTCATGTATATAGGCCGAACTAAGCGTCAATTAAAGATCAGAATTGCAGAACATATTGCAAATATTATTATCGGATATAAAGATCACAATGTGTCACTCCATTTTAAAACCTTTCATAATCAGGACCCCACTGGTCTCAAATTTTGGGGGATTGACCATTTGAAGCCGCCATGCAGAGGCTCTAATCTGGTCATAGACCTGTCCAAACGAGAAACCCAATGGATTTTTTCTGTACACACTTTGTCTCCCAAGGGGTTAAATGTGGAGTTGGATATCAACTGTTTTATCAGTGACTTTTAAATATTATTTTATTAGTGGTTTTAACCTTTTTAATAAGATCTAGGTTACATGACATGGCATATATTTAATTTTTAGCATTTTTTATTATATAACCATGTTTATGTGTTTTACCTATAGTATGATCTCTCTTAGAATATTGATTATTCATAGGGATTAATGGGTTAATTGATTATAAAGATCAATTTTTAGATTTACTAGTAATGTATATGAAATTGAACATCACAATTTAAAGTTTTCCTGGTTGTATTTTTCATTTTTGCAGTTTTAAATGTATTATTATACTTATTGTTTTGTGCATGATCCTGTGAAGCCTTATCCGTGTGATCGGCACTAGTTATGTAGTCAGACTTTGTTTGTCCCACTCCCCTCCCTGTAGGAAGCCTTCGGTGAGACGTGCCTGCATCGTAGTGTACGCCTAACTCTTTGCATGGCGCGTGCCGATTGGCTGGAGCGGAGAATAGATGGACAATATAAGTCAGCGTGTGCGTCGTGTAGGCACGCCCTCTGTTGAAGTCAGCCAATAACGAAACGCGTCAGGGCGTGACCTACACGACACGCTGGAAGTGTTGGATTGCGCGACACCGCTCAGAGAACCAGGAAGGAGGAAGCAAGTATCGCATCTTGCGGTTCTACTGATACACGCCGATCGGCGGAGACGGTGAAGTGCAGCCATTCCTCATTTTTGCTCATATGTTATTATGTTGATGTACGTACAATGTTTGAGGGGATTTTATTTGTGAGGGGTAATTTTTAAAAAATAAAACAAGATTACGCTATGTGCTTTCCTCTGTTTGTTTTTTGGGAGCCCATCACACTCTGATATCCCCTTGATTGATGCAGTCTTTCAGTGTTTGGTTTGGATGCAGCACTATCCGTTCAAATGCCTTTATTCATATCGTTTTGGTGAGTGTTAACCCCTAAGGGGTGTGTGTATTCACGTGGTGGATCCAAAGGGTCGGTGGAAGGTGCACTCTACAATCTCTTTAGGATCACCTATGAACACTTTTATGAAGCACTGAAATTAGGTGACATCTATCTAAAGACTTTATATGTGGTGTTGACCATTGTTCTAATTCAACATTAGCGCTGTTTGTAGTATTGATTGATACTGTCAGGAACGAGTATGGAGATCGAGATGCTAAGAGGGCTCCCCTTGTGGCTGAGTGCAGCGCGACCCTGGAGTTGGGAACAGGGAGCGCGGTGCCCACAGAAGCACGGTTGGCCAGGTGCTTGCTTGCAGTCTGATGAGCTCAGCCACTGAGGGATGGCGGAGGCAGGCAGAACTGAGCTTGTTATATTCAGATGAACGGAGATATCGGAAGCCAGGCCGGAGGTCAAACACAGGAGATCAGTCTAGAGCATATACAGGGGCGAGCCAAGATCATACACGTGCAGGGTCCAGGTACAAGCCGAGGGTCAACCCGGGTGGTCAGGAAGCAGAAGCAGAGTCCAGAAGCAGGCCGAGGGTCAAACACAGGAGATCAGGAAGCAAGGTCGAGGCAAGCCGGGTCACAACGGATAAGCACTGATCAGGAGACAAGGTCAAGGTACACAGGAGACTGAGGAGATAATCCAGCAATGAGCAGCTCCAGCAGCAGGCTTAAATAGACCAGGAAGTTAATCATGTGATCTGTTCAGGTTACAAGGAGGAAGTACCGCCCACCTTAGTCATGCTGTGCACCATGGCGGCCATGATTGTCTTGGGCAGAATTGCCAGTCCTTCTTCGGCTATTTCCCTGACAGATACAGATGACTGTTTTACTTTTTACTATTTTTAGATATTTTGCCATGTTTAAATAGCTGCTCAAATATCTCTTTATTTTTTAAGAGACTATTTTTCTGTCAAACCTACTGCTCATTTGTGGATGATCACTGAATGTTGTCCCAACTTTTTGTATTTGCAAATACTTGTGTTCCACAGGCGCCGAGTGGTGTATTATAGGCCTTTTTATACACCCTTATTCCATGTTAAAAATGTATTTGTATTTTATTTTTTACTTTTTGCATGCTTATGTACAAGTTGTACTCACGTTGCGATGGGGACAAATACTTTCTTGTCTCCTATGCTTTGCTAAACTGTTGTACATTTATTTGTTACATAAGAAAAAGTATAAAAACTTATAGGTTGAGAGGTAGAGAGAGTTTACAAAAAGGCCTGGAAAAAGAGTATAACATTATCTGCCCAGCAGGTAAAGAGGGATGCATTATGATTGTAAATAAAGAACACTATAACTGGAATGAACAGGTTACTGAGTGCAGAAGACACTTTCAAGAATGTTGTCCGTAAACCTTAGTGAGAAACTAAAGGGGAAGCTAAAAAGACTGGTAAAGAAAAGCGTGAAAAAAGGATATTTTAAACAAAAAAAGAAGCTAGGTATTTGATTCCGGAAGCATTAGATATTTATCAGTTCCCTAAAATACACAAAACAAGATCAATCTCCCTGGGGGACCAGTAGTGAATGGGATTGACTCCTTATTTTCTTTCTTGTCAAATATATTTTATTGTGATACAAATTATAGATGATACATTAAATACATCAAAAATAGAGAAGCTCAAATATTCTTATTTCAATAAGTAAACATATTAGTAGATACTTGTGGACAAAGTATGGCATATTAATTAGTTTCCAGTGGTAATAATATTATTAAGTTTTAGAGGTTTTATGCAATTATTAGTAACTACCAATATATATATATATATATATATTATCCTCTGTGGAGCAAAGAGTTATTAACAATACTAAAGGGAGCTTCAACATCATAGTAATAAAATAGCAAAAAACAAAAACAAAGGGAAAGGAAAAAAAAAAAGAGATAAGTGTAACGGCACCCCAAATCTGAAAGGGGTTTAACGCCGTTTCTGATATTCCCTCTCCTGGACACACATTCGCTACCGATCCTCCACAGTCAGGCGACCTGCTATGGTCCAATACCTATAATTACAGACTTAATTATCACTATTCACAATAGACAATAGAATGCAATCCCTATAATTACAGACTTAACTCAAACACGCCACAATAGACAATAGAATGTAATCACACCCCATCACAGCAAGTATTACATAAGTATTACATAACAGCCCACACACAGTATATACCCAATATCTGCTATGTATATACAGTATGGGATATGGCTATCACAGATCATGGGGGGGTTCTCATTCACCCTGTGCCCCAAGTGAGACACAGGGTGGTTTACACATAAGAGGCATTGGGGAAGCTGAAGCAAGGGTATCTCATACTTTCTAAGAGCTTCTGGGTTCCCCGGGCCCTCCCGTTACATCAAGTATAAGAAAATTAAATGGAGAAAAAAGAGTACTGGAATATAAGGGGGGTCCGCGTGGTCGAGCCGAGAGTCACCTTTCAAATCCAAGAGAAGTTGAACAATGGTATATATAACATACTGATTCAGCTGAAAGGAAAAACGTACCGCTCAAAAGCTTAAGAATTCACCAAATAGCTGCTTCCGCCCGGTCACTCACACAGGTGCTGGCTCTGCACTGATGCATGGGAGAAAAAGAAACCCTGGACTGCCGCACTCTGTATAGACAGTTATTTATTCCAAAATTTCAGGTAAAAAATCCAAATTCAAAATAAATCCATAAATCCAAAACAACAAATGCAGATAGTGTGCATGCAGGGAAGGGTGGCTAACGCGTTTCACGTCACAAATTGATTCAGCTACCATGGCATTAATACTCTATTGTCCAAAGTTGGCGTATTATATATAATCCAGGGCTGCCACATCTTTTCAAATCTGGGGATCAGGTCCATTGCAATAGCGGCCATCTTGGCTTGGGTCATGGTATAATTCATTTTAGCTATAGCTTCCTGTAAGACCAATTTAGGTGAGACTCCTTATTTTCTTAGGAGAATATATAGCTATGTATCTACAACCATTAGTAAAGGGAATTCATATTTTAAAGATAGCAAAGATCTTATTTCCCTTTTAAAAGATATTGTGGTTACAGAAGAGTATATTTTAGCCACATTAGATGGTGAATTATTTTAAATCAACACCAATTAGAAGTATAAAGGCAGTGAAGTGACCTTTATTGAACCAATCAATACTAAAAGATGAACAAATAGATTTTATTTTAAAAGCATTAGGGTTGGCAATGGAAATTATTTTTTGGTACAACAGACAGTTTTATAACCAAATAAAGTGTGTTGCTATGGGGGCACCCAGTGTTGCAAACCTTTTTATGAATAAGTGGCAATCTGAAGATGCACAGTAAAGAACTGTGCAATTTAAAAATGTACAAACGCTTTATTGATATTCTTATAATTTGGGAAGGTCCAATTGATACTTTGGAAGATTTTCATTTTTCTCACTTATCTTGACAATAATACATATACTATAAAATTCACAGGGAATGTGAATAGGAAACACGTAAATTTTGTGGTGTGGTGGTGATATTTAAGGAACAATAGAGACTATACACCAAAACATATGTTAAAAACACTGATAGAAATAGTTTCATACCAGTTAGAAGTTGTCACAACCCCCTGTGGCTTAAAGGTATACACAAAACACAATTTGAGATTAAGAAGAAAATGCTATCGATATATAGACTATAACGCACAAAGTGTAATATTGGCAAAGAGGTTTATGAAAAAGGGGTATAAGAAAGGACTCGGAGAGAGGTGAGAGGTATGGACAGAGAACAGTTATTATGTGCAAAAAGAAAAAATTTACGGCAAGTAGATGTGAGATAACACATTAAAAAATTGTGAGCCAAAAAAACAAAGTTTATATAAAGAAGAGCCCCAGCTTTGAGAATATAATGGTTTAAAATGTCCCTGATTCCCCAAGTGAAATAGTGATCAAAAGGACTTCTATAAATGTGGGAGATGTCAAGCCTGTAAGACAGTATCTAATAAAGAGAGAAATAAAACAGATTTAATTTTGAAGTCCACTTCATGGAAATATCAAATTGATCAATTTATTTCATGCAATAGTTTGTATGTTACTTATGTGCTGTAGTGCCCTTGTGGCCTCCAGTACATGGGTAGGACCACAAGAAATTAAGAATTTATTTAAGAATAAATGAGCTCATCAATAATATTTAAAAAAGCTTCTAAGAAGCACAGCGTAACAAATCATTTCAGATTAGCGCATACCAAAGAACAGAGGACTTATTTTTTATGGAGTGGATAGGGTTGACACAACGACGGAGCGATCACATGTAAACATGTCATGATGCCGGTTCCTCTCTACCCTCTCTGTACCGATTGGTACAGTGTGAGAGGAGAGGGGGAGAGATCGGATGCAGCAGCACTGTGGGCTGCATGTGTAGTGCCCACAGCGCTGCTCAGTGAGAACTGCAGTCTCAGCCAGCCAGCCATCCATCCATACTCGGCAATCCCACCATTCATACTCTGCAATCCCGCCATCCCTACTCTGCAATCCCGCCATCCCTACTCTGCAATCCCGCCATCCATACTCTGCAATCCCGCCATCCATACTCTGCCATCCCGCCATCCATACTCCCGCCATCCATACTAAGCCATCCTGCCATCCATACTCCCGCCATACATACTCAGCCATCCCACCATCCATACTCATCCATCCCGCCATCCATACTCCCGCCATCCATACTCAGCCATCCCGCCATCCATACTCATTTATCCCACCATCCATACTCATCCATACATACTCAGCCATCCCACCATCCATACTCATCCATCCCACCATCCATACTCCCGCCATCCATACAAATGCACATACTGATGTGCAAGGTAAAGTCTACAGGATTGGAAATATCAGTTTGTAAATGGATAGAAAACTGGCTAAAAGACAGAATTCCGAGAGTAGTGGTTAATGATTCTTACTCTGAATGGTCCAAGGTTATCAGTGGTGTACCCCAAGGTTCAGTGTTGGGATCCTTACTTTTTAATATGTTTATAAATTATATTGGGTCTGAGATCAAAAGTAACATTTCTGTCTTTGCAGATGACACCAAGCTATGCAGTGGAATAACGTCCTTACAGGATGTCGCCAATTTACAAGCCGACCTCAATGCTCTGTCTAATTGGGCTACTATGTGGCAGATGAGGTTTAATGTTGAAGTTATGCACTTGGGGGCTAAGAATATGAATGCATCATACATACTAGGGGGAGTAAAACTGGGGGGATCCATAGTGGAGAAGGATCTGGGGGTTTTGGTAGATCATAAGCTCAATAACGGCATGCAATGCCAAGCTGCGGTTTCCAAAGCGAGCAAAGTCCTTTCTTGTATTAAGAGAGGTATGGTCTCCAGAGAGAGAGATATCATTTTGCCCCTGTTAAAATCATTAGTAAGACCTCATCTGGAAAATGCAGTTCAGTTTTGGGCCCCAGTTCTCAAAAAGGATATTGGGGAACTGGAGAAAGTGCAGAGAAGGGCAACAAAACTGATAAGAGGCATGGAGGAGCTCAGCTATGAGGAAAGATTAGAGGAACTGAATTTATTCACTCTTGAGAAGAGGAGATTAAGGGGGGATATGATCAACATGTACAAATATATAAGGGGTCCATATAGTGAACTTGGTGTTGAATTATTCACTTTACGGTCAACACAAAGGACAAGGGGGCACTCTTTGCGTCTAGAGGAAAAGAGATTTCACCTCCAAATACGGAAAGGTTTCTACACAGTAAGAGCTGTGAAAATGTGGAATAGACTCCCTGCAGAGGTGGTTCTGGCCAGCTCAGTAGATTGCTTTAAGAAAGGCCTGGATTCTTTCTTAAATGTACATAATATAACTGGGTACTGACATTTATAGGTAAAGTTGATCCGGGGAATATCCGATTGCCTCTCGGGGGATCAGGAAGGAATTTTTTCCCCTGCTGTAGCAAATTTGGATCATGCTCTCCTGGGGTTTTTTGCCTTCCTCTGGATCAACTGTGGGTATAGAATTGGGTATATGGGATTGTAGGATATATATATATTGTGACAGCAGGAAGGTAAAGTCACCTGGTTGCATCCAGGGGGGTAGATATATTTCGCCCAGATTCAGGCTTTACGCCGACTTATACAACTAGGTGGAGAGTTGTATAAGGCTAGTGGGCTCATGGATGACTCATACCTCTAGGGAGAGGGCTGGGCGTCGTGCAGACAGGGAGTTGATGAGACCAGCTGAAGCTTGTCAGCTCATTTAGGCCTCTATAAGAACTCCCAGCTTCATTAGATGTTAGCTCATGCCTGGAACCAGACCTGTGTGGACTGTCTAGGGAGAGTGAACCCCTGTGCGGTGAGAAAAAGCCTGTGTGGCTATTTGCTTGGACATTTAAAACCAGGGACTTAGGGACTAGGACAGCACTAGGCTGATCCCAGTTGTTAGTTAGGAAACCTGTATGTTTAGTCAGAGGTCAACTTGACCAGGATTTTTTTTGGTTATGTTTCTTTTGCTTTGCTGTGTTTTGTCACTGTAAATAGAAAATAAACCGCACCTTTTTGATTTTTTGAAAACCACAACCTCCGTTTGCTGGGCCTGTTTTGTGTGGGGAGCCCATCCCGGGGGTCACACACACCCGCTGCCGAGCTAACCCCCCCACAGTTGGTGGAGAACCAGTGGCAGTTTTTTTTAAGCCAGCATGGAGGAGATACTGAAACAGCTGGCTCTAGCAAATGCCAATCAACAGCAGACAAATGCAGGTTTGCAAAGGAGCCTTGCAGCCCAGCAGCAAGCTCATCAACAAGCCCAGCAGCAATCTGAGGCCCGCTTCATAGACCTGTTACAGAAGCAAGAGCAGAGACTACAACAAATGGAAGCAGTAATGCAGCAACGTCCGCAGACCAGTGAGGAAAGCCGTCCCACTAATACCGCGTCCTTTGGGGTGAGTCGTTTATTGACAAAAATGACTGGAGAGGATGATCCAGAGGTATTTTTGACCACATTTGAAAGGACTGCTGAAAGAGAAAAGTGGCCTGAGGAGCAGTGGGCTGGACTGGTGGCTCCTCTGTTAACTGGTGAATCGCAGAAGGCTTACTATGACCTAGAGCCTGACCAAGCAAAAGACTATGTGATGCTAAAAGCTGAAATATTGGCAAGGCTGGGTGTCACCCTGGCTGTCCGGGCTCAGCGTGTGCATAACTGGACTTTCCAGCTTGGAAAACCCCCCAGGTCTCAAATGTATGATCTCATTCACCTGAGCAGGAAGTGGCTACAGCCAGAGACTTTGTCCGCACCAAAGATTGTGGAACGTGTTGTAATGGATCGGTTTTTGAGAGCTCTTCCTACTGCCATCCAAAAGTGGGTAAGCCATGGAGACCCAGAGACGGCCGGTGGTCTTGTGGATCGTGTGGAGAAATACTTGGCTACAGAGAACCTGACGGCCTCTTCCAGAGACACTCGGACTTTCCACCCTAAGACCAGACTATCCCCAGGGGCGGATAAGAGGATTCCAAGGGGTGAGGGTGGAGAGAGTGAGAGGGTGGGAGCTCTACCCCAAGTTTGGCGAGAACAGCCTGGGAAATCAGCGGCTCAAGAGGCGGCAAGAAGGATCGTTTGCTACCGCTGCCGGCAAGCGGGACATATTGCAGCAAATTGCCCGGTTGTGGAGGAACCCATGCAATGTGACTTTCTGACGGACAGACGTCAGTCGCTGTGTGCGACAGTCGCATGCACTGCCATTCGAGGAACTGAGAAACATTTATGCAAAATGTGTGTTAATGGTAGAAATGTTGTGGTATTGCTGGATTCAGGTAGCCTTGTGACCCTGATAAAGGCTGAGTTAGTTAAAACAGAGGTCTCTGGGAATAGCAAGGTAGCTGTTATTTGTGTGCATGGGGACACCCGAGAGTATCCAGTGACTACAGTGTGTTTCGAGACCCCCAAAGGTACCCTCTCTCATCCAGTGGGCTTAGTATCTCAGTTACCGCATGACGCCATTGTGGGAAGGGATTTTCCGAAGTTCTGGGAACTGTGGGATGATCCTGAGCCCCTCACTGGTGCCCCTATGTACCAGGAATGTGATAGCCAGAACTCCCCTGAGAGTGGTGAGGACTCTCCGGAATTTCCCTTATCAGTATTGGCAGGGGAGACTCAAGAAACTGGAGAGGAGCCCACCTCCTCAGACGAAAACCTACCGTCTGTGGAGTTTTCTGATCTTGAGGTTCACAGGGAAAACTTTGCCACAGAACAGTTGAAAGACCCCGCCCTAATAAAGGCACGGGAAAACGTAGTGAAAATAGATGGCGAGTTAGTGAACCCAGATAATACCTGCACTTACCCATACTTCAGCGTAGAGAAGGACCTACTGTATCGGGTGGCAAAAAGGGCAGAAGAAACCGTTGAGCAGCTTGTGGTGCCCAAACCTTACAGGAAGTTGGTGTTGGAGTTGGCCCATGGGCACATTCTTGGAGGTCATCTGGGGACAGAGAAAACCCGAGAGAGGGTATTACAGAGATTCTATTGGCCGGGGGTGATGAAGGACGTAGAAAATTATTGTTCCTCCTGCCCTGTGTGTCAGAGGTTGGCCCCGATGCCACATTTCCGTAGCCCGCTGGTCCCTCTACCCATCATTGAGGTCCCGTTTGAGAGGATCGCCATGGATTTGGTAGGTCCTATAATCAAGTCCGCTAGGGGGCACCAGTACATATTAGTTATAATGGACTATGCCACCCGTTATCCAGAAGCGATCCCTCTCCGAAATACCTCGGCCAAAACCATAGCCAAAGAGCTATCTCTTGTTTTTAGCCGGGTGGGTATTTGTAAAGAACTGCTTACGGACCAAGGTACACCCTTTATGTCCCGGGTTATGAAAGAGCTGTGTAAATTGTTCAAAGTGACGCAATTGCGTACGTCTGTGTATCACCCCCAAACCGATGGGCTGGTTGAAAGATTCAACAAAACCCTAAAACAAATATTGAAGAAAGTGGTGGATAGAGATGGAAAGGATTGGGACTGTTTACTTCCTTATTTGATGTTTGCTATTAGGGAGGTGCCCCAATCCTCTACGGGATTCTCCCCCTTTGAGTTACTGTATGGGAGACACCCAAGAGGGCTGTTGGATATTGCCAAGGAAACTTGGGAAAGTGAGAGTTCTCCCCACAGGAGTGTGATTGAGCATGTCGCCCTGATGCAAGATCGAATTGCACAGGTAATGCCCATCGTGAAGGAACATTTGGCCCAAGCGCAGTTGGCACAGCAGAGAGTGTACAACCGTGGAGCCAAGACCCGTACCTTTTCCCCGGGGGATAGGATATTGGTACTTGTCCCTACGGTTGAAAGTAAATTCCTTGCCAAATGGCAAGGCCCCTACGAGATAATGGAAAAAGTGAGCGAAGTGAATTACAAGGTCAGACAACCAGGAAGGCGAAAGCCCGAACAGATCTATCACGTTAATCTGTTGAAAGCCTGGAGGGATAGAGAGTCCCTAGTCGCAGACACTTGGTCACCAGCTCAAACTGGTTGCGTGATTCCTGAGGTTGGAATAGCAGCCACCTTGTCACAACCCCAACAACAGGAGGTTAAGGAGTTTGTGCTTCGCAACAAGGAGGTATTCTCTGAGCTGCCGGGACAAACATCTGGGGTAGAGCATGACATCATTACCCCGCCCGGTGAAAGGGTGAAGTTAAAACCCTATCGGATCCCAGAGGCTCGACGGGAGGCAATACGGGAGGAAGTACAGAAAATGCTGAACTTAGGGGTGATAGAGGAGTCCCAAAGTGATTGGTCTAGTCCCATCGTGTTGGTGCCTAAACCGGATGGGAGCTGGCGATTTTGTAACGATTTTCGTCAGTTGAACAAAGTTACAAAATTTGACACCTACCCCATGCCACGTATAGATGAGTTGATCGACCGGCTGGGAACAGCCCGATACATGACGACTCTTGACCTCACAAAAGGGTATTGGCAAATCCCCCTGGCCAAGTCGGCCAAAGAGAAAACCGCATTTGTAACCCCAGACGGGGCGTTCCAATATAAAAGAATGCCGTTCGGGTTACAGAATGCGCCGGCCACATTCCAGCGGAAAATGGACCAGATGCTGAGGCCCCATCGGAAGTATGCTGCGGCTTACCTGGATGACGTAATTGTCCATAGCACAGATTGGGCCTCACATCTGCCAAAAGTGCAAGCAGTCCTGGACTCTGTTCGGGAAGCGGGGTTTACGGCTAACCCCAAGAAGTGTACCATTGGGCAGGAGGAGGCCAAATATCTTGGGTACACCATTGGGAGGGGAGTAATAAAACCCCAACTCAACAAAGTCGAGGCCATCCAGAGTTGGCCACGTCCCAACAGCAAGAAGCAGGTACGAGCCTTTCTGGGAATCGCTGGGTATTATCGGCGATTCATTCCCCACTTTGCTTCTAAGGCTGTGCCCCTAACCAACCTGACGAAGGGGAAAGGGTCGGTCATGTTTAAATGGACCCCCGAGGCTGAGGCAGCATTCCAATTCTTGAAACAAGCCTTATGTAGCCAGCCAGTGTTGTACTCACCCGACTTCTCTAAAGACTTTGTCGTACAAAGTGATGCGTCAGATGTGGGGTTAGGAGCAGTATTGTCCCAGGTCTGGAACGGGGAAGAGCACCCAGTCATTTACCTCAGCAGGAAGTTGAAGTCCCATGAGGTAAATTACGCCACCGTTGAAAAGGAGTGTTTAGCGGTGAAGTGGGCTCTAGATTCCCTTCGGTACTACCTGCTAGGTAGGCACTTTGACATGGTTACGGATCACGCTCCGTTAAAGTGGATGGCTCAAAACAAGGAAACAAATAGAAGAGTGAATAGGTGGTTCCTGGCCCTCCAGGAATTCAACTTCACAGTAAAGCATCGCCCTGGCGTTCAAATGGGGAATGTGGATGCTTTGTCTCGAGTACATGAATGCCTGATTGCTGGTGTTCCAACCCCGAGGTTAAAACAAGAGGGGGGGGTATGTGACAGCAGGAAGGTAAAGTCACCTGGTTGCATCCAGGGGGGTAGATATATTTCGCCCAGATTCAGGCTTTACGCCGACTTATACAACTAGGTGGAGAGTTGTATAAGGCTAGTGGGCTCATGGATGACTCATACCTCTAGGGAGAGGGCTGGGCGTCGTGCAGACAGGGAGTTGATGAGACCAGCTGAAGCTTGTCAGCTCATTTAGGCCTCTATAAGAACTCCCAGCTTCATTAGATGTTAGCTCATGCCTGGAACCAGACCTGTGTGGACTGTCTAGGGAGAGTGAACCCCTGTGCGGTGAGAAAAAGCCTGTGTGGCTATTTGCTTGGACATTTAAAACCAGGGACTTAGGGACTAGGACAGCACTAGGCTGATCCCAGTTGTTAGTTAGGAAACCTGTATGTTTAGTCAGAGGTCAACTTGACCAGGATTTTTTTTGGTTATGTTTCTTTTGCTTTGCTGTGTTTTGTCACTGTAAATAGAAAATAAACCGCACCTTTTTGATTTTTTGAAAACCACAACCTCCGTTTGATGGGCCTGTTTTGTGTGGGGAGCCCATCCCGGGGGTCACACACACCCGCTGCCGAGCTAACCCCCCCACAATATATATATATATATATATATATATTTATGGTTGAACTGAATGGACTTGTGTTTTTTATTCAACCTGACTAACTATGTAACTATGTAACTCAGCTATCCCACCATCCATACTCATTCATCCCACCATCCATACTCATCCATCCTTCTATCATACATATCCACCCATCCATGCTCAGCCATCCATACTCAGCAATACTCATCCATCCATCCATGCTCAGCCATCCCATCCACCCCCAGCCATACCTAGCCATACCCAGCCATACTTGGTGATACCCAGCCATACTCAGCCGTACCCAGCCATACTCAGCCATACTCGGCGATACCCAGCCATACTCGGCGATACTCTGCGATATTCAGCCATACCCAGCCGTACCCAGCCATACTTGCCGATACCCAGCCATACTCGGCGATACCCAACCGTACCCAGCCATGCTCAGCCATGTTTGGCCATGCTCAACCATGCTCAGCCATACTCAGCCATGCTCAGCCATACTCGGCCATGCTCAGCCATACTCGGCTGTACTCGGCCTCTGTATGTGGCCAGTCTGTGGAAGAATCACACATGTGGTATCGCCGTACTCAGGAGTAGGAGAATCTATTTTGGGGTGTAATATAAAATATATAATGTACATATAATGTAAAATATTTTCTAAATGGATAACTTTGTGTTAAAAAAAAGGCGTTTTAACCACTTCCCGCCCGCTGGCCATCATATGACATCCTTGACTTTGTGCGGGGATATCTGAATGATGCCTGCAGCTAAAAGCTGCGTTTTTTTAAATTATTTTTTTATCGGGACTGTGATATTGTGGCGGACAAATTGGACACATTTGACACCTTTTTGGGACCATTGACAAAAATGCACTGATTACTGTATAAATGTCACTGGCAGGGAAGGGGTTAACACTAGGGGGCGATCAAGGGGTTAACTGTGTTCCCTGGGTGTGTTTTAACTTTGGGGAGGAGAGAGATTGGTGTTCATACTTAGTATGAACACACAATCTCTCTCCTCTCCCCTGAGAGAACCAAGATCTGTGTGTTTACACACACACATCCCGGTTCTCGCTCTGTCACGAGCGATCGTGGGTGCCCGGTAGTCATCGCACACGCTGTGGGCGCCTCCTACAGAATCTTAAAGGGCCAACGTACAGCTGTGGCGGCTTTGCCCAGGGGAGCCATTCTGCCGCAGTATAACTGAAGCGGCCAGTCGGGAACCGATTAAAAAATTATAAAAAAAATGAGACCTGATGAATGTATGAATTAGACACTCTGAGTCCATTGGGTCTCAGTATAGAGAGAGATTTAAACTGCTTTGTCTCCAATTTTTTGAAAATATAGGGAGCATTTAATCGGATCAACTGTGGGTGAAGGATTGTGTATATGTGTTATGTATCTTAGGTGTGAGCCTGACACGTGGAGGGAGACCTTCCGTACAACCCTGGCTCGGAGACCACTGGAGTGGAGACAGTGGTGGTAAGAGCACGGTGAGGTAAGGGTGCCTGTTCGGTCCTCACTGCTTGGAGTAGTGGAGCCAAGAGGAATCTGGAACGGCTGGTACAGGGAGCAGGGGATGCAGGTCAGCAGGTGCAGATTTGCAGAGCAGCGGATGCAGGTCAGCAGATGCAGGTTTGCAGAGCAGCAGATGCTGGTCAGCAGATGCAGGTTAGCAGAGCAGCGGATGCAGGTTAGCAGATGCAGGTTAGCAGAGCAGCGGAGTCAGACAAGCCGGGTCATACACATGATGGTAAACAGCATAAACGAAAGGCAGAGAATAGTCAGAGTCCAGCCTGGGTCTTGGCAACAGGCAATCAGGCAGATAGCATGGTCAAACAAGCCAAAGTCAAGACTGGAGACAGAAGCAAGGTCAGTAAGCCGTGTCATACACAGGAACAGGATACAGGCACAGAATCAGGAACACAGGGAACAGAAGCAGATCAAACCGCAAGGGGCAACATCCCTAGAGCGTCTTTTATAGGCCGTTGGACTCCAAAGCGCATCTAACGCGCACGCATGCGCACATGCGAGCAAAGTCCATTAATCGTGCACGCCTTCTGAAGCGGGCAGTACGTCCCTGACAATATGGGATTGTATTTTTTGTTGAAGTAGATTGACTTGTGTCTTTTTCAACCTGACTAACTATAACTATGGAACTTACAAATGTGCACCTTCACCTTATGTATAATTTTTTGTGAGGTGTTTACCATTTTCTGTATTTATAGTATATACAATATATTACTATATAACTTATTTATTTTTCAATAAAAAGAAAAAAAAATGGAGGTTACATACAATTGTAATATGCAAACATATATATTTTATGTAGCATCTATTTTTGGAATGTGGTTTCATTCTCTATATTTATTGCATATAAATAATACAGGATTCTTGTGAAAAAAGTGGGGTATGTGGCGCTACCTTTACACTGAAGAGTGATTTGACAGATCACTCTTTATAGGGTGGGTAAACAATCCGTGACATAAGCTGTGTTAATATAATGGATTATACTAGCCTAAGGCAGCTCAGGTAAGTACTGACCGTTGAACCACCTAATACCGTGAAATCCTATAAAGCCCTGTACACACGATCGGATATCCTATGGATTCTAATCCGATGTTTTTTTCCATCGGAAATCCGATGAAACTGTCTTCCATCAGTCTTGCCCACACACTATCAGTCAAAAAACGGACCGTTTCAAACGCGGTGACGTAAAACACTCCCATGAGCCGAGAAAAATTAAGTTCAATGCTTCTGAGCATGCGTCGACTTGATTCTGAGCATGCGTGGGTTTTTTATCCGATGGATTTCCACACAGACGATCGGATTTTGCTATCGTTTTTTTTCCCATCGGATAAATTTAAAACATGCTCTATTTTTTCACACCGATGGAAAAAAGACCGATGGGCCCATACACGATCGGTTCGTCCGATGAAAACAGTCCATCGGACAGTTTTCATCGGTAAAACCGATCGTGTGTACACGGCTTTAGTGTCACAAAGTGACGTGACATCAATGTATAAATAAAATGCTAGTGTACCCGTAATTAATTAAACCTGGGTGTATGCAACAACTCCCCTGTAATGGGGATACGGGTGAATCCTATTCCCTTCGTGATTGAAAATAACATAACACATTTCTTTTTTTTTTGGTTGATATGGACTTTATTGAATAAGCTGTAGCTTTCATTATTTCCATAAGGTTGGTTGTGCCATGTAATTTCAAAAGTTGATAAGAAAAAAGTAACATATATTATGAAATGTACTGTATGTGTAATAGCTACTGAATAGAGCTAATAACATAACACATTTCATATGCCAAACATATGTGATGGCAAAAAAAGTTCATAAACTTTAAAGTGAGCAGTCCAAATTAGCGTGCAAGTTACAGAAAAAATTCCAAAAGAAATTCAAGAGTGACCAGTGCTTGTTACTGCATAGATATCCAGGTGACTTTCGTGCTCCCCTTTTGGGTCCCCACTCACCAGCTCCTATTACCCCTACAGGGATAATTTGCATGTAGCATAAACGTGCAGCTCAAATGTTGATAACTCCTCCGATTGGTCCACCGGGTCCGGATACCTTCAGGCTCTACGTAATCCCCCTTTGGTGTCCTCCAGTACCCCAGTGTAGGGCAATTCCTTCTATCGCTTCCAAAGGGAATATCCTCATAGAAAAGAGATATGGGCTCCCATAGTGTAGTATCAAAAATGTTTACTTTTTTTAAAATCGCTTAAAAGAGCTTAAAAACAACATTCCATAACATGGGTAAGACGAAACTTCCCATGATAGCTACAACTTGAAGGTAACGACTAGTTTAAGGGCCGTAAGTGCAGTGTGCGCTCCAGCTGCATTCCACAAGCCCAACTATCGTACCCGGAAGTGACGTGTGTGCGTAGCTCCGACTTACGCGTTTCATCATCAACGTCGTCTGAGGCGGCGCCATCTTACTACACCACACGTCTTTTAAGGTGAGCGGCCATGCAAGTCCCTCCCCTTCCTCATAAAGGGAGGAAAATTAAGCTTAGATAAACAATGGTAAGCGTGGGATAAAGGACAGAGAGTAAAACGTTTAAAATTAATTCTATTTAGGCAAGAGTCACCACATTAGGTTGATTCTCACACAAGTTAAATAAACCCATTACTACTTAGCATTGTTACCCTGCATCGCCGCTAACCCGTATGTCACATAGAAGCAGAACAAGAGAGCAGTTAACATTATATAAAAATTAAACATATACATTAGCAAGGGGAAGTATATATATATATATATATATATATATATATATATATATATATATATATAATTGTTTATTAGAACACACTAGCATATTGATATTACCCCGGAAAAAGCCCTGGGCTGTAATTAGTGTATTGAAGCGGGTCACCCAGAAGCTCCCCCTATTGGTGGAAATAGGCAGTAGTGGTAACACCAACTTGGCATCCAAACTCCAAAAAAACTACAATCCAGATATTACCCAGTAAAATGTGAAGTTGCTGAGAATTAACTGCTTATGTAGTACCTCATATATAATTTTGTTATACAGATAACTATTTGATATAAGTGAGGAATACACCTATATCGACAAGAGCGGTGGAATATATGAAACAATTACAAAAAAATTATATGTAGGATATAATAGGAATATATATATATATATATATATATATATATATATATATGTGTATCTCCATAATGATGTGTGACATAGGTAGAAATTCCCACTACCTCATCTATTAGCGTGCCCACACAGGGGCCTAAGGCCCCGTCCCAGATCGCCATCATAGAAGAGCGCACCAGGCAAATACTAGACTCTGGAAATGTGGGACATTATTAGGATTAGTAATTCCTATTTCATTTTGGAACAGGCCTGCTCCCATATTCTCACATGTAGAGGGTGGGTGGTCCGGCCCACATACTGGAGGTGGCAGGGGCATTCGATAACATAGGTGACGTGAGTACTATGGCATGTTATTCATTCTTTTCTCTGATATTCCCTATGGTCAGTTTTGGATTTGAATGTTTCCCTTTTTTTTGCCTGTTTTTTTGCTGACTCTACAAGGCAGACATCGTTGGCATTTGTAAAAGCCTTTCATTTCTGAAAAGATTTTAACTGGTCTGGGGGGATCTATTACATTGTGGACTAGATGGTTGCGGAGTGTGGGCGCTCTCCTATATACAAATTTTGGCCTTGCAGGCAGGATTAGGGATAAAACTCGGTCTTCCTTCAGTATAGGCCAGTATTTCCTCATAATATGTTCAAAGTCCTTGTACTGATTGTTAAAGCCTGTAATAAAAGCCATTTCAATTTGATTTTCCTTTTTCCTTATTTTCTTGTTGAACAGGGCATTTCTGTCCATCTTCATTATTTCTGTGTTCAATTTTGCTAAGTTATCCTGCATATACCCCTTCTCCATAAATCTCTTAATTAGGATGTTAGACTGTGCTTCAAAATCCTCTAGTGTGTCACAATTCTTACGCAGTCTTAGTAGTTGACCCTTAGGGATATTCCCTTTCCACTTTGGATGTAGCAACTAGAAGTAGGTATGTCGCCATTACGATCAGTTGCTTTTGAAGAATGTTCTAGTACACAGGCCTTCCCCTTTCTTGAAGATCTCTAGATCTAGATTTTTGATCTGTTGGTAATTCCATTTGCCAGTAAACGCAATACCATATCTATTGGTATTCAGATCTTCAAGGAATTTCTGGAATGTGTCAGCTGTGCCATGGTACGATGGAAGACCAAGTTCAAGCCGGTCCCCAAGGATATGGAGGGGAGACGAACCTCAGGAATGGTCGGGACAGCAATCAGGGAAGAGATATGGGACCAGCACAAAGAAACCCGGAAAGAGGAAGCAGACAAGAGGAAAGATGTCCAATTTTCAAACGATGAGATGAAGGTCCTAGATTTAGCACTAAAATTTGCTCCAGACAAAACCTTAGACAAATTTGAGATCTATATTGACCTACAAAAATTTATGAGAAAGATTAATAAAAAAAAAACATTTTGCACTAAATAAAGATAACAGAATACTAGATGACCCAGAATATGTCCAGACCAATCTTAGAAATAATTCGATCTTCAACCCTAAAACTCCGGGTAGCCAATGTCTTGGAGCGTTTAAAAAGTTGATGGAAGGTGATCTGAGCAAATTGGGAAAGAAGGATACAAGAACTAAAAATATCTAGAAAACCATCAAAGAAATAGAAAAGAAAAATGAAGTAGTAATACGCCCGGCAGATAAAGGTGGAGGATTGGTCATACTGAATAAAAAGGACTATGAAGATGAGATGGAGAATCTACTGAAAGTGGAAAATACATATACAAGGCTAAAAGGGAACACTAAAGCCCTGTACACACGATCGTTTTGACTGATGAAAACCGTCCGATGGATGGTTTTCATCAGACCAACCGATCGTGTATGGGACCCATCGGTCTTTTTTCCATCGGTTTTAAAAAATAGAACATGTTTTAAATTTTTCCGATGGATAAAAAAACGATCGAAAACTCCGATCGTCTATGGGCAAGTCCATTGGATCAAAAATCCACGCATGCTCAGAATCAAGTCGACGCATGCTCAGAAGCATTAAACTTCATTTTCTCGGCTCATCTGAGTGTTTTACGTCACCGCGTTTGGAACGGTCGGTTTTTTGACTGATGGTGTGTGGGCAAGACTGATGAAAAACAGTTTCATCGGATTTCCGATGGACAAATCCATCGGACGAAAATCCATAGGTTATCCGATCGTGTGTACAGGGCTTGAGAGTAAATATGAGAAAAAATTTAAGACATTTGTAAAAAAAGGGGAAGGATATCGGGATTCTAATTACAAAAGAAGCTGACTACCTGGTGTTAAATTACACAAAGACCCCAGTGATATATTGCACACCAAAGATTCATAAGAGGCTAGAAAAACCGCCCGGGAGATCGATTATCAACGGTATCAACTCAGTCTTCTCACGTTTGGGAGAATATCTGGATAAACACCTCAAACCGTTGGTACAACAGGGGAAATCTTACTTACGAGACAGCTTACAAGATCTCCAAAATATCAGTGGGGCTCACAATTGTTTTCTAGCCACCATAGATATAAACTCATTGTACACGAGCATAATACAAAAAGATAGATTAAAAGGAGTGGAAAGGGCCCTACATGAAAACACAGGAATGAAACAGGAGCAGATTGGTTATATCCTTGAAGGCCTGCAACTTGCTATGGAATGTAACTATTTCTAGTACAACAAAAACGACTATGTTCAAAAAAAGGGGTAGCTATGGAAGCACGTTATGCTCCCAGTGTAGCTTACCTCTTCATGAACATGTGGGAGGAGGAGCATGTTTATGAGAAGAGGATTCCCCAGACAAAGTTGTACAGAGAGTCCTGGAGCAATGACAAAGAGAGAAATGAGCGGAGGGACGGCATGACATGTGGGACAGGCAGTAGCCTAGCAGGGGCTGTGGTTCCCTTTAAGAAAAGGGGGGTGGCTGTGGGGAAGAAGGGGAGGGGGAGTGCAGTTAGTCAGGGAGGAAGTGACGTTTTCTCACTTCCTCCATTTCACTCACGAGGTAGAAAGCTTCACAGCCGGTGCTATGGCTGATGTGGCTGAGCTATTAGCACAATTGCGGCAGAGTGGCTGCAGGAACAGGTGTCTGCAGTGTTAGATGAGCGGGCGGCAGCGCCCGCCGGGGGGGGGGGGTCGCTACGGGGCGCGCTAGGCGGTTCAGGCCGCCTGAGCGGTACAGTCCGGAGGCATCCCCGAGTGGATCTACTTCCTTCCGGAGACCCGTTGGGGGCCCTCCGGCCGCATCCCCTGACCGCACGCAGCCGGTGTCGGCGGGGGGGGCCGGGAGGAATCCGCGCCGTGGACGGAGTTCGGCGGTGGGGGAGACGAGTGGGCCTCTTGCCCCTCCCCCTCCCGCACGTCGGAGATGCGGTGACATCGCGGCCGAGGCTGCGGGTGATGCCCGGAACAGCCGTGCGGCCCAGCGTGGAGAATCCAGTTTGCGGGCCAGTGGCCTGGAGGCGGTGGCGGTCAGGGGTCCGGCGGAGCCAGCAGGACGAGCGGTGAGGGGTTTGGCGCCAAGACTGACGGATGGGAGTAGAGCGGATGACACCCGTGCCAGGGGGCGGACCCGGAGTCCGTCGGTGGAGGTGGCGAGTGGGTCGGGTGTGCCAGGATCGAGAGGGCGTGATGCTCAGCCACGACAGCCCTTGCCACGTGGGTCGCGTCCGCACGGTGTGCAGCCAGCGCTTGTGTCGGCAGAATCGGATGACAACAGGTCTGGGGGGGAGCTGTCCGGGTCAGACGGTGGCGAGGACTCGGGACAACTGGCTTCGCTGGAGAACAGTTCGGCGGCTGGTGGACCCAGTTTCAGGCAGCCCGGTAAGTCCCACTCTTCTGTGGTTATTTGTTCCTTATTACAAGATTTATTGGGTCAAGGGGGTGTTGGGGGGGGGGCTTAGGCGCGACACCTGGGTCGCGTTCTTCCCCACCGGGGAGGAAAGTGGCAGGGGAGACGCAGGACTTGTGGTCTGGGTTGGAGGATTTGGTCAGGCGTTTTAAGCCGGGCGGGGGCGACATGGGGTCGCCCGCGGCGGCTTGGGGGAAAACAGGGGGTTCATCGCAGGTGGCGGGGCCTTCGGATGCACCCGTGGCCCCAGGCGTGCAAGCGGTAGAGGTGTCAGAGGAGGGGCAGGCCCCATTGGAAGGGGGGGCGGCCACGGCAGGTGGGCAAGTTGCTGCGGGAGAGAAAAACAAGGAGGTGATCAGGCTGGCGGATGCCGCTAAGAATGAGATGTACATTTGTTTTGAGGCACCGTTAGGAACTCACCTCAAGCCGGAGGTCAGAGAAAAGCTGTGAAAAGGTGAGTATGTGGAGATCTTCACGTTGCTCCCCTTGGACAAATTCAACCTGGATAGGGTGAAGCCGGAAGAGAGCAGGAAGGAGGATGAGGAAAAGAGGTGTTATCGTCTTATACCCCGTACTTTCACAAATTGGTTGCAAGCGTTTGCGATCATGGCTTGTGTGATAGGGCAGAAGGCCTCGGAACATTGTTCTGGGCTGTTCATTTATTTGGAGGCGGTTAGCGAAGCGTTCAGGACGTATGGTGGCGTAGCATGGTTGAGGTATGACAACCAGTTCCGGCAGAGGATGGCCATGAGACCAGGACTGCGATGGGATCACAAGGACATCAACTTGTGGATGCGGCTGATGACAGCGTCGCGGGCCACCAATCAGTTTTTTCAGGGGGGGGTCAGAGGTGCTGCAGCCTCGGGACAACCGACCGAGAAACGGTGGGGCTACTGCTGGCAGTTCAACGAGGGCACGTGCAAGTCCGGAGCAAGCTGTCGCTTCAAGCATGTGTGTTCAGGATGTGGGGGCAGTCATGCCTTGTCCAAATGCTTTACGCGAGGCAGGGGTCGCCCTGGGGATTCTGGGGGAAAAGGGAACGACGCCAATCCGGGTGGAAAGGATGCTTCCCTTTCTCAATAGGTATCCCGACAGGCGTGCAGCCAAGTTGTTAGAGGAGGGTTTCGCCGGTGGTTTCAGAATTCCTTGCGCGCCTTTTGCAGTCCCCCCGGCAGCCAAGAACATCCGGTCTGCCTCGCTCCATCCCTTGGTGGTTTCGGTGAAGCTAGATAGGGAGGTACAGTTGGGGCGTATGGCCGGACCGTTCACGGATGCGCCCATACCTGAGTTAGTGGTTTCTCCCTTGGGGTGGTCCCCAAGAGGGAACCTCAAAAATTTTGATTGATTCATCACCTGTCCTTTCCCAGGGGTGGGTCGGTGAATGATGCTCTTGCGCCGGAGGACTGCACGGTATCGTGCACCTCCTTCGATGCGGCTGTGGCATGGGTGCGCAGGTGTGGACGGGGAGCGTTGTTGGCAAAAGCCGATGTTCAATCGGCTTTTCGGTTGCTACCAGTACACCCGAACAGCTTTCGTTTCTTGGGTTGCATGTGGGAGGGGGCTTACTACGTGGACCGTTGTTTGCCCATGGGTTGCTCCATCTCTTGCGCGCTCTTTGAGACTTTTAGTTCGTTCCTAGAATGGGTGGTCCGGGACGTGTCGAGGATCAGTTCGATCATCCATTATCTGGATGACTTTCTGTGCGTGGGCCCTCCGGGGTCTAACGTTTGCAGGGTCCTGCTGGGGACGCTGCAATTCGTGGCCGATCGTTTTGGGGTCCCTTTGCCCCCCGAGAAGACGGAGGGCCCCACGTCGTCTTTAGTTTTTCTGGGCATAGAGCTGGATTCTGAGAAGATGGAATGCCGATTGCCAGAGGATAAGCTGGAAGAGTTGAAGGAGGAAGTGCGCGGTGTTATCGGCCGTCGTAAGATTCAGCTGCGACAGATGCAGTCACTATTGGGTAAGTTGTGTTTCGCTTGCAGGATAATGCCCATGGGCAGGGTATTTAGCCGCAGGTTGTCGGCTGCGACAGCCGGGGTGCAGGTTCCTACTCATTTTGTAAGCCTAACCAGAGAGCTTCGTGAGGATTTGGAAGTGTGGCACGGTTTTCTGGAATCTTTCAACGGGCGGGCGTTGTGGATGGCCGGGCCCGTTGGCAATTTCGATCTGGACTTGTTTACGGATGAGGCTGGCTCCACGGGGTATGGGGCGTTCTGTCAGGGAAAATGGAGTGCGGCTCCATGGCCAAAGGAGTGGGAGGAAGCGGGGGTTCTTGAAGAACCTGGTACTATTGGAACTTTTCCCAATTGTGGGGCGTTTGAACTATGGGGGGATTCATTCCGGAATAGCAAGGTGCGCCTAAACGGTGATAACATGGGAGTGGTTCAGGTAGTGAATAGGTTGTCAGCCACGTCACAGCCAGTGGTGCGTTTGTTGAGACACTTGGTTTGCGCTGCTTGCAGTTCAAGGTATTTGTGTACGCAGTGCATCTTCCTGGGGTGGATAACACCCTGGCTGGCGCTTTGTCTCGTTTTCAGTGGGGCAGGTTCCGGGAGTTGGCGCCAGCAGCGGATCGGCGCAGGGTTACCTGCCCGACTGGATGTGGGACATTGCCTTGACAGCGCAGCGCAGTGGATAAAAACGGTCGGTGGTGAACCCAGACTAGTTTGGATTTTTGGGTCACTCGTGCGTGTTCTGGGGGGCAAGACGGGCCGATGTTCGGCCCAATGGAAGGCAGTTAGGAATTCCCTTACAAGAGGCCCGGGTCCGTTGGATCGGGGTGCCGGGTATGACGTGGAGTGGGGTTATGCCGGAGATACAGAGGTTCGCAGGTCGGGAAAGGGCACCGGAGGTATTGGTGCTGCATGCGGGAGGTAACGACATGGGGGCCAGATCAATGCACCAACTGATACGGGACATTAAATATGATTTTAAGGTTGTGCACTACATTCCCGGGTATTGGGTTTATTTGGTCGGACATGGTAGGCAGGACATCCTGGCGGTGGGCATGGTCGGTGGAAAAAGTTAATAAGGCCCGGATAAAAGTCAATAAGGAAGTGGGGAGAATTTTTGTGAGGAATGGTGGCCTGGTGGTGCGCCACCGTGAGTTGGACGTCGATACGTGGAGGTACCTAAGGGGAGATGGGGTCCACCTGAATGCAGTGGGCATTGACCTGTGGAACTGGGTTTGCAGGAGGGAATTCAGCAGGCCCTGAGGGTGTGGGGTTGCTCGCAAGAGTAAGGCGTTACCCCTTGCGAGCTGTGGCGGGGTTTGGTTCCTGGAAGAGGAGGTAAAAGGGGAAGTCTGGAGAAAAAGGTGGTACCCATAGGTGGTATGGGGTTATTGAGTACCTTCTGGTCAACAAGGGTTAACCAGGAAGGGGGGTAAATGGTAGGGCACTGCGGCCAGGTGTACTGTCTCCGAGTCGGTGTCTTGCGACTGGAGGCCTAAGGGATATGTTAGTCCCAGTGCCCAAGTTGGAGTTGGTGGTCTATAAGACCACCAGGGGTATTTTAAGTGTTAAGAAAAATGTTATTTAAACGGTTATTTAAGTGGTTATTTATTTCATATAAAAGTTGTTAAAATAAATAGGCCGGAAGGCCAATTTTACTCCACAACCTTGTCAGTCGTTATTTATTAGAATTGTACAAGGGGGTGGGTAAGTTGGATAGAGGGTAAGTCAAAGCGAAGGATCGGTCCTTAACATGTCAAGAGAGTCCTGGAGCAATGACAAAGAGAGAAATGAGCGGAGGGACGGCATGACATGTGGGACAGGCAGTAGCCTAGCAGGGGCTGTGGTTCCCTTTAAGAAAAGGGGGGTGGCTGTGGGGAAGAAGGGGAGGGGGAGTGCAGTTAGTCAGGGAGGAAGTGACGTTTTCTCACTTCCTCCATTTCACTCACGAGGTAGAAAGCTTCCCACCCACCCTCCCTGTGTGAGGGGTAAGACAAGGGTGAGGGTTATGGGCGGGGTTTAGTTGGAAGTGGCGGGGTTTGGTTCCTGGAAGAGGAGGTAAAATGGGAAGTCTGGAGAAAAAGGTGGTACCCATAGGTGGTATGGGGTTATTGAGTACCTTCTGGTCAACAAGGGTTAACCAGGAAGGGGGGTAAATGGTAGGGCACTGCGGCCAGGTGTACCGCCTCCGAGTCGGTGTCTTGCGACTGGAGGCCTAAGGGATATGTTAGTCCCAGTGCCCAAGTTGGGAGTTGGTGGTCTATAAGATCACCAGGGGTATTTTAAGTGTTAAAAACAAAATGTTATTTCAACGGTTATTTAAGTGGTTATTTATTTCAAATAAAAGTTGTTAAACGGTGGGGTTTGGTTCCTGGAAGAGGAGGTAAAAGGGGAAGTCTGGAGAAAAAGGTGGTACCCATAGGTGGTATGGGGTTCTTGAGTACCTTCTGGTCAACAAGGGTTAACCAGGAAGGGGGGTAAATGGTAGGGCACTGCGGCCAGGTGTACCGTCTCCGAGTCGGTGTCTTGCGACTGGAGGCCTAAGGGATATGTTAGTCCCAGTGCCCAAGTTGGAGTTGGTGGTCTATAAGATCACCAGGGGTATTTTAAGTGTTAAGAAAAATGTTATTTAAACGGTTATTTAAGTGGTTATTAATTTCATATAAAAGTTGTTAAAAGGCGGGGTTTGGTTCCTGGAAGAGGAGGTAAAAGGGGAAGTCTGGAGAAAAAGGTGGTACCCATAGGTGGTATGGGGTTATTGAGTACCTTCTGGTCAACAAGGGATAACCAGGAAGGGGGGTAAATGGTAGGGCACTGCGGCCAGGTGTACCGCCTCCGAGTCGGTGTCTTGCGACTGGAGGCCTAAGGGATATGTTAGTCCCAGTGCCCAAGTTGGGAGTTGGTGGTCTATAAGACCACCAGGGGTATTTTAAGTGTTAAGAAAAATGTTATTTAAACGGTTATTTAAGTGGTTATTTATTTCATATAAAAGTTGTTAAAATAAATAGGCCGGAAGGCCAATTTTACTCCACAACCTTGTCAGTCGTTATTTATTAGAATTGTACAAGGGGGTGGGTAAGTTGGATAGAGGGTAAGTCAAAGCGAAGGATCGGTCCTTAACATGTCATGTAGGTACATAGATGACTTGATCATACTATGGGACGGCACAGCTGAGACATTTCAGAAATTCCTTGAAGATCTGAATACCAATAGATATGGTATTACGTTTACTGGCAAATGGAATTACCAACAGATCGAATACCTAGATCTAGAGATCTTCAAGAAAGGGGAAGGCCTGTGTACTAGAACATTCTTCAAAGCAACTGATCGTAATGGCTACATACCTACTTCTAGTTGCCACCATCCAAAGTGGAAGGAGAATATCCCTAAGGGTCAACTACTAAGACTGTGTAAGAATTGTGACACACTAGAGGATTTTAAAGCACAGTCTAACATCCTAATTAAGAGATTTCAGGAGAGGGGGTATATGCAGGATAACTTAGCCAAATTTAAGTAAAAAATAATGAAGTTGTACAGAAATGCCCTGTTCAACAAGAAAATAAGGAAAAGGGAAAATCAAATTGAAATGGCTTTTAATACAGGCTTTAACAATCAGTACAAGGCCTTTGAACATATAATTAGGAAATGCTGGCCTATCCTGAAGGAAGACCGAGTTTCATCCCAAATCCTGCCTGCAAGGCCAAAATTTATATATAGGAGAGCGCCCACACTCCGCAACCATCTAGTCCACAATGTAATAGAACTGAAAGGCTTTTACAAATGCCAACAATGTCTGCCTTGTAGAGTCAGCAAAAAACAGGCAAGAAAAATGGAAACATTCAAATCAAAAACTGACCATAGGGAATATAAGATAAAAGTATTAATAACATGCCATAGTACTCACGTCACCTATGTTATTGAATGCCCCTGCCACCTCCAGTATGTGGGCCGGACCATCCGCCCTCTACATGTGAGAATATGGGAGCATATCAATAATTTTAAGAAAGGGTTCCCCAAGCATAACCTTTCACAGCATTTTGATGAGGTACATAAAAGGGACCCCACTGGACTTATATTCTATGGGATAGATCTTGTTAAAGATCACTGGAGAGGAAGTAACAAAAAAAACGTAATCTCACAGAATGAGACGGGTTGGATATACCGGTTGGGTTCCCTTGCCCCTAGGGGCCTCAACCTGGATATAGGCTTAAACTGCTTCATAGCCAATCCCTGATTGGCCCTCCCAGTTTTTTTGGGGAGTGAGAACCACATGTTGAGCCCTAAGGGGTCCTCCCGGGGGGCTACGTGGAAGGGGACCCCTATCCAACATTGGGTATGGGCCCTTTCTATTAGTAACCCACAAATAGTAGCCCAGCTAAGCCCTTAGCCTGTTGGGATAGGCCTGGGGGGAGGTTTTTTTGACTAGTGCCATGCCTGTCCAGTGGGATAGGATGCTGGCCTGGTACTGTGCTTTTGGCTCCCCTACAGGCCTTTTCCAAAATGGAATAGGAATTACTAATCCTAATGATGTCCCACATTTCCAGAGTCTAGTATTTTCCTGGTGCGCTCTTCTATGATGGAGATCTTAGGTCCCTGTGTGGGCACGCTAGTAAATGAGGTAGTGGGAATTTCTACCTATGTCACACATCATTATGGAGATTATATATATATATATATATATATATATATATATATAGATATATATATATATATATATAGATATATATTCCTATTATTTCCTACATATAATTTTTTCATAATTTTTTCATATATTTCACCACTCTTGTCGATATAGGTGTATTATATCAAATATCTGTATAAAAAAATGATATGTGAGGTACTACATAAGCAGTTAATTCTCAGCAACTTCACATTTTACTGGGTAATATCTGGATTGTAGGTTTTTTGGAGTTTGGATGCTGAATTGGTAAATCATGTTACCACTACTGCCTATTTCCACCAATAGGGGGAGCTTCGGGGTGACCCGCTTCAATACACTAATTACAGCCCAGGGCTTTTTCCGGGGTAATATCAATATGCTAGTGTGTTCTAATATACAATCATACATATATATATATATATATATATATATATATATATATATATATGTGATTCAACTCGCTACCCGTCCCTTATTGACAATTTTTGCTCCAGGATCATCTTCTGGTAGACCTGTTGCAGCATGAGGTGAATCTTCTGTTTGGGGGAACTCCGCTCTTGCACTAACGGGGTCAGCAGCCTCCGGACCAAATCAGTGTTGGTCCCTATCAACATGGACATCGTGTTGGCTCCTGGTGGCCGAGGGCAAACCACCGCCAGGGTGTCAAAGACTTCGGCCTTCCCGGGTCACAGAGGGATCAAAGGCCAGCCTGATTGAAGCACAACCGTCGTAGGGGAAGCTGCGAGTGCCAATCCCCCCTATCTTCAGGTCTTCCAGCTTCTGCAAAGGCACGTGACTCAAATGTTTCTGATAAAAGTCTCTGTATAAGAGAGTCATTTGGGCTCCTGTGTCTAGGAGTGCCTTTGTGTAGACTCCCTCCACTTGAACGGAGACTAGAGGGGAGGGTCCAACTAATTTATCCGGGAACTTCTTAGGAGGTATTCTCACCTTTGGACTCCTTGATTTTTCCAATGGTATTTTCTTCTTTTTCCACTTCTCTCGGGACCTCAACCCTTTTTGGACCTGGTATGCATTTGATCTTTTTCTGGTTGTCAAATTTCAACTCCCGACAGGCGGTATGGGGTGTTTTATGAGGGGCATTGTTTCCCTTCTCTTTTTGCTCTGATTGTTTTTGGATCTTTTTGGAGCTTTCTGTAGGTAGAGGGCGCCCAGCTGACTCCTTCACCGGGGCCCTCTGAAGTTTTCCGTTGGCTGGTACTGTGTGCCTCTGTTCTTCCTTGGACTGGGGGCACCTTCTATCAGGGTGGCCAACTCCTCCACAATTCAAACAGACAATTTCCTTCCTTATTTTTGGGGATGCTGGAATAGGGACATTCCGGTCCGGTTCCTTCCGGATTCCTTCTTTCTCCTTGGCTCCTGAGTTCTTGGCCAATAAAGCGGTCAACAAGTCCAGTACTTGGGCCATTTGAGATTTCAAGGTTTCCACTTCTGATTTACGTTCGGTAACTACTGTCGCTCTGACTCACACTGAAACAGGTGGAGCAGGCTTCTCAACCCCCTCTTGATCCTTCATCAAGGCTTCTTCATCCCTTATGATCCGCACAAGGTCTGTGTAATTCAGAGCCATGACTCCGTCAGAGGTCTTCAGGTGAAGCCAAACTGGATCCGACCGTAAGGCTCCCCTTAGGATCTGCTTCATCCTGGTAGCGTCTATAACTTGTGGCTGCATTCCTTTTCTCAGTACAATCTGGTACAGCATTCTATTCAGTCTCCGAACATACTCGGACAACTTCTCCCTCGGCTGTTGAAAGGTGTGTTCAAATTGATACACCAGCTCCGACACCTTCTCCAGCTGGCCAAATTCTTCCTGCAATATAGACAGATAATCCATTGCTGTACACACAGTATTGCTGCACCTAAGATTTGTCACAGCCTCAGCAGAAGGACCCTTCAAGCTTTCATTGATGCGCTGCCTCTTCTGCGCTTCTGGGACATCCCAGCCTTCTACTGCCTGCATTGCCTGCTCAATCCAGGTATCGAAATCTTTCTCCCCGGGTGGCACAGGTTGTGTTCCTGAAAACACCCGGAGTTTCCGGTACCTGGCTTCCACATGCACCGTATTGTTTTTCTGGCACTTAACAACAAAGTCTCCCAACGCAGTCAGCAGTTCGAAGATAACTGCGGGGAGTTCCTCGGAGACTCTTTCTTCACAGCCCCAGTATGCACTAAGCGATACGTTCTGTCATCTATGTCTTTTACACTCTGCCCTTTAAACTCTTCTGGGACTCCTCTTGTACACTCTATTAGTGCATATGCCCCCGAGGTATCTGTCTTTACATCCACCGCCCATGCTTTCCAGTTTGGGGATATTGACATTATCAGCTGCTTTACCTCTTCTTTTTCCTGGATCCCTCCCGGGAGTTCAATAGCTACCGCCCGGAGTGGATCCACAGCCTCCTCTGCGCACCATTGTGTCACTGCCTGCGAGTCCATGCTGGTATTTCAGACCGCCTTGATTGCAGCGTGCAATATACAAGGATCCCGGAACCGAGCCCCCACGTATAGCGATACACTCAGATTAAGAGGGCTGCTTGTTTGTTTTGGGCCTTGTAATGCTCCGCTATCAACCCCTGGCAATCAGCCCTAACCTCTCGTGGCACAGTTAGGAAAGGGGGAAAGATAACACAGCTGTAATATATCTATACCGTTATATGGTACAACCCCCTTTATGTGTCCCAGCACAGTAACTGACACTGACCACCAAATTACTTAACTATAACTTTTTACAGGGCGTGTCCGGATGTAGAAGGAACAAGACGTGTTCCAGAGGAGCTCCGCTGATCCGGTTTCAATCTTCTTTCATCCTGAGGCTTATAGCGCCCGGAGAGTCCCCAAACTCTCCTCAATCAGCGCCGAGCATCACCTACATCTGCCCCAGAGGGTATTGTGGAGCAGGGTCGATCGATCGAGGCTCCACAGGGCCGCGACCAGCTTCTTGCTGCAGGGACCCATCTTGAGGCCCGCGCTGCCTGCATCTCTCCTGGGCTCTGGAGCCGCTGTATGTGGGAGGATAGACGGCGTTCTGCTGCCCATCTGCAGCGGTCACCCCTGGAGGTTACAGGTTGGTGAGGGGGACCGGAGAAACTGCAAGAAGGGACCTGGCTTCTCCCGGCACGCCATCTTGCGGCCATCTTGCGGCCTGATACTCCAGAGCCATCCTGCCACTACCAGCGCCTGGAGGGCCTCCTGACTCTCCCTGGGGACATCCGCATGCCAGTTTCATCTATACCTGCAGGAGTTGGGGAGATTGACTGGCCGATTGGACTACTAGGGGCCGTGACTGGCTCCACACCCCAGAGGCCTATTACAAATTTGAGGCCTACCCTGTGTCTGAAAGCCTTGGACTTGATTATTGTGATCCCCGGGTTGAGTGACATCATCCACTAATTGGAGGCTCCTGGGTTGAGGTTGGTCTGTGTGGGGGCCTGGGGGAACGCTGGGAGATCCCTGGTAATTGACTGCGGGCGCCATCTTGAGGCCTAACCCTGCCTGGATCACCCCCCCTAGGGTACTGTGTCCTGGTGTTGCTGTGTTCTCCTCCTTGTGCCTTTGTGACAACAGCACCCCCCTCCCTGAACTGCCATTCGTGCCCCAGTGTTACTGCTCTGCCCTCCCTGTGTCTCCCCCCATATTGCAGCTGTGTTCTACTGAGACCTTGACCTTGTGCAGGAAGCCCTTTTTGCATCTGTGGGGTTGCATGATAGATATCCTGGTGAGCTGAACCATCGGCCTGAGCAGGGGTCCACCCGGTCATGCGGAAGGGGGCCTCAAGAGCCGGTCACCAGAATTCTAAGAAGCAACGCCAGACGCGCTCCTAAAGGGGCCTGGACGCTGGAGTAGTCGCTGCCATCTTGCCCTCCCCTCCTTCTTTCACGAGGTCAGCGCGGCAAGCAAAGAATATGGCTGCCTCAGAAAACGACATACCTGAGGTGGGTGCCAGTGGATCAGGGCCAGCTTCTCCTGTACCAGCTGATGCTCAGGACGCGATCACTTGCCCGATCCTGGAAGCGATCGCAGCAAGCAAGGCCGCAGTGATGGTGAGCATTGATCATTTGACTACTGAATGTACTTTCATCAGGCATGATTTAGACAAGATTAGGGGTCGGCTCACTGTGGCGGAGGAACGAATATCTGAGGTGGAAGATGTTTCACATACACAAGGCAATCAGTTGTCCGAATTGCACGCTATGGTAAAATCGCTTCAAAGCCGCGCAGACGATGCCGAAGACAGACAGAGGAGGAACAACGTGCGGGTGGTGGGATTGCCAGAGGGTGCGGCGGGGTCCCACACAACCACCTTTGCTGAAAACTTCTTTAAGCAGATACTGTCATTGGGGGAACAACCGCCAACATATGTGGTAGAGCGTGCCCACAGGGTCCCCACGGGGAGACGGCCTCCTGGTGACTACCCCATGCCATTTCTGGTGCGTTTCATGAATTTCAGAGACCGAGATATGATTCTAGCTGCCTCCAGGAAAACCCAGGAGCTCAAATAAGACAACACAATGGTGATGCTGTTTCCGGATTTTTCAGCTGAAGCACAACGCAAACGGAGAGGTGCGGAAGAAACTGCGGGAGAAAAATATCCAATATAGTATGTTATACCCCAGCAGGCTGCGTATTCAGCATCAGGGCGCAGTAAAAAAAATTGATACACCGCAGGATGCCTGTGACTGGCTGGACAGGAATCCGTAAGCAAGGTACAAGAGTTGGCCACATAATGTTTTTCTGCTGCACCGGTTGTGCCTTAATAGGCCTGAAGATTACTCTCTGTCTAGTTTGCCGGGGGAGGATTGAATAGCACTTTTCTGCAGCAGGATGGTCGTGCGTAGTGACTACAAATCCATTATTCATATTGTTGATTTCTGAAACGCCTTTATGTTCTAGTTCGGTGTGTTTGGCTGCTATAACCTGGCGCCACTAGATGGCGCCACAGTACTATCTATGCGTGTTTCAATCCTATTTCCTTCTTTTTTTTTTTTGCATATATATGCCCAATTTACATTGCAACATACTCCAACTTTACTGAATAACTGGGGCTCCTCGGAACAATTTATATTAGTCTTGTTGGACTATTTTGCGTCGGGAGACCTTCTAGCAACAAATTTTTCTTTTGCCCGTTTTGCAAGTTTGGGAGTGTAAGCTGCATACTGGATGATGGTATTTTTTGAAGTTTTGTTTTTACAGGTTCTTCTTTTTTTTTATTTTTTGCTAGTTAGTTCTGGTATGACAGCAGGGGGGGTATGTTATTGTATTGTTTGCAGGGGGGGGGGTTATTACTCAGTTCCCATTCCCCAACTAGTGAGGGTAAGCATTTATCTGGTGGAGATTGTATTCATTAAAGGGTTATATGTAACCCTAAAGCCCTGTACACACGATCAGTTTGACTGATGAAAACCGTCTGATGGATTGTTTTCATCAGACAAACCGATCGTGTATGGGACCCATCAGTCTTTTTTCCATCGGTTTTGAAAAATAGAACATGTTTTAAAATTATCTGATGGATAAAAAACCGATGGCAATTTCCGATCGTCTGTGGGGAAATCCATCAGATAAAAAACCCAAGCATGCTCAGAATCAAGTCGACACATGCTCAGTAGCATTGAATTTCATTTTTCTCAGCTCATCGGAGTGTTTTACGTCACCACGTTTGGAACGGTCGGTTTTTTGACTGATGGTGTGTGGGCAAGACTGATGGAAAACAGTTTCATCAGATTTCTGATGGACAAATCCATCAGACGAAAATCCATAGGATATCTGATCGTGTGTACAGGGCTTCAGACACGAATTCACCCTACTACTAATCATTTTGCAGGATTATGGCTAACACGATTAAGTTGCTGTCCTGGAACGTGAGAGGGCTAAATGGTAAATTCAAAAGGGCTGCAATGTTTCAATATTTGAAGGTGGTCAGGCCACATGTGGTCTTCCTGCAGGAGACTCACCTGGATGGTAGTAAAATTTTAGCTCTACGTAGATCATGGATTCAAAAGGCCTATCATGCCACATACTCCACCTTCGCAAGGGGGGTCTCAATATTGATCAGTAAAGCAGTTCCATGCACAATCCAACAGGTGATCTCTGATCCGGGGGGACGGTATGTGGCTTTGGTTATAGATATATGCAATTGTAAACTGCTTCTGGTTAATGTGTATGTTCCACCTCCTTTCACAGTACAATTTTTATGATTTAATGGTAAAGTTGGCCCCGCATATGCACCTCCCACTTCTGATGATGGGGGCTTTCAATGCCACGCTGGAGGCC
This sequence comes from Rana muscosa, assembly GCA_029206835.1. Taxonomy (NCBI): domain Eukaryota; kingdom Metazoa; phylum Chordata; class Amphibia; order Anura; family Ranidae; genus Rana; species Rana muscosa. The sequence goes on from CM055116.1 coordinate 591,498,277, forward strand.
AGGGATTCCTCCAACCCGGGAAGAGGGGGGTCAATTGATTTGAAGTCTTGGGCGGCAGTGGCAGATTTGACTGAGGTCTGGAGACTGAGGAATCCGGATGAGGTTTGTTATTCCCACCTCTCTCAGTCACATCACTCATCTGCCAGAATTGACCTGGCATTTGGTAATCACACAATGCTGTCTTATGTGAGGGGGATAGAATACATGGCAGGGGGCCTATCTGATCACAATCCCCTCAGTATCTCTCTGTGTTTGCTGACGGGGAGAGGGTCAAGGGGGTGGAGGCTTGCCCCGGGCTGGTTTCAGGAAGAACCGGTGTCTTCGCATCTTCTCGCCTCAACTACAGACTATTGGGCCACTAACACTGAGACAGCAGACCCTCCAGTTGTGTGGGACGCCTTTAAAGCAGTAATTCGGGGAGAATGCATAACGGCCATCAAAAGAGTGAGGGTTGATCAAAATGCAGAAATCCAGCAGTTACAGGATAAGGAAAGGGAGTGTGCAAAGGCGAATGCCACGGCTCCCTCAGATTCTGGCTACAATGCACTGCTGGAAGCCAGGAGGCACCTTTCCTTGCATTGTAATGATCTGGCACATACCGAGGCAAAACAATTGGCTAACTCTCTATTTGCAGAAGGGGATAAAAATGGGAGATTGCTGGCAAGACTGGTGGCAGATAACAACCAAATTACTCACATCCCAATAATCAAGGGCCACAATGGGGATTTACTTAAAGACCCCTCAGACATTTTAGCTGAATTTAAACAATACTTCTCAATGCTTTATGCGCTGGGTAGACAATATGATACGGAGGGTTTGGAGAACATGTTGGATGGCCTGACCCTCCCTAGATTATCTGAAGACGATAGACTCACATTAGACGCAGAAATTACGAAAAAAGGAAGTGACAGCGGCAATTTTTGCATTTCCACCTAATAAGGCCCCTGGTCCGGACGGGTTCCCAGCGGATTTTTATAAGGCGTATGTGGACCAACTGGCCCCAAGACTTACGACATTGCTAGCATACTGTTTACAACATAAGAGGTTACCAGACTCGATGTTAGACGCATATATGATCCTATTGCTTAAACCTGGTAAAGACCCTTTAGAATGCTCTTCATACCGACCCATTGCTCTGTTAAATATGGACCTTAAAATTCTGACTAAGGTCCTGGCAAGGCGATTGGCAGCGGTAGTCTCCTCTCTGGTTGATGTGGACCAGACGGGATTCATGCCGGGCAAATCAACAGATACCAACCTGAGGAGGCTGTTCACTCACTTACAACTTCCCAACTTGGACTCGTCCTATAGAATCATTGTCTCGATCGATATTGAGAAAGCCTTTGATTCAGTTGACTGGCACTTTATGCATGCAGTCCTTGAACGTATGGGGTTTGGCCCATGCTTTCGTCAGTGGATATCTCTCCTGTATAGTACACCGCGGACGGCCATCCGCACGGGTACGCACACATCTGAATATTTTACAGTAGGTAGGGGTACTCGTCAGGGGTGCCCTATATCGCCATTTTTGTTTGTACTCATGATGGAGCCGTTAGCGGTGGCATTGCGAGCGTCAACAAGGGTTAAAGAAATTCGGGTGGGCAATATAGATGAGGGCTTGGCATTATATGCCGATAACCTTTTGTTGTTTCTACAGGACCCTGCAGACTCACTGGTGGCAGCTCTAGATCTAATGGACACCTTTGCTGGTTACTCGGGTCTAAAAGTTAACTGGGCCAAGTCCTCCATTTTACCTTTGGATGATGGAGCCAGAGCTAGAGCAAATCCAAACTTGCCATTGAAATGGGTTACTCAGATTACCTATCGTGGAATAAAAGTGACAGCGAAGGTGTCGGATTACATGTACTTGAATTTAGAACCCCTCATAACTTTCTTTAAGCAAAAGACGCAAGTGTGGCAAAGGCTCCCGCTATCTCTGATGAGTAGGATTAATCTAATAAAAATTAAAATTCTCCCTGTTATTTTATATTTCTTGAGAAACGCTCCGGTCTGGCTACCGAAGTCCTTTTTCAAGAAACTGGATGGGATCACCAGTTAATTTCTGTGGGCCCCTAAAATGCCCAGAATAGGCCTGAAAGTGCTACAAGAACCATGGGGACAAGGAGGGTTGGCCCTGCCGGATTGGCGCAAGTATTATTTAGCAGGCCAATTCGTTTTTGTGAATAGATGGTTGGTATCAGATGAGGGTGACTCCGCAACAATTCTTGAGGCAGCTCACCTAGATTCCTACGAATTCCTTCATTTAACCATACACAGAGGTCTAAGAAGTGAGCTCCCTCTCACAGATTCTATGAAAGCCACTATAAAGGCATGGGAGGAGGCGGTGACATTGGCGTGCCCCAGTTTTTGGGGATTTTCTCCGATGTCCCCACTATGGATGAACCCCAAGCTCAAACACTTCTATGCCATGGAAGATTCAAGTGGGTGGGCGAGCAAGGGAATCAGACTATTAAGACATTATAAAAAGAAAAAAGAAATTGCGCTCAGGATTAGGGGGTGGCAACTACCTGGCTGACACCAGATTGCCTCAATTGCGATCTTATGTAGCTACTAACCTAATGAACATAAACAGTGGAACATAAATAAAAAAATAAATAGTAGCGCTAGACCCAATACACGACAACAAAAAAATATATAAATAATTAGATCGTGCTTAAATTCACCGCACATGGGTAGTGCATGAACCTATTAACTAATAAGTGATTGGTGAATAATCTTAACCTGATAATCAAATGAGGTGAAAATAAATATAAATGGTACAAAATATGATAAATGAATAAACATCTATTAAATGATGTCCAAATGTGACACACCAAGTCGTCAGTCCAAGTGTGCAAAAGAAACACAGTGTTGAAGTCCAAATAAATGCTCAAATGAAAAACACCCGCTGCTGACCTGTTTATGGTGGTGGATGTCACTCTTCAGACAACACGTTTGAATTTGTATCTGGATTTTTTCTGCACGGGTGTTTTTCATTTGAGCATTTATTTGGACTTCAACACTGTGTTTCTTTTGCACACTTGGACTGACGACTTGGTGTGTCACATTTGGACATCATTTAATAGATGTTTATTCATTTATCATATTTTGTACCATTTATATTTATTTTCACCTCATTTGATTATCAGGTTAAGATTATTCACCAATCACTTATTAGTTAATAGGTTCATGCACTACCCATGTGCGGTGAATTTAAGCACGATCTAATTATTTATATATTTTTTTGTTGTCGTGTATTGGGTCTAGCGCTACTATTTATTTTTTTATTAAAAGACATTACACGAGACGGTGAACTCTTGACATTCAATGACCTTAAGGCTAAACACGACCTTCATAAATCCCAGTTCTTCAGATACCTGCAGTTAAGACACGCCTTTCAGACGCAATTTAGGGAAGCAAGGGTTGAATCCTTCCCCTCCAGTCGGGAGGACACACTCATGATGGAGGATCTAGCAAAGACGTTATCAGTCACATATAAGGAACTGTTCAAAACTAGTCCCAAGGCTCTAACTAAATGTAGAGAAAGATGGGCAGCGGAGGTACCGGGCATACAGGGGGAGGAATGGGACGATATGTGGGAACAACCATTTCAGAATCTAGTGGCAGCAAGGGATAGGCTTATCCATTTTAAATTCTTGCATAGAATTTATTATACCCCCGCCAGACTAGCCTCAATATACCCACCCGTTTCATCGGAGTGCTGGCGGTGCTCTGCCGCATCGGCGGACGCCCACCATGTGTTCTGGAGCTGCCCCTTGGTTAGCCAATTCTGGTCTGGGGTCACCTCCTGTATAGCGGAGGTACTGCAGATTCCGGTGCCATTAACTATAGAGGTGTGTCTTCTGGGATTGGTGGACGAGGTGGTCCCATCAAGGACACACAGAACCTTACTTACAATACTATTATTTTATGGGAAAAAGGCCATACTACTAAAATGGAAAAAAATGGGGGCCCCTGAGATAACCTTTTGGAAAGGATTGGTGAATGCAATGCTTCCGCAATACAAAGCCACTTATAGAGCTAGAGGGTGCAGTAAAAAATTTGAAAAAGTATGGCGAGCATGGTATGAGTCTGATCAAACAGTATAATGGGTTAATCTTAAGCTACAAGGATGGGAGGGTCCGGTGTATAGCCAACATGTAGTATACCCTGGAGGAGGAGTACTAAAGGAATATATTTGGGTGATTAGAAATGTGATATGGCTTGTATCCCACAAATGAATCTAATTTTTGGTTGGAGGGAAGGGAACTGAGTAAGGGGAGGGGGAGGGGGGCAGGGGGGAGGTTATAATCATTGTAGCTGTCGGTTAGATGGCATAGTTAATGTTGTTGACTTACCGGCCATGTTGGCTGACTGGTTAATTTGGTGTTGTACCAAGCTATGTATGTGTTATGTGTAAAAAAAATTCAATAAAAAAAGAATAAAAAAAAAAAAAAAAAAACTATAACTTTTTACTATTGGTAAAAGTATAAAAGGTAATTTGTACACAATATCTTATGCAGATCCCTGCAGTATAGGTGCACACATTAAAAGGATATAACATTCAATAATGCAGTAACAATAAAATATCCCTGCTGCAGTTATCCTCCCTCGTGAGCCAAAATGGTCGCCCAGCAATGTCCTATACTACCCAGTCAGGCCTGACTATAACTTGGGGTATAGTTTGCAGAGGAATCTTCGCTAGCAACTCTCGGTGGTGCACATAAAGAAACAAACTGTAATCCAGTAAACGGGAGAGACTGGTAAACTCAGTTCAGCCGACAGTCTCTCCAAAGTATAACTGTGGTCAATGATGGGCCTAGGCAAAGTTACTTAGATGGAGCTCTGAGCTGGCGCTCTCTCACCCAGACCGGACCGACTCCTGTCCGGTACCTCCGCTACGGTGAGTTGCTTCACCGTGCCCACGATGCACCGGGTCTTCGGTCCTCCAGAAGATGGTGGCACCTCAGGTGGATCGGATGCTCCTCAGGCTCCTCGGTGGAACGGAAGGCTCTCTGGAACAAAGTGCGAGGCCCAGGCTTTAGGCCTTGCACGCGCAGCAGGTGATTGCAGGGATCCTCTTGCAGGGAGGGCGGCGTTCCAAGAGAAAAAGCAAGGCTCCTCCTTCCCCTTTTAAAGTCCACCCCAGCAGTCCTTGCGCGGGGAAATGCACCCTGGGTGCCTCAAAGCGTGCTGGGAACTGTAGTTTTCTGGGTGAAAATGATACACCGCTACACTAGTAATGGGGGTGATCAGCGATTTTTATCATGACTGCGACACATCGGACACTTTTGATTCTATTTTGGGACCACTGTCATTTATACAGCGATCGGTGCTATAAAAATGCACTGATTACTGTGTAAATGACACTGGCAGGGAAGGGGTTAACCACTAGGGGGCGAGGAAGGGGTTAAGTGTGTCCTAGGGAGTGAATCTAACTGTGTGGGGGCTGGGCTGCCTGTGACACGACACTGATCGCTGCTCCTGATGACAGGGAGCAGACGATCAGTGTCCTGTCACTAGGCAGAACAGGGAGATGCCTTGTTTACACAGGCATCCCCCCTTCTGCAGCTCTGTGACACGATCGCGGGACACCGGCGGACATCGAGTCCGCGGGCACGATCACGGAGCTCATTGTAGGGCCCCCGGCGGTAAAAAGTCAGCCGGGAAAACCGAGGGAAAACCAAGAACCTGGTAATGTAATAGTATTATTCCTGCGCTACCAAGTGTAAACAGAGAACTATGCAATGGAACTGCTGCAAGCACCGAAAGGGTCAGACCGTACCCAAAAACAGTGTGTGGGGGGGGGGGGGTCTGGTGCTGCGCTGTTCCCAGTGGGTGTGATACCACTAGGCTACGTGGGCGAAATAGGTATATAAAAGTACACTACTAGCATAAAAACTCATATAAATGCATAGCATGCTAATTAATAAACAAAGTGCAATGTGCATAAATAATAAATGTGTACTGGGTACAGCTGAGGCAATTGTACCCAATCAAGTGTGAAGACAACAATGCAAACAATGTGCAAAAACACAATACAATGTGCAAAGTGAGCAATAAGTAATAAATGAATAAATAAAATCTTCCAGTGCAAATGGCATAAATGAATCAAATACATATAAATAAATAAAATAAATGAATCTTCCTGAGTAAAGTGCAAGGTAATCTGTGTAAACAAAGTGACCAATGCTATATTCAAAGCTTTGTGCTAACTGTAATATAGTCCAACAAAAAAATCCAACAGTGCAGTGACCAATCAGTTCAAAAGTGCAATATGCAATCCAGTTGTGAGCAGACAGCAATAAATCATTACATTCTTGTGCAATTATGGTAATCCGGTGTACAAGTGACAGAGGGTGCTGGAGAGATGAAAATCTCTTTCTTCGTGCAATAAAACACTAGAGTGTGGGTGGCCTCTTACATTGCGGTAATGAGACAACCGCATATAGAATCAGCCTGAAGTAGTAGTTCCTCCCCTGGTCTCCTTATCACATAGTGTCAGGTCACCTGTGGCTAGAGTTGAGCGGACACCTGGATGTTCGGGTTCGACGGGTTCGGCCGAACTTCGGAAAAAAGTTCGGGTTCGGGACCGAACTTTAACCCGAACCCGAACCCCATTGAAGTCAATGGGGACCCGGACTTCTAAGGACTAAAAAGGCTCTAAAAAAGTAATGGAAAGGGCTAGAGGGCTGCAAATGGCAGCAAAATGTTGTTAAGAGAATGGCAAGTGCTCTGCAAACAAATGTGGATAGGGAAATAACTTAAAATAACTTAAAAAAAATAAAAAAATAAAAAAATATGCTGGAGGCCCCCTTTTCAGCAGAAGAGGTACGGGAAGTCATTAAGAACCTCAGAAACTCCACGGCACGATGCCACACATATGGTGGGAATGCCCCAGAATACGTCCTTTCTGGAATAAATTATTCAATTTAATGGATAAGCTAGTGGGAAAATAAAATACTTTGAAATAAAAATGTAGCGGGGTGCTATATTTAAGGGAAGTGTTTGAGTGGTAAATAGGCTCAAACACCCTAATTCTGTAGGATTCATGGACCATTTTGTCCTCGGGGGACAGTATTGGTGTGCAGTTCCCTGCGGCCTACAGGTGGCGCTGCCATTGTAGGCTAGGGTTGAACCGCCGATACAGTGCTGTGCCTTTTGTGTCCCCTCTTGGCAGTAGTACAGCGGGGCGGGGAACCTGCTGTGCATGCCGGGAGAGCATATAAAAGGGGCAGACCTTTGGCCTGGGGGCTGATGTCCAGTGGGGTCCACGCCCAGGTGCCTTCGGCCTGGGTGCATGTGTTCCTGTTCCATCTCGGGTACCTTTAGCCCGGGGTGAGGTACTATACTAGAGTTCCTGCTGCCCTGGGTATGGAGGCCTAGGTGCGGGAGTAAAGCCTGGAGTCCAGAGCCTTAGTCTGGAGTCCGCTAAGGGTTGAGGAGTCTTAGGGTGCTGCCTCGTGTAGGGGACCATGTTCCAGGGAAGGGAGGATCATTCTGATGGACCGATGCGGGAGTCACGGTGAAGGAAGGGTCTGTTGACTCCCTGGAGAGATGTCTTCCCCTTGATATGGGCTAGGTTCGTAGAAGGAGAAGCTCAAGGTCATCTTGACTGTATCAGAGGCCTTATTCACCCGGCCCGTGGCAGGGGCCTTATACACCCTGGTCTGTGGCAGAGACCAAAGTTCTCCAGGTCCGTGGCAGGGGCCTTGTACACCCGGTCTGTGGCAGAGACCAACCTCAAGGTCTGTGGCAGAGACCGTGCACCTAAAACTGTTTGAGAAACCTAAGCAGTGAAGTGAATGTGCTACGTTTGTGCCTGGACCTCCTCCACACCTTAAGCTGTCCTGTTTCTTTGCTCTAACCTTTTCTATCCAAGTAGAGTTTATTTTGCCATGAGAGAATAAGAGTTGTAATTTCAGCTGGTGTGGACATTGACTTTACTGGGAATTAAAGGACTTGCCTCTACCTACAGTAGAGGTGAGAATCATCCTCTGGAGGAGTTTTGACTCCGGCTGTGGACACGGCCCGTCAAGTACACCGCTCAACCTCTTTATATAGGAGGGTACGGGCTGGTGGTGCGGTGTGCCTTTCTCCCTCCTGCGAGGAGCCAACAACATAAAGGCAGGTAAGGGGGAAAGGATCTGTGCGCTACAAAAAAATAAAATAAAAATTATAATCTTGACCTAGGAGGACGTGGCCCTAAATGGCGTTTTTTGGAAGACCACAATACACCCACAGTACGTAACCGCTGAATCGCACAGCTACAGAACTGCAGAAAATGCTATTAAAAAAAAATGTTTTTTTTTCAGTATAGCACAGTAGAAGAAAACTATATATAAATTGTTTATTTCACACACCTCCACATATGTATAACACACTGCAAAATATTTTTTGTGGCCCTAAATGGCGTTTTTTGGAAGACCACAACACACCCACAGTACGTAACCGCTGAATTGCACAGCTATAGAACTGCAGAAAATGCTATTCAAAAACATTTTTTTTTTTTTTAGTATAGCACAGTAGAAGACAAATATATAGAAATGGTTTATTTCACACGCCTTCACATATGTATAACACACTGCAAAATATTTTTTTGTGGCCCTAAATGGGTCTTTTTGCAAGCGTACATTAATAAAGTGCACGAGCAAAATAAAATGCAAATTTTTTATTTTTTTTGCCCTTAATGGGTCTTTGGAAAAGAGCACAATAAAGTGCCCTTTTTTTGTCCTAAATGGATCTTTTTCCAAGAGCAGAATACACCCACAGTATGGAAACGGTGTATCTCTCAACGTAATATATGCAGTGCTGGTGCACTGAGCTTGCAGATAAAAGGTAGATTTTCTCTGACACTGGGCTCATAGCAGTGTAAAAAGACTGCTCTGCAACACAAACAGGTAAACCTATGCAGATCGCTGAGTTATATCTCTGAATCTGGACTCCTATTCCTATATAATATATCTCTCTCCCTAAAAGCAAAAAACAGGAACCTGGCCCTACACTACACTGTCTCTCTATCTTTTCCCTCAGATTCCAGAATCAGGACTAACTCATGTATTTTTCTATCTCTCCCTAAAAGCAGCAGCAGACAAGATCCTCTCCCTATCTATTCTGAAGCAGAGTGACGTGTGTGCTGTGTGCCTCTAGCTTATATAGAAGCTGGGTCACATGCTGCACTGACCAATCACAGCCATGCCATTAGTAGGAATGGCTATGATGGCTTCTAAGGGCACACCAGCTAATCAAAAGGTGATTGGCTGGCCCCTGAAGCATTTCTAACTGCGTAATTAGATTGCCGAACCCGAACCCGAACTTTTGCGCAAAGTCCGGGTTCGGGTTCGGGAAAAAGCTAAAGTTCGGTACGGACCCGAACTTTACAACTTTACAGTTCGGGTTCGCTCAACACTACCTGTGGCCAGATGACAGATGCACACTGTTGGGGGTCAGGAGTGCACCACAAGGTAGTGAACCCTATGGCTGACTGCTGCGGATGGGAAACTGGGTGGTTGTGAAAAGCGGGACCAGTGGAGCACAACAGGGATCCACAGGGAGCTAGAGCCCAAGATTCCCCAGGGCGCGGAGTCTAAGATCCAGCAGGTTTTTACCAGAGCCTCTAGTGGTGAGGATGGCCTACGCTGCAGCTGGGTCCAGGTCGCGGCCCCCAGAGTCCCCTAGCTCACGCTCCGTAGAGTAAAGAGGATAGAGGGGAATCAGCAGCACAGGATACAAGAATAGTGAGGGGAAAAGCCAAGGTCAGGGCAACAAGCAGACAAGGATAAACAAAGGACAAGCCGAAGGTCAAGGTCACTAGCAGACAGGGATAGTCGGGAACAAGCCAAAATCGTAACACAGAGACAGACGAAGCACACGGCAGGCAGGAACCCAAACACACAATGCTTAACAAACACGTTGATCAGCAAGGCAGACTTGCAGTGCACAGGTTATTATAGAGTTCTGTGATAGGGCCTGGGGTGGAGCCAGGCTGAGAGGAGAGATTATAAAAGCAGCCAGGTGAGAGAGTCTGGCCTCTAAGGTGAACACCAGAGGAGGAAGGTAATTTGGCAGACAAACATTACTGCATATCCATGACAGTACCCTCCCTCTTACGAGGCCTCCCCCTTCCCCGCCTGGGCCCGGGTTTAGAGGGAAATTTCAGATGAAACTTCTTTAACAGACGAGGTGCAAAGACCTCAGATGCAGTGATCCAAGACCTCTCCTCAGGACCAAACCCTTTTCAATGAACGAGGTACTGAAGAACGCATCTACAGAGTCGGGTGTCCAGAATTTGACTGACCTCGTACTCCTGATTATCCTCAGGACAGGACAGAACTTATTGAGGACTAAAGGCTTCAGAAGGGCAACATGGAAGGAATTAGCGATTTTAAGGCTTTTAGGAATCCGGAGTTTGAAACAAACCGGATTCAGTTTAGTAGTTATAGTGTACGGACCAATGAATCGTGGAGCAAACTTCAGAGAAGGAACTCGGAGCTTGATGTTCCTGGTGGAGAGCCAGACTTTGTCCCCTGGCTGAAGAGAAGGCGGTTTACGCCTGCAGCGGTCGGCAAAGCCTTTGAATTTGTCTTCAGCTGCCCAGAGGGAATCATGAACGTCACCCCAAACAGAATTGAGAGACTCCTGAGCTGAAGTCAAAGCTGGAATATCTGGAGAACAGGTCATGAGAAGAGGAAGTTGAGGGTGTTTTCCATAAACTGTGAAAAAGGGTGTCTTCTGCGAACTGGTATTTACATGATTGTTATGAGAGAATTCTGCCCACGGGAGTAGAGAGTAGGGATGAGCCGAACACCCCCGGGTTCGGTTCGCACCAGAACCCGCGAACGGACCGAAAGTTCGCACGAACATTAGAACCCTATTAAATACAATGGATGCGAACGTTCGAAATCTAAAGTGCTAATTATAACGGCTAATATGCAAGTTATTGTCCTAAAAAGGGTTTGGGAACCCGGGTTCTGCCCCAGGGGACATGTATCAATGCAAAACGAAGTTTTAAAAACGGCCGTTTTTCGGGAGCAGTCATTTTAATGATGCATAAAGTGAAAAAAAAAGTGTCAAATATTCCTTTAAATATCGTACCTGGGGGGTGTCTAAAGTATGCCTGTGAAGTGCCACGTGTTTCCCGTGTTTAGAACTGTCCCTGCACAAAATGACATTTCTAAAGGAAAAAAAGCCATTTAAAACTGCTTGCGGCTTTAATGTCATGTCTTGTCCTGGCAATATGGATGAAAATCTTTGAGAAAAATGGCATGGCTACCCCATCACCCCTCCCGCTACCCCAGACCGTTACCAGACCCTTTGGGTCTTGTATGGATATTAAGGGGAACCCTGCACACAAAATAAAAAAGGCCCTATATACTCTGAACAGCAGTATACAGGCGGTGCAAACAAGACAGGGACTGTAGGTTTGTTCTTAAGTAAAATCTGTTTTTTAATTTTGAACAGGTACATTGTTTAAGTGTAGCTCCAGCCAAAAAAATCTATTTTTAAGCTTTTTGGAAAACATAGGGAAGGGTTATCACCCCTGTAACATTTGTTTTGCTGTCTGTGCCCCTGTTCAGAACATTTCACCTCACTTTCCGTCCTAATGACAAATGTTTTTGAAAAGTGGGGTTTTTATTGAAACAAGGATTGGTGATAAAGCATCAGTAGAGAGGAGACACCTTTTCCCATATTAACTCTTACAGGAGAGAATTTCCCTTCCTAGGGGTAGATTTCCTCTCACTTCCTATTGTATTCTTCCGTTTGCAAGTAGGAGTCGTTTGTAAGTTGGATGTTTGAAAGTAGGGGCCTGCCGTATATACTCTGCTGAAATTTGCCCCTTACATGTTGGTGTTGCCACAACACTGTGAGCCCTCACAGTTACTCTTGGTGGGCGCTGGAACGCCCTGCCGTGAACTATTATATCAGGAATTGTAATTACATGCCATTGTTGAACAGTGGTAGGAAAAATTGGGCCTTTGGTGGTGGTGCTGGTGCCACAACACTGTAAGCCCTCACAGTAACTCTTGGTGGGCGCATGAATGGGCCCTGCTGTGAATTATTAGATCAAGAATTGTAATTGCATGCCCCTGTTGAACAGGGGCTGAAAAATTGGGCCTTTGGTGGTGGTGGTGTTGTCACAACACTGTAAGCCCTCACAGTTACTCTTGGTGGGCGCAGGAATGGGCCCTGCTGTGAATTATTCGATCAATAAATGTAATTACATGCCCCTGTAGAACAGCAATAAAACCAGATGAAATGGAAATCAGCAATAAGGGGTAGCTTCAGGTGTATACTGTGCAGGAGGCACACTACACCAACTGTAACTGCTGCAGATGCCTGCCTGTGTTACACAACAGGAAAACACAGCAATAAGGGCTAGCTTCTGGTGTATATTTTGCAAGAAGCACACTACGCCCGCTGTAAGTGCTGCAGATGCCTGTTAGTGTAACACAAAAGAAAAAAAACTACGAGCAATAAGGCCCCTTTCACACTGGGGCGGGCAGGTGCAGTGGCGGTATAGCGGTGCGATTTTCAGCGCCGCTATACCGTCGTTATTACCGCGGTATACGACCACTAGCGGGGTGAATTTAACCCCCGCTAGCGGCCGAAAAAGGGTTAATTCCCCCACGTTTGCGGGCGGTATTACCGCGGTGTCCCATTGATTTCAATGGGCAGCCGCGGTAAAGGAGCGGTGAACACACCGCTCCTTCACCGCTGTAAAGATGCGGCTAGCAGGAAAAAATCGTGCCCTGCAGTCTTCAGTGAGAAAGCCGAGGGCTTTCACATTGAAGCGGTGCGCTAGCGGGACCGCTCCAAAAGTCCTGCTAGCCGCATCTTTACAGCGGTGAAGGAGCGGTGTGTTCACCGCTCCTTTACCGCGGCTGCCCATTGAAATCAATGGGACACCGCGGTAATACCGCCCGCAAACCGCGGCAATAGCCGCGGTTTGCGGGCGGTATTAACCCTTTTTCGTCCGCTAGCGGGGGTTAAATTCACCCCGCTAGCAGGCGCATACCGCGGTAATATTGACGGTATAGCGGCGCTGAAAATCGCGCCGCTATTCCGCCACCGCACCTGCCCGCCCCAGTGTGAAAGGGGCCTAAGGGGTAGCTTCAGGTGTATAATGTGCAGGAGGCTTAGCAAAAATATCACTGACACTGTCCCTACCTATCCTTCCCTCTCCCTACACACAAGGTTTAGCAGAATATCACTGACACTGTCCCTACCTATCCTTCTCTCTCTCTACACACAAGGTTTAGCAGAATATCACTGACACTGTCCCTACCTATCCTTCTCTCTCCCTACACACAAGGTTTAGCAGAATATCACTGACACTGTCCCTACCTATCCTTCTCTCTCCCTACACACAAGGTTTAGCAGAATATCACTGACACTGTCCCTACCTATCCTTCTCTCTCCCTACACACAAGGTGACACTGTCCCTACCTATCCTTCTCTCTCCCTACACACAATTTCACTAACACTGTCCCTGCCTATGTATATCTTTCCCTACACGCCGGAAAACACACTACACAAGGCCGCTGCGCTGGCGGCCTTTTATAGTGTGGGGCGTGTACTAAACCCCCCTCAGCTACAATTGGCCACAGGCATCCTGCCTGTGGCCAATTATGGCTCTCCTCGCTGCCGGCGCTGTGATTGGCCAAGCATGCGGGGTCACAGTGCATGCTTGGCCAATCACAGCGCCGGGATTTTGGGTCGTTCGCGTCACTCGAATTTGATGCGAACGACCCAAAACGTTCGATCTTCGTCGAACGATCGAACAGCCGATGTTCGAGTCGAACGTATGTTCGACTCGAACGCGGAGCTCATCCCTAGTAGAGAGCACCAATCTTCATGATGAGCAGAGACTAAGGTGCGAAGGTAGACCTCTAACTCCTGATTAACCCTCTCAGTTTGTCCATTGGATTGAGGATGGTAAGAAGAGGAAAAATCCAAGATAATATTGAGGGATTTGCAAAAGGCTCTCCAAAAACGAGACGTAAATTGAACACCCCTGTCGGAAACAATATGAGAAGGAACCCCATGGAGACGGTAAATTTCTCGAATAAAAATGGGAACCAAGGCAGGAGCAGAAGGAAGGCCAGGAAGAGGAACAAAATGAGCCATCTTGGAGAACCGATCGATTACCACCCAAATTACCGTATTATTCTCAGACAGTGGGAGATATGAGCCCAGGGCTCCTTAGGAATGGGCAAGGGCATGAGGAGACCAGCAGGAGCTTATGTGGAGGATTTAGACTAAGCACAGACATGACAAGCCTTAACGTAATCTTTGACATCTGAGCAGAGATTAGGCCACCAGTAGTGATGACTGATGAGTAAGAAGGATTGAAGGAATCCAGGATGACCTGCCACCTTGGAATCATGTCCCCCAACGAAGGATCTTAGCTCTTAGCTCAGTGGGGACAAAGGTCTTACCAGGAGGAATTTTTGACTTCAGGGTGGTAGAATGGGTAACAATGCACGAGTTTGGAATGATCGGCTCAGGTTCAGGGGTGGACTCCTCGTCCAAAGTGTCAAATGACCTAGAGAGCGCATCAGCCCGACCGTTGCAGGAACCAGGTTTGTACGTAATCGTGAAAATAAAACGGGAAAAGAAGAGACTCCACCTGGCCTGTCTGGAATTCAGACATTTAGCATTCTGTAGATACTGTAAATTCTTGTGATCAGTAAAGATCGTTATGGAGTGAGGGGAACCCTCCAAGAGATGACACCACTCCTCTAACGCCAATTTAATTGCGAGAAGTTCCCAATCACCGATGGCATAATTCCTCTCTGCCTGAGAATTTTTTTTGGAGAAGAACGCACATGGTTTACGTCTCTTCTCAAAGAATTGAAGAAGCACAGCTCCCACCCCCATTGAGGAAGCGCCCACTTCAATAAAAAATGCATCCCCAGGATTTGGTCTCCTCAAGAGAGGTCCAGAAACAAAGGCCTGTTTCAGGTCGTGAAACGCAGAGACAGCTTCGGGAGGCCAGTCTTTGGCATTCGCACCCTTCTTGGTCAAAGCGATAATAGGCGCGGCAATGGAAGAGTAATTCCTTATGAACTGCCTATAATAATTTGTGAAGCCAAGAAAGCGCTGTGTGGCCTTGAGACTAGCAGGAAGAGGCCAGTTTGTAATATCCAAGACTTTCCCAGGATCCATACGAAGACCCAAACTTGAGACAAAGCACCCCAGAAACAGGACCTCAGAACATTCAAAGGAACATTTCTCCAACTTGGCATAGAGATTATTCTCTCCAAGACGCTGAAGTACAGTGCAGACATGGTTTCTGTGGACAAGCAGATTTTCCGAAAAGATCAGAATGTCATCCAGATAGATGACAATAAACTGGTACAGCAGATCCCTGAAGATTTAATTGACAACGTTTTGAAACACGGCTGGGGCATTACACAAACCAAAAGGCATAACCAGGTATTCGTAATGCCCGCCTCTAGTGTTAAATGCAGTCTTCCATTCGTCACCCTCCCATATTCGAATGAGATTGTACGCACCTCTGAGATCCAACTTGGTGAAAATGGAGGCACCCTTCAACCTATCGAATAGCTCAGATATTAAGGGTAAGGGGTATAGATTTTTGATAGTAACCGTGTTTAAACCTCGATAGTCGATGTAGGTCTTAAGGTACCATCTTTTTTGGCAACGAAAAAGAACCCTGCCCCTGCAGGCAATGAGGATTTCCGGATGAAACCTCTCTCTAGATTCTCTGCGACATACCCAGACATGGCCTGGGTCTCTGGGATGGACAGAGGGTAGGTACGACCCCTGGGCAGAGTTGCTCCGGGGACAAGGTCAATAGCACTGTGGGGAGGAAGCACCTCAGCTGATTTCTTACAGAACACATCCCGGTAATCGCTGTATGCAGCGGGAAGATCAGAAGATACAGAAGTGGTAGCAACCGGAAGTCTCTCCTTGGGGGCCACCTTGAGAAGACATGACGAGAAACATGAGGAACCCCAAGCCAGGATCTGCCCAGAGACTCTGTCCACATGTGGAGAGTGGAGCTATAGCCAAGGAAGGCCCAATACAATGGGGGTAGAGGCCTTGGGTAGAATGAGAAAGGATATCCACTCCTGGTGGCGAATCCCTACCGACATCCTAATAGGTAGCGTCTGGAAGCGAATAGGGCCCCCTGGGAGAACAGTGCCATCAATTGCCGAGACTACCAATGGCGTAGTGAGAGGTGAAAGGGTAAGCTTCATAGAAGAAGCAGTTCTCCAATCCATAAAATTGCCGGCAGCCCCGGAATCCAGATATGCAAGGGTTGATATTGAGGAGAAGTGCCTACATGAAGGAACACCGGCAGGAGAAGACGAGAAGGTGATGTTTCTGGGTCCAATACTCCACCTTCCAAATGTATTAGACCCGAGTGTTTCCCGGACGAAGCGAGCAGGAGTCAGGAAAATGACCCTTGCCCCCACAATAGAGACACAAGCACAGAGTTCTGCACCTAGCACGTTCTTCGGGGGTTAGTCTGGTCCAGCCCAGCTGCATAGGTTCCTTGGCAGGCAGAAGATGCTCCACGGGATGAAGGGAGGGGAGCTCAGGCTGGCTAGGGCCCAGGGGGTGCTGGCGTCCCTTTTCTAGGGACCTCTCCTGAAAACGAATGTCGATCTGATTGCACAAAGAAATTACATCGTCCAGACCGACGGGGATGGCTCTTCCCGCTAATTCGTCTTTCACTCGGTCAGAGAGGCCATGTAAAAAGGTAGCGACCAGGGCCTCATTGTTCCAGCTCAATTCAGCTGTGTGGATACGGAACTGAAGAGCATATTGTCCCACTGAACAAGATTCTTGGCAAAGACGTAAGAGAGCACTAGCCGCTAAAGAAGCCCGAGCCGGCTCCTAGAAGATGTTACAAAAGAGCTTCAAGAAGTCGGACAGGCTGGAAACCACAGGATCATTCTTCTCCCACAGGGGGGCAGCCCAGGCTAAAGCTTCACCGGAGAGGAGGGAAATTATATAGGCTACCTTAGCCCGATCAGACAGGAAGTTTTGAGGCTGAAGCTCAAAATGAATCGTGCATTGGCTGAGAAACCCCCTGCAGGCCTTGGAGTCCCCAGAGAAACGGAACGGAGCTGGCAGTTGTAGTGAGTGTGTGGCTGCGACTGGTGCGATAGGTGCAGCCGCTGGTTGTACTAGAGGTTGCGGATTTGGGGTTCCCAAGGAGGCCTGGAGCTGCTCGAAGTGGGAAGCCAGATCCTGGAGGAATCGCATCACCTGAGTCTGATTCGATTCCTGGGTCTCAAGTCTGCGGACTATGCCCTGCAATGGATCATCTGCGGAGAGCGGCACATCAGCCGGGTCCATGGCTGATCAAACTGTCAGGTCACCTGTGGCCAGATGACAGATGCACACCGTTGGGGGTCAGGAGTGCACCACAAGGTAGTGAACCCTATGGCTGACTGCTGCGGATGGGAAACTGGGTGGTTGTGGAAAGCGGGACCAGTGGAGCACAACAGGGATCCACAGGGAGCTAGAGCCCAAGATTCCCCAGGGTGCGGAGTCTAAGATCCAGCAGGTTTTCACCAGAGCCTCTAGTGGTGAGGATGGCCTACGTTGCAGCTGGGTCCAGGTCGCGGTCCCCAGAGTCCCCTAGCTCACGCTCCGTAGGGTAAAGAGGATAGAGGGGAATCAGCAGCACAGGATACAAGAACAGTGAGGGGAGAAGCCAAGGTCAGGGCAACAAGCAGACAAGGATGAACGAAGGACAAGCCGAAGGTCAAGGTCACAAGCAGACAGGGATAGTCAGGAACAAGCCAAAATCGTAACACAGAGACAGACGTAGCACACAGCAGGCAGGAACCCAAACACGCAATGCTTAACAAACACGTTGATCAGCAAGGCAGACTTGCAGTGCACAGGTTAATATAGAGTTCTGTGATAGGGCCTGGGGTGGAGCCAGGCTGGGAGGAGAGATTATAAAAGCAGCCAGGTGAGAGAGTCTGGCCTCTAAGGTGAACACCAGAGGAGGAAGGTAAGATGGCAGACAAACATTACTGCATATCCATGACACATATGTTATACACTTGGTCTTTGTCTCTCAGCAGCAGGGAGAGTCTGAAAGAAAGAGTAAGAAAGAAAGAAAGAAAGAAAGAGGGTAGTACGTTTTTAAAATATGCGTAAAATATGCGTAATTTATTGGTAAAATAGTATAAGGGTACTCACATAAATTGAATAATGAATGTGCTTATCTCCTATGAGCAGCGAGCTCGTTCGCAAACGTCAAATGGAGTGCCTTTCCGTCCCTACGCGTGACGTCACACCACACGTGACTTCATCAGGGGAACCTGCTCGACAGCTTTTTCCCCCTACACAGGACCGGTTTTCCTGGCAGGAAAACTGCCATGAGAGCTTTGGTTGGGAATCCCACTGCTCCATCGCAGTGTTTCCCATAGGAAAACTGCCGGGAAAAAGACCGCCAGGAATCCCGGCAGGAAAAAAGAAAACATGTTCTAATTTTTCCCGCCGGGATTCCCAGCGGTTTTCCTGTCGGGAAGACTGCGATGGAGCATACACACGGCCAAGAAAAACCGGTCGTGTGTACGAGTCATTAGAGCAGGATAATGTTAGCACTGAATGTAATTGGCACACTATACATTTAATAGAACTGTCTGGAGTTGGCAAAACTGCACATACAGGATAATTACAAATTCTCCCATCATAACATGAGTGTAGATATTATGATGTTTTTTTTTTCCCCCCTGTCATATTGTCATGCATGCACATTTTTATTTAAATGCAGTCACTTTTTAAATGAAAAAAAAAATGTTTGGTTAACCCACATACATTTAAGGAAAAACTATACAATACATGCACTCTAAATGAAGAATGATTCCACATGTGCACAATACAATCACTGTCAGGGTCACCTGTGGCCAGGTGACAGATGCACACCGTAGGGGGACAGGAGTGCACCGCGAGGTAGTGAACCCTATGGCTGGCTTCTGCGGATAGGAAACTGGGTGGTTGTGGAAAGCGGGACCAGAGGAGCACAACCGGGATCCAAACGGAAGCTAGAGCCAAGATTCCCCAGGGCGCGGAGTCTAAGACCCAGCTGGTCTTCTCCAGGGCCTCTAGTGGTGAGGATGTTAGCTGCAGGCTGGGACCAGGTCGCGGCCCCTGGAGTTTCCTAGCTCACGCCCCGTAGGATAAGGGGAAAAGAGGGGAAGCAGCAGCACACGAAAAGAGAGAACCGAATAACAAGCTGAAGGTCAGGGGCCACAAGCAGACAAGGATAACGAAGAACGAGCCGAAGGTCAAGGGTCACGAGCAGACAGGGATAGTCGGGGACAAGCCAATAACGTAACAGAGAGACAGACGTAGCACACGGCAGGCAGGAACCCAAACACACAATGCCTAACAAACACGTTGATCAGCAAAGCAGGCTTGCAGTGCACAGGTTAATATAGTGTTCTGTGATAGGGCCTGGGGTGGAGTCAGGCTGGGAGGAGATTATAAAGGAAGCCAGGTGAAGGAGGTCTGGTCTCTAGATGAACACATGAGGAGGAAGGTAAGATGGCAGACAGACATTAATGCATATCCATGACAGTACCCTCCCTCTTACGAGGCCTCCCCCTTCCCCGCCTGGGCCCAGGTTTAGAGGGAAACTTCAGATGAAACTCCTTTAACAGACGAGGTGCAAAGACCTCAGATGCAGTGATCCAAGACCTCTCCTCAGGACCAAACCCTTTCCAATGAACGAGGTACTGAAGAACGCCTTTACAGAGTCGGGAGTCCAGAATTTGACTGATCTCGTACTCCTGATTATCCTCAGAGACAGGCGCCACGGTAGGGAGAGGACGAGAGAATTTATTGAGGACTAAAGGCTTTAGAAGAGCAACATGAAAGGAGTTAGTGATTTTAAGGCTCTTAGGAATCTGGAGTTTGAAACAAACCGGATTCAGTTTAGCAGTTACCGTGTATGGACCGATGAATCGTGGAGCAAACTTCAGAGAAGGAACTCGGAGCTTGATGTTCCTGGTAGAGAGCCAGACTTTGTCCCCTGGCTGAAGAGAAGGCGGTTTACGCCTGCAGCGGTCGGCAAAGCCTTTGAATTTTTCAGCAGCTGCCCGGAGGGAATCATGAACGTGACCCCAAACGGAATTGAGAGACTCCTGAACCGAAGCCAAAGCTGGAATGTCTGGAGAACAGATCATGGGAAGAGGAAGTTGAGGGTGTTTTCCATAAACTGTGAAAAAGGGTGTCTTCTGCGAACTGGTATTAACATGATTGTTATGGGAGAATTCTGCCCACGGGAGTAGAGAGGACCAATCGTCATGGTGAGAAGACACAAAGGTGCGAAGAAAGACCTCTAACTCCTGATTAACCCTCTCAGTCTGTCCACTGGATTGGGGATGGTAAGAAGAAGAAAAATCCAAGACAATATTGAGGGATTTGCAAAAGGCTCTCCAAAAACGAGACGTGAATTGGACTCCCCTGTCGGAAACAATATGAGAAGGGACCCCATGTAGGCGGAGAATTTCCCGAATGAAAATGGGAACCAAGGCAGGGGCAGAAGGAAGACCAGGAAGAGGAATAAAATGAGCCATCTTGGAGAATCGATCGATTACCACCCAAATGACAGTATTATTCTCAGACAGTGGGAGATCGGTGATAAAATCCATGGCAATATGGGCCCAGGGTTCCTTAGGAATGGGCAAGGGCATGAGGAGACCAGCAGGAGCTTGTGTGGAGGATTTGGACTGAGCACAGACATGACAAGCTTTAACGTAGTCTTTGACGTCTGAGCGGAGATTAGGCCACCAGTAGTGACGACTGATGAGTAGGAAGGATCGGAGGAATCCAGAATGCCCTGCCACCTTGGAATCATGTCCCCAACGAAGGATCTTAGCTCTTAGCTCAGTGGGGACAAAGGTCTTACCAGGCGGAATTTTTGACTTCAGGGTGGTAGAGTGGGCAACAATGCATGAGGTGTGAATGATCGGCTCAGGTTCAGGGGCGGACTCCTCGTCCAAAGTGTCAAATGACCTAGAGAGCGCATCAGCCTGACCGTTGCAGGAACCAGGTTTGTAGGTAATCGTGAAATTAAAACGGGCAAAGAAGAGACTCCACCTGGCCTGTCTAGGATTCAGACGTTTAGCATTCTGTAGATACTGTAAATTCTTGTGATCGGTAAAGATCGTTATGGAGTGAGGGTAACCCTCCAAGAGATGACGCCACTCCTCTAACGCCAATTTAATTGCGAGAAGTTCCCGATCACCGATGGCATAATTCCTCTCTGCCTGAGAATTTTTTTTGGAGAAGAACGCACATGGTTGGCGTCTCTTCTCAAAGATTTGAAGAAGCACAGCTCCCACCCCCATTGAGGAAGCGTCCACTTCAATAAAAAATGCATTCCCAGGATTTGGTCTCCTCAAGAGGGGGCCAGAAACAAAGGCCTGTTTCAGGTTGTGAAATGCAGAGACAGCTTCGGGAGGCCAGTCTCTGGCATTCACACCCTTCTTGGTCAAAGCGATAATAGGCGCGGCAATGGAAGAGTAATTCCTTATGAACTTCCTATAATAATTAGTGAAGCCAAGAAAGCGCTGTGTGGCCTTGAGGCTAGCAGGAAGAGGCCAGTTGGTGATAGCCAAGACCTTCCCAGGATCCATACGAAGACCCGAACATGAGACGAAGCACCCCAAAAACAGGACCTCAGAACATTCAAAGGAACATTTCTCCAGCTTGGCATAGAGATTGTTCTCTCTAAGACGTTGAAGTACAGTGCGGACATGGTTTCTGTGGACGAGCAGATTTTCAGAAAAGATCAGAATGTCATCCAGATAGATGACAACAAACTGGTACAGCAGATCTCTGAAGATTTCATTGACAAAGTTTTGAAACACGGCTGGAGCATTACACAGACCAAAAGGCATCACCAGATATTCGTAATGCCCGTCTCTAGTGTTGAATGCAGTCTTCCATTCGTCACCCTCCCGTATTCGAATGAGATTGTACGCGCCTCTGAGATCCAACTTGGTGAAAATGGAGGCACCCTTCAACCTATCGAATAGCTCAGATATTAAGGGTAAGGGGTATCGATTTTTAATAGTAACCGCATTTAAACCCCGATAATCGATGCAGGGTCTTAAGGTACCATCCTTTTTGGCAACAAAAAAGAACCCTGCCCCTGCAGGCAATGAGGATTTCCGGATGAAACCTCTCTCCAGATTCTCTGCAACATACTCCGACATGGCCTGGGTCTCTGGGATGGACAGAGGGTAGGTACGACCCCTGGGTAGAGTTGCTCCGGGGACAAGATCAATAGCACAGTCAAAAGACCTGTGGGGAGGAAGCACCTCAGCTGATTTCTTACAGAACACATCCCGGTAATCGCTGTATGCAGCAGGAAGATCAGAAGAAACAGAAGTGGCAGCAACCGGAAGACTCTCCTTGGGGGTCACCTTGAGAAGACACGACGAGAAACATGAGGAACCCCAGGCCAGGATCTGCCCAGAGACCCAGTCCACATGTGGAGAGTGGAGCTGTAGCCAAGGGAGGCCCAATACAACTGGGGTAGAGGCCTTGGGTAGAATAAGAAAGGATATCCACTCCTGGTGGAGAATCCCTACCGACATCCTAATAGGTAGCGTCTGGAAGCGAATAGGGCCCCCTGGGAGAACAGTGCCATCAATTGCCGAGACTACCAATGGGGTAGTGAGAGGTGAAAGGGTAAGCTTCATAGAAGAAGCAGTTCTCCAATCCATAAAATTGCCGGCAGCCCCGGAATCCAGGTATGCAAGGGTTGACTGAGGAGAAGTGCCTACATGAAGGAACACCGGCAAGAGCAGGCGAGAAGGTGATGTTTCTGGGTCCAATACTCCACCTTCCAAATGTATTAGACCCGAGCGTTTCCCGGACGAAGCGAGCAGGAGTCACGAAAATGACCCTTGCCCCCACAATAGAGGCACAAGCCCAGAGTTCTGTGCCTAGCACGTTCTTCGGGGGTTAGTCTGGTCCGGCCCAGCTGCATAGGTTCTTCAGCAGGTAGAGGATGCTCCACGGAATGAAGGGAGGGGAGCTCAGACTGGCTAGGACCCAGAGAGTGCTGGCGTCTTTTTTCTAAGGACCTCTCTTGAAAACGAATGTCGATCTGGTTGCATAATGAAATTACATCGTCCAGACCGACGGGAATGGCTCTTCCCGCTAATTCGTCTTTCACTCGGTCAGAGAGGCCATGTAAAAAGGTAGCGACCAGGGCCTCATTATTCCAGCTCAATTCAGCTGTGTGGATACGGAACTGAAGAGCATATTGCCCCACTGAACTAGATTCTTGGCGAAGACGTAAGACAGCACTAGCTGCTGAAGAAGCCCGAGCCGGCTCTTCGAAGATGTTACGGAAGAGCTTCAAGAAATCAGACAGACTGGAA
Organism: Rana muscosa; assembly: GCA_029206835.1. Taxonomy (NCBI): domain Eukaryota; kingdom Metazoa; phylum Chordata; class Amphibia; order Anura; family Ranidae; genus Rana; species Rana muscosa. The sequence goes on from CM055116.1 coordinate 591,521,673, forward strand.
ACCACCGGATCGTTCCTCTCCCACAGGGGGGCAGCCCAGGCCAAAGCTTCACCGGAGAGGAGGGAAATGATATAGGCTACCTTAGCCCGGTCAGACAGGAAGCTTTGAGGCTGAAGCTCAAAATGAATTGTGCATTGGCTGAGAAACCCCCTGCAGGCCTTGGAGTCCCCAGAGAAACGGGACGGAGCTGGCAATCTTAGTGAGTGTGAGGCTGCGACTGGTGCGATAGGTACAGCCGCTGGTTGTACTTGGGGTTGCGGATTCGGGGTTTCCAAGGAGACCTGAAGCTGCTCGAATCGAGAAGCCAGATCCTGGAGGAATCGCATCACCTGAGTCTGATTTGATTCCTGGGTCTCAAGTCTGCGAACTATGCCCTGCAATGGATCATCCGCGGGGAGCGGGATGTCAGCCGGGTTCATGGCTGATCAAACTGTCAGGGTCACCTGTGGCCAGGTGACAGATGCACACCGTAGGGGGACAGGAGTGCACCGCAAGGTAGTGAACCCTATGGCTGGCTTCTGCGGATAGGAAACTGGGTGGTTGTGGAAAGCGGGACCAGAGGAGCACAACCGGGATCCAAACGGAAGCTAGAGCCAAGATTCCCCAGGGCACGGAGTCTAAGACCCAGCTGGTCTTCTCCAGGGCCTCTAGTGGTGAGGATGTTAGCTGCAGGCTGGGACCAGGTCGCGGCCCCTGGAGTTTCCTAGCTCACGCCCCATAGGATAAGGGGAAAAGAGGGGAAGCAGCAGCACACGATAAGAGAGAACCGAATAACAAGCTGAAGGTCAGGGGCCACAAGCAGACAAGGATAACGAAGAACGAGCCGAAGGTCAAGGGTCACGAGCAGACAGGGATAGTCGGGGACAAGCCAATAACGTAACAGAGAGACAGACGTAGCACACGGCAGGCAGGAACCCAAACACACAATGCCTAACAAACACGTTGATCAGCAAAGCAGGCTTGCAGTGCACAGGTTAATATAGTGTTCTGTGATAGGGCCTGGGGTGGAGTCAGGCTGGGAGGAGATTATAAAGGAAGCCAGGTGAAGGAGGTCTGGTCTCTAGATGAACACATGAGGAGGAAGGTAAGATGGCAGACAGACATTAATGCATATCCATGACAATCACCACTTAATTTCTGATTGGATTAAATAGACAAATCATTGCATGATGTTGAAAATGTTTTGCTGTGTCTCAAAATTGTAATGTTTGTGGCATACTGTTTGTGGCATACTGTACAGTATGCCACAAACATTACAATTTTGAGACACAGCAAAACATTTTCAACATCATGCAATGATTTGTCTATTTAATCCAATCAGAAATTATGACTACCTAACGTGCTCATGTACTCAGACTATGGAAATTAAAGTGTTTACATATTCTTGACAAGCAGAAAAAGAGCTTGATAACAATCCATGCTGCCCTCTCTAGCTGCTTTTACTGTGAAGTAATTAATTCTCAAAAATATTCAAAGAGCACAACAAGGAATCTAAAGTGAGTTTGAGTGGTTTTCTAACAGCTGCTGTTAAGCTGGCCATACACCATACAATTTTCTTATTCAATTTTCCTTAGATTTACCTTCAACTGTGTAGTGCAAGGGCCTGCCTGATTGCATACAGTGCAAGGGCCTGCCTGATTGCATACACTACCCCCGTAGGGGATGCTGGTTTGATTTTGAGTCTGTCAACCCCAGCTATTTGTCTCAAACCCCCCCTTGGCACAACTGCACAATAATATAAATGTGGAACCCAATAGCAGAGGGGACCACAACAATACCACATGGTTCACAGCTGAAATAGACAGAGTCCCACACAGGTAGTACTTAACCAGTTGTAAAATGTTTACTTGGAAAAGGTTATACAAATAAACATTTGACTGTACACAGATCCCTGCGAAGTCAAGGCTGTTTCTAGAATTCTATAACACAAGACTCCATTACCATATACTGAGTCAGATGTGAGTGAGTGTGTGGTGGAGGAATCTCCCAATACTATGGCACCGGCATTGGGGCACCTCTCCACCAAGGCTCGCACAAATCACTAAAACAATAAACGACAAATACAATGCAAACAGTTACATTAGCCCTTATGGTTCATATGGCTGTATGGCTCCCTCTAGCGGGCAGTTCAAACTGGTACGTATCCTTTTGTAATGGACGTTGAAAAGAAATACAGTTGTTGTGTTACACTATGTGATTATTCTTGCTCTGTGTCTTTAAGATCTGTCCCCTTCTTTCTAGCTGAACTCTCTCTCTCACCGTAGTTCTTTATATATCTTCTCCACTTCCTGATTCTGGTCTTTACTCCTGTATTTCTTCCATGCTAACATCTTACATGTGGCTTACAACTGCAACGTTTTTCTATCTATGAATATCCATCATTAAACGGAACATTTGAAAGGATTCATCGTCTGTCGTCCTAACTGTGAGTTTATTCATTGAGTTAAGCTGCCTGTATCGATGCAAGGGATAATAGCAAACCAGCTTGTGTAAGGCCTACATCAACCTGGAGATGAACTTTATCGCTTTGTAGTTGAGACAGAACAGTAGAAAAACTGAGTTTCACAGCCTAATTACAAGATTTCTGCATGTCAGTACTGAAACAGACAAGATTTACTGCCCTCATAGCAAGACAGAAGGGACAGAGCAGCACATGGCAGCCTTATAGCCTGAGACAATCTGCACAGTGTCATATTTCAGCACACAGATCCTGCCTGCTTTCACAGTCAGTCTGCTATCATGAGTGACCAAGCTTCTGCATGTGAACTCACATCTACCTCCTCACAAGTTCCTGAAGAAACTGAGTTACCCAAACGCTCAGTTAAACCCACTTGGAAAGTAATGGAGAATTATGAAGCTTCAAGGACTGAATTGTCAAATAGCTTGGAATTAGTCTGGGAGAAAATCCTTGCTGAAGCCAATACAGTGTCTGTTGAACGTGAACTACTGACACTAGAGGGCGCCATTAAACAACTTTCTGCCTCATATGAGCTTTATCAGCTTACCAGCATCAAATTCACTAATGTCTTACAAAACATGAAGTCAGAAAGTGCGATGATGCAATTAAAGCGCGTCAATGCTCTCAATATTGAAAGAGACAGTTTTATCCAGCAAACCAGATTAAAGGCAGAAGCAAAAATAAAGCTGTTACAGGGCACTGCAATCACAGATCTGTTTCCACCAGACGTTCTAAAAACTCGTCAAGATCCCATAGTTCAAGATACTCAACACTCAGTGAGCGACTTATTAATGCCCGCGCTGAAGTGGAAGCCAGCAAAGTGCAGGTGGCATATGCAGAAAAAAGAGCAGAGTCAGCACGTCAAAGAGCAGAGTTGGAAGCGCAGTCAGCACGTCAAAGGGCAGAGTCGGAAGCGCAGTCAGCACGACAAAGAGCAACAATGGAAACCTTAAATGAACAGTGTAAACATGACGCAGCTATGGCAAAGCTAAGGGTCCTACAGCAAGCTATCAGTGCAGACGAAGGTGCAAGTGAGAAAGACAGCATTAACCTAAACATAGCAGATATGGAAGACCCCTCAAACGCACTAAAGACTATGTCCTAAGCCACTGCAGTGCACACTCCATTGTCTCCAATGCTCCCGACTACATAGAGACTCCTTCACAGCTTCAAGTTAAAGAGGTTCCAGCAACTTCCTGCACTCAAAATCACTCCACTGCATTTCCTACCTGCCTACCTTGCCTGCCTTCATACGTCACAGAGCATCAGCGCAAGCTTCAAGCAAGTCATCAATCTCCAGTCATCGGTACAGCCTTGAATCAACGTACCATTGGAACAACTGACTTCAAGCAAGCAACTCACCTGGATGCATCTGCTGCACCATATTTCCCTGTGTCCTTTAACAACAATGTCAAAGATAACGCAATCAGCACCATACAGCCAACAGCATCTCACATAAAGGCGGAGACAACTGAGACAGAAGAGTTTGTGAGGTACATGCTTCGCAGAGAGCTCACAAAGACTGGTCTTACAAGTTTTGATGACCAACCTGAGAACTACAGAAGTTGGAAATGTGCCTTCAGAACTACAATCAGCAATATTGGCATTACAGCTGATCAAGAATTGAATCTGCTGATCAAATGGCTTGGTCCTCTATCTGCTGCACGTGTTAAGCCATTAAGATCGGTTTTCATGGACAATCCTACTGCAGGCCTCACAGCTGAATGGGAGCGACTAGAGCAAAGTTATGGCAGTCCAGAAGCTATAGAAAATGCTTTGTTCATGCGTCTGGAAACTTTCCCAAAGATATCCGGTAAGGACAACAAGGAGTTCCAGAGACTGAGTGACCTTCTCCTTGAGCTTCAGCTAGCCAAGACAGACCCAAAACTACCTGGACTCAGTTACCTTGACACTCCAAGAGGGGTAAACCCAATTGTCTCCAAGCTCCCGTATGGTTTGCAAGAGAAATGGACTGCACTAGGGTCATCATACAAAAGAGAGAACAAGGTTTCCTTCCCTCCATTCTCTTTCTTCTGTGAATTCATCAGGGAAATTGCAGAGACCAAGAACGATCCAAGTTTTTCCTACGGTGAGTACAGCCTCTTCTCACCCTTTCCTAAGAGTACCAGTCTTCAGGGCAACTATAGAAACCATAGAGGCCCAGTGTCCGTGAAAAAGACTGACATCCTTCCCACTCCTACCACAGTTCTGGCCACGAACAGAGTAGGAAGATTGAAAACCCTAACAGAGAGTGTCCCATACACAAGAATTTACACCCCCTCAATAAATGTATCGGCTTTAGAAAAAAGCCTCTGGAAGAGCGCAAGGAGCTTTTAAAGACATTTAGGGTATGTTTCAGGTGCTGTGCTTCTACAGAACATTTTGCAAGGGACTGTAATGTGTCCATCAAGTGCATAGAGTGTGGCTCTGAAGAACATGTGCAAGCCCTCCATCCTCTTGAGCCCAGCTCTGCACAACCTGCCAACACTCCTCCCAGGTTAACGCATGGCGGGGAGAATACAGACCAAGTGCCTAATTCTACCATCATTTCTTCATCCTGCACTGAAGTTTGTGGAGAAGACCGCTGTGGTAAGTCCTGTGCTAAGATATGCTTGGTGAACATATACCACAAGGATCAACCAGAAAAGTCTCTAAAGGCATATGCTATCTTAGACGATCAGAGCAATCGATCACTTGCAAAATCGGAATTGTTCAATCTATTTGAAATAAAAGGCGAAGCTCATCCTTACACCTTGGGTACCTGTAGTGGAACTATAGAGGTTTCTGGAAGAAGGGCTCATGGACTCATGGTATCTTCTCTCAAAGGTAACTTGCAATTACCCTTACCTACACTTGTTGAGTGCAATCAGATACCTGCTAACAGGGAAGAAATCCCTACTCCAGCTGCTGCTTTCCATCACCCTCACCTCAAGGTAATAGCAAATGAGATACCACCGCTTGACAAAGATGCTCAGATCCTTCTTCTGTTAGGAAGAGACATTCTAAGAGTTCACAAGGTACACAGACAAGTCAGTGGACCCCCAGATGCCCCATTTGCCCAGCGCACGGATCTAGGGTGGGTCATCATAGGCAATGTCTGTATAGGCAAAATGAAAAGACCTACCAACATTTCGTCATTCAAGACAAATGTTCTGCCAAATGGCCAAAACACTTACTTTGAGCCATGCCCACATCACTACTGGGTGAAAGAGAAGATAGCCAGCCACGAATGGCAACATGGTATCTCAGGTGACACAAACCCTTTCTCCTGCCATGATGGCGACTTCTGCTCTACAGTGTTTAATGCAACCAGTGAAGATGACATACTGGCTCCTTCAATGGAAGACAAAGAATTCATCAAGGTAATGGACAATGAGTTCTTTCAAGATGACTCCAATAACTGGGTAGCACCCCTACCCTTTTCTTCTCCCAAGGGAGAGCTTGCCCAACAACTTACAGCAGGCCATCAGTAGATTCTCCTCCTTAAAGCAAAACTTAAGCAGGAAACCAGAGATGCAAAAGCACTTTGTGGACTTTATGCAAAATGTATTTGACAGAGATTATGCAGAGCCTGCTCCCCCACTAAAGGAGGGAGAAGAATGCTGGTACCTTCCATCCTTTGGCGTGTATCACCCACGCAAACCAGACCAAATCAGAGTTGTCTTTGATTCCAGTGCTCAGCACGAAGGTGTTTCTCTTAACAACATGCTCCTTACTGGACCCAACTTGAACAACAGTCTAATAGGAGTCTTGATTTGTTTCAGACAAGAGCCTGTAGCAGTAATAGCCGACATTCAACAGATGTTTCACTGCTTCATCGTCAGAGAAGACAACAGAAACTACCTCAGGTTTCTATGGCACAAGGACAATGACCTCAACAAGGAAGTTATAGATTATCGCATGAAGGTACATGTCTTCGGTAACAGTCCTTCCCCAGCAGTGGCAACTTATGGGCTAAGGAGAACAGCTCAGACTGGAGAAGTTGAATATGGATCTGATGCCCGTCAATTTGTTGAAAGAAGCTTCTACGTTGATGACGCACTTAAGTCCTTTCCAACTGCTAAAGAAGCAATTGATCTTCTCACCAGAACAAAGGAGATGCTGTCTGGAGCAAACCTTAGACTACACAAGATTATATCCAACAGCCAGGAACTTATGAATGCCTTTCACTCTGAGGACTATGCCACTAGTCTAAAAAACCTTGACTTAGGTACAGATGTGCCTCCTGTACAGCGAAGTCTGGGTTTGTTGTGGAACATCAAGCAAGACAAATTCACCTTCCAAGTGTCAATTTGTGACAAACCCTTCACTAAGAGAGGAGTCCTGTCCGTGGTGAATAGCATCTATGACCCACTGGGTTTCCTTGCTCCAGTTACCATTCAAGGTAAGATTTTACTAAGACAGTTGTCTACTGAGAACATAGACTGGGATACTCCATTGCCTAGTGAGAATCAACACAAGTGGGAAAGGTGGAGATATTCTTTGAAGTCACTAGAAAAACTTCAGATTCCCCGTTGCTATGTTCCAGGATCCACTTCAACTGCTAACCGGAGAGAGATTCATATTTTCTCTGATGCATCAGTTGAAGCTATTGCTGCAGTAGCCTATTTGAAGACCTCTGAACTGAATGGAGAATTACACTGTAGGTTTGTCCTAGGCAAGGCAAAACTCACTCCCAAGCCTGCGCATACCATACCAAGACTTGACTTGAACTTTGTGCAGCCGTGCTAGCAGTAGAAATTGCTGAGGTCATACGATATGAAATGGACACTACAATTGATTCTTTCACCTTCTATACAGACAGTAAGGTAGTACTTGGTTACATAAACAACCAAACAAAACAATTTTATGTGTACATCAGTAACAGGGTTGAACGTATCAAGAGATTCTCTCTACCAAGTCAATGGCATCACGTTCCCACTGAACTCAACCCAGCTGACTGTGGAACCAGAGCCGTGTCACCTGCCGCTCTTCAGGAGAGCTTATGGCTGTCACCTCCAAGGTTTCTGTGTGAGGACTCTTACTTACTCCCTATTGACACCACCTATGGGCTAGTAAACCCTGAAGATAAGGAAATAAGAACTGTGAACACCTCACTCCACACTTCTGTAAGTACAAAAAAGAAGCTGCGGTCACACCGTTACGAGCATCAATGGAAGCAGGTGCAGCATCTAGCCAATGTGTTCTGGCATCGCTGGAAGAAAAAGTATCTTCACCACCTTCAAGGTCGTAACAAATGGCAAGCATCTAAGCCGAATCTTAAGGTTGGAGTCCTCATCCTTCTAAAAGACAAGGAAGTTTGTCGGAATGAGTGGCCTATGGGTCTTATTACTAAAGCTATGCCCAGCGACGATAACAAAGTCCGGAAGGTAGAAGTCAAGGTAACCAAGGGAGGATCGACACGAACCTTTAGTCGACCAATTACAGAGTTAGTACTCCTTTTGCCAGGTGAGTGACTTGTGCAAGGACTAGCCATGCTGTTGGCACGGCGGGGAGTACATTGCTGCCATCTACAGGTTCTACTCAGAACTTTGGAATTATTTGAAGACATCATACTGTGACTTTATGTTCTTCATCCTGTTGAACTTACGTTTATTATTTGCTTGTTGCATGTTTTTCATTACAGGTTCAAGGACATTCGTCAGTATTGGACTTTTTGAAAATATATATATTAGTTTAAGGTTATGAAATCTAAAGATTTCAGACGGGGAGTGTTGTGTTACACTATGTGATTATTCTTGCTCTGTGTCTTTAAGATCTGTCCCCTTCTTTCTAGCTGAACTCTCTCTCTCACCGTAGTTCTTTATATATCTTCTCCACTTCCTGATTCTGGTATTTCTTCCATGCTAACATCTTACATGTGGCTTACAACTGCAACGTTTTTCTATCTATGAATATCCATCATTAAACGGAACATTCGAAAGGATTCATCGTCTGTCGTCCTAACTGTGAGTTTATTCATTGAGTTAAACTGCCTGTATCGATGCAAGGGATAATAGCAAACCAGCTTGTGTAAGGCCTACATCAACCTGGAGATGAACTTTATCGCTTTGTAGTTGAGACAGAACAAGAGTGATGATTGTTCCTTTAAGGTCAGCTTATCTTCTGCTAGCTCAGTTGGTGCACTTTAATTGTATTCCAATCAGTATGTAACAAAAGGAAAAGTGATCACTCAATGAAAGTAGAAAAGGAGTGGAAGAACCGCTAGTCCTCCCAGGCCACTATACTGCACGCGGTTACAAGGGATCCCTATCTGTGGCACTGCAAGTGTCAGCAACTACAAGTGGGATTATATAGACCACTCTCCTGTAACTCAGTCAACTATGCTGGTAGGCAAGTGCCCTCTCACCCGGCTGGAGGCCTCGGATCACTGGTATCCCCGTCTGATAAGATGTCGCCGGTTCCCCGCGCGGCTGCTCACAAGGTGCAGATGAACAGATGGTTGCAGATGCTGTGGAGCATAGGGCGGTCCTCTCTCTGGCTCTGGCTTTAGGTTTGACCTCCAAATTTATATGGTGTTGGTAAATCTAAAGGAACAAGCAAATTGTATAATGGATGGCCAGCCTAATGGCCCGTACACACGATCCGAATATCGTACGACAGATCTACGACTTTTTTCGCTTAATAGTCGCAAGTAGAATTTGAATAGGGTAATAAAGTCACGAAAATTCTCGTACGGCAGAAAAAAAAAATTGGAAGTGATGTCATGTGTTGTAATGTATTTGTATTGTATTTTCGGATGACAACTATACTGACTAAACGAAAATCGTACGATCTGGTATCGTACTAGGAAAATTTTCGTGCTTGTCCGATAGAATAATATCGGATGAACTGTCGTGATCGGCTCTCGAAAGTAGTTTTGAAATTTGAATATAAATTTCTCAGCAATGCTTTCAGCGACAGAAGCAAATGAGGGCTTTTTCTAACCACCTCGCGCCGGCCGTACGACTATATACGGCCGCGAGGTGGTTCTACAAATTCGGGAGGCCGTCTTTTTACGGCCTCCGCTTCTTTCGCCACTGGGGGGCCCGGCGCGTCACTGTAATGCCGATGCGCGTGCCTGGCGGCCGCGATGTCCGCCAGGCACCCGCGATCGGCGGTTACACAGACAAGGACATGGATCTGTGTGTGTAAACACACAGATCCATGTCCTGTCAGGGAGAGAGGAGACCGATGCTGTGTCCCTTGTACATAGGGACACAGATCGGTCTCCTCCCCCAGTCGGTCCCCTCCCCCCACAGTAATAATCACCAATAGGGCACACATTTAACCCCTTCCTCGCCCCCTAGTGTTAACCCCTTCCCTGCCAGTCACATTTATACAGTAATCAGGGAATATTTATAGCCCTGATCGCTGTATAAATGTGAATGGTCCCAAAAATGTGTCAAAAGTGTCCGCTGTGTCCGCCATAATGTCGCAGTCACGAAAAAAAAACACTGATCGCCGCCATTACTAATACATTTTTTTTTTTTTATAAAAATGGCATAAATCTATCCCCTATTTTGTAAACGCTATAAATTTTGCGCAAACCAATCAATAAACAGCGATTGCGTTTTTTTTACGAAAAATATGTAGAAGAATACGTATCGGCCTAAACTGAGGAAAAAAAAATGTAAAAAAAAAAAATTGGGATATTTATTATAGCAAAAATCAAAAAATATTGTGTTTTTTTCAAAATTGTCGCTATTTCTTTTTTTGTAGCGCAAAAAATAAAAACCGCAGAGGTGATCAAACACCACCAAAAGAAAGCTCTATTTGTGGGAAAAAAAAGACGTCAATTTTGTTTGGGAGCCACGTCGCACGACCGCGCAATTGTCATTCAAAGCGTGACAGTGCCGAAAGCTGAAGTTTCGCCTGGGCAGGAAGGGGGTATATGTGCCCAGTAAGGAAGTAGTTAAAATGCTTTTACTGCTCGTTCAGAATATCGAAATGCCTCATTGTGCATAATCTAGATTTAGATTTACTCAAAAGGAAACATATTGGCTGTCATTTAGTTCAAAGTGTATTTGTATAAGGTGTATTATTCTTTATACAGTGAAACCTCGGATTGCGAGTAACGCTGTTAACGAGCGTTTCATAATACGAGCACTGTTTTAAAAAAAATCCTGACTCGGTTTGCGAGTGCTGTCTCGCAAAACGAGCAGGATTCAAGCCAGAGTGGTGTGCAGTACCGCGTTTGGCCTGAGGTGGGGGGGGGGGGGCGCCGGAACCGAGCGGAGGCGTTCGTAGCCGTTCGGAAATGCTCGGAAATACTCAGTTCCCGAGCCTTACGAGGTTTTCCGAGTTCAGCCGAGCTGTCCCCGTCTCTTTCCGAGTGTTTCCAAGGCTCTCCGGCGCCCTCCCCCACCTCTGGCCACATGCGGTATTGCATGCCACAGAAGTCAATGCGAAACAAATTATTTTCGTTTCCATTGACTTCTTCTATGGGGAAACTCGCTTTGATATGCGACTGCTTTGGATTACGAGCATTCTCCTGGAATGGATTATGCTCGTAATCCAAGGTTCCACTGTACTGTATTATATGTGTACAGGATGTCTTGCCCTCTGCTTTTCACAATATTTAGGCTTTTATATATGAATGTGTCCAGTGAGTGTCTGAGTGTGACTACTGGTGTGAGAACTTCATTCCTGGTACTGAACAGGGACATGTTAGAGGGGTGTTAACCCTTCCCTATGCTATCCCAAAAAAATGTAATTATTATTTTAGCCGGAGCTACACTTTAACAATGTACCTGTTCTGACTTACAAACAAATTCAACTTAGGAACAAACCTACAGAACCTTGTTTGTAACCCGGGGACTGTGTATTGCGCAGTATAAAATAAAAAACTGTGGTATGCGGCTCACAGCAGGGGTCCGGTGCATTCCCATTCACTGTTTCAGGTCCGATTTCAGACCAAATTTTGGGCTGAATTTGGACCTGAAACGGACCAAAGGACGCACAGGACCCCTGTGCAAATTTGCACCAGAGCCGCTGCGAAGATGTGTGAATCGGCTCCATAGAGAACCTTTTTAAAATCTCCTACCATGCGAATTGGATGCACAGAACACACATCCAATTTGCAATAGTCGGAACACAGCCTTAAAGTAAAATAAGCAGATTCTGTAAAACATGTGACATAAAAAACTAGGCAGTGTCTAAAGCTGGTCATTAGGGATGAGCTCGGTGTTCGAGTCGAACATACGTTCGACTCGAACATCGGCTGTTCGATTGTTCGACGAAGATCGAACGTTTTTGGCCGCTCGCGCCAAATTCGAGTGACGCGAACGGCCCACAATACACTGCGCCATTGCAGTACAATCACGGCGCTGTGATTGGCCAAGCATGCACTGTGACCCCGCATGCTTGGCCAATCCCAGCGCCGGCAGCGAGGAGAGCCATAATTGGCCACAGGCAGGATGCCTGTGGCCAATTATAGCTCAGGGGGGTTTAGTACACGCCCCACACTATAAAAGGCCGCCAGCGTGGTGGCCTTGTGTAGTGTGTTCCGGTTCAGGGAGAGAGAAGGATAGGCAGGGACAGTGTTAGTGATATTCTGCTAAACCTTGTGTGCAGGGAGAGAGAAGGATAGGCAGGGACAGTGTCAGTGATATTCTGCTAAACCTTGTGTGCAGGGAGAGAGAAGGATAGGCAGGGACAGTGTCAGTGATATTCTGCTAAACCTTGTGTGCAGGGAGAGAGAAGGATAGGCAGGGGACAGTGTCAGTGATATTTTTGCTAAGCCTCCTGCACAGTATACACCTGAAGCTAGCCCTTATTGCTGTGTTTTCCTGTTGTGTAACACAGGCAGGCATCTGCAGCAGTTATAGCAGGCGTAGTGTGCTTCCTGCAAAATATACACCTGAAGCTTGCCCTTATTGCTGTTTTTTCCTGTTGTGTAACACAGGCAGGCATCTGCAGCAGTTATAGCAGGCGTAGTGTGCTTCCTGCAAAATATACACCTGAAGCTAGCCCTTATTGCTGTTTTTTCCTGTTGTGTAACACAGGCAGGCATCTGCAGCACTTTCAGCGGGCGTGGTGTGCTTCTTTCAAAATATAAACCAGAAGCTAGCCCTTATTGCTGTGTTTCCTGTTGTGTAACACAGGCAGGCATCTGGAGCAGATATAGCAGGCGTAGTGTGCTTCCTGCAAAATATACACCTGAAGCTAGCCCTTATTGCTGTGTTTTTCCTGTTGTGTAACACAGGCAGGCATCTGCAGCACTTACAGCAGGCGTAGTGTGCCTCCTGCAAAATATACACAATGCGTCCAAAACGAATCCACTCGAATCGGTCACGGAGGGATTGACAAAGATCACTGCTGGCTGACGCGTTTCGAAGACGAGTCTTCTTCCTCAGAGCTCAGACTGCAGCACTTACAGCAGGCGTAGTGTGCCTCCTGCAAAATATACACCTGAAGCTAGGCCTTATTGCTGTGTTTTCCTGTTGTGTAACACAGGCAGGCATCTGCAGCACTTACAGCGGGCGTAGTGTGCTTCTTGCAAAATATACACCAGAAGCTAGCCCTTATTGCTGTGTTTTCCTGTTGTGTAACACAGGCAGGCATCTGCAGCACTTAAAGCGGGCGTAGTGTGCCTCCTGCACATTATACACTTGAAGCTACCCTTTATTGCTCGTATTTTTTTTTATTTTGTGTTACACTAACAGGCATCTGCAGCACTTACAGCGGGCGTAGTGTGCTTCTTGCAAAATATACACCAGAAGCTAGCCCTTATTGCTGTGTTTTCCTGTTGTGTAACACAGGCAGGCATCTGCAGCACTTAAAGCGGGCGTAGTGTGCCTCCTGCACATTATACACTTGAAGCTACCCTTTATTGCTCGTATTTTTTTTTATTTTGTGTTACACTAACAGGCATCTGCAGCACTTACAGCAGGCGTAGTGTGCTTCTTGCAAAATATAGACCTGAAGCTACCCCTTATTGCTGGTTTTCCCATCTCCCTGCAGGCCTTTAGAATGTCTGGAAGGCAAACAAGGAGAGGCAGACAGTCAGGAGCCAATAAAAGAGGGCAAGCAGGCTCTGTGTCTAGAGACAACAGTGCCGGTCGTGGACGCGGTGCATCGTCATCAGCATGTGGCCATGGGACACGCTTGTCCTTATTTTCGGCAGCTGGACGTGTTGAGCCGCATCATGCCGAAGACTTGGTAGAGTGGATGACCAAGCCCTCCTCATCCTCCTCATCCTCTCTCACCCAGGCTCAGGGTACTGGCAAAGCAGCTGCCAAAGCGTCCTCAATGTCATCATCAGTCACTCCTTCCCTAGACCCACCGTGTCCTCCTGAGGAGTCCCCCGAACTGTTTGAGCACAGTGTTGGGTACATGCTCCAGGAGGATGCCCAGCGTTTCGAAGGGTCTGATGATGATACCCAGCTAGAGGAAGGCAGTATCGTGAGAGAAGAGAGAGGGGATGCTCAAGAAGGACACCAATCTGGCAGTCATGCTCCAGCAGCTGCAGCATACTGCCAGATTGGTTCCAGTGATGAGGAGGGAGGGGATGATGAGGTCACTGACTCCACATGGGTGCCTGATAGGAGAGAGGAGGAGGAGGAGGAGGAGGATGAGGAGGAGGCATATCTCCAACGAGGCAGGATGCCCTCCGGGGGCCAGCGTAAGGGCAGCACACTGACTGAATCACACCGCAGAGCTCCGCCTGTGCAGGGCGCTGCCTCTGCCCGTTATTCCAAATGTTCTTTGGTGTGGGCCTTTTTTGAGTCTAGTGCATCAGATCGCACCGCTGCTGTTTGCAACATATGTCTCAAGCGTATCTCGCGTGGTCAAAACATCAGCCGCTTGGGCACCACATGCTTGACCAGACATATGTTGACCTGCCATGCAGCTCGTTGGCAAGCCTACCTTAAAGACCCACACCAAAGAACAAAGCGGACCTCTCCTTGCTCCGCATCAGCTGGGATCTCCAACCCCACTATACCTTCAGTCCTCTCTGAAACCTGCACTGAGAGGAATGAAGGTGTAGAATTAGGTGTGTACTTGCGGGTACTCTGCTAGCAGTACACCGACGTTCGATTCTAGCAGGCAAATTTTCCTGCCGCAGCTGCTGGACCGTCGAAAGAAGTTCACTCCCAGCCATCCACATGCCCAGCGGTTAAATGCTAGCTTGGCTAAATTGTTAGCACTTCAACTGCTGCCTTTTCAGTTGGTAGACTCGGCCCCCTTTTATGCAATGTGCGGTTCCTCAGTGGCAGGTTCCCAAACGCCACTTTTTCTCACGGAAGGCGATTCCGGCTCTCTACCGGCATGTGGAAGGCAATGTCTTGGCCTCGCTGGACAGGGCGGTCAGTGGTAAGGTGCATATTACCGCTGACTCATGGTCCAGCAGGCATGGACAGGGACGTTACCTTTCTTTCACGGCCCATTGGGTCACTCTTTTGGCAGCTGGGAAGGATGCAGGACAAGGTGCAGTAGTGTTGGAGGTTGTTTCGCCGCCACGCCTCCAAAATGCTACTACTGGTTGTGACACACTTCCCTCCTCCACACCCTCCTCTTCTTCTTCCTCCATGGCCTCTTCCTGTGCTTTGTCCTTGGAACCAGCGGTGCTCCGTAGGTGTTCAATGGGCTACGCAAGTACGCAGGCAAAAAGATGCCATGCCGTGCTTGCGCTGGTGTGTTTGGGGGACAGGAGCCACACTAGGGCAGAGGTTCTGTCAGCTCTGCAGGGGCAGGCCGAGAGGTGGTTGACGCCACGCCAGCTTAAGGCAGGAATGGTGGTTTGCGACAATGGCACCGACCTCCTCTCCGCCCTCCGACAGGGACAACTGACCCATGTGCCCTGTGTGGCTCACGTCCTTAACCTGGTGGTGCAGCGGTCCTTGGGCAGGTACCCGGGCTTACAGGATGTCCTGAGGCAGGCCAGGAAAGTCTGTGTGCATTTCCGCAGATCATATAATGCCAGTGCTCGGCTGGCTGAGCTGCAAAAGGAGTTGAACCTGCCCAAGAACCGCCTTATATGTGACATGCCCACCAGGTGGAACTCAATGTTGGCCATGCTGCAGCGGATGCACACGCAGCAGAGGGCCATCAATGAGTACCTGTGCGACTACGGCACCAGGACAGGGTCAGGGGAGCTCGGGGTTTTTTCACCACGCCAGTGGGGCATGATCAGGGATGCATGCACTGTCCTGGCACCATTTGAGGAGGCCACGAGGATGGTGAGCAGTGACAGTGCATGCATCAGTGACACTGTACCTCTTGTCCACCTGTTGGAGCTTACGCTGCGTGGAATAATGGACATGGCACTTGAGGCAGAACAGAGGCAGGAAGAGGAGGACTTCCTTGCCTCTCAAGGCCCCCTTTACCCAGACAGTGTTCCTTCTGTCCCACCCATCCCACAGGAAAAGGATGAGGAGGAGGAGGATTGTGTCAGCATGGAGGTGGAGCCTGGCACTCAGCATCAACAGCAGCAGTCTTTTAGGGATGATTTACAGTCCCAAGAAACACGTGGACTTGTACGTGGCTGGGAGGAGGTGGCTGCGGATCATGTCGTCCTTAGTGACCCAGAGGACTCCGGACCGAATGCCTCAGCTAACCTACGCTGCATGGCCTCCCTGATCCTGCAAAGTCTGCGGAAGGATCCTTGTATTCTTCGGATCAAGGAGAGGGACCATTACTGGCTTGCCACTCTCCTTGATCCACGGTACAAGGGTAAGGTTGCGGACCTTATCTTACCGTCGCAGAGGGAGCAGAGGATGAGACAACTCCGGGAGGCCTCACAGAAAGGTCTGTGCAATGCGTTCCCAGAGACTGGGAGGTTACAAACTCCTAGTCCTGGACAACGAGTTGCTGAGGCTTCGGCCAGTCAAAGAAGGAGCGGTGGGGAAGGTGGCCGTCTGACCGATGCGTTCAGACAATTCTTTAGTCCGCAGCCCCAAGGTATGATCGGTTCCAGCAACCATCGGCAGCGTCTGATATACATGGTGCAGGAATACCTAGGGGCAAGGTCAGACTTGGACACCTTCCCCACCGAAAATCCTCTGGCTTACTGGGTCTTGAGGATGGATCACTGGCCAGAGCTTGCACAGTATGCAATTGAGCTACTGGCCTGTCCTGCATCCAGCGTTCTTTCAGAACGCACATTCAGTGCTGCTGGAGGATTTGTCATGGATCACAGGGTGCGCCTGTCCACCGACTCTGTTGATCGACTGACCTTCATAAAGATGAACCAGTCTTGGATCACCACCAGCTACCAAACACCTGAAACTGATATAACAGACTAATTTATTTTCAAATGTCACATCCCTTCAAGACTGATGCTGATGCTGAGAGACTGTCCTGTTATGTTGACTGACTATCCTCCTCCTCCTCAATGATCCGATTGATGATGATAGCTTGGAAGAACATTTTTGTTTCTGGGTGCCGCCACCAGTGGCTAAGGCCCAATTTTTCAGCCCCTGTTTAACAGGGGCATGTAATTACAATTTTTTATGCAATGCTTTGCAGCATGGCTCATTCCTGCACTCCAACTAGAGTATCTGGGAGAGGTTGCAGTGTCGTGGCACCAGCACCAGTGGCTAAGGCCCAATTTTTCAGCCCCTGTTTAACAGGGGCGTGTAATTACAATTTTTGATGCAATACTTTGCAACAGGGCTCATTGCTGTGCTCCAAGTACAGTATCTGTGAGGGGTTGCAGTGTTGTGGCACCAGTGCCTAAGGCACAATTTTTCTGCCCCTGTTTAACAGGGGCATGTAATTACAATTCTTGATCTAATAATTCACAGCAGGGCCCATTCCTGCGCCCACCAAGAGTAACTGTGAGGCCTTACAGTGTTGTGTCAACACCACCACCACCACCACCAAAGGCCCAATTTTTCAGCCCCTGTTCAACAGGGGCATGCAATTACAATTCTTGATCTAATAATTCACAGCAGGGCCCATTCCTGCGCCCACCAAGAGTAACTGTGAGGCCTTACAGTGTTGTGTCAACACCACCACCACCACCACCAAAGGCCCAATTTTTCAGCCCCTGTTCAACAGGGGCATGCAATTACAATTCTTGATCTAATAATTCACAGCAGGGCCCATTCATGCTCCCACCAAGAGTAACTGTGAGGGCTCACAGTGTTGTGGCAACACCAACATGTAAGGGGCAAATTTCAGCTGAGTATATACGGCAGGCCCCTACTTTCAAACATCCAACTTACAAACGACTCCTCCTTGCAAACGGAAGGATACAACAGGAAGTGAGAGGAAATCTACCCCTAGGAAGGCAAATTCTCTCCTGTAAGAGTTAATATGGGAAAAAAAGTGTCTCCTCTCCACTGATGCTTTATCACCAATTCTTGTTTCAATAAAAACCCCAAATTTTCAAAAAACATTTGTCATTAGGACGGAAAGTGAGGTGAACTGTTCTGAACAGGTGCACACTGCACAGACAGCAAAACAAATGTTAGGGCTCTTTCACACGGAGGTCCGTTCAGGTCCGCCTGTCAGTTTTTTAGGCGGACCTGAAACGGATCCTCCATGTACCCCTATGGAGGCACGGATGTCAGCGGAGACATGTCCGCTGACATCCGCTCCGCTCCGCCAAAGTGTGACGGAGGAAAACCCTATTTTTCCTTCCGTCGGCGGAGCGGATCGGATGACAACGGACTCTACGGTCCGTCGTCATCCGATTCCCCATAGGGGAGAGCGGCGCTCTGACAGGGCGGTCCCTGCACAGTGTGCGGGGACCGCCCAGTCATCCGTCGGCTCAGCGGGGATCAACGGAGCGATCCCCGCTGAGCAAGCAGAGGTTCACGGGGCGGATCTGCACGGATCCGCCCCGTGTGAAAGGACCCTAACAGGGGTGATAACCCTTCCCTATGTTTTCCAAAAAGCTTAAAAATAGATTTCTTGGCTGGAGCTATACTTAAAAAATGTACCTGTTCAAAATTACAAACAGATTCTACATAAGAACAAACCTACAGTCCCTGTCTTGTATGCACCGCCTGTATACGGCTGTTCAGGGTATATAGGGCCTTTTTTATTTTGTGTGCGGGGTTCCCCTTAATAGCCATACAAGACCCAAAGGGGCTGGTAATGGGCTGGGGTAGGGGGGGGGGGGTGATGGGGTAGCTATGCCATTTTTCTTAAAGATTTTCATCCATATTACCGGGACCAGACATTACATTAAAGCCGCAAGCAGTTTTAAATGGCTTTTTTTCCTTTAGAAATGTAATTTTGTGCAGGGACAGTTCTAAACACGGGAAACACGTGGCACTTCACAGGCATACTTTAGACACCCCCCAGGTACGATATTTAAAGGAATATTTGACTTTTTTTTTTCACTTTATGCATCATTAAAATGACTGCTCCCGAAAAACGTCCGTTTTGAAAACTTTTTTTTGGATTGATACATGTCCCCTGGTGCAGAACCCGGGTTCCCGAACCCTTTTTAGGACAATAACATGCATAATAGTCATTATAATTAGCACTTTAGATTTCGAACGTTGGCATCCATTGTATTTAATAGGGTTCGAAAGTTCGTGCAAACTTTCGGTCCGTTCGCGGGTTCTGGTGCGAACCGAACCCGGGGGTGTTCGGCTCATCACTATCCGTATGCTGGCCAAGCTCCTCTACTCCTTGCCTATCTGCTCTACACAACCTTTTATGTAGCTACTCAGGGAGGAGTGAAGGGGAATAAGACAGAGCCAATTCAGTGATAGTTCTGAGTCTGATGGGGTTACTGACATCACATCCAAAATGTCAGTACAAAGTAGCAACCCCAAAGCTTTGGGATGTCTACACAACAAAGCTTTTTACAGGTAAATATCATGCTTAAAATAAGTTAAATGCATTCATAAACCTATGGGAAGATTTTTGTTGCTATAAATAGTATGGACAGGATCTCTTTAAGATGGCACGATTTATGTGATCACTCATTCTGGAGTCTTGCCTTTTATATGTACATTGTTGTGTATAAGCATTGGATCTTTTATTTAAAATAATTATTCAAGAGTAGGGATGAGCTTCGTGTTCGAGTCGAACATACGTTCGACTCGAACATCGGCTGTTCGATCGTTCGACGAAGATCGAACGATTTGGGCCGTTCGCGCCAAATTCGAGTGACGCGAACGGCCCACAATGCACTACGCCATCGCAGTGTCATCCAGGCGCTGTGATTGGCCAAGCATGCACTGTGACCCCGCATGCTTGGCCAATCACAGCGCCGGCAGCGAGGAGAGCAATGATTGGCCACAGGCAGGATGCCTGTGGCCAATTATTGCTGAGGGTGTTTAGTACACGCCCCACACTATAAAAGGCCGCCAGCACGGCGGCCTAGTGTAGTGTGTTCCGGAGCAGGGAAAGACAAGCATAGGCAGGGACAGTGACATTTCTTTCTTTCTTGCTTAACCTGGATTCCTTTAGTTTAGGGAAAGAGAAGGATAGGTAGGGAGAGTGTCAGTGTGTTTTACTGTGCGAGTCCTTGTTTCTAGGGACAAAGAAGGAAAGTGAGGGGATTTCTCCTTGTGCTATAGTGTGCTTTAAAAGAACATTTTTTCTAGGGACAGAAAACTGTAGGTAGGGAGAGTGTCAGTTTCTTTCACTGTGCCAGTCCTTGTTTCTAGGGACAAAGAAGGAAAGTGAGGGGATTTCTCCTTGTGCTATAGTGTGCTTTAAAAAAACATTTTTTCTAGGGACAGAAAACTGTAGGTAGGGAGAGTGTCAGTTTCTTTCACTGTGCCAGTCCTTGTTTCTAGGGACAAAGAAGGAAAGTGAGGGGATTTCTCCTTGTGCTATAGTGTGCTTTAAAAGAACATTTTTTCTAGGGACAGAAAACTGTAGGTAGGGAGAGTGTCAGTTTCTTTCACTGTGCCAGTCCTTGTTTCTAGGGACAAAGAAGGAAAGTGAGGGGATTTCTCCTTGTGCTATAGTGTGCTTTAAAAGAACATTTTTTCTAGGGACAGAAAACTGTAGGTAGGGAGAGTGTCAGTTTCTTTCACTGTGCCAGTCCTTGTTTCTAGGGACAAAGAAGGAAAGTGAGGGGATTTCTCCTTGTGCTATAGTGTGCTTTAAAAAAACATTTTTTCTAGGGACAGAAAACTGTAGGTAGGGAGAGTGTCAGTTTCTTTCACTGTGCCAGTCCTTGTTTCTAGGGACAAAGAAGGAAAGTGAGGGGATTTCTCCTTGTGCTATAGTGTGCTTTAAAAAATCATTTTTTCTAGGGACAGAAAACTGTAGGTAGGGAGAGTGTCAGTTTCTTTCACTGTGCCAGTCCTTGTTTCTAGGGACAAAGAAGGAAAGTGAGGGGATTTCTCCTTGTGCTATAGTGTGCTTTAAAAAAACATTTTTTCTAGGGACAGAAAACTGTAGGTAGGGAGAGTGTCAGTTTCTTTCACTGTGCCAGTCCTTGTTTCTAGGGACAAAGAAGGAAAGTGAGGGGATTTCTCCTTGTGCTATAGTGTGCTTTAAAAAAACATTTTTTCTAGGGACAGAAAACTGTAGGTAGGGAGAGTGTCAGTTTCTTTCACTGTGCCAGTCCTTGTTTCTAGGGACAAAGAAGGAAAGTGAGGGGAATTCTCCTTGTGCTATAGTGTGTTTTAAAAAAAACATTTTTTCTAGGGACAGAAAACTGTAGGTAGGGAGAGTGTCAGTTTCTTTCACTGTGCCAGTCCTTGTTTCTAGGGACAAAGAAGGAAAGTGAGGGGATTTCTCCTTGTGCTATAGTGTGCTTTAAAAGAACATTTTTTCTAGGGACAGAAAACTGTAGGTAGGGAGAGTGTCAGTTTCTTTCACTGTGCCAGTCCTTGTTTCTAGGGACAAAGAAGGAAAGTGAGGAGATTTCTCCTTGTGCTATAGTGTGCTTTAAAAAAACATTTTTTCTAGGGACAGAAAACTGTAGGTAGGGAGAGTGTCAGTTTCTTTCACTGTGCCAGTCCTTGTTTCTAGGGACAAAGAAGGAAAGTGAGGGGATTTCTCCTTGTGCTATAGTGTGCTTTAAAAAAACATTTTTTCTAGGGACAGAAAACTGTAGGTAGGGAGAGTGTCAGTTTCTTTCACTGTGCCAGTCCTTGTTTCTAGGGACAAAGAAGGAAAGTGAGGGAATTCTCCTTGTGCTATAGTGTGCCAAAGCATTCCTCATCAACCATCTTTGAAATCCTTGTTTTTTGGACAGTCAGGGAAATTGTCGTTGTGCTATTCTGTGCAAAAGCAATAATCCTCAACCATATTTAGAAATCCTTAAGTAAAGGGACAGAGAAGGACACCTGAAGGTAGCCCTTATTGCTTTTTTCCCATCTCCCTGCAGGCCATCTATTAGAATGTCTGGAAGGCAAACAAGGAGAGGCAGACAGTCAGGAGGCAATAAAAGAGGGCAAGCAGGCTCTGTGTCTGGGGGCAACAGTGCTGGTCGTGGACGCGGTGCATTGTCATCAGCACATGGCCATGGGACACGCTTGTCCTTCTTTTCGGCAGCTGGACATGTTGAGCCACATCATGCCGAAGACTTGGTAGAGTGGATGACCAAGCCCTCCTCCTCCTCCTCATCCTCTCTCACCCAGGCTCAGGGTACTGGCAAAGCAGCTGCCAAAGCGTCCTCTTCCCTGGTATCAATGTCAGACTCATCATCAGTCACTCCTTCCCTAGACCCACCATGTCCTCCTCCTGAGGAGTCCCCCGAAATGTTTGAGCACAGTGTTGGGTACATGCTCCAGGAGGATGCCCAGCGTTTCGAAGGGTCTGATGATGAAACCCAGCTACAGGAAGGCAGTAGCGTGAAAGCAGACAGAGGGGATGCTCAAGAAGGACACCAATCTGGCAGTCATGTTCCAGCAGCTGCAGCATACTGCCAGATTGGCTCCAGTGATGAGGAGGGAGGGGATGATGAGGTCACTGACTCCACGTGGGTGCCTAATAGGAGAGAGGAGGAGGAGGAGGATGAGGAGGAGGCACATCTCCAACGAGGCAGGATGCCCTTTGGTGGCCAGCGTAAGGGCAGTACACCGACGGAATCACACCGCAGAGCTCCACCTGTGCAGGACGCTGCCTCTGCCCGTCATTCAAAAAGTTCCTTGGTGTGGGCCTTTTTTGAGGCTAGTGCATCAGATCGCACAGCTGCTGTTTGCAACATATGTCTCAAGCGTATATCGCGTGGCCAAAACATCAGCCGCTTGGGTACCACATGCCTGACCAGACATATGTTGTCCTGCCATGCAGCTCGTTGGCAAGCCTACCTCAAAGACCCACACCAAAGAACAAAGCGGACCTCTCCTTGCACCGCATCAGCTGGGATCTCCAACCCCACTATAACTTCAGTCCTCTCTGAAACATGCACTGAGAGGAATGAAGGTGTAGAATTAGGTGTGTCACAGCCAAGTACTTGCGGCCACTCTGCTAGCAGTACACCGACGTCCGATTCTAGCAGGCAAATTTCCCTGCCCCAGCTGCTGGACCGTCGAAAGAAGTTCACTCCCAGCCATCCACATGCCCAGCGGTTGAATGCTAGCTTGGCTAAATTGCTAGCGCTTCAACTGCTGCCTTTTCAGTTGGTAGACTCGGCCCCCTTCCGTGAGTTTGTGCAATGTGCGGTTCCTCAGTGGCAGGTTCCCAAACGCCACTTTTTCTCACGGAAGGCTATTCCGGCTCTCTACCGGCATGTGGAAGGCAATGTCTTGGCCTCGCTGGACAGGGCGGTCAGCGGTAAGGTGCATATTACCGCTGACTCATGGTCCAGCAGGCATGGACAGGGACGTTACCTTTCTTTCACGGCCCATTGGGTCACTCTTTTGGCAGCTGGGAAGGATGCAGGACAAGGTGCAGTAGTGTTGGAGGTTGTTCCACCGCCACGCCTCCAAAATGCTACTACTGGTTGTGACACACCTCTCTCCTCCACCCCCTCCTCTTCTTCTTCCTCCATGGCCTCTTCCTGTGGTTTGTCCTATGAACCAGCGGTGCTCCGTAGCCGTTCACGGGGCTACGCAAGTACGCAGGCAAAAAGATGCCATGCCGTGCTTGCGCTGGTGTGTTTGGGGGACAGAAGCCACACTGGGGCAGAGGTCCTGTCTGCTCTGCAGGGCCAGGCCGAGAGGTGGTTGACGCCACGCCAGCTTAAGCCAGGAATGGTGGTTTGCGACAATGGCACCAACCTCCTCTCCGCCCTCCGACAGGGACAACTTACCCATGTGCCCTGTGTGGCTCACGTCCTTAACCTGGTGGTGCAGCGGTTCTTGGGCAGGTATCCGGGCTTACAGGATGTCCTGAGGCAGGCCAGGAAAGTCTGTGTGCATTTCCGCAGATCTTATAATGCCAGTGCTCGCCTGGCTGAGCTGCAAAAGGAGTTGAACCTGCCCAAGAACCGCCTTATATGTGACATGCCCACCAGGTGGAACTCAACGTTGGCCATGCTGCAGCGGCTGCACATGCAGCAGAGGGCCATCAATGAGTACCTGTGCGACTACGGCACCAGGACAGGGTCAGGGGAGCTTGGTTTTTTTTCTCCACGCCAGTGGGGCATGATCAGGGATGCATGCACTGTCCTGGCACCATTTGAGGAGGCCACGAGGATGGTGAGCAGTGACAGTGCATGCATCAGTGACACTGTACCTCTTGTCCACCTGTTGGAGCACACGCTGCGTGGAATAATGGACAGGGCACTTGAGGCAGAACAGAGGCAGGAAGAGGAGGACTTCCTTGCCTCTCAAGGCCCCCTTTACCCAGACAGTGTTCCTTCTGTCCCACCCATCGCACAGGAAGAGGAAGAGGAGGAGGAGGAGGAGGAGGAGGATTGTGTCAGCATGGAGGTGGAGGCTGGCACTCAGCATCATCAGCAGCAGTCTTTTAGGGATGATTTACAGTCCCAAGAAACCAGTGGACTTGTACGTGGCTGGGAGGAGGTGGCTGCGGATCATGTCGTCCTTAGTGACCCAGAGGACTCCGGAGCGAATGCCTCAGCAAACCTACGCTGCATGGCCTCCCTGATCCTGCAAAGTCTGCGGAAGGATCCTCGTATTCTTCGGATCAAGGAGAGGGACCATTACTGGCTGGCCACTCTCCTTGATCCACGGTACAAGGGTAAGGTTGCGGACCTTATGTTACCTTCGCAGAGGGAGCAGAGGATGAGACAACTCCGGGAGGCCTTGCAGAAAGGTCTGTGCAACGCGTTCCCAGAGACTGGGAGGTTACAAACTCCTGGTCCTGGACAACGAGTTGCTGAGGCTTCGGCCAGTCAAAGAAGGAGCGGTGGGGAAGGTGGCCGTCTGACCGATGCGTTCAGACAATTCTTTAGTCCGCAGCCCCAAAGTATGATCGGTTCCAGCAACCATCGCCAGCGTCTGATAAACATGGTGCAGGAATATCTAGGGGCAAGGTCAGACTTGGACACCTTCCCCACCGAAAATCCTCTGGCTTACTGGGTCTTGAGGATGGATCACTGGCCAGAGCTTGCACAGTATGCAATTGAGCTACTGGCCTGTCCTGCATCCAGCGTTCTTTCGGAACGCACATTCAGTGCTGCTGGAGGATTTGTCACGGATCACAGGGTGCGCCTGTCCACCGACTCGGTTGATCGACTGACTTTCATCAAGATGAACCAGTCTTGGATCACCACCAGCTACCACACACCTGATGCTGATATAACAGACTAATTGATTTTAACATGTCACATCCCTTCAAGACTGATGCTGATGCTGAGTGCCTGTGCTGTTATGTTGACTGGCTATCCTCCTCCTCCGAGTCCTCAATGATACGATTGATGATGATAGCTTGGAAGATCATTTTTGTTTATGGGTGCCGCCACCAGTGGCTAAGGCCCAATTTTTCAGCCCCTGTTTTACAGGGGCGTGTAATTACAATTTTTTTAGCAATAATTTGCCATAGGGCTCATTGCTGTGCTCCAAGTACAGTATCTGTGAGGGGTTGGAGTGTTGTGGCACCAGTGCCTAAGGCCCAATTTTTCAGCCCCTGTTTAACAGGGGCGTGTCATTACAATTTTTGAAGCAATACTTTGCAACAGGGCTCATTGCTGTGCTCCAAGTAACGTATCTGTGAGGAGTTGTAGTGTTGTGCCACCAGTGCCTAAGGCCCAATTTTTCAGCCCCTGTTCAACAGGGGCATGCAATTACAATTCTTGATCTAATAATTCACAGCAGGGCCCATTGCTGCACCCACCAAGAGTAACTCTGAGGGCTTACAGTGTTGTGGCAACACCACCACCACCACCACCACCACGAAAGGCCCAATTTTTCAGCCCCTGTTCAACAGGGGCATGCAATTACAATTCTTGATCTAATAATTCACAGCAGGGCCCATTGCTGCACCCACCAAGAGTAACTGTCAGGGCTTACAGTGTTGTGGCACCAGCACCACCATCAAAGGCCCAATTTTTACTACCACTGTTCAACAATTATATGTAATTAAAATTCCTGATATAATAGTTGACAGCAGGGCGTTCCAGCACCAACCAAGAGTAACTGTGAGTGCTTACAGTGTTGTGCCAACACCAACAACTAAGGGGCCTATTTCTGCAGAGTATATACGGCAGGTCCCTACTTTCAAACATCCAACTTACAAACGACTCCTACTTGCAAACGCAAGAAGACAACAGGAAGTGAGAGGAAATCTACCACTAGGAAGGAAAATTCTCTCCTGTAAGAATAAATATGGGAGAAAGGTGTCTCCTCTGTACTGATGCTTTATCAGCAATCCTTGTTTCAAGAAAAACACCACATTTCAAAAACAGTTGTCATTGGGACGGAAAGTGAGGTGAAATGTTCTGAACAGGGGCACAGACAGCAAAACAAATGTTACAGGGGTGATAACCCTTACCTATGTTTTCCAAAAAGTTTAAAAATAGATTTTTGGGCTGGAGCTACACTTCAACAATGTACCTGTTCAAAATTACAAACAGATTCTACATAAGAACAAACCTACAGTCCCTGTCTTGTATGCACCGCCTGTATACGGCTGTTCAGAGTATATAGGGCCTTTTTTATTTTATGTGCGGGGTTCCCCTTAATATCCATACAAGACCCAAAGGGGCTGGTAATGGGCTGGGGTAGGGGGGGGGGGTCATGGGGTAGCTATGCCATTTTTCTTAAAGATTTTCATCCATATTACCGGGACCAGACATTACATTAAAGCCGCAAGCAGTTTTAAATGGCTTTTTTTTCCTTTAGAAGTGTCATTTTGTGCAGGGACAGTTCTAAACACGGGAAACACGTGGCACTTCACAGGCATACTTTAGACACCCCCCAGGTACGATATTTAAAGGAATATTTGACTTTTTTTTTTCACTTTATGCATCATTAAAATGACTGCTCCCGAAAAACGACCGTTTTTAAAACTTCTTTTTGCATTGATACATGTCCCCTGGTGCAGAACCCGGGTTCCCAAACCCTTTTTAGGACAATAACATGCATAATAGTCGTTATAATTAGCACTTTAGAATTCGAACGTTCGCATCCATTGTATTTAATAGGGTTCTAATGTTCGTACGAACTTTCGGTCCGTTCGCGGGTTCTGGTGCGAACCGAACCCGGGGGTGTTCGGCTCATCACTATTCAAGAGGCTCTTAAAATGAGGAAAAACCCACAAACGGCATATTTTTTAGTAATGCTGCTAATCTTACTGTCTTATGCCACTAGAATTATTGATTCACTATAATGCCATAATGAAAAGACAGATGCCAAGTACATTGTGGAGAAACACAGATACATTTTTTAAATTAAAGGTGATAACACTTTAGACATCAAACACTACATTGGCAAAGAACAAATCAAAAATCTAAAAAGCATTATGGTTGATTTACCTAAAAGAGAAGAATGGACTTTTTTTTTTCCTGAATCATACTTACCTAGGTGGATGAAGCATCAGTCCCCCGCCGACGCTAACATTGAGAACTGAGCGATTAACATCCCTTGGTTCTCAGGGCTCCCTGAGCAGAGAGCCTGTGACTATCAGTCACCGCTCTCTGCTCTGCCCCCTCCTCACTCATTGGAGCTTCAGCCCACTGTCTGATAAAAATGGGTCACAGGAGTGCAGAACGAACTGAACTCCTGTGATCCACGGGAGAAGTCCAGCCAATTGAGCTTTGGCTGTACTTCTCCTTTAATGCCGCGTACACACGATCATTTTTCCCGTCGGGAAAAATTACATTTTTTCTTTTGGACGAGAACAACGACCCCGTGTGGGCTTTTTGTCATTTTTCCCGACGGGAAAAACGGCATTAATCACGACGAGAAAAATTAGAACATGCTCTAATTTTTCTCGTCATGATTCCTGTCATTTTTTTCCGCGGCAGTTCTCCCACAGGGAAACACTGCCGGGGAGCCGTCCAAGAAAAAAAAATTCATTTAAAACGGCCGTGTGTAGGGGAACAAGCTGTTCCTCGTTTTTCACGTTGATTTTCTCGACTGTGTTTTCACCGTCGAAAAAATAGATCGTGTGTACGCGGCATAAGGCAGTTTAGAACCTTTCACATAGCAAAGTGAATGTATTTAAAGCGTACTAACTTAAATGATTCAATCACGGACAAGCAAACATCTTGTTTTTTTAATTTCCTTTGCATATGGTTGGGTATTCATTGCAAAGTGAATTTTCATTTGGATTCAGCTCATTAACTTTGCTAAGTAAACATCTTCTACACCTTCAGTAAATAAACCCTTTTCCATATAGCAGTAATGTTACATTTTAAAGGCTTATTATTCATCTTTTGTGAATATTAAATTAATGAATGCATCCATTGTGCAAAAACAAAAAAATATATAATTAACATTTTTTATTTTTTGCACGGTAGATTGCAAAGCATTGCAGCTGTCATTAGTGTATAATGTGTGTAGCACTACCCCCGTAGGAGCTGCTGGTTTAATTTTGGGTCTGCCATTACCTCACTGTTCACCATATCCACCATAGGGGTCCCATTGGAGAATTGTTCACAGATGTCCGCCCCAAACAGCAGCTGCAAAAACGCCCTGTGTGCATGGGGCCTTAGGGGGTAATTTACTATAGCGCCGCGGCGCTAATTAGCGCAAATTGCCGCAAATTCACGCTAATTAGCGCAAATTGCCGCGAATTAGCGCTAATTAGCGCAAATCGCGGCAATTTGCGATAATTAGCGCGAAAACGGTATTCACTATAGCGCTGGAGAAAAAATACTTACCAAAATCGAATTTACTATAGCTCCCAGAATCCAAATAGCGCCCGAATCCTTACTCTACTAAAAACTGGAGTTGTGCACATGGAAATAATGTTTGGAGCATGATATAATTGCCTAAATGGTACTGAAATATGCGGTATATTATTTAAAGATAATCTGCTTTTAAACGGTGTGAAAAAGTGATTTCTACACTGAAATATCTTTAAAAGTCTGAGAAGTAAAAAAATGCCCGTTTTTGGACAACTATTTGCAAACGAAACTGAGCATGCCCAGAGCTAATATAACTCAAATTTTAACTCAAGTGACTTTTTTCACAAGAGTTATAGTAAATACCGAAATGAGAGCTAATTAAAGAGCATGTTTTGGAAGTGAAAATCTGAGCTATTTTAGTCCAATGCAAGTTTTAGCCATTGATTCTAATGATACAATTGTAACTTTCACAAATAAATTATTTTAATGTTGAGATGAAATGTATCTTTCTCTGAAATAAATTTTCCTTTGCAACAATGTTGCTTCTAATTAAAATATTTTGTTTTTAAAGAAAGCTTGAATGTGGAATGTTTTGATAAAATATTTTTTTCTCTGTCACTTTCACTAGTTACTCTCCATCTCACAACAATATTTACCCAAACTCACATAGGTGTCTTTATAAAGCACAAACAATACTATTACTGATGCAAATTTAAAATTAGTCACTTTTTTTGTGCTTTTTATTATTTCTAAATAATCATAATTTGAGCCCCAAAAATTTGATATGTGTTCCAACATCAGAAATCAAAATGTAATTCCCCAAAATTTGAGGGTAATATCACTATTCTAAACTCACCCCCCAAAAAACACCAAATATCACAGAATAAATCAAGAAGAATAACTCTTGAGTAATGTACTTCCATCACCTGTATGTCCAAAGAAATGCAGTATTTATGTGTGTTTATCCGTTGCTTAGAGGTTAGAACTTCCGCTTAGCATCCCTTAGTGTCTGGGTTCAAATCCCAAACATGCTGCTTCATGTAGAGAAGTTGTCTCATCTCCCAGGTCCTAAAACTATATCTAAATGTTGTATTTATGTATGGGAGGGTTCCACCACCATTGTAAATCTTGCCAGATACACAATTTAGCCCAAAGTATTGGGACGCCTGCCATTACACACACATGAACTTTAATGGCAGCCCAGTCTTAGTCCGTAGGGTTAAAATTTGATTTGGCCCACCCTTTGCAGCTAGAACAGCTTCTGGAAAGCCTGGGAAGGTTGTCCACAAGGTTTAGTGTGTCTATGGGAATGTTTGATCATTCTTCCAGAAGTGCATTTGTGAGGCCAGGCACTGATGTTGGATGAGAAGGCCTGGCTCGCAGTCTCTGCTCTAATTCAGCCAAAGGGAGTTCTATCGGGTTGAGGTCAGGACTCTGTGTAGGCCAGTCAAGTTTCTCCACCCCAAACTCGCTCATTCATGTCTTTATGGACCTTGTTTTGTGCACTGGTGTGCAGTCATGTTGAAACAGGAAGGGGCCATCCCCAAACTGTTCCCACAAAGTTGGGAGCATGAAATTGTCCAAAATGTCTTGGTATTCTGACGCCTTAAGAGTTCCCTTCACTGGAACTAAGGGGCCAAGCCCAACCCCTGAAAAACAACCCCACACCATAATCCCCCTCCACCAAATGATTTGGACCAGTGCACAAAGCAAGGTCCATAAAGACATAGATGAGTGGGTTCGGGGTGGAGGAAATTGACTGGCCTGGACAGAGTCCTGACCTCAACACAACAGAACACCTTGGGGATGAATTAGAGCGGAGACTGCAGGCCAGGCCTTCTCGTCCAACATCAGTGCCTGACCTCACAAATGCACTTGGAAGAATGGTCAAACATTCCCATAGACACACTCCTAAACCTTGTGGACAGCCTTCCCAGAAGAGTTGAAGCTGTTATAGCTGCAAAGGGTGGGCCAACTCAATATTGAACCCTACGGACTAAGACTGGGATGCAATTACAGTTCATGTGCGTTTAAAGGCAGGCGTCCCAATACTTTGGACAATATATTGTATATTTCTTGGAGACACGGAACTTGGCTATGGACTTAGGGCTGGTTCACACCACAGAGATGCAGAGAACATGTGTGAGGCTGCCTGGTGGCTAAGTGGGCAGCAATTCTGTCTAGCAATGCTGGGGTTGCTGGTTCAATTCCCCAACATGCTAATGCTTATGTTGAAGTTTATATGTTTTCCCTGTGTGGGTTTCTCACCACAATCCAAAGACATGCTGGCATTTTATTTGTCTCCTGTCAAAATAGTCTCTAATGTAAGAAAGTTTATTTTGGACTTTAGATTGGAAGCTCATTGGAGCCAGGGCCCGATGTTAATGTTTGTTAGCACTAATCATGCCCAGGGACTTGGACATTTAAAACTGTAGGGTTTACACTGCTTAGAAAACTGTTGCTTTGTTTATGTGCATGCAAATGGACTTGGATCTTTGGCCTGTAGTTGGAGATTTGATGCACATAGCCAAGGGCTAACACAGTTGTAAATAGTATTATGTGTATTATGTATTATTATATGTATTATGCCCATCAGGTGCAATCACTTTAGACATACACAAAGGGACAGATTGAAAGATACTGGTGGGCGTGTACTTCTATTGGGCGTGTACTTCTATTGGGCGTGTACTTCTATTGGGCGTGTACTTCTATTGGGCGTGTACTTCTATTGGGCGTGTGTCAGTTTGCTAACAATACAACCTCTCTTATATAAAGGCCTGCAGTATGGGGGATCGTTTGGTCTGAGAAGGCCAGGTTTTTGCTGTGATTTGGGGGGGGGGGGAGAAGGAATGATATTGTGCAGATTGACAAACCGCTAACTAGTGTTAACTGCTGAAATTCTTCTGCATTTTTTCAATCAAAAATTGTGTGTGTATTGTTCCTGTCTGACCGTGCAAAATCGTTTGGAAGCATCTGCTGACCTTCTACTCTTGGATCTCATTGCTTAATCATGTACACAGAAATGCAGCTTCCAGCAGAACATGGTCACCAATGTACGTATATGTGGATTGTGGGGTGGGGGTGGGTGTTTTGAACATGTCTTTTTTAATATTATGTTGGAATGTTTTGTAAGAATAATGACTTGAGTATGTTTCTATATTCTTGCAGATAAAAATGTGAAGTGTTTCCCGTTATACACTAAAAGTAAAGCTGTGTGCACTCTAAGGTTTTGACACATTTTAGATTGTAAGCTCCTATGAGCAGGCCCTTTAAATCCAATTGCTAAATTGAGTACCGTGTATCCTGTCCCAATTTTTTTGAAGCTAGTAAATGAATGTACCTAATTTTGTTTCTGCTGGCAAAATAAAAGTACGTTATTGAGCTTTGGTGTGCTTTTTTTTTTTTTTTTTGGCAAAGTGCAAAATCCTTAATTCTATTTCTATATGGATTTGTGCATCAAAAAATGAATCTCTTTGCCCTTGTTCATATTGATGCTACTTTGAAATCACGCTACTTTACTTAAGCTAGCGCGATTTTAGGTACTACTTGATAGACATCTGTGTGGCTTCATACACAAATGTCTATTGAAGTCGCACCTGAAATTGGCAAAAGTAGTGCAGGAACTACTTTTGAAAATTGGTGCGGCGCCACAAAATCGGGGTTGCATCGATTGGAACAGTGCCATTGCCACCAATAGTCATGCGATTTGATTTCTGAAATTGCATGACAAATCGCCCCAATGTAAACCTAGGCTTCAGCACACCTGCAAGTAAATGATAAAGGTGGAATCTTTATATATAACAGCTGTGGAGAATTGCAGGTAATGAATTCAGCTGGAGGATAGGCAGTGTTGTATGTGTCAGCTCTGGTTCTCATTGGTGCGATTTGACATGTCAGATCGGTGGCAATTGCGCTGTTCTAATTGGTGTGATTTGTATTGATATAAGTGCAGAAACCTGCACAGATGTCTCTGATGTCCCCCCCCCCCTCCTCCTGCAGTCGGGACTGACATGCGGGAATGAAATCGTATGAGTTCAGCTGAACAAATTCCTCCCGTTGTCAGTGTGAAGCAGGGCTCAAACCGGGCCTTTTGCCTTTGTAATTCACCTGCTGCTATGGCAGAGACACCATTCCTTTTCAAACTCCCTTAAGTTTACCTTCAAATATCATATGTAGAAATACAGATTTGCATATCTGCAAATAATCAAAAATAATAAATTCTAAGTGTGATTGAGATCAAATATTCACAGCTGCAATCAACAGAGCGTGGTTTCACCACCTGACCCGGAAATGAGTCATTGTAATCATCCGGAAGTTCCTGTGCTGGTCAGGATCTCCATCTAGGTGGACATGGCAAGCTACCTCTTTAGCAAAGAGGAGGTGCTGCTGATTTGCCGGGTAAGTGTAGGTTATGTACTTGTGCTTACTCAAGGTGGGGGTGGATTTGGTGTGGGTGGGCTTCATTGATTTGTTTGGTATCACTACACATTTGCTTCTGGCCCATGTGCACACATCACTACTTCCTGCATTTGTTCTGCTGATGTAAATCAGTAAGGACTATGCAAGTATAAATGAGAGCTCCTTTCTATTAAAATATATATGACTTGATTCACAGTTGGGCGACTTTTCATGATCCTCAATGATAACCATTCATGTCTGTGCTACTTTAAGTCAGACCAACTTCAAAGTAGTCCTTGTACTACTTTGGTGTGACTTTCAGGCTCGGTTTCCACTAGTGCGACTTGTCATGCAACTTGGGACTGCAAAGTCGCATGACATGTCATACCCCATGATTTCCAATGAGTATGGTTCATATCTGTGCGACATCAAAGTAGTCCCTGCACTACTTTGGTCCCACTTTGATACGACTTGAGGTCCATAGACCTCAAAAATATACAGGCATTGCTCCAAGTCTCATCAAAATCGCGGCAAAATCATGCGAATTTAGGGTTGCAATAGTGGAAACAGAGCCTCATGTGACTTGAGGTACATAGGGCGCAATATTACACAGGCATTCCCAGAAGTTGGGGCCAAGTTGCAGCGACAAAGTGGCAGCAAATTAGGGTGACTTTCAGGTCGCAGCAGTGTGAAAGAGATTCAAGGATATCTTTGAATTTGGCCCTATTGTCACTTGTGCATCCTGAAAGTGGGGAAAATTCATCCCTGCACTACCTTGGTTTGACTTTTTGATGCGATTTGAGGTCCATACACCACAAGATAAAACAGACATTGCTTCAAGTCATGGCAAAGCTGTGTAATTAAGGTCGCACAAGTGCAAATGGGGCTTTATTCAAAGGTGTTATCATTTAATCTCATTAGGTTACTTTTACACTTATGTGACTTTTCATGCAGCTTTGGACCTCAGAGTCGCATTAAAAGTATCCCCCCCCCCCCCATGAGTTCCATTCATATCTATGCAACTTCACCCATGTTCACATAGCTCTGAATTGACATGTCAAATTGCAGGCCAAATCGGCGCCTATTGACAGCAATAGAACTGTCCGAATTGGTGCGACGCCACACAGATTCCCAAAAGTAGTTCCTACACTACTTTGGGCGACTTCTGGAGGCGATTTCTTACCTCCCAACTTTTTGAGATTTGTATAAGGGACAACTATTAGCAAAAGTATGTAGGCATAGGACACACCTCCTAAAACACCTTCTTAAAGGAGAATTATAAAAAAAAAATATTAGTTAAACCCAAAGTCCTTTTTTTTTTTTTAACAATAATATCCCTTTAGATTGGCTTTGGGAATTTACAAACAAAGCAATTTAGAAATTAGATGAAAGGTTTAGCGCTGGGAAACCCTTTTTGAAAGATAAAAATTGCATTTAATATCAAACTATACAGATCCAAACAAAATGAGGGACAAATGAGGAGGAAAGAGGGACAGAGGGACTTTGTTCCAAATCAGGGACAGTTGAGACCTATGTGATTTCACTAGACATCTGTGCAGGAAAGTGCACTGATGTCTCTGAAATCGCTCACAAAGTCGGGCTGAGGCCCCTTTCACACTTGAGCAACTTTTCCTGCGACTTTGGTCATCAGAGTTGCATGACAAGTCATACCCCATGATTTTCAATGTGTACCATTTATATCTGTGAAACTTCAAGTCACACCGACTTCAAAGTAGTCCCTGTACTACTTTGGTCCGACTTTGATACGAGTTGAGGTTCATAGACCTTAAGTTTACACAGGCATTCCCTGGGATCGCAGAAAAAATGCAGACGGAAGTTTGCGTGCCTTTCCCTGCGACTCCTGTGTCCATAGACCTCAAGATTACACAGGCATTGCTTAAAGTCGCATCAAAATGACACAACTTTCAGGTCGCACAAGTGTGAAAGGGGCCTAAGTCACTGTGCTGAGTACTATTATACCTAGAATATAAAGTAGTCCCACCATCAAACACTCAGCAGCCTATGCTGAAAAGAGGCGAATACCTATTAGCCAATGCCACATCAGCATGAGCATGGTTGTTACAATAATATTAAAGTGGTTGTAAACCCACTTAGACAACTTGCATCTACAGGTAAGCCTAGATTAAGGCTTACCTGTAGGTGCAAGAAATATCTCCTTAATCTACACACACTAGTAGATGTTTGTGCTACGCTCAATAGGCTAGTGGTCAGCACTTCTACCTTGAAAAACTCAGGCTTCGAAGCACTCATGGGTTCAAATCCCACAGAGAGATACTAAAAGATTGTATTGGTGAAAAAGGCAAATGCCTATTAGCCAATTAGCCAAAGCAGCATATGCTGAAAATAGGTGAATGCCAATTAACCAATGCACTTTTATTCAATAATATTATGGTGTGGACTTCCAAACATCACACACTAGCTAACGGGCAGTTTACATTTCTTTGTTTGTTTATTTTAATTTGCTTGTACAAATAATAAACATAGCGGTTGGCTGGTATTTGAACTTGTACCATGAGAGCTGTGGAGACATCTGAGCAGATCACTAAGCCATTGTGCTAAGTACAAGACCTGCATAATAGTGTAGTATGATTAAAGAATGAACATAAATAATTACCGCTTTATAGCCACCTAAATGAAAAAATAAAAACATGAAAAAAACAACATACAACAAATAGGTAACCTAAATGTTTAATACATGTAATTTTACATAATAGCAGACATTACTATGTAATAATCCTTCATAACTGCATTCGTTAGCAAAAGAAGGAAAAAAAAAACTAGGAATACTAATTGCAATATACATCAATAGATAGAGCACATCTCATATAAAAATGTTTCTTTCACATACATGGATCATGGTTACAGTGCAGTGCTATATAAAAACTTAGTGGAAATTGGCATTTGCGCGTACGCGCATTCGCTAATTAGCGCTGATTTCACATTTACTAACACTTGTTTGCTGCTAATAGCGCTCTTTTTCATTCGCAAATTCGCGCATGGAATTTTTAATTGTCAAAAATTGGAGCTATTTTTTGCGATGTGCTCAGTACTTCCTGGAGTTAACCACTTGTCCCCCGCCCACTGTCAATTGACGGCGGGCGGAGGATACTCTCGTTCTGGGAGGACGTCATATGACGTCCTCCCTTTAAAACGAGCTAGGAGGCGCGCGCTCGCCCGCCGCGTTCACAAGGCCCCGGTGCGCGTGCCCGGCGACTGCGATTGCCGCCGGGCACCCGCGATTGCCCGGGAAACGAGCAGGAAAGTGGATCTCTGTGTGTAAACACAGAGATCCACGTCCTGTGAGGGAGAGGGGACCGATGGTGTGTCCCTTGTACATAGGGACAACCATCGGTCACCTCCCCCAGTCAGTCACCTTCCCCCACAGTAAGAACACATTGAGGGAACATATTTAACCCCTTCCCGCCCCCTAGTGGTTAACCCCTTCCCTGCCAATCACATTTATACAGTAATCAATGCATTTTTATAGCAGGGATCGCTGTATAAACGTGAATAGTGCCAAAAATGTGTCAAAAGTGTCCGATGTGTCCGCCGCAATATCGCAGTCACAATAAAAAATCGCAGATCGCCGCCATTACTAATAAAAAAATAAAAAAATAAAAATGCTATAAATCTATCCCCTATTTTGTACACGCTATAACTTTTGTGCAAACCAATCAATACGCGCTTATTGCGATTTTTTTTTTTTTACCAAAAATATGTAGAAGAATACGTATCGGCCTAAACTGAGGAAATTTTTTTTTTTTTTAAAAAATGGGTATTTATTATAGCAAAAAGTAAAAAATTGTGTTTTTTTTCCAAACTGGACGCTCTTCTTTTGTTTATAGCGCAAAAAATAAAAACCGCAGAGGTGATCAAATACCACCAAAAGAAAGCTCTATTTGTGGGAAAAAAAGGACACAAATTTCGTTTGGGAGCCACGTCGCACGACCGCGCAATTGTCATTCAAAGTGTGACAGCGCTGAAAGCTGAAAAATGGCTTGGGCAGGAAGGGGGTTTTCGTGCACAGTAGAGAAGTGGTTATAGTAAATCAGCCCCTAAGTCTCTTTTTCCCAATGCTTTTATTAACAAACATCAGATAGAGGGATGGAGGGTTAGGGGAGATTCAGGTATCTTGTATTGCGGATCACGGGTACTTCTTTGATCCAGAGGACAAACAGTTTCCACAACTGGATCTAGCAACCACCGGATAGGTCTCTCTCACTGACCTAGCAGCCGGTGCGGTGCTCGGTCATAGTCTCTGCCACAGACTTGATGAATATAACTTGAGTCGTTGTACAATCCTCTGCCACAGGATTGTATAACCAAGAACTTTTGCAAAGTCAAAGTACAGTTACACAGTACCAGTTTCTTTCAGCCATCCGGCAATACTGTGAGGTAGATTGGCCGGGATGCATCCTCCAATTGAGTCTCCAGGCTCTTCCTGAGATACCAGCCTTTTTGCTCAGTCCTCTTTGAGAAAAGTCCTCCCCTGGTTTCTCCAATTGCTTGGCTTCTCCCCGCACAGGACCACCCCTGGACCAGTAGACCCCAGAAACTCCTAGGCCTACTTTCAGTAACGATGCCTCGGGCCAGCAGGCCCAGAGGCAGAAGAACTGCTACGACACACCTTAGGCCAGGAGGGCCATCAGGTCAGAGAGACCTGAAAACGGTGTCTGTCCCTTAAGTACCCTCTCCCAGAATGCACAGCGGGTGAACCACTCCCACTGGGCTGTTTCTGGGTAAAGAGGTACTCAATGCATCCAGCCTGCTGCATTTCCAACACTGACCGGGGGTGACAGCGACACCCACGGCCAAGTGGAAAACACACAACACAGCTGAACTGGAACAGAAACCAGCAATTTAACATAATCACTCTGAGCTAAACTACAGCTCAGATAAATCTAAATTTGCATATAGCGCCTACTCAATAGGAGCAGGGCACTACATGTGTATATTGCAAAGGCTCCTGCAAACCCTTCCTCTCAGCCCACAGTCTGTATGGAGGTACAGGCTTTTGATTAAAGCGGAGTACCACCCTAAAGTGGAACTTCCGCTCATCTGAATTCCTCCCCCCCCCTCCGGTGCCACATCTGGCACCTTTCGGGGGGAGGGGGGACAGGATACCTGTCTTTGACAGGTACCCTTTCCCACTTCCGGGAGTCCGGCCGCGCTCCATGACATCAGCGCTGGGCTTCCTCCTCCTCTCCCGGCCGCCGGGCCAATAGGAGAGAGGAGCAGGGCCTTGCGCATGCACAGTAGGGTTCCTGGCGTGAAGCCGAAAGGCTACACTTCCGGGTTCCCCTACCCGCAATGGCGGCGGCAGCACCCGACAGCTGATGGAAACATCAGCTGCGGTGCCGACATCGAGGGACTGCAGGACAGGTAAGTGTCCTATTATTAAAAGCCAGCAGCTGCAGTATGTGTAGCTAATGGCTTTTAATTTTAATTTATTTTTGCCCAAACACCGCTGTAAGGAGCTGGAAATAAACAAACAATGAACTACAAAAGTGTTGTAACATCTCTGTGCTGTTCTATAGGCTCCATTGAACACAAGACCGTTTGCCACAGTGGCAGATGGGATTTGAAATCCTTCTATTCACAGAACCATATGAGCCATGCACTGCTGCGGCAAACTAAAAAACCAACAGAAGCCTGCAGGGAGAAGCACCCCAAGCTTTAGGTAATAGGGGGACAATTTAAGGGGGGACGAAATGGCATCATGTTTCATGTTAAACCTTAAATATGGGTTTGACATGAAACAGTGTCAGAAAGGTAAAGGCAGAATGAGCCTTTAGGCTTGGTTCACACTGGGGGTTATTTACTAAAGGCAAATCCACTTTGCACTACAAGTGCAAAGTGCACTTGAAATTGCACTTGGAAGTGCAGTCGCTATAAATCTGAGGGGTAGATCTGAAATGAGGGGAAGCTCTGCTGATTTTATTATCCAATCATGTGCAAGCTAAAATGCTGTTGTTTTTTATTTTCCTTGCATGTCCCCCTCGGATCTGCAGCTACTGCACTTCCAAGTGCAATTTCAAGTGCACTTTGCACTTGTAGTTTCCACTCGTAGTACAAAGTGGATTTGCCTTTCGTAAATAACCCCCACTATCTTCCCATGTGGCTCACAGTAGGGGTCCGGTGTGTCCCCATTCACCGTTTCAGGTCTGATTTCAGCCCAATTTTTGGGCTGAATTCAGATCTGAAACGGACCAAAAGATGCACAGGACCCCTGTGCAAATTCACACCGGAGCCACAGCCGAGATATGTGAACCGGCTCCATAGAGAACCGGTCAAAATCTCCTACCATGCGAATTGGATGCATGGACCCCACATCCAATTCGCAATAGTGTGAACACAGCCTTAAAGTAAAATAAGCAGACTCTGTAAAACATGTGGCATATAAAAAACTAGGCAGTGTCTAAAGCTGGTCATACACATTTAAATACTTTTCATTGCGCCTACGGGCAGAATGGAAAAAAATCTAATAAATTCATCTATCCACGCTATAAAGGGCAGATGGACAAATCCCCCACTGAGCCTATTGTGATCTGACGGTGGCGACTGCCAGAATACCCCAGCTGTGGCTACATCTGATTGGATGCAGCTGCTGTTGGGCAGTAAAATGTTCCATATATAATATAACAGCGAAAATAAGAAACGGCTGCATCTCACGTGGGCTCCAAGTAAAGTTTATTAGAATATGAAAATATCCAAAATGACACCAGAGAACACCAGCAGTGGTCAAGGTAGACACATTTCATACAACAGAAATGTGCTCAATCATTAGACCGCTTTCACACTGGGGCCGCCCGTGCATTAGCGCTAAAGCGCCGCTCGTTTTAGCGGCGCTTTAGCGCTGACTAAGTGGAGCTTTTCGCCCACTAACGCTTTTCAGGTGCTTTGGAAGTGCTGCCCATTCATTCCAATGGGCAGGGCGTTTTGGGAGCACTGTATACAGCGCTCTCAAACCGCCCCAAAGATGCTGCTTGCAGGACTTTTTCTAATGTCCCACAAGGGCAACGCCCCAGGGTGAAAATTCGCACTGAAATGAATGGGAGGCGGTTTTCAGGTGCTTTTTCTAACGCTAAAACGCCTGAAAGCCATCTTAGTGTGAAAGGGGTCTTACAAAGACATGCCTAACTGATACGTGTTATATCGATCTATCCCCTGTACAGGTGCTAGGGGAATATCAATCAGAGGCAGGTGACAACCTTCTTCAATGATTAAATCAAAACATACAAGTATAAACACATA
The DNA here is from genome assembly GCA_029206835.1 of Rana muscosa. Lineage (NCBI taxonomy): Eukaryota > Metazoa > Chordata > Amphibia > Anura > Ranidae > Rana > Rana muscosa. Next base: position 591,561,854 of record CM055116.1, read on the forward strand.
AAAACAAATATTCACCAAGTGAAACATTTCAGCAAAAGGAAAGATTCAATAGAAGAAAAGAAAAAAATCATAATAAATGAATACATGCAAGATGATAAATATCACATGTTTTCAACGGCAAAAGACATTGGGTAAAAACTGAAGCCCTGTACACACGATCAGTTTGACTGATGAAAACCGTCCGATGGATTGTTTTCATCAGACAAACCGATCGTGTATGGGACCCATCAGTCTTTTTTCCATCGGTTTTAAAAAATAGAACATGTTTTAAAATTATCTGATGGATAAAAAACCGATGGCAATTTCCGATCGTCTGTGGGGAAATCCATCAGATAAAAAACCCAAGCATGCTCAGAATCAAGTCGACACATGCTCAGTAGCATTGAATTTCATTTTTCTCAGCTCATCGGAGTGTTTTACGTCACCACGTTTGGAACGGTCGGTTTTTAGACTGATGGTGTGTAGGCAAGACTGATGGAAAACAGTTTCATCGGATTTCTGATGGACAAATCCATCAGACGAAAATCCATAGGATATCTGATCGTGTGTACAGGGCTTGACAAACTAGAATTAAGGCTCCATGTACACAGAAGCTGATAAACTGCAGTTTATTGGCGTTTTGGCATTTTTTTAAAAAGCCCATTAACTGCACTCTATGTTAGCCTATGTGTTCATGTACACATAACGTTTTTTAGCTTTAATGAGCAGTGGAGTTAATGGGCTTTTTTCTGAACGCAAGAAATTCGCGTTCAAAGTGCAGTTTTTTGGCGCAAAAAAATGCAAAACGCCGAAAAACACTCATAAACGCTCAAAAACGCCGGCCGTGAGCGGTTTTTAGCGTTTTTTGGTCCATTGAAAAAAATAAAAAAACGCTACACTGAAAAACGCTAATAAAAGCTAGTAAAAAAACGCTGATAAAAGCTAGCTTTTTCTGCTGCTTTAAAAACGACCGTTTTTTGAGCTTCTGTGTACATGGAGCCTTAAAGTTCATAATATATGACCACAGATACACACTAAGCCCAGGTTCACACTGGGCTGCGAGAGTGAAGCCATGCGAGTTCAGCTGAACTAGCACGATTTCACTCCCGCTGGTCAGTCTCGATTTCGGCCGCGATTACAGAGACATCCGTGCAGGTTTCTGCACAGATGTCAATGTAAATCGCGGGCCAAAATCGCAAAAAGTAGTACAGAAATGACTTTTTGAAATCGGTGCAGCGCCGCAGATGCGGCGTCGCACCGATTAGGACGGTGCCATTGCCGGCAATTTGCGGCAAATACCGCCGTTTTGACATGCAATTTCATATGCCAAATCGCATGTCAAAACGCACCAGTGTGAACCAGGGCTAAATATTGCATGTATTGTACCATGGGGGTTATTTACTAAAGGCAATTCCACTTTGCACTACAAGTGCACTTGAAAGTGCAGTCGCTGTAGATCTGAGGGGGACATGCAAGGAAAGTAAAAAATAGCATTTTAGCTTGCATGTGATTGGATGATAAAATCAGCAGAACTTCCCCTTATTTCAGATCTACCCCTCAGATCTACAGTGACTACACTTCCAAATGCACTTTCAAGTGCACTTGCAGTGCAAAGTGAATTTTCCTTTAGTAAATAAACCCCCATGTTACAAAAATGTTACAACTCTGAATATATGTAAATATATGTAAAGTCCAAAAATATCACATCCACAGGTGGGCGGTAATAGTTGGGGAAAATATACTAAAGTTCCATCAACCCTATAGGGTGGGAAACATACCAGTACCTATATCCACCCTGTACATGTATGAAACCATATGTGGCCAAATATCTTACACCCGCAGATGGGCAGTAAAAGTTGGGGAAAATGTATTGAAATTCCTTATAAAGTTGCATATGATGACATTTTAAGCCATGTGACAACCCTGGACATGTATACAATCGCACATGGCCAGAAGTATCACACCCATAGGTGGGCGGTAAAAGTTGGGGAAAATATACTAAAACCCCATAGACCCTATAGGGTAGTAAATGTACCAGTTACCTAAGTCCAGCCTGGACATGTATGAAACCATATGTGGCAACCATGGACACGTATAAAATCACACATGGCCAGAAGTGTCACACCCATGAGTGGGCGGTAAAAAAATGGGGAAAATATACTACAATTCATCAACCCTATAGGGTGGTAATATAACAGCCCAGTGTTCACAGAAAAGAGTCAGAGTACTCCAAAGATAGGCATGGAGGCGCTCGTGGCTGAAGGTTCTTATTAGCAGGATACTAGATAGAGATTTATATAAGCATCTTAGAACTGCTGGGACTTGTAGTTCTGTATTGGCTGCGGGCTTCTATCTGGACAATGGGATTGTTGGTCCTTCCCTGACAGGAGTTTGATTGTTGTGATTGTTCCTAGAAGAACCTCAGACCTTCCCTAGACCTAGAATCATTTTGTTAGCAACTAATGCTGCGTACACACGTTCGGAATTTCCGATGAAAAAATTCCGTCAGACTTTTTCCATCGGATATTCCGACCGTGTGTGTGCCCCATCTGACTTTTTAGAAATTCCGTTCGTCTGTAGGGAACTCCGACGGAGAAAAAAAAACACGCATGCTCAGAATCAAGTCGACGCATGCTCGGAAGCATTGAACTTAATTTTTCTCATCTCGCCGCAGTGTTGTACGTCACCGCGTTCTTGACGGTCGGAATTTGGTGTGTACAGTGTGTATGCAAGACAGCTTGAACGGAATTCCGTCGGAAAAATCAGTTGGCGTTTATCCCGACAGAAAATCCAATCGTGTGTACGGGGCATTAGGCTTTAGGGGAAGCTGGCAGTGTAAAGGTGGGTAGGGCTATTATTAAAGACCTACTTTAAATTTAACGTAAAAGTCCACCACAAGGCAAAATCATTTTAAATTAAAACATTGTAACTAAAATTTTATTTTAAAATTTAATTTAATTAAAATTACATTTTTAATTAAAACAGTATTTGGAATAACTTGTTATTTTGAAAATATACTATAAAGCATAGTGATTGTGTGGGCACAACAATATGAATACTATGTTGCCAATTTTCTTAAAAGTGAACTCCCAGAGAAAGAAATATAGTCTAATATAAAAGAGGCATTTTATTTCTTACTTGATTCCTCAGTCTTCTTGGTATATTTGTTCCAGATCTGTGGAGTACTCCAGCATAAAACATCTCATGTACAGTGCTTTATCTCTCTCTATGCTTCCTGTAATAAAGACTGGTCCATGCTGCTCTCTCTCCTTGTGTAGGGTAACTGGTCTTCACCCCTCTGTAGTGTGCTGCAAGCAGACTGTAGTAGGTGGGACCTTCTATGTTCCACCCACAGTTCTCCTCCCTGTATTGGTAAGGCAATGAGATTTTGCAAGGTAACATCCTAGGTCTGCAAAGGCATTTGATGCACACAAGGGAAATATTCTATCCTTTATATCAGGGGCGCCCAACCAGTGGCCCGCGGAGCCCTCTGATGTGGCCCGCGACCTCCTGCCCTGGGATGGAATAGAATACTGTTATTAAAGGTCAGTGTATATACGGGGCATATCTGTTCTGCAGTGGTTACTGGGCTGCTTTCAAACTGACCCGCAGATGCAGAGCAGCGCACCTGCGGGTTACCTGCACTGAGCCATAGACTTCTGTTATTACCTGCGAGTGTGATGAGCTTTCTGAAAGTGCACCAAACCTGCAGAATATAATAGAAGCCTATTGCAAAGTGCAGGAAAGCCAAAGGTTGGTAAACCGCAGCGCATCAGTGTGAAAGCAGCCTTGGGCCCCTTTCACACGGTCAGTCTGACCCAATTGGACCCTCCATTCACCTCTAAGGAGTGGCAGGAGTGTAAACCGACTTGTGTACTACCTCCAATCCGATTAAAAAAAGAGTATAGTGGCTGTGTCCGCGCTGCATATGCAGAGCAGACACGGACCTGCCATCCGCCCGCTCTGTTTATTGTGGCCCGCGACTGGTTACCAAGTCGCTTATGTGGCCCTCGTTAGGGATGAGCCGAACACCCCCCCGGTTCGGTTCGCACCAGATCCTGCGAACGGACCGAAAGTTAGCACGAACGTTAGAACCCTATTACATACAATGGACGCGAACGTTCGAAATCTAAAGTGCTAATTATAACGACTAATATGCATGTTATTGTCCTAAAAAGGGTTTGGGGACCCGGGTTCTGCCCCAGGGGACATGTATCAATGCAAAAAGAAGTTTTAAAAACGGACGTTTTTCGGGAGCAGTCATTTTAATGATGCATAAAGTGAAAAAAAAAGTGAAATATTCCTTTAAATATCGTACCTGGGGGGTGTCTAAAGTATGCCTGTGAAGTGGCATGTGTTTCCCGTGTTTAGAACTGTCCCTGCACAAAATGACATTTCTAAAGGAAAAAAGGCCATTTAAAACTGCTTGCGGCTTTAATGTCATGTCTTGCCTTGGCAATATGGATGAAAATCTTTGAGAAAAATGGCATGGCTACCCCATCACCCCCTACCCCAGCCCATTACCAGCCCCTTTGGGTCTTGTATGGATATTAAGGGGAACCCCGCACCCAAAATAAAAAAAGGCCCCATATACTCTGAACTGCAGTATACAGGCGGTGCAAGCAAGACAGGGACTGTAGGTTTGTTCTTAAGTAGAATCTGTTTGTAATTTTGAACAGGTACAGTAGGTGCCGCCGACATTGTATATTCATTGCAATCCCATCGCGGAGATTTTTGGCGACAGGGTGCCGACATCTCGGCGACAGGGTGGCGACATCTCGCGCTCGCTGCAATAGCGAGAAGGAGACGCGGCACTGTATTGAACGGGATCCGACGTGGATTCCCGCCAATACCAGGCACTGTGTTTGGTATAAATCCTGAGCGGGAACTCCACGCCAATTTTTTAATAAAAAACCGGCATGGTTTCCGTCTTCAGGAGCATACCAGGCCCTTCGGTCTAGTATGAATTTGAAGGGGAATCCCCTAAGCTGAAAAATCGGCGTGGGGGTCCCCCTCAAAATCCAAACCAGACCCTTATCCGAGCACGCAACCTGGCAGGCCGCAGGAAAAGAGGGGGGGACGAGAGAGCGCCCCCCCTCCCTCCTGAACTGTACCAGACCGCATGCCCTCAACATGGGGGGTTTGGTGCTCTGGGGCAGGGGGGCGACCTGCGGCCCCCCCACCCCAAAGCACCCTGTCCCCATGTTGATGGGGACAAGGGCCTCTTCCCGACAACCCTGGCCGTTGGTTGTCGGGGTCTGCGGGCGGGGGCTGATCGGAATCCGGGTGCCCCCTTTAATAAGGGGGCCCCCAGATGCCAGCCCACCACCCTATGTGAATGAGTATGGGGTACATCATACCCCTACCCATTCACCTGGTGGAAAAAAATGGCAATAAAAGAACACACACAGCTTTTTAAAGTAATTTATTACACGGCTCCGGGGGTCTTCTTCCGACTCCGGGAGTCTCTTCCGACTTCGGGGGTCTCCGGTGTTGTCTCCGCGCTCTCCGGTTCTTTCTTCTTTCTGCCGGGCCTCCGCTATCTTCTTCCAGCTCTTTTGCTAGTGGAGGGGCCCCTAGGTATTCCTGCACCATGTATATCAGACGCTAGCGATGGTTGCTGGAACCGATCATACCTTGGGGCTGCGGACTAAAAAATTGTCTGAACGCATCAGTCCTTCCCCACCGCTCCTTCTGCTACTGACCGAAGCCTCAGCAACTCGTTGTCCAGGACCAGGAGTTTGTAACCTCCCAGTCTCTGGGAACGCATTGCACAGACCTTTCTGCAAGGCCTCCCGGAGATGTCTCATCCTCTGCTCCCTCTGCGACGGTAAGATAAGGTCCGCAACCTTACCCTTGTACCGTGGATCAAGGAGAGTGGCCAGCCAGTAATGGTCCCTCTCCTTGATCCGAAGAATACGAGGATCCTTCCGCAGACTTTGCAGGATCAGGGAGGCCATGCAGCGTAGGTTAGCTGAGGCATTGGGTCTGAAATCCTCTGGGTCACTAAGGACGAGATTATCTGCACCCACCTCCTCCCAGCCACGTACAAGTCCACGGGTTTCTTGGGACTGTAAATCATCCCTAAAAGACTGCTGCTGTTGATGCTGAGTGCCAGGCTCCACCTCCATGCTGACACAATCCTCCTCCTCCTCCTCGTCCTCTTCCTGTGCGATGGGTGGGACAGAAGGAACACTGTCTGGGTAAAGGGGGCATTGAGAGGCAATGAAGTCCTCCTCTTCCTGCCTCAAGTGCCCTGTCCATTATTCCACGCAGCGTATGCTCCAACAGGTGGACAAGAGGTACAGTGTCACTGATGCATGCACTGTCACTGCTCACCATCCTCGTGGCCTCCTCAAATGGTGCCAGGACAGTGCATGCATCCCTGATCATGCCCCACTGGCGTGGTGAAAAAAACCGAGCTCCCCTGACCCTGTCCTGGTGCCGTAGTCGCACAGGTACTCATTGATGGCCCTCTGCTGCGTGTGCAGCCGCTGCAGCATGGCCAACGCTGAGTTCCACCTGGTGGGCATGTCACATATAAGGCGGTTCTTGGGCAGGTTCAACTCCTTTTGCAGCTCAGCCAGCCGAGCACTGGCATTATTTGATCTCCGGAAATGCACACAGACTTTCCTGGCCTGCCTCAGGGCATCCTGTAAGCCCGGGTACCTGCCCAAGAACCGCTGCACCACCAGGTTAAGGACGTGAGCCACACAGGGCACATGGGTCAGTTGTCCCTGTCGGAGGGCGGAGAGGAGGTTGGTGCCATTGTCGCAAACCACCATTCCTGGCTTAAGCTGGCATGGCGTCAACCACCTCTCGGCCTGCCCCTGCAGAGCTAACAGAACCTCTGCCTCAGTGTGGCTCCTGTCCCCCAAACACACCAGCGCAAGCACGGCATGGCATATTTTTGCCTGCGTACTTGCGTAGCCCCTTGAACGCCTACGGAGCACCGCTGGTTCCGAGGACAAAGCACAGGAAGAAGCCATTGAGGAAGAAGAGGAGGGGGTGGAGGAGAGAGGTGTGTCACAACCAGGAGTAGCATTTTGGAGGCGTGGCGGCGGAACAACCACCAACACTACTGCACCTTGTCCTGCATCCTTCCCAGCTGCCAAAAGAGTGACCCAATGGGCCGTGAAAGAAAGGTAACGTCCCTGTCCATGCCTACTGGACCGTGAGTCAGCGGTAATATGCACCTTACCACTGACTGCCCTGTCCAGCGAGGCATGGACATTGCCTTCCACATGCCGGTAGAGAGCCAGAATCGCCTTCCGTGAGAAAAAGTGGCATTTGGGAACCTGCCACTGAGGAACCGCACATTGCATAAACTCACGGAAGGGGTCCGAATCTACCAACTGAAAAGGCAGCAGTTGAAGTGGTAGCAATTTAGCCAAGCTAGCATTCAACCGCTGGGCATGTGGATGGCTGGGAGTGAACTTCTTTCGACGGTCCAGCAGCTGGGGCAGGGAAATTTGCCTGCTACAATCGGACGTCGGTGTACTGCTAGCAGAGTGCCCGCAAGTACTTGGCTGTGACACCTAATTCTACACCTTCATTCCTCTCAGTGCAGGTTTCAGAGAGGACTGAAGGTATAGTGGGGCTGGAGATCCCAGCTGATGAGGAGCAAGGAGAGGTCCGCTTTGTTCTTTGGTGTGGGTCTTTAAGGTACGCTTGCCAACGAGATGCATGGCAGGTCAACATATGTCTGGTCAAGCATGTGGTGCCCAAGTGGCTAATGTTTTGGCCACGCGAGATACGCTTGAGACATATGTGGTGCGATCTGATGCACTCGACTCAAAAAAGGCCCACACCAAAGAACTTTTGAAATAATGGGCAGAGGCAGCGCCCTGCACAGGCGGAGCTCTGCGGTGTGATTCAGTCGGTGTGCTGCCCTTACGCTGGCCCCCGGAGGGCATCCTGCCTCGTTGGAGATGTGCCTCCTCCTCATCCTCCTCCTCCTCCTCTCTCCTATCAGGCAGTCCTGTCAGTGACCTCATCATCCCCTCCCTCCTCATTCCTGGAGCCAATCTGGCAGTATGCTGCAGCTGCTGGAACATGACTGCCAGATTGCTGTCCTTCTTGAGCATACCCTCTCTCTGCGCTCATGTTACTGCCTTCCTCTATCTGGGTATCATCATCAGACCCTTTAAAACGCTGGGCATCCTCCTGGAGCATGTACCCAACACTGTGCTCAAACAGTTCGGGGGACTCCTCAGGAGGACATGGTGGGTCTAGGGAAGGAGTGACTGATGATGACATTTATACGCGGGAAGAGGACGCTTTGGCAGCTGCTTTGCCAGTACCCTGAGCCTGGGTGAGAGAGGATGAGGAGAATGAGGAGGGCTTGGTCATCCACTCTACCAAGTCTTTGGCATGATTCGGGTCAACACGTCCAGCTGCCGAAAATAAGGACAAGCGTGTCCCATGGCCACGTGCTGATGACAATGCACCGCATCCACGACCAGCACTGTTTCCCCCAGACACAGAGCCTGCTTGCCCTCTTTTATTGGCTCGTGACTGTCTGCCTATCTTTGTTGGCCTTCCAGACATTCCAATGGCCTGCAGGGAGATGGTAAAACCAGCAATACAGGGTAGCTTCAGGTGTATACTGTGCAGGAGACACCTACACCCACTGTAACTACTTGCAGATGCCTGTCTGTGTTACACAACAGAACAACACCACGACGAGCAATAAGGGGTAGCGTATACTGTGCAGGAGGCACCTACACCCACTGTAACTGCTTGCAGATGCCTGTCTGTGTTACACAACAGAACAACACCACGACGAGCAATAAGGGGTAGCGTATACTGTGCAGGAGGCACCTACACCCACTGTAACTGTTAGCAGATGCCTGTCTGTGTTACACAACAGAACAACTCCACGAGCAATAAGGGGTAGCGTATACTGTGCAGGAGGCACCTACACCCACTGTAACTGCTTGCAGATGCCTGTCTGTGTTACACAACAGAACAACACCACTACGAGCAATAAGGTGTAGCGTATACTTTGCAGGAGGCACCTACACCCACTCTAACTGCTTGCAGATGCCTGTCTGTGTTACACAACAGAACAACACCACGACGAGCAATAAGGGGTAGCGTATACTGTGCAGGAGGCACCTACACCCACTGTAGCTGCTTGCAGATGCCTGTCTGTGTTACACAACAGAACAAAACCACGAGCAATAAGGGGTAGCGTATACTGTGCAGGAGGCACCTACACCCACTGTAACTGCTTGCAGATGCCTGTCTGTGTTACACAACAGAACAACACCACGACGAGCAATAAGGGGTAGCGTATACTGTGCAGGGGGCACCTACACCCACTGTAACTGCTTGCAGATGCCTGTCTGTGTTACACAACAGAACAACACCACGACGAGCAATAAGGGGTAGCGTATACTGTGCAGGAGGCACCTACACCCACTGTAACTGCTTGCAGATGCCTGTCTGTGTTACACAACAGAACAACTCCACGACGAGCAATAAGGGGTAGCGTATACTGTGCAGGAGGCACCTACACCCACTGTAACTGCTTGCAGATGCCTGTCTGTGTTACACAACAGAACAACACCACGACGAGCAATAAGTGTTAGCTTCAGGTGTATACTGTGCAGGAGGTTTAGCGAAGAATATCACTGACACTCTCCCTGCCTATCCTTCTCTGTCCCTGCACGCCAACAGACTGTAAATGCACAAGGTTTCAAAGGATGTCACTGACACTCTCCCTGCCTATCCTTCTCTGTCCCTGCATGCCAACACACTGTAAATGCACAAGGTTTCAAAGGATGTCACTGACACTCTCCCTGCCTATCCTTCTCTGTCCCTGCACGCCATCAGACTGTAAATGCACAAGGTTTCAAAGGATGTCACTGACACTCTCCCTGCCTATCCTTCTCTGTTCCTGCACGCCAACACACTGTAAATGCACAAGGTTTCAAAGGATGTCACTGACACTCTCCCTGCCTATCCTTCTCTGTCCCTGCACGCCAACAGACTGTAAATGCACAAGGTTTCAAAGGATGTCACTGACACTCTCCCTGCCTATCCTTCTCTGTCCCTGCACGCCAACAGGCTGTAAATGCACAAGGTTTCAAAGGATGTCACTGACACTGTCCCTGCCTATCCTTCTCTGTCCCTGCACGCCAACACACTTGTTGGGAGCAGCCTGGTCCACACATCTGTTTTTACAGCAAAATGACACTTGATGTCCACAGACAGAGTCTGCATAGTAGTATAGCAGGAAAGGGCTTATCTCTAGCCCACCAGCTGTGCGAGGAGCTTCAAAGAGGTTGATGACAATGGACTGTCATGCCAGGTATGGCAGGACAATCACTAACAAGACAAGAATCATGAAAGTGCAACGATTGGTCGAGAGATAGACGGGCGGGCAAGGGGAAGGAGCTCGAATGAGTAATGAGTGAGTTTTGTAAAAAGGGTTCGTAACACAGAGCTCGGTCTATTCCCTTTTTGACTGCAAGGACCTCTGTTATCTGACTGGGACCTTGCTCTGGAGGCCATTTTTGGGCCTAAGACATGTGGCCTGCAGAAGCCTACAAAGGCCTACAGAGGCCTAGTTCTCTATTACATCTGGGAGCTCAGCAAGCAGGACCTTTGCCTCGAGGAGAGAATAAGTATCATTTTCATTAGTACTGTTGTTGTAGACTGTATCTGATGTTACGATATGTTTCCTATTTTTAGAGGAATAAATGTAATATGACTTGATTTACGAAGCAACTGTGTCTATCTCATAATTAACATTGTATCATCAGGCCTAACACGCTCTGATAGGTTAGACTAGCAAATAAGGGACTATACAATTAATACATAGATGCAATAGTTATAGATTAAAAGATATAATATTGCAGATTTTACAACATTTGGCACCCTATAGGACTGGGGGATTTATTCCTGCACAGAATTCACAAACCCTAATGTATTTTTGTTTGAGTCCGTTAAGCTAAGAAGTCCTCAAATAACCCAGAACCGAACTGAAAGTTCTATGAAATTTCATCAAGTGAGCGGACATGCAAAACCTGGTGGAATTATTTGTGGCTGATATGAGTATATATGTTAAACGTTCGTTGTATTGTTAATGCGCGTTAGGCCTGTAGCCAGTCAATCACACATCTTTGCCGAAAAAGTGGGGGAAATATAGATTGTTTTTGTTTTAAAAAAAAAACATTTTTTAGGAAATCTTTCATTTTTTTAAGTTTTTTTATAAATTTTGTTCTGGATACTTTTTGAGAAAAAAAATTAGACATTTTTTAAAATATTTTTTTTTTTTTTTAAAGTTTTTTTTGAATGAAAATTTTTAAATATTTTTTTTTCAATTTTTATATTAATTTTTCAATTTTTTTTTTCTAAGCTTTTTTTATTATTTTTTTACCCACGTGCTGTTCCTATAGAAGTTCAAGGTGGCCGGCAATTTATAAGGAGAGCACTGATGAAGAGTGTGCTCGGTAGAACTACAAGTGACACATTTTAAATGGCTCTGTAGCAGTTTTTTTCCCCTGTGTCCATTGTAAGCAGCGGTTGTAAAGATAGGTAAAATTACCGTAAACAACTTTATCTGTAGATCTGTGGCTGTTTGTGTGTATTGTCTAAGCAGCTGTTCAGTGTAGCTAGAGGCAGATTTTGCATACCAATGGACATGCAAAAGTTTAATTGTTTTGAATGATATCAGGTAACAGTGGTAATAAATGAAGAATATTGAATGCTAGAAGAGCGATTGTTTTTTTTGTATTCGTGAGTTGTAAGAGCTAAAGATAATTGAGTTTGGCTCATTACTCAGTGCAGTGTTGGAACGTTAGTACTAATAGAATTGTGTATTGGTGGATTGTATAGTTGTGAAATGGAACTTGTGTATACGTATGTTAAAAAGTATGCCTCTGCCAGTTATTATTCATGTACAGATGAACCTCTTAAAAACCAGTCTAATGTGCTTTTGTCTCAGTGTCAGCAACAGAATGCCAGATTATTGGGTAAACAGTTAAAAAAAAAAGTGAAGAAAGAAAGATTAGCAAATGAAATTGCAGTGTTGCTCAGAATTAAATTTATATCTGAGCAAATGGGAGAGAAGTGGGAATCAGAGAGAAAACATCTCGGGGAGGACATAGAGAGAGTCAGTGAAAACCTTCTAAAGATTGCAACAGCCTCCAGTAGTGAGATGGATGAATTGCAGGCAAAATAGTCAGTTTGTCAGGAAGGAACAGTGAGCTAAAAGAGCAGATTTATAGGTGCAGCATGGACTGTGAAATGAAGAGCAAACTTTTAGAATCATTGCGAAAAAAGTTGTCAGAGATGGAAGAGTTGGTTATATCTTTAGAAAGGAAATGAGCAAATGCACACTCCCAGCTTCTTACTAAAGAGCAATGTATGGTATCGCTCAATGAGCACAAAGGAACATGTCAATTGGCCGATATCTGCACAGTCAATAAGGAAAAGGGCCGTGATGAAACACAGTCAGATATTGCACCTATAGCTGCAAATCAGAATAACAGTTTGATTACAATCCAAGAGAGACTTACTTTGTGCCAGATTCTGGGTGAATTTAACACCCTGGAATCACCAGTGAGTCTGTCCAATAAATTTGAGGCTCTAGTGCTTAAATTCCATTTGAGTAATGAGGATGCATGCTCTCTTCTAAAAGCATGGCTACCAGGACCTTTGGTAGGCCAGTTATCTGCATGGGTTAATGAAAACTTAGCAGATGCGGAGGTGCGGAGGAAAGAATTACAGCGTATTGTGGACAGTCGTGATAATGGTATGAGTGATTTACAACAAATGAAATTTAGGAGAGGAGATGACCCAATATTGTTCTGCAGTGAGTATCTTGCATTGTATACGAAAGTGTTCAACTGTCCTGACTTATTGGAGGATGATGCAAGTTTCATATACTCAATGGCCAATAACTGTTATATAAGCTATCCCACTAGAATGGCTCTGAGGAATGCTAGATCCTACCAAAATTTTGTCAATATCCTGCAAGACTTCTGTCAAGAGTCCAGTTATAGGGAATACGGGTCAAAGGCAGATGCAGATACTAGTGATCGTATTGATTCTGGAGTTGATTTAGGGGAGACATTTGATGAGTCCATCGCTAGTGATTACTCCTCAGACGATGAAGGTGTAAACTCCTCAGACGATGAAAGTGTAAAGTCTGTTCAGGTTAAGGTTATGCAACAATGTGAGTCTCCGTCGCCTTATGCTCAGAGAAGGACCCATGCAGGGAGACCAACCCTTAAATGTTTTTTATGTAAAAGGGGGGGTCACATCACCAGATATTGTTGGGCGGCGAATAATGACATCAAAAAAAGATCTCGACACCCCAAAACGACCCTAAGGCGTTATGAAGTGTATTCGGTGAGATTGGGTAGCAATAGGCATAGGGGCCATAATACTCAATTAAGACAGGAAAGGCACTACTATGAAAAATGGAGGCAGCCACATGTTCATTCAAATATAGCAATGGGGGGAAACAATGGTAGCAGCCCTTAGGGAGCTGCAGGGATGGGGAGAATTTTCTGGTTAATGTTTCTTTGCTATGAATAAGATGTGAATTACAGAGGTTTGCCCTTCATGTTTGGAATATTATAGAGGACCTTGATATGTATATATTTTCGAGGATAGGCCGCGGGATCGTTATTTTGTTTTTAAAGTACTCTTAGTTTCAATTTTTTTAATAACATTCCAATGTTTGCCCCCTGGGCTAATCTACCATTCTGGCGTGTATGTGGTTGGACGCAATTGGCATTGCCATTTTTTTTCCTGAGTAATAGGGCAAGGTTTTCCAATACTGCCTGCTTAGTATAGGAAAATATGGCAAATGCTTGGGGTACTTAAAAAGTCAATTATTTTGATAATTGTGTGTAATAACCATCTTTGTGTTTCTTTTTTTTTCTAGAGACCAGGGAAGAAGTTAAACTGGTTTGGATACTAATGTTTGTGTTTTGTTTGCAGATCCTTCAAAGTGAAAACAACAGTGGGCAAATTTTGCAGAGCAGGGGTTAGGTTATTGTAAATGCATAATCGATTATCACATGATACCATTAGCTCATTAATTAGTAATTGTTTGCAAACAATGAAAAAAATAAAACAATAGGCAGACAGTAATGGAGTAAAGAGTTACAAATGTTGTGATGAAGTACAGATGTTGTTTTTTATTTTTCCCAGTAACTAATTATCTTCCAGATCGAAATGAGCACTTACTCTTCTCATGAGAAAAGTCCATGGATGTCTTTGATTAAAGTTGAGTGTTTGTCATTGTTTGATGGTTGTCTTGCCATGTTGTTGATTGTTGATGGCCAGATTTTTAAAAGTTTTAATTTTTTTTAATTTTTTTTCTCATTCACTTTCTTTAATTTTGTCTTTGTAATTTTTTTGGAGGATTTTTTTTATTATTAATTATTTTTAATTTTGGAATTTTTTTTTATTATTTTTTTTTTCTTTTCCATTTTTTTATTTTTTTTTTATTATTTTCATTGTTTTTTAATATTGTTTCATCTATTTTATTTTTGGTTTCGTTCAGGTGGAAAAGTTGTTAGGTTTAATCCACCTGAAAAGGGGGTCATTAGCAACTGACTAGGTGGTCATTGACTATGTCCTCAATTAGCAGCTGACTACATTTTGTCTAGGACAAGAGCTGGTAGGAAGCCATTTTGGCTACAAAAGTTTGTTTTAGTTTGTTTTTCTTTTCATTCAGGTGGAAAAAAATTCCAAAGGTTTGGGATTTATCCACCTCAAAGGTGGAGTAGTGCATAGATAAGAAAGTACAGATAATGCATGGTCTTTTTTAATGCTTAAAATTTTGAATATTTCAGAAGCAACGTTCGCGTTCATCTTTTATTTTAAATTTTTTAGTTTAGATTTTTGCTCATACCATGGGGATCCATTTTAGAGTGGGTTCATCCGAAGGGAATCATGGTTGTTTTGGTAATTTGTTCAGAAGTCAGGAATACTAAATTCCTGTGTTAGTAGATATTATGGATAAGAATTTGATTCTGCTCTTGTTCTTAACTTCCAGAATCTTGATGGAGCGAGATTGGAGAGGATTCTGGAACAGAGATGAAAGATGTTCATCTGGTTGGCAGTTTGTCTGTGCCGTACCATACCGAAAATTTGTTCTTATAAACGTTCAGGAGAGAAAAGATTCAGACTAATACTTAAAATATAAGGTTTCTTTTTCTTATGGACAATTTTTGCGCTGATACTGAATCAGAAAAGACTTTGCCCAACAACGAGACTTGTGAAACATTTTGCCAAAGTCTCTCCTGTCATTTATGAATGCAAACGGACTATGAATATAAATGGGGAAGGAATATAACCTATCCAATCCGTCAGAACAAGAGATGTAATATGTTTTTTCCTTTTTATCATGGGAGGAGGAATCGAAAGAAGGAAATGTTTTTAATGTGTGACATATATTGACATAACTGAATATGGTGCAGGTACCTAGGAGGTTGACGCTTATGCATGAAGGTGTCTGGTACCAGGTGACACATCAATGGGGTGAAAACTTCCTCGTAGGGGTGGTGTCTCAATCTTAGCAGTCCTACAGAGAAGCTCTCGGTTAGTGGACATGTGGGACACCAGAACCAGGACATGTGGGAGATACACCTAATTGATGTCTCACCTGAGAGGTTTGAAACCCTGCACAGGTAATGCCAGTGACTACACACAGGATTATGCTCCGTTGAACAAAGGGAATAAACACTGGTTACCAGGGTACAGTATACCTTCACCACATGGCGCTTCAGCATCTCATAGTGGTTGATAAAAACCTGTTACCCTATATGTGCTGAATATACTCTGAATCAAGTGCGGTCAGTATATCAGTGGCTTGCTCCCAGAGATATGCGGAACGCTTTTTTCTGAGAAGTAACCCGAAAGAGGAGGGATGTATTCAGCACTATATTGGGGGAATAGGAGCTGGGATGGGTGTTGTTAGGGGAGTGGACATCGATCTCCTAGGGAACAAACTCTCCATAGCTTCAGGCAGCAGGCGGGGCTTTGTTACTTGGAGAGATTGCCCCCCCCTTGATAACATTCAACGGAGTCACAGAAATATCCAGTGTAAAGTGGCTCAAGATTTTGTCAACCATGGTGAGAGTTGGTAGAGAGTGTGAGATGGTATGGGACAGATATGTCATTGACTCTAGCATGCACACAGGGGCAGGCGGAGTTATCGACCAGCATCAAGCTGATCGACAGTATCTCCACATGAGGGGCAGTGGCCTGATGAGTTAGCATCACCGCTCAGTAAGACTTTGCCAAAACACGGCACTTACACTAATCCAAAGTGGTGGTGGAATGCCTGGATGGGCTGTACTGGTTTGGATTGTGAAAGGCTTTGTGCTGTATGATCCCATATACAGAAGTGCAGACTCGGTCTGTATATTTTGTGGCATCAATGGGCTTACTGACTGGGGATTCTATCTTGTTGCATTTGTGGCTACGTGACCCACATGTGATCAGAGAATACGGAAGCTGGGGGCAGGTTGATATTTCCCTCTGTCGGAAGCAGGACCACGATGTCCTTTGCATACCAGGTCAATACACGGTACTCTGTGTTCTAGATGGAGAGATCATTGCTGGGAAGGAAGCACCTGGGTATTATTTAGGACATAGACGAGTTTGTTTCTTTGTCCTAGAGGATACTGATGTAGCGTTAGTCATGGAACTAGGTTATTTCTTGAACCTAACAGTGGGTAGGGGTGCATGAGATGCCCTGGGCAGGGTCACTGAAATCCAGACACAGGGATGAAATTTTGTGGGTTTTGTTATTGTTTGAGATTTATATGTGTTGTTAGACTCAAAACTTATATAGGAAGCTCTCCCGCTTATCTATGCAAGTTGAGGGACAAATTGACGGTAGGGTCTCTTCGTACAAATTAGAGACTTTGTTGCCAATTTAGCTCACTGAGGCACCGCAGACAGGCTAAGTTGCGGTAGGAAAGACCACTGTGAGCAAGCTTGCCCAATCCCGACCTGTATAGGAGGATGGAAGCGGAAGGCGTAATTGAATGGATAATATATATATGCGTATATTATGATAATGGGTTGATTGATGTCATGGTATAGTGTGATAAAAAATATATATATTAGGCTAGTAATATGGCCAAATAAGGTCCTCCTCGAGGCTCTGTATCTGAAAGCTGGTTGAGTTGTTGCTCTGAGTGTGTGCGGGTGAATGGTGAGTGAATGGATACCCCTTGCCGGTACTATACCCCGTCATGAAGATGTCAAGAAGAAGAAGAAGATACAGAACGGTGACAGGGAAGCTGTCACGGAAGATTGATATTGATGTGTCACCCAGTAGCAAAGCGGCACGTGTGGGGAAACACAGCACGTTAAGACCGTTATGGACTGTTCTATAGGAGCTGGTTCTGAAGCCTATGTTAAGAGGCGCAACACGGTAAAACCATTATGGACTGTTCCAGAGGTACTGGTTCTGAAGCACATGTTGGAAGATAATTATGGACTGTTCCACAGGGGCTGTTTCTGAGGTGCATGTTGAAAATGCAACACATGAAGACAGTTAAGGGCTGTTCGGACCATATGGACTGTTCAATGGGAGCCATGTCTGAAGAAGGGTGAGATGCGTCCTTTAGGCGCAAAGCGGCATATGTTGGGGGCAGCCTGGTCCACACATCTGTTTTTACAGCGAAATGACACTTGATGTCCTCAGACAGAGTCTGCATAGTAGTATAGCAGGAAAGGGCTTATCTTTAGCCCACCTACTGTGCGAGGAGCTTCAAAGAGGTTGATGACAATGGACTGTCATGCCAGGTATGGCAGGACAATCACTAACAAGACAAGAATCATGAAAGTGCAACGATTGGTCAAGAGATAGATGGGCGGGCAAGGGGAAGGAGCTCAAATGAGTAATGAGTGAGTTTTGTAAAAAGGGTTCATAACACAGAGCTCGGTCTATTCCCTTTTTGACTGCAAGGACCTCTGTTATCTGGCTGGGACCTTGCTCTGAAGGCCATTTTTGGGCCTCAGGCCTCGTACACACGACCGAGTTTCTCGGCAAGAACCAGCAAGAAACTTGCTGGCAGAGATGTCTTGCCGAGAAATTCGTTCGTGTGTATGGTTTCTCGTCGAGAAAACCGACAAGTAACCTCGACGAGAAAATAGAGAACCTGCTCTCTATTTTCTCATCGAGATTCTCGTCGGCATGTTTCTCGACGAGAAAAGTGAGTGTGTGTACACTTACCTGTCCTCCCGGAAGCCCGCGCATGTTCGAAATGAATTTGACGCATGCGCGGTAGCTTCCTAGGCATACCTAGGGTATACCAAGATGGCGGCGACGGCATCGAATGTGACGAGCGCATGCTCGTCGTAGTCGATGACGTCACCGCGTACGCTCCATTCAAAGAACCGCGCGTTCTTTGAATCGAGCGTGTGTACACTCGGCCGGGACAATTTTCTTGTCCAAGAATCTCGTCGAAAAAAACGACATGTTTTTTTCGACGAGAATCTCGGCCGTGTGTACGAGGCCTAAGACATGTGGCCTGCAGAAGCCTACAAAGGCCTACAGAGGCCTAGTTCTCTATTACATCTGGGAGCTCAGCAAGCAGGACCTTTGCCTCGAGGAGAGAATAAGTATCATTTTCATTAGTACTGTTGTTGTAGACTGTATCTGATGTTACGATATGTTTCCTATTTTTAGAGGAATAAATGTAATATGACTTGATTTACGAAGCAACTGTGTCTATCTCATAATTAACATTGTATCATCAGGCCTATCACGCTCTGATAGGTTAGAATAGCAAATAAGGGACTATACAATTAATACATAGATGCAATAGTTATAGATTATAGATTAATAGATATAATATTGCAGATTTTACAACAACACTGTAAATGCACAAGGTTTCAAAGGATGTCACTGATACTCTCCCTGCCTATCCTTCTCTGTCCCTGCACGCCAACACACCGTAAATGCACAAGGTTTCAAAGGATGTCACTGACACTCTCCCTGCCTATCCTTCTCTGTCCCTGCACGCCAACAGACTGTAAATGCACAAGGTTTCAAAGGATGTCAAAAACACTCTCCCTGCCTATCAAGCTCTTTCCCTGCACGCCGGAACACACTACACAAGGCCGCCGTGCTGGCGGCCTTTTATAGTGTGGGGCGTGTACTAAACCCCCCTGAGCTATGATTGGCCACAGGCATCCTGCCTGTGGCCAATTATGGCTCTCCTCGCTGCCTGCACTATGATTGGCCAAACATGTGGGGTCATAGTGCATGCTTGGCCAATCATCAGCCAGCAATGCACTGCGATGCCGCAGTGAATTATGAGCCGTGACACGCCACTCGAATTTGGCGCGAACGGCCCATAACATTCAATCTTCGTCGAACAATCGAACAGCCGATGCTCATCCCTGCCCTCATGCTTCCAAGGTTGGTCATCCCTGCTTTATATCCTTTGTGGCTATTGACTAGGGATGAGCCGACCACCCCCCGTTTTGGTTCGCACCAGAACCTTCGAACGGACCGAAAGTTCGCACGAACGTTAGAACCCTATTAAATACAATGGATGCGAAGGTTCGAAATCTAAAGTGCTAATTATAATGACTAATATGCATGTTATTGTCCTAAAAAGGGTTTGGTGACCGGGTTCTGCCCCAGGGGACACGTATCAATGCAAAACGAAGTTTTAAAAACGGCAGTTTTTAGGGAGCAGTCATTTTAATGATGCATAAAGTGAAAAAAAAAGTGAAATATTCCTTTAAATATCATACCTGGGGGGTGTCTAAAGTATGCCTGTGAAGTGGCATGTGTTTCCCGTGTTTAGAACTGTCCCTGCACAAAATGACATTTGTAAAGGAAAAAAAGCCATTTAAAACTGCTTGCGGCTTTAATGTAATGTCTGGTCCCGGTAATATGGATGAAAATCTTTGAGAAAAATGGCATGGCTACCCCATCACCATCCCCCCCACCCCAGCCCATTACCAGCCCCCCCACCCCAGCCCATTACCAGCCCCTTTGGGTCTTGTATAGATATTAAGGGGAACCCCACACCCAAAATAAAAAAAAGGCCCTATATACTCTGAACAGCAGTATACAGGCGGTGCAAACAAGACAGGGACTGTAGGTTTGTTCTTAAGTACAATCTGTTTGTAATTTTGAACAGGTACATTGCTTAAGTGCAGCTCCAGCCAAAAAATCTATTTTTAAGCTTTTTGGAAAACATAGGGAAGGGTTATCACCCCTGTAACATTTGTTTTGCTGTCTGCGCAGTGTGCACCTGTTCAGAACAGTTCACCTCACTTTCCATCCCAATGACAAATGTTTTTGAAAAGTGGGGTTTTTATTGAAACACGGATTGGTGATAAAGCATCAGTAGAGAGGAGACACCTTTTTCCCATATTAACTCTTACAGGAGAGAATTTCCCTTCCTAGGGGTAGATTTCCTCTCACTTCCTGTTGTCTCCTTCCGTTTGCAAGTAGGAGTCGTTTGTAAGTTGGATGTTTGAAAGTAGGGGCCTGCCGTATATACTCTGCTGAAATTTGCCCCTTAGATGTTGGTGTTGCCACAACACTGTGAGCCCTCACAGTTACTCTTGGTGGGCGCTGGAACACCCTGCTGTGAACTATTATATCAGGAATTGTAATTACATGCCATTGTTGAACAGTGGTAGGAAAAATTGGGTCTTTGGTGGTGGTGCTGGTGCTCCAACACTGTAAGCCCTCACAGTTACTCTTGGTTAGCGCAGGAATGGGCCCTGCTGTGAATTATTAAATCAAGAATTGTAATTACATGCCCCTGTTGAACAGGGGCTGAAAAATTGGGCCTTAGGCACTGGTGCCACAACACTGCAACCCCTCACAGATACTGTACTTGGAGCACAGCAATGAACCCTGTTGCAAAGTATTGCATCAAAAATTGTAATTACACGCCCCTGTTAAACAGGGGCTGAAAAATTGGGCCTTAGGCACTGGTGCTGGTGCAACGACACTGCAACCTCTCCCAGATACTCTAGTTGGAGTGCAGGAATGAGCCCTGCTGCAAAGCATTGCATAAAAAATTGTAATTACATGCCCCTGTTAAACAGGGGCTGAAAAATTGGGCCTTAGGCACTGGTGCAACGACACTGCAACCTCTCCCAGATACTCTAGTTGGAGTGCAGGAATGAGCCCTGCTGCAAAGCATTGCATAAAAAATTGTAATTACATGCCCCTGTTAAACAGGGGCTGAAAAATTGGGCCTTAGGCACTGGTGCTGGTGCCACGACACTGCAACCTCTCCCAGATACTCTAGTTGGAGTGCAGGAATGAGCCCTGCTGCAAAGCATTGTATCAAAAATTGTAATTACATGCCCCTGTTAAACAGGGGCTGAAAAATTGGGCCTTAGGCACTGGTGCCACGACACTGCAACCTCTCCCAGATACTCTAGTTGGAGTGCAGGAATGAGCCCTGCTGCAAAGCATTGCATAAAAAAATTGTAATTACATGCCCCTGTCAAACTGGGGCTGAAAAATTGGGCCTTAGCCACTGGTGGCAGCACCCAGAAACAAAAAAGTTCTTCCAAGCTATCATAAAGAATCGGATCATTGAGGAGGAGGAGGATAGTCAGTCAACATAACAGGACAGTCACTCAGCATCAGCATAGGCAGTCTTGAAGGGATGTGACATTTGAAAATAAATTATTCTGTTATATCAGCTTCAGGTGCTTGGTAGCTGGTGGTGATCCAAGACTGGTTCATCTTTATGAAGGTCAGTCGATCAACCGAGTCGGTGGACAGGCGCACCCTGTGATCCGTGACAAAGCCTCCAGCAGCACTGAATGTGCGTTCCGAAAGAACGCTGGATGCAGGACAGGCCAGTAGCTCAATTGCATACTGTGCAAGCTCTGGCCAGTGATCCATCCTCAAGACCCAGTAAGCCAGAGGATTTTCGGAGGGAAAGGTGTCCAAGTCTGACCTTGCCCCTAGGTATTCCTGCACCATGTATATCAGACGCTGGCGATGGTTGCTGGAACCGATCATACCTTGGGGCTGAGGACTAAAAAATTGTCTGAACGTATCGGTCAGACGGCCACCTTCTCCACCGCTCCTTCTGCTACTGACCGAAGCCTCAGCAACTCGTTGTCCAGGACCAGGAGTTTGTAACCTCCCAGTCTCCGGTAACGCGTTGCACAGACCTTTCTGCAAGGCCTCCCGGAGTTGTCTCATCCTCTGCTCCCTCTGCGATGGCAAGATAAGGTCCGCAACCTTACCCTTGTACCGTGGATCAAGGAGAGTGGCCAGCCAGTAATGGTCCCTCTCCTTGATCCGAAGAATACGAGGATCCTTCCGCAGACTTTGCAGAATCAGGGAGGCCATGCAGCGTAGGTTAGCTGAGGCATTCGGTGCAGAGTCCTGTGGGTCACTAAGGACGACATGATCCGCAGCCACCTCCTCCCAGCCACGTACAAGTCCACGGGTTTGTTGGGACTGTAAATCATCCCTAAAAGACTGCTGCTGTTGATGCTGAGTGCCAGGCTCCACCTCCATGCTGACACAATCCTCCTCCTCATCCTCTTCCTGTGTGATGGGTGGGACACAAGGAACACTGTCTGGGTAAAGGGGGCCTTGAGAGGCAAGGAAGTCCTCCTCTTCCTGCCTCTGTTCTGCCTCAAGTGCCCTGTCCATTATTCCACGCAGCGTATGCTCCAACAGGTGGACAAGAGGTACAGTGTCACTGATGCATGCACTGTCACTGCTCACCATCCTCGTGGCCTCCTCAAATGGTACCAGGACAGTGCATGCATCCCTGATCATGCCCCACTGGCGTGGTGAAAAAAACCTGAGCTCCCCTGACCCTGTCCTGGTGCCGTAGTCGCACAGGTACTCATTGATGGCCCTCTGCTGCGTGTGCAGTCGCTGCAGCATGGCCAACGTTGAGTTCCACCTGGTGGGCATGTCACATATAAGGCGGTTCTTGGGCAGGTTCAACTCCTTTTGCAGCTCAACCAGCCGAGCACTGGCATTATATGATCTGCGGAAATGCACACAGACTTTCCTGGCCTGCCTCAGGACATCCTGTAAGCCCGGGTACCTGCCCAAGAACCGCTGCACTACCAGGTTAAGGACGTGAGCCACACAGGGCACATGGGTCAGTTGTCTCTGTCGGAGGGCGGAGAGGAGGTTGGTGCCATTGTCGCAAACCACCATTCCTGGCTTAAGCTGGCGTGGCGTCAACCACCTCTCGGCCTGCCCCTGCAGAACTGACAGAACCTCTGCCCCAGTGTGGCTCCTGTCCCCCAAACACACCAGCGCAAGCACGGCATGGCATCTTTTTGCCTGCGTACTTGCGTAGCCCCTTGAACGCCTACGGAGCACCGCTGGTTCCGAGGACAAAGCACAGGAAGAGGCCATGGAGGAAGAAAAAGAGGAGGGGGTGGAGGAGAGAGGTGTGTCACAACCAGTAGTAGCATTTTGGAGGCGTGGCGGCGGAACAATCTCCAACACTACTGCACCTTGTCCTGCATCCTTCCCAGCTGCCAAAAGAGTGACCCAATGGGCCGTGAAAGAAAGACAACGTCCCTGTCCATGCCTGCTGGACCATGAGTCAGCGGTAATATGCACCTTACCACTGACCGTCCTGTCCAGCGAGGCATGGACATTGCCTTCCACATGCCGGTAGAGAGCCGGAATCGCCTTCCGTGAGAAAAAGTGGCGTTTGGGAACCTGCCACTGAGAAACCGCACATTGCATAAACTCACGGAAGGGGGCCGTGTCTACCAACTGAAAAGGCAGCAGTTGAATTGCTAGCAATTTAGCCAAGCTAGCATTCAACCGCTGGGCATGTGGATGGCTGGGAGTGAACTTCTTTCGACGGTCCAGCAGCTGGGGCAGGGAAATTTGCCTGCTACAATCGGACGTTGGTGTACTGCTAGCAGAGTGCCCGCAAGTACTTGGCTGTGACACACCTAATTCTACACCTTCATTCCTCTCAGTGCAGGTTTCAGAGAGGACTGAAGGTATAGTGGCGTTGGAGATCCCAGCTGATGAGGAGCAAGGAGAGGTCCGCTTTGTTCTTTGGTGTGGGTCTTTAAGGTACGCTTGACAACGAGCTGCATGGCAGGTCAACATATGTCTAGTCAAGCAAGTGGTGCCCAAGCGGCTGATGTTTTGGCCACGCGAGATACGCTTGAGACATATGTTGCAAATAGCAGCGGTGCGATCTGATGCACTCGACTCAAAAAAGGCCCACACCAAAGAACTTTTGGAATAACGGGCAGAGGCAGCGCCCTGCACAGGCGTAGCTCTGCGGTGTGATTCAGTCGGTGTGCTGCCCTTACGCTGGCCCCCCGGAGTGCATCCTGCCTCGTTGGAGATGTGCCTCCTCCTCATCGTCCTCCTCCTCCTCTCTCCTATCAGGCACCCACGTGGAGTCAGTGACCTCATCATCCCCTCCTCCTCATCACTGGAGCCAATCTGGCAGTATGCTGCAGCTGCTGAAGCATGACTGCCAGATTGCTGTCCTTTTTGAGCATCCCCTCTCTCTGTGCTCAGGCTACTGCCTTCCTCTAGCTGGGTAACATCATCAGACCCTTTGAAACGCTGGGCATCCTCCTGGAGCATGTACCTAACACTGTGCTCAAAACAGTTCGGGGGACTCATCAGGAGGACATGGTGGGTCTAGGGAAGGAGTGACTGATGATGACATTGATACGAGGGAAGAGGACGCTTTGGCAGCTGCTTTGCCAGTACCCTGAGCCTGGGTGAGAGAGGATGAGGAGGATGAGGAGGGCTTGGTCATCCACTCTACCAAGTCTTCGGCATGATGCGGCTCAACACGTCCAGCTGCCGAAAATAAGGACAAGCGTGTCCCATGGCCACGTGCTGATGACAATGCACCGTGTCCACGACCAGCACTGTTGTCTCTAGACACAGAGCCTGCTTGCCCTCTTGTATTGGCTCGTGACTGTCTGCCTCTCTTTGTTGGCCTTCCAGACATAGTAATGGCCTGCAGGGAGATGGGAAAACCAGCAATTGGGTAGTGTATATTGTGCTGGAGGCACACAACACCCACTAACTCCAGCAGATGCCTTTATTAGAGAACAGCAATGATGGGTATATACAGGTGTATACTGTACTAGGGCACACAACACCCACTAACTCCAGCATATGCCTTTATTAGAGAACAGCAATGACGGGTATATACAGGTGTATACTGTACTAGGGCACACAACACCCACTAACTCCTGCAGATGCCTGTATTAGAGAACAGCAATGACGGGTATATACAGGTGTATACTGTGCCACTAACTCCTGCAGATGCCTGTATTAGAGAACAGCAATGACAGGTATATACGTGTGCACAGTGTGCCACTAACTCCTGCAGATGCCTGTATTAGAAAACAACAATGACGGGTATATACAGGTGTACACTGTGCCACTAACTCCTGCAGATGCCTGTATTAGAGAATAGCAATGATGGGTATATACACAGGTGCATACTGTGCCACTAACTCCTACAGATGCCTGTATTAGAGAACAGCAATGACGGGTATATACAGGTGTATACTGTGCCACTAACTCCAGCAGATGCCTGTATTAGAGAACAGCAATGACGGGTATATACAGGTGTATACTGTGCCACTAACTCCTGCAGATGCCTGTATTAGAGAACAGCAATGACGGGTATATACTGCGCCACTAACTCCTGCAGATGCCTGTATTAGAGAACAGCAATGACGGGTATATACAGGTGTATACTGTGCCACTAACTCCTGCAGATGCCTGTATTAGAGAACAGCAATGACGGGTATATACAGGTGTATACTGTGCCACTAACTCCTGCAGATGCCTGTATTAGAGAACAGCAACCACGGGTATATACAGGTGTACACTGTGCCACTAACTCCTGCAGATGCCTGTATTAGAGAACAGCAACGACGGGTATATACAGGTGTACACTGTGCCACTAACTCCTGCAGATGCCTGTATTAGAGAACAGCAATGACGGGTATATACAGGTGTATACTGTGCTGGGGCACACAACACCCACTAACTGCTGCAGATGCCTGAGAAAAGAACACACTGTCCCTGCCTGCCTATCTAGCTTAGAGAACAGCAATAAAGTGTAGATCCAGGTGTATACTGTGCTGGAGGCACACAACACCCACTAACTCCTGCAGATGCCTGAGAAAAGAATAGAACATAGAACACACTGTCCCTGCCTATGTATCTCTTTCCCTGCACGCCGGAACACACTGCACAAGGCCGCCGCGCTGGCGGCCTTTTATAGTGTGGGGCGTGTACTAAACCCCCCTGAGCTATGACTGGCCACAGGCATCCTGCCTGTGGCCAATTATGGCTCTCCTCGCTGCCAGTGCTGTGATTGGCCAAGCATGCGGGGTCACAGTGCATGCTTGGCCAATCACAGCGCCGGGATTGCACTGCGATGCCGGTGTATTGTGGGCCGTTCGCGTCACTCGAATTTGGCACGAACGGCCCATAACTTTCGATCTTCGGCGAACGATCGAACAGCCGATGTTCGAGTCGAACGTATGTTCGACTTGAACATGAAGCTCATCCCTACTATTGACTAACATATTCACATGAAAGTTTTTGTCAATAAACAAAGGATAGTCTAGCACTGCAATCAAAACAATTGCTGGATGTAAGTCAAGATCTAGAAACCAACCAGATAAATTTGAGAGTATATCGGCAGAATGGATACAATATTCCCCAGAGATCGGGAAAGAGTAAAAATGCATTAGAAGGCAGATATAGGCAGGTATTGAATGTAATAGGTAGGGATGAGCTTGGTGCTCGAGTCGACTCGAACATCGCCTGTTCGGCGAAACCAGATCTTTGTGGGCCGTTCGCGCCAAATTCGTGTGACGCGAACGGCCCACAATGCACTGCGCCATCGCACTGCATTGCCGGCGCTGTAATTGGCCAAGCATGCACTGTGACCCCGCATGCTTGGCCAATCACAGCGCCAGCAGCGAGGAGAGCCATAATTGGCCACAGGCAGGATGCCTGTGGCCAATCATAGCTCAGGGGGGTTTAGTACACGCCCCACACTATAAAAGGCCGCCAGCGCGGTGGCCTTGTGTAGTGTGTTCCGGCGTGCAGGGAAAGAGCTACATAGGCAGGGACAGTGTGTTCTACAGTGTGTTCTTTTCTCAGGCACCTGCAGGAGTAAGTGGGTGTTGCGTGCCTCCAGCGCAGTATACACCTGTATCTACCCTTTATTGCTGTTCTCTAAGCTATATAGGCAGGCAGGGACAGTGTGTTCTTTTCTCAGGCATCTGCAGGAGTTAGTGGGTGTTGTGTGCCTCCAGCGCAGTATACACCTGTATCTACCCTTAATTGCTGTTCTCTAAGCTAGATAGGCAGGCAGGGACAGTGTGTTCTTTTCTCAGGCATCTGCAGGAGTTAGTGGGTGTTGTGTGCCCCAGCACAGTATACACCTGTATCTACACTTTTTTGCTGTTCTATAATACAGGCATCTGCAGGAGTTAGTGGGTGTTGTGTGCCCCAGCACAGTATGTAGCGGGTATTTAAATTTAGGGGGGAGCATCTGGGTTATTTAACCCAGATGTACTAATTGTTAGGGAATCTGAGAATCCCTTTTGTGGTTCTTGGAGGACTCTGGTGGTGCAAGGTTCCCTGTGGCCTGCAGGTGGCGTTGTCGCCCTGGGTCGGAGTTGAACCTGCACCGCAAGACTGTTCCTTTTTGTCCTTTCCTGGCGCCGGTACAGCGGGGCGGGGAACCCACTGTGACGCAAAGGGAGAGGAGATAAAAGGGGCGGACCAACGGTTTAGTTTCTTTGAGAATTGTGCCTTGACCTACTCCCCACCAATGCTGGACTGTTCTATGGGTCTCAAACTGTCTGCTCGCAAAGGACTATTTGTTTGCCGTTATGGAATAAATACGTGTTGGACCTTTTTCAGTGTGTGGTACTCCAATTACTGGGAGCAAAGGATGGTTATCAGCAGAACAGACTTGGCTCTGAGCGTATACATGTAATCTGATACTGGCCTTCACCTCTACATGCTGTAATCTAGAGGACATGGGCCGTGGCGCACCTCGCTCTCCCCTTCAAGGTACCCCTAGACCGAAGCCAAAGTAACCGTTAAAGAAGAGAGAGAGGGTGAGGCTGCTACAAGTATACACCTGTATCTACACTTTGTTGCTGTTCTATAATACAGGCATCTGCAGGAGTTAGTCGGTGTTGTGCGCCCCAGCACAGTATACACCTGTATCTACCCTTTATTGCTGGCGTTCTCTAATAAAGGCATCTGCAGGAGTTAGTGGGTGTTGTGTCCCTCCAGCACAGCACAGTATACACCTGCATCTACCCTTTATTGCTGGGGTTCTCTAAAAAAGGCATCTGCAGGAGTTAGTGGGTGTTGTGTGCCTCCAGCACAATATACACTACTCCAATTCCTGGTTTTCCCATCTCCCTGCAGTCCATTACTATGTCTGGAAGGCCAACAAGAAGAGGCAGACAGTCAGGAGCCAATAAAAGAGGGCAAGCAGGCTCTGTGTCTAGAGACAACAGTGCTGGTCATGGATAAGGTGCATCGTCATCAGCACGTGGCCATGGGACACGCTTGTCCTTATTTTCGACAGCTGGACGTGTTGAGCTGCATCATGCTGAAGACTTGGTAGAGTGGATGACCAAGCCCTTCTCATCCTCCTCATCCTCCTCATCCTCTCTCACCCAGGCTCAGGGTACTGGCAAAGCAGCTGCCAAAGCGTCCTCTTCCCTCGTATCAATGTCATCATCAGTCACTCCTTCCCTAGACCCACCATGTCCTCCTGAGGAGTCCCCCGAACTGTTTGAGCACATTGTTGTTTACATGCTCCAGGAGGATGCCCAGCGTTTTGAAGGGTCTGATGATGATACCCAGCTAGAGGAAGGCAGTAGCGTGAGCGCAGAGAGAGGGGATGCTCAAGAAGGACAGCAATCTGGTAGTCATGTTCCAGCAGCTGCAGCATACTGCTCGATTAGCTCCTATCAGGCGAGTACTCACCGAGGCCGAGATGCCGAGAGTGGTTCACCCTTGCACCCAAGCGCACTCCGCCCCCTGGAGGTGAGACAGGGAGAGGGCGGCACAAGGGAGCACTGGCTACCAGCAGGTAGAGGTGTCTTGCTGGAAGGTCTAGTGGTGATGGGTAGACTGAGAGCAGCCCGAGGGTCAAACACCAGGAGTAGACAAGTTCAGGCAGAAACCAGCAGCAAGTGAACAAAGTCCAGGCAAGAACTAGCAGCGGGTAAACAAGTCCAGGCAGAGACTAGAAGCAGGCTGAGCAAAGAAGTCCCAGGTACAGGCAGGGGGTCAAGGGCTGGAGACAACAGCAGATCCGAGTCACAGGCCGAGGGTCAAACACTGGAGAGAGGTAGAAGTCCGTAGAGCAAGCCAGGGGGTCAGGTGCAGGAGAGGTAGTAGAGTAGTCAATCCGGTCCGGGTCACAGCAGGAGATCAAACGTATATTTTTCAGGTACTAGGAACACAGGAACACTGACAAACCAGCAACCAGACTGTGTCACTGAGCTTGTTTAAATAGGCCCGCCTGTCATCCTATTGGTGCGCCATTGCGCACGCGCAATGCGCCGTTGCGCCATTGCGCGCACCCGTGAACACCGGAGCGACGTTCCACCACGCACGCGCATGCGCCGAAGCGTCGTTCCGCTGTGCATGCGCGCTGGGAGCAGATTGGTGACACTAGGTGGGGAATTTCCCTGACAGTGCCCCCCCGAGGGGCGGACTCTGGACGCCCAGACTGGCCATCAACTCCGAATGTTCCTGGTGAAAGGCTCTGATTAAGCATGCAGATTCCTGGATGGCTCCCAAGAGTTGTCTTCCAGGGGGTACCCCTTCCACTTTACCAGATATTGCAACTGTCTGCCTCTTTTCCTGCAGCCCATGATGGATTCCACTTCATATTCTTTTTCCCCATCCACCTCAACTGGTGGGGGAGGAGGCTTATCTCTTCCAGGAAAGGAGCTGGGAGTAACGGGTTTTAACAGAGATGAGTGGAACACTGGGTGAATCCTGTAGGAAGCAGGTAATGCCAGTTCAAAGGCCACGGGGTTGATTGCCCGTTTGATCTTGAAGGGTCCGATGAATCTAGGTCCTAGCTTCCGTGAGGGAATAGGCAATCGGAGATTGGTGGCAGAGAGCCATACTTCCTCCCCCACCTTGAAAGCTGGGTTTTTCTTCCTTCCTCGGTTATAGAATTTCTTATAGGACTCTTGGGCATTCTGCATCATTCCCCGGAGTCTTTGAAAATTCTCCTGAACAGAGGTTACTCGACCCTGGACCGCAGGGACAGAACTCTCTGGGATGTTTTCAGGGAGAAAGGAGGGATGGAAGCCCGAGTTGGCCCAAAAGGGGGTCTGATTAGTAGCGGAATGCACTAAATTATTGTAGGCGAATTCTGCATATGGGAGCAGGAATAACCAATCGTCCTGAGAAGAGGAGCAGAAGCAACGGAGGTATTGCTCCAGAGTTTGATTAGTTCTTTCCGTCTGGCCGTTGCTCTGGGGGTGGTAGGCTGACGAAAGGCAGGTTTTGATTTCCAGGGACTTGCAGAGTTCCCTCCAGAATTTAGACGTGAACTGGACACCCCTATCGGAGGTGATGCTTTTCGGTACTCCGTGAAGCCTGGTTATCTCTTTGAAGAAGATTCTGGTGGTATCCGCTGCAGAAAGAGTCCCGATCATAGGTAAGAAGTGTGCCATCTTGGAGAGGCGGTCGAGAATGACCAGAATCGTGGTAAATCCTACAGATGGAGGCAAGTCAACGATGAAATCCATGGACACGTCTGCCCATGGACGTTCAGGGATGGGTAAAGGCTTGAGTAGACCCCAGCTTTTGGTGTTCGGCCCCTTATTACGCTGACACTGAGTGCAGGAGGCGACGTATGTCTTACAATCCTGCCTCCAGCCTGGCCACCAGAAGGAGCACGAGACTAGTTCCGTGTACTTACGTACGCCGAAATGACCGGCCAGCTTGAGGTCATGAAAAGTTCTCAAGACCAGGGGTCTTGTCTCCAAAGGGACGAAGATCTTGTCTCGGGACCAGAACAAACCGTCGCGCTTCTCCAGGGATGAAGTGACAGGATCAGAACAGTGCCCGGAGGCGGCTTTGATGGAGGTTAGCAGGTCAGCCTGAGGAATCAACAGGAAGTTCTGAGCTGAAAGGATGGTACCTGGTTGTGCTGACTGAGGGGTTTCAGGAGACATCCTGGATAGCGCGTCCGCCTTCCCATTTTTGGAACCGGGTCTGTAGGAAATATGGAAGTTAAACCGGGTAAAAAAGAGAGCCCAAGGACCTGCCTGGGTCGTAGGCATTTAGCTGTTCTTAAATACTCCAAATTTTTATGATCTGTGAAGATCATGATGGGGTGGACTGCCCCCTCCAGAAGGTACCGCCATTCCTCCAGAGCGAAATTTATGGCCAGTAATTCTCTGTCTCCTACATCATAATTCCGTTCCGGAGGAGTCAATTTTTGAGAAGCAAAGGCTACTGGGTGCAGAAGGGCCTTGGGGCCTTGTCTTTGGGAGAGAATGGCCCCTATGGCTGTCTCGGAGGCGTCCACTTCCAAGGTAAATGGCAGTAAAGGATCTGGGTGCAGAAGTACGGGTGCTGAGGTAAAGGCGTCTTTTAAGCGGGTGAAGGCTTCCTGGGCTTCCTGCGATCAGTAGAAATGGTTGCCCTGCCGAGTAAGTTGAGTAATTGGTGCTACAATGGAGGAAAACCCCACAATGAATCTCCTATAAAAATTGGCAAAGCCTATGAACCGCTGTACCCCCTTTTTGTCAGTTGGAGCTGGCCATTCTTGAATTGCCTTCACTTTCTGTGGGTCCATCGCGACCCCTCCGATGGAAATGATAAAGCCGAGAAATTGCACAGTGGTTTTTTCAAAGTCACATTTCTCGGCTTTGAGGTAGAGTTTATGCTCTCTAAGGATGGTGAGGACCTTCATGACATGAGTCCGGTGAAGTTCAATAGAAGCTGAAAAAACAAGGATATCATCCAAGTATACTACTAAAAAGTCGTCAAGATGTTGTCTGAAAATGTCGTTGACCAGATGTTGGAAGGTGGCTGGAGCATTACAAAGTCCGAATGGCATAACCAGGTATTCGTAATGTCCGAAACGAGATCTAAAGGCGGTCTTCCACTCGTCTCCAGCCCTGATCCGGATGAGGTTATAGGCTCCCTGCAGATCCAATTTAGAAAAGATCCGAGCAGATCGGAAGCGCTGAAACAACTCCGGGATAAGGGGTAATGGGTACCTGTTTTTGATGGTTATTTTGTTCAGCTCCCGATAATCGACGCAGGGTCGTAGGGAACCGTCTTTCTTTCCTACAAAGAAGACCCCGGCACCGGCTGGAGAGGAAGAAGGGCGAATAAATTTCTTCTCAAGGTTTTCATCAGTATTGGCCTTGAGAGCCTTCAACTCGGTTTCAGACAGAGGGAAGATATGTCCGAACGGAATTTCTGAGCCAGGCAGGAGATCGATGGGACAATCGTAGGGCCGATGGGGTGGTAGATGATCGGCTTGCTGCTTATCAAAGATGTCCCGAAACTCCAGATAAACTGGGGGAACATGCTGCAAATTATCTGGTTTGGCGATCATGGAAGCACAGGTGGTAGAGGCTGAGGCAAGACAGTGCTGGGAACAGTAGGACGAGGTAAAGCTAACTTCTCTTTTTGCCCAATTTATGAGGGGCTTGTGCGCCTGCAGCCAGGGGAGACCCAGAATGATGGGGAACATTGGAGAAGGGATGAGGTTTAACCGGAGGAACTCTTGGAAACAGCAAGGATGGGTTTGGTTTCCTGTGTAACAAGCCCCGAGCGGGGTAGGGACCCATATGCCAGGTGTATCTGGAGGCAGTGGTCCTTAGGTTGAATAGGGACATGAAGACTTGAGGCCAGTGAAGAGTCCAGGAAACAGCTGCAGGCTCCAGAGTCAATAATTGCCGGGAGGCGGATTGCCCCTTCCGGCAGCTGTAGAGACATAAAGAGAATGACATAAATCTGAGGATTGCCAGAAACTTGATAATTCAGAATGTCTTTAGAAGTAGACTTACTGGGTCTCACTGGGCAGCTACGAAGAAAGTGGCCGGTACCCCCGCAGTAGAGGCACAGGCTGCATAGGTTCTGGTTCGGGAAGGGGTTCTGCTGTGGGAGTAGCGGTAGGTGGGTAATGAGGAGCAGTTCTGGAAGGAGGCCAGCTGGGACGAGGAAGCTGAAAGCGCTCCGCGCACCGCTCACATAGGCGCCTGTCAAGCTGGGTAGCTGACTGAATCAAGTTCTCCAAGGAAGTGGGGGTTTCTATTCTGGCCAGCTCATCCTTGAGAACCTCGGACAGTCCTTGGTGGTATTGGTATCTGAGGGCCGCCTCATTCCATCCGGTATCGGCTGACCACTTCCTGAACTCTGCCGTGTAATCTTTCACCGGCCTTCTCCCTTGGGACAGGCTATGAAGAACGGATTCAGCTGTAGCTGAACGCTGAAGGTCATCGTACAGTTGCGCCATGCTCATAAAGAACGTATCCACAGAGTCCAGTTTGGGGCTTCGCTGCTCCATCAACCCATGGGCCCAGGCTTGAGGGTCATCAGTCAGGAGGGAGATGATGAACCCTACTTTGACTGCTTCGGAAGAGAAAGTTCTTGGTTGAAGAGCGAGATAAAGGGAACAAGCATTCTTAAAAGCCCGATATTTTTTGCAGGCCCCCAAGAATCGTTCCGGGATAGGGACCCTGGGTTCAGGGGTAGCCATTACTACGGTTGAACTTGTTGGTACTTGAGAGGTGGTGGCAACATTGGCGGAGGTAGCAGCCTGGGGTGCAGGTCCTAACAGACCGGTGAGCTGTTGAAGGCGGCCATCTATTTGGGCATAGCCATCTTGTAGTTTTTGAACTGTGTCCGTTAAGGTGGATACCTGCTGGCAGAGGGTGTCAAACGGGGAACGCACCCTGTCGGCCTCAGACATCTGGCTGGTTTGTACTATCAGGCGAGTACTCACCGAGGCCGAGATGCCGAGAGTGGTTCACCCTTGCACCCAAGCGCACTCCGCCCCCTGGAGGTGAGACAGGGAGAGGACGGCACAAGGGAGCACTGGCTACCAGCAGGTAGAGGTGTCTTGCTGGAAGGTCTAGTGGTGATGGGTAGACTGAGAGCAGGCCGAGGGTCAAACACCAGGAGTAGACAAGTTCAGGCAGGAACCAGCAGCAAGTGAACAAAGTCCAGGCAAGAACTAGCAGCGGGTAAACAAGTCCAGGCAGAGACTAGAAGCAGGCTGAGCAAAGAAGTCCCAGGTACAGGCAGGGGGTCAAGGGCTGGAGACAACAGCAGATCCGAGTCACAGGCCGAGGGTCAAACACTGGGAGAGAGGTAGAAGTCCGTAGAGCAAGCCAGGCGGTCAGGTGCAGGAGAGGTAGTAGAGTAGTCAATCCGATCCGGGTCACAGCAGGAGATCAAACGTATATTTTTCAGGTACTAGGAACACAGGAACGCTGACAAACTAGCAACCAGACTGTGTCACTGAGCTTGTTTAAATAGGCCCGCCTGCACACGCGCATTGCGCCATTGCGCGCACCCGTGAACGCCAAAATGACGTTCCACCGTGCATGCGCATGCGCCGAAGCGTCGTTCCACTGTGCATGCACGCTGGACGCATGTCAGGAACTTGGTAGAAGGCCGAGATGCTAGGAGGGCTCCCCTTGCGGCCGAGCGCAGCACACCACTGAGGGTGACACAGCAGGTGTGGTGCCCACAGAAGCACGGGTGCCTGGTAGCTGGAACTGGAGACAGGCGTGCTTGGATGGTCCAGGAAGCAGGGACCGGCGGACAGACTTGATAGCAGAGCCAGGAGCCAGGCCAGGGATCAACACAGGAAGTCAGTCCAGGATCAGAGTCAAGTTCAGGGAATAAGATAAACAAGTCCAGTAGCCAAGCCAGGATCAGATGCAGGAAGCAGGCAGAGAGAAGTCAGATGCAAAGCCAAGGATCAAGCCAGGGGGTCAGGAGGATCAGGTCAGGATAGCCGAGTCGGTACACGGATCAGGAACAGCAGATTCACAGGACACAGGAATGCAGACAAGCTGAAGATACACCAGCGATGCACCACTGTCAGCAGTGGGTTTAAATAGGCCGGGCATCATTACGCCGTGCGTGCGCCATTGCACATGTGCGTGCGCCATTGCGCATGTGCGTGCGCATCGTCACGGCGCCGCGTGTTCGCCTAGTCCCAGCGCGCGCGCGCCCAACCATGGTGCCGCGCATCCTTGTGCACGCATGCGCATCAAGGCGTCTATTTCCCTGATAGCGCAGATTGGTGACACTAGGTGGGGAATTTCCCTGACAGCTCCAGTGATGAGAAGGGAGGGAGGGGATGATGAGGTCACTGACTCCACATGGGTGCCTGATAGGAGAGAGGAGGAGGAGGAGGATGAGGAGGAGGCACATCTCCAACGAGGCAGGATGCCCTCCGGGGGCCAGCGTAAGGGCAGCACACCGACTGAATCACACCGCAGAGCTCCGCCTCTGCTCGTTATTCCAAAAGTTCTTTGGTGTGGGCCTTTTTTGAGTCGAGTGCATCAGATCGCACCGCTGCTATTTGCAACATATGTCTCAAGCGTATCTCGCGTGGCCAAAACATCAGCCGCTTGGGCACCACGTGCTTGACCAGACATATGTTGAACTGCCATGCAGCTCGTTGGCAAGCGTACCTTAAAGACCCACACCAAAGAACAAAGCGGACCTCTTCTTGCTCCTCATCAGCTGGGATCTCCATCCCCATTATACCTTCAGTCCTCTCTGAAACCTGCACTGAGAGGAATGAAGGTGTAGAATTAGGTGTGTCACAGCCAAGTACTTGCGGGCACTCTGCTAGCAGTACACCGACGTCCGATTGTAGCAGGCAAATTTCCCTGCCCCAGCTGCTGGACCGGCGAAAGAAGTTCACTCCCAGCCATCCACATGCCCAGCGGTTGAATGCTAGCTTGGGAAGGATGCAGGACAAGGTGCAGTAGTGTTGGAGGTTGTTCCGCCGCCACGCCTCCAAAATGCTACTACTGGTTGTGACACACCTCTCTCCTCCACCCCCTCCTCTTCTTCTTCCTCCATGGCCTCTTCCTGTGCTTTGTCCTCGGAACCAGCAGTGCTCCGTAGGCATTCAAGGGGCTACGCAAATACGCAGGCAAAAAGATGCCATGCCGTGCTTGCGCTGGTGTGTTTGGGGGACAGGAGCCACACTGGGGCAGAAGTTCTGTCAGCTCTGCAGGGGCAGGCCGAGAGGTGGTTGACGCTACGCCAGCTTAAGCCAGGAATGGTGGTTTGCGACAATGGCACCAACCTCCTCTCCGCCCTCCGACAGGGACAACTGACCCATGTGCCCTGTGTGGCTCACGTCCTTAACCTGGTGGTGCACCGGTTCTTGGGCAGGTACCCAGGCTTACAGGATGTCCTGAGGCAGGCCAGGAAAGTCTGTGTGCATTTCCGCAGATCATATAATGCCAGTGCTCGGCTGGCTGAGCTGCAAAAGGAGTTGAACCTGCCCAAGAACCGCCTTATATGCGACATGCCCACCAGGTGGAACTCAACGTTGGCCATGCTGCAGCGGCTGCACATGCAGCAGAGAGCCATCAATGAGTACCTGTGCGACTACGGCACCAGGACAGGGTCAGGGGAGCTCTGTTTTTTTTCACCACGCCATTGGGGCATGATCAGGGATGCATGCACTCTCCTGGCACCATTTGAGGAGGCCACGAGGATGGTGAGCAGTGACAGTGCATGCATCAGTGACACTGTACCTCTTGTCCACCTGTTGGAACATACGCTGCGTGGAATAATGGACAGGGCACTTGAGGCAGAACAGAGTCAGGAAGAGGAGGACTTCCTTGCCTCTCAAGGCCCCCTTTACCCAGACAGTGTTCCTTCTGTCCCACCCATCGCACAGGAAGATGACGAGGAGGAGCAGGAGGAGGATTGTGTCAGCATGGAGGTGGAGCCTGGCACTCAGCATCAACAGTAGCAGTCTTTTAGGGATGATTTACAGTCCCAAGAAACCCGTGGACTTGTACGTGGCTGGGAGGAGGTGGCTGCGGATCATGTCGTCCTTAGTGACCCAGAGGACTCCGGACCGAATGCCTCAGCTAACCTACGCTGCATGGCCTCCCTGATCCTGCAAAGTCTGCGGAAGGATCCTCATATTCTTCGGATCAAGGAGAGGGACCAGTACTGGCTGGCCACTTTCCTTGATCCACGGTACAAGGGTAAGGTTGCGGACCTTATCTTACCGTCGCAGAGGGAGCAGAGGATGA
Source organism: Rana muscosa (assembly GCA_029206835.1). NCBI lineage: Eukaryota > Metazoa > Chordata > Amphibia > Anura > Ranidae > Rana > Rana muscosa. Next base: position 591,599,129 of record CM055116.1, read on the forward strand.
GACATCTCCGGGAGGCCTTGCAGAAAGGTCTGTGCAACACGTTCCCAGAGACTGGGAGGTTACAAACTCCTGGTCCTGGACAACGAGTTGCTGAGGCTTCGGTCAGTAGCAGAAGGAGCGGTGGGGAAGGTGGCCGTCTGACCGATGCGTTCAGACAATTTTTTAGTCCGCAGCCCCAAGGTATGATCGGTTCCAGCAACCATCACCAGCGTCTGATATACATGGTGCAGGAATACCTAGGGGCAAGGTCAGACTTGGACACCTTTCCCACCGAAAATCCTCTGGCCTACTGGGTCTTGAGGATGGATCACTGGCCAGAGCTTGCACAGTATGCAATTGAGCTACTGGCCTGTCCTGCATCCAGCGTTCTTTCAGAACGCACATTCAGTGCTGCTGGAGGCTTTGTCACGGATCACAGGGTGCGCCTGTCCACCGACTCGGTTGATCGACTGACCTTCATAAAGATGAACCAGTCTTGGATCACCACCAGCTACCAAGCACCTGAAGCTGATATAACAGAATAATTTATTTTGAAATGTCACATCCCTTCAAGACTGCCTATGCTGATGCTGAGTGACTGTCCTGTTATGTTGACTGACTATCCTCCTCCTCCATGATCCGATTCCTGATGATAGTTTGGAAGAACATTTTTGTTTCTGGGTGCCGCCACCAGTGGCTAAGGCCCAATTTTTCAGCCCCTGTTTAACAGGGGCATGTAATTACAATTTTTTATACAATGCTTTGCAGCAGGGCTCATTCCTGCACTCCAACTAGAGTATCTGGGAGAGGTTGCAGTGTCGTGGGACCAGCACCAGTGCCTAAGGCCCAATTTTTCAGCCCCTGTTTAACAGGGGCGTGTAATTACAATTTTTGATGCAATACTTTGCAACAGGGCTCATTGCTGTGCTCCAAGTACAGTATCTGTGAGGGGTTGCAGTGTTGTGGCACCAGTGCCTAAAGCCCAATTTTTCTGCCCCTGTTCAACAGGGGCATGCAATTACAATTCTTGATCTAATAATTAACAGTAGGGCCCATTCATGCGCCCACCAAGAGTAACTGTGAGGGCTTACAGTGTTGTAGCACCAGCACCACCACCAAAGGCCCAATTTTTCCTACCACTGTTCAACAATGGCATGTAATAACAATTCCTGATATAATAGTTTACAGCAGGGCGTTCCAGCGCCCACCAAGAGTAACTGTGAGGGCTCACAGTGTTGTGGCAACACCAACATCTAAGGGGCAAATTTCAGCAGAGTATATACGGCAGGTCCCTACTTTCAAACATCCAACTTACAAACGACTCCTACTTGCAAACGGAAGGAGACAAAAGGAAGTGAGAGGAAATCTACCCCTAGGAAGGGAAATGCTCTCCTGTAAGAGTTAATATGGGAAAAAGGTGTCTCCTCTCTACTGATGCTTTATCACCAATCCTTGTTTCAATAAAAACCCCACTTTTCCAAAAACGTTTGTCATTGGGACGGAAAGTGAGGTGAAATGTTCTAAACAGGTGCACAGACAGCAAAACAAATGTTACAGGGGTGATAACCCTTCCCTATGTTTTCCAAAAAGCTTAAAAATAATTTTTTTGGCTGGAGCTACACTTAAACAATGTACCTGTTCAAAATTACAAACAGATTCTACTTAAGAACAAACCTACAGTCCCTGTCTTGTTTGCACTGCCTGTATACTGCTGTTCAGAGTATATAGGGCCTTTTTTTATTTTGGGTGCGGGGTTCCCCTTAATATCCATACAAGACCCAGAGGAGCTGGTAATGGGCTGGGGTGGGGGGGGGGGGGTGATGGGGTAGCCATGCCATTATTGCCAGAACAAGACATGACATTAAAGCCGCAAGCAGTTTTAAATGGCTTTTTTTCCTTTAGAAATGTCATTTCTTTCTCGTACATCACGGGACACAGAGCGACATAGTCATTACTAATGGGTTATATAGATACCGTCAGGTGCTGGCACTGGCAACTTCCAAAACCGGAAGTACCCTCCCCTATATAAGCCCCTCCCATCCGGGAGCACCTCAGTTTTTTGCCAGTGTCTAAGGTGTTGGCCAAGAAGAAACATGTGTTTTTCACTGAGCTTGCGTACAGGTTCTTTTGGGCCTCAGTAAGCTATTCCGGATCCGACCAAAAAAGCTTCATAGCTAAACGGTCGGTACCCGGGCCTTGCAGAGAAGAGCAAGGTTTTGCCTGTAATGCTTCTCTTAGGAGAGCTGGACCCTGGGATCCAGAGCTCTGGTCATACCCACGACCAAGATGTTTTCTGTGCAGGGTGCTATACAGGTCCAGGGGAGTGGAATCCTTGGGAACCCGGTCCCTGAAGGTTTGATTACAATGCCTGCCGTGATAGGTGAAGTTTGGGCTTTTGTGGACCAAACAAAGTCATGCGGCGGGGAACAGGTAAGTGGGGGCCCCCAGGAACTTGGTTCTATTGGGGGACCCCCAAGCCTAATTTGTCTTTCTGTCTGTTACCTAATGGTATTCCCGCAAAATTCTGTGCATGCCTGTAACTACTAAAAAAATGTAATAATTTTTAATGGTGGTCAAGAAAAAGATTTTTTTTTTTATATATATTTAATATATTAGACTGCGGTACCTGTGTTTGTCCACTAGAGGCCGCTGTGGAATGTTTTCTTGTCATGTGGACTAGCTTCTTCTCAGCAGAGCAAAGTCCAGGCAGATGGTGAGTTCTCTTATAGGAAACTGCTTCCTCTGCCATGTTGCAGTGCTCGTCCATCCCCCGGCCTGCGGCAAAGAGGGGCCCTGGCTCCTGTCCCTTGTTACCATATTTGAAATTAGCGCCGAAGGCGCACGTGCCCGCGCGTGTGCGCGTGCACGCGCCTCTATATATAGAGGTGAGCCGGGAAAGGGGGCGGAGCCTGGGGGATGACGCTCTGTGCGCGCCGCAGCGCTTCTGCGCATGTGCGGGCGTCCCAGCAGTTTTAAAAAAACAACAATATTGTAGTGAGCTGGCTATGAAGTACAGAGACAGAGCTGGCAACATTTAAAGGCATACAGCAAGCGGTTGATACAGGCATCCCCTAGAAAGGCACATTAGTAGACACCAACTGTGATATAGCAGCAATTGTGCTAGACTATTCTCAGTAAAAGTGGTGTATTACGGCTGGAATACCTCAGCTTTAGGCTTAGGAATATGCCGTCCAGAAGCTCCGGAACTGAATCTTCCAGGAAGCGAAGGGGGTCTCATCGGGCTCGGAGGATCTTGGGCATACTCCTGCTGCACCAGTCTCCCCTGAAGTTCAGAGGTAAGTGACCGTAGAGACCCCGCAGGGGTACTTGGTACTGTGGCTGTCCTCAGTCACCTGCTCCTGTGTATGTAACAGAGGAGGTTTTTTCCTCAGCTCTGGGAGGATTAGAGAGAGATTGTCAACATTTATCGCTGCCTCCCTGTCAGGGAAAGCACGCCCGATCTCCGTCTCCTCCTTCAGAGTGCCTGTTAGCAGAGCAACAGTCCCATACAGGGATCGACCTGCCTGAAGGGGATCAGGATGAGGTTGATTCTGTTATAGAGGAATCAACAGTGGGGGAACCTTTTCTCAGCATCTCAAGCTGAAAGATTATGGGTTCAGTCTCTGACTAACATGGTCCGATCAGCATTTAAAAATGCACCTTGCGGAACCATCAACCACTACTGTATCCTCGTTGGGGGTCGCTAGAAGCCCCCAGACTGTTTGTTCTTTTCCACTTCACCCTTTACTGAAAGGGCTCATTTACCAGGATTGGGAACCTCCTGAGAAAATATTTATTCCCCCAAGAGATTTCCGGTGGTCTATCCCATGGAGGATAAGTTCATCAAAAAAAAAAAAAAAAAAAAAATGGAAGGTCCCTACAGTGGACGCAGCCATCTCTTGTATGTATAAATCACTGACATGTCCAGTGGATAATGTCCAATTGTTCAAGAACCCAATAGATAAAAGATTGGAGTCCTTATGAAAATCTGCTTGGTGATACAACCAGCAGTAGCAGCTATTGGGGTCTGCTAAGCAGTGAAGGATCAGTTGAAACAGGTCTTGAGGGACTTGACAGATCAGCAGGCTTTGCCCTAGCTGATCTACCTAGAGCCTTAGGCTTTGCGGTTGACGCCATAGAGGATTCAGTCCATCAGGCCTCCCGCCTTACGCTGTCTATAGTACATATGCGTAGGCTCCTATGGCTCAAAAACTGGTCTGCTGAAGCTCCCTGTAAAGAATGGCTGGTTAGCGTCCCGTTTCATGGTGAACGCTTATTCAGGGAAAACCTGGACAAATATATCCAGAAAATTTCCAGCGGTAAAAATACGCTCTTGCCGGTTAAAAACAGAGTTAGAGGTCCCTCTTTGAGAGGCCTGCTTCTCCAGTCCCTGGGGCATCGGCTGTGTAACAGTTCCGACGGCCTCCTCGGTCAAATCCCGGGAGTAAAAAACAGGGACAGTAGCAGGGTAATGAGAAACCCTGGGTCAGGGGAGGTACAAAACCTCCCCCAAAGTTAAATTCATTGAAGCCCCCACTCAGTCGGGTGGGGGGAGGACTCCAGTTGTTCGCAAGAGACCTGGCGGGACACGATCAAGACAGATAGGTGCTCTCCGCAGTAGGTTTGGGATACAGTTTGGAGTTAAAAGACTCTCCTCCTTCCCATTTTTGAGGTCAAACGTGCCAAGGGATCCCCGGAAGAGAGAGTCCCTCCTGTTGGCACTAGAACAACTATTGCTCCAAGGAGTAATTATGGAGGTTCCCCTGGAAGAATGAGGGTTCGGGTTTTACTCAAACCTCTTTACAGTCCCGAAGCAAACGCGGACGGGAGGCCCATATTAATTCTAAAAGGGCTATACAAATTCCTGTATATCAGGACTTTCCGATGGAGTCGATCCGATCGGTGGCCACTGCCCTACAAGGGGAGGATTGGTTAGCCGCGATCGACATCAAAGATGCTTATTTGCACATTCCCATCTTTCCAGTCCACCAAAAATTTCTACGCTTTGCAGTAGAAGGGCGCCATTTTCAGTTCAGAGCCTTACCCTTCGGTTTGGCCACAGCACCACGAGTGTTTACAAAAATTCTGGCCCTTTATTGGCCAATCTAAGAACACAAGGTGTAATGATAATGGCATATCTGGATGACTTGTTGCTGATAGACCACTCAGTGAAAAAACTAGACGTGGTCGTTCACAAGACAATCAAGTATCTGGAATCTCACGGTTGGATTATCAACCGAGACAAGTCAGCCCTAAAAACCAGTCAAAAGTCTGGAATACTTGGGGCTAGGGTTGGATTCAGGCCAGAGAAAAATATTCTTGCCTCGAGGAAAGGTGTTGTCTTTGAAAGATTTGATCCACTTAGTGGGTACAAAAAAGACAGCCGTCCATACGCCTGTATATGAGGCTGCTGGGAAAAATGGTGGCATCATTCGAAGCAGTACCCTACGGTCAATTCCATTCAAGGAATTTGCAAGGGGCCATACTGTCAGCCTGGAACAAAAAAGTTCAGGCCCTAGACTTACAATGTCCTTGTCCCCTTCCGTTCGCAAGAGCCTCCGTTGGTGGTTGGTTCCCCAGAATCTGGAAAAAAGGAAATCCTTCAGTCCGATTTCTTGGAAGGTGGTCACTACAGATGCCAGCCTTATAGGCTGGGGAGCAGTACTGGAGCAATGGTCTCTCCAGGGCAGATGGTCGGATGCAGAAAAGGCCCTGCCCATCAATCTCTTAGAGATACGAGCAGCCCGGTATGCCCTAGTAGCATGGACATCCAAACTCCAAGGGTCCCCTGTCAGAATTCAATCAGACAATGCCACAGCAGTGGCATATATCAATCGTCAGGGGGGCACCAGGAGTCGTGCAGCCCAAAGGGAAGTAAATTACATCCTGAGATGGGCAGAAAAATATGTCCCAGCCATATCTGCGGTATTCATTCCAGGAGTGGAGAATTGGAAGGCGGACTTTCTAAGTCGCCAACAATTATGCCCAGGGGAATGGTCCCTTCATCCCGAGGTTTTCCGGACAATATGTCAGCGGTGGGGAACACCGGATGTAGATCTGCTAGCATCCAGATTCAACACAAAAGTGGACAGGTTTGTCTCTTGGACAAGGGATCCCCTAGCTTGCGGCTCGGATGCCCTAGTGTTCCCTTGGGATCAGTTCAAGCTGATATATGCATTCCCACCGCCACAATTGTTACCTCGATTACTCCGCAGAATCAGGGTAGAAAAGAAACCAGTGATTCTGGTGGCTCCAGCGTGGCCCCGAAGAGCATGGTACGCAGAGATTGTAAAAATGTCTGTGGGGAGTCCTTGGACCCTCCCACATCGTCCGGACCTGCTTTCGCAGGGACCGATATACCACCCTTCCTTACCAGCCCTAGGTTTGACGGCCTGGCTATTGAAGCCCACATTCTAAAAAAGAGAGGGCTCTCTAATGCTGTGGTGTCTACCATGATCAATGCCAGGAAACCGGTATCCAGGCAGATCTACTATAGAATCTGGAAGGCGTACATCGCCTGGTGTGAGGCCAGAAAATGGCATCCACGTAAATACGTAATAGGTAGGATTCTGGACTTCCTACAATGGGCTGTAGATAGGAAGCTTGCCTTGAGTACTATCAAGGGTCAGATTTCGGCCTTGTCAATATTTTTTAAAAGGCCCTTGGCTTCGCATTCACTAGTCAAAGCCTTTATACAAGGAGTGATGCGTATTAGTCCTCCGGTTAATATTCCCATATGTCCATGGGATCTAAACTTGGTTCTGTCGGTTCTACAGAAACAACCATTTGAACCATTACAGCATATTTCCTTGGTGTTTCTCACCAGGAAATTGATTTTTCTAGTAGCCATTTGTTCGGCTAAAAGAGTATCGGAATTAGCAGCTATGTCCTGTAAGGAGCCATATCTGGTTATCCATAAGGACAGAGTAGTATTACGTCCTCATCCAGCCTTTCTTCCTAAGGTGGTATCGAGGTTTCATTTGAACCAAGATGTGGTTCTTCCTTCTTTTTTCCCCAAACCTACTTCGGTAGAGGAAAAGTTATTGCATTCTTTGGATGTAGTAAGAGCAGTTAAAGCTTATCTAAAAGCCACTGCTCAGATTCGCAGAACGGATACTTTGTTTATTCTGCCGGAAGGCCCCAGAAAGGGTCAGGCAGCGTCAAAATCTACTTTAGCCAAGTGGATTCGACAGGTCATTATGCAAGCTTATGGCTTGAGAAGGAGACCGCCTCCGTTCAAAGTTAGAGCGCACTCCACGAGAGCAGTTGGAACTTCATGGGCAGTGCATCACCAGGCCTCCCTGGCTCAAATCTGTAAGGCCGCAACATGGTCTTCGGTACACACGTTTTACTAGGTCCTACCAGGTGGACGTTAGAAGTCAGGAGGATGTCGCCTTTGGGCGCAGTGTGTTGCAGGCCGCAAAAGATCCTCATGTCTGATAGCGCTCAGCTTATATATGGTGTATCCCCCCCCTCATTTGGCATTGCTTTAGGACATCCCATTAGTAATGACTATGTCGCTCTGTGTCCCGTGATGTACGAGAAAGAAAATAGGATTTTTATAACAGCTTACCTGTAAAATCCTTTTCTTGGAGTACATCACGGGACACAGAGCTCCCGCCCCTCTTTAGGGACACTTATTGCTTTGCTACAAAACTGAGGTGCTCCCGGATGGGAGGGGCTTATATAGGGGAGGGTACTTCCGGTTTTGGAAGTTGCCAGTGCCAGCACCTGACGGTATCTATATAACCCATTAGTAATGACTATGTCGCTCTGTGTCCCGTGATGTACTCCAAGAAAAGGATTTTACAGGTAAGCTGTTATAAAAATCCTATTTTTGTGCAGGGACAGTTCTAAACACGGGAAACACATGCCACTTCACAGGCATACTTTAGACACCCCCCAGGTACGATATTTAAAGGAATATTTCACTTTTTTTTTCACTTTATGCATCATTAAAATGACCGCTCCAGAAAAAACGGCCGTTTTTAAAACTTCTTTTTGCATTGATACATGTCCCCTGGGGCAGAACCCAGGCCCCTAACCCTTTTTAGGACAATAACATGCATATTAGCCGTTATAATTAGCACTTTAGATTTTGAACGTTCGCGTCCATTGTATTTAATAGGGTTCTAAAGTTTGCGCGAACTTTCGGTCCGTTCGCAGGTTCTGGTGCGAACCGAACCGGGGGGGGGGGGGGGGTGTTTGGGTCATCCCCAGTAATAGGATGTAACATTGCCGTAGAGTCTCATCTCTCGTATAGGCGCATCAGATATTAAGTAAATGTAGGTTATATAATTTTGTGTGTTTTTTTTTTCTCTTTATTGGGATGCGAATAGGAGAGTTGGCCCCACCCCCTTTTCCCCTTTTTCTTTTTTTTCTTTTCTTTTCTTCTGTTTCACTATCCTATATGAAGCACACATGGATAGACACTTAGCACGTAAGCTAGGAAGGGAATGTAGATCCTTTATTTGGGAAAGAGGACCCTTCGTGTACGCTCACTTTCACTTTTTTTTTCACTTTTTTCTTTCTTTTCCCTCAACCACCCCCTATATGAAGTACACATGGATAAACACAAACACATAAAATAATACATTCATAATAGACACATGATAGCACATAAATTTGAGAAGGAATGTAGGCTCTTCATCTGGAAGAGAGGACCTTTTCCGTTTGCTCACTTTAAACCTCCCCCTCCTTTTTTTTTTCTTCTTTCTCTCTTCATGCCTTTTGCATGTCACCTGGTCTCCCCCGCCTCCTTTTTTTTTAATTTTGTTTTGTTTTGTATGGGTGGGTGTTGGCTGGTTTTATATATTGCATAGAAGTTGACCTATATAAATGGGAAAAGGACCTAAGATAGAGGAGAAATGATGGAAGTATACAGATAACGGTTCATTCTCTCATTTATTTTTTGTATAACATTGTGTGGTCTGTTGTAAGTGAAAAATTTAATAAAAAAAAGATCTAGTGCATTATTGCTGTCCTTATAATATGAAGTCCACGTGGCTTTTTTATGTTTCAGGCTGGGTTCACACTATTGCAAATTGGATGTGGGTTCCCCGCATTCAATTCGCAATAGCAGGAGATTGTGACGAGCTCTGTATGGAGCCGGTTCACAAATCTCTGCTGCGGCTCCAGTGCGAATTTGTAATTTGTACAGAGGTCCTGTGCGTCTTATGGTCCATTTCAGGTCCAAAGTCAGCCAAAAATTCAGAACGAAATCGGACCTGAAACAGTGAACCAGGACACACCGGACCCCTGCTGTGAGCCGCATGCGAAGATAGTGTTAACCCAGCCTAAAAAAGCTAAAAAAACAAGTCCACTGGTTCAGGGCTGGCCTTGTGCGGGGGGGGGGGGGGTAGAAGCAACCTCCCAAACATGCAAAGAAAGAAAAGAAACACAGGCGCCTCTTAGTGTAGTCTGTTAAAACATTTATTCCAGTTGTAGATAATAATACTCACATAGAGGAGAAGGATACAGGCACTTCATAGTGGGATATCACCCAGAAGGACGTCCGGAGGCAGGCGTCAGCTGAGACTGTCACCACTGCTTGTGGAGCTGATTCCAGCCGACTGTGTGGTGGAGTGAGGGAATAGCCTGGAAAAGGGGTGGACCGCATGCTGGAATGCACCCCGCGCCTGTGACATCATTAGTCCGCAACGCGTTTCAGAGCATATGCAGTAAACGGAATACACACTGTGCGCTCCTTTCTCAAGCTAGTGTAGGGTGAGTTCGCACTGCTAATATACATATCACCATCTAGTGGGTGTTGTGTATAATGGTCGCCAATACAGTGTTATATGTGTGTGTGTATATGTGTGTGTGTGTATTGTAACATTGGGGGATGTTTTAGCTCAAGTGGATGAGGGAACTCGGTGGCTCCTCCCTCATAGGGCAAAGAGCCAATGCCCCATAGGTGGAGAGACACAAAAAAAAAAAAACCCGACATCATTGGAAGACAATGATAGTAGACAATTGCCGATATATGGTCCAGCTGAATCTTCCCACAAGTAAGATACCAAGTGGGCAAAGCAGACAAAAGCGCTTATGGACAGATGTATAGCATCAGCAGGGACTGCAACAGTGGACTAGCATAGACTGCTGGAAAAATCACCGCCAGGGTCAGTCAGGGACTCCAATGCAAGATCCAGCTATATAGCAAGAGCAGACCAGCACCGCAGTTATAAATAATTAAAAACAACTAATTAGTTAGGTGAATACAATAAAATAAAATAAACACACCACCCACCTGCATATGGGAAGAAGTAGATAACCAAAACTAGCGCCGTCCATCATTGATGATCATAGGGAACTGGAAGGGAAAATAGGACAATGATATTATTGGATCCAAAGATCCAATATCAAAGATCGCACGTAGAGCACAGGAAGCCTCATCAGCGCTCAACGTTCCCGGAAATCGTGTAGCCGCATCGCCAGCTGGGCACTGGCCATAGCCCAATAGCAGCGCAGGGACATGTGTGGAGCGCAAACACCCCCCCCTGCGCTCCACACACCCGGAAATGATGGCGGAGCGTCACCAGCAGGGCGTCTGACGCCCAATGATGACGCTCAAGAAGAAAAAAAATAAAAATAAAAAAGTAAACACATAATAATACAGATGACCATCTTGGTGTAGACCCTGCTACTAGAGGCCAAAGCGGGACTCATCAAAAGCAAAACAAATGGCCTGTTTCTATACATAGCATCAGCCAAGTCTAAAAGCAAATCAAGGGGAAGAAAAGGAAATTACACTACTAAAAAATGAAAATAAAAATAAAAATAAATATAAATCAAAATAATAATAACAATACATATATGCAGACCTATATGATTTTCCACCTGTGAGTACCGCTCGACCAATCTCCATTGATAACCCTGCCGTTGCTCAAGCCCGCTTTTCTACTCAATATACTAATAAGGCGTTTGAGATGCAAAACATCTTGAAGAAGAACTGGGGTATACTGAAACATGATCCGGTATTGAAAGAACATCTACCTGATATACCCAATATAGTATTTAGAAGGCCCCGCGATCTGAGAAGTATGGTTGCCCCTAGTAGGGTTAAGAAGCCTACTAATAAAACTACTAGTGCCTGGTCAACCATCTTTGATCAGAAGGGTAGCTACAAATGTAGCGTTAGAAACTGTGGCACCTGTCGATTTATGTGGCATAGAAAGAAGTCAGTGACAGGTAGGGATGGTAAGGTCCACCAGCTGAAGAAGTTCATTAACTGCGGGACCGATTTTGTAGTGTATGGTATTATTTGCCCATGCGGACGTCTCTATGTAGGTCGCACATCCCGCCCTATGAGAGTGCGCATAGGCGAACATAAGTGTGATATCTTTAACACTAGGGTCAAATACCCGGTCCCTAGACACTTTGACGAAGTTCACCAGGGTGATCCATCCGGTATGAAAGTCTTTGGAATTGAATCCATCGGAGGCAATCTAGATAGAGGTAGGAGACACCAGAGGCTATGCAAACGCGAGGCCTACTGGATCTTTACCCTGGGTAGCCTCACCCCCGGTGGGCTAAACAAAGACCCTGAGATTCACAAAATCAGCTAAACAACTTACCAATGATCACTTTGTTATGATCCATCCTTGTCCATTCCAATAATACCATTTCCTTGTCGGTTCCCCTGTCTAGACGGGGCTTCATGTGGTTTTTCTGTGTGCCTAAGCTAGAGGATCATTTGGGTTGGTGTATGTTTGGGTGGTCTTCCCTGGTCATTTCACCCCATTCCCCCTTTCCCTACGTTCCTATCTACTTCTGTAGCGGGCGCTATTTTCCATCTGGTCCCTCTCCCTAGTAGCACCCCTGAGTCTGTCTCCATTTATCATTCATGTATGATGATGGGGATTCTGATATGACCGTAGAGGTTGGTGCTACTATCACTAGTATTACCACTCCTACTGCTGGTCCATATACATCATATTGATGATTATTATATTTGTTTGTGTTCTTAGTGTTTGCACATCTATGGGGGTCGTAGTGTGGGTTGTTCTATGTGCGGTAGTGCTATCGGCACGCCTAACAGCTAATATCTAGGTTTTATTACTACGTTTTTGCTTCTTGTATGTTTTAAAAGGGAGACAATTGTTTTATTGTTACACTCCAGTAGAGTATCTACTTTGAGCAAGAGATATATATATATATATATGTATATATATATATATGCATTTTTATGTATACATACATTTGGTTCAGAGTTGCTATACGATCTCCATATAGTCTTTGTGATGATTTCAAACACCCTGATACATCTAGCAACTATGCGTTTTATATGTGTAAAAAATATATATATATATATATATATATGTGTCCCTCTAGGCTTCCACATATTTCTACTCCCCTGGTTGTGTAATCTACTAATGCTAACAATATTTTATATATATGGTACCTCTGCCTCTACCACCGTACCTATATGTAGACCATTTACAGCTAGTACTATTAGTATTGCTGTCACGATATATACAGCCATTGCTGGTGTATTCTAATATCAATTGTAATTTTAACTATTATTATTATAATTTTTATTGTATTTTACTCACTCTTCGTGTGTCACTGGGAGCATTTATGGTGTTCCCGCATTACTATTTAGTTTGCGGCTTCGCCCTTTTGCTCTCCGGTGTCTTTGTGTGAAGATATGTGCATGTGTGTGCCCTATGTCATTTCTGGTGGAGAGACACAAACCTCTGTATTTTTATTTTTATATTTATTTTCATTTTTATTTTTATTTGTATTGTTATTATTATTTTGATTTATATTTATTTTTATTTTTATTTTTATTTTCATTTTTTAGTAGTGTAATTTCCTTTTCTTCCACTTGATTGGCTTTTAGACTTGGCTGATGCTATGTATAGAAACAGGCCATTTGTTTTGCTTTTGATGAGTCCCGCTTTGGCCTCTAGTAGCAGGGTCTACACCAGGGGTCTCAAACTGGTGGCCCTCCAGCTGTTGCAAAACTACAAGTCCCATGAGGCATTGCAAAGCTGACGGTTACAAGCATGACTCCCACAGGCAGAGGCATGATGGGACTTGTAGTTTTGCAACAGCTGGAGGGCCACCAGTTTGAGACCCCTGGTCTACACCAAGATGGCGGCCGCGTCATCTGTATTATTATGTGTTTACTTTTTTTTTTTTTTTTCTTCTTCTTCAGCGTCATCATTGGGCGTCGGACGCCCTGCTGGTGATGCTCCGCCATCATTTCCGGGTGTGTGGAGCGCAGGGGGGGGGGGGGGTGTTTGCGCTCCACACATGTCCCTGCGCCGCTATTGGGCTATGGCCAGTGCCCAGCTGGCGATGCGGCCACACGATTTCCGGGAACGTTGAGCGCTGATGAGGCTTCCTGTGCTCTACGTGCGATCTTTGATATTGGATCTTTGGATCCAATATATCATTGTCCTATTTTCCCTTCCAGTTCCCTATGATCATCAATGATGGACGGCGCTAGTTTTGGTTATCTACTTCTTCCCATATGCAGGTGGGTGGCGTGTTTATTTTATTTTATTGTATTCACCTAACTAATTAGTTGTTTTTAATTATTTATAACTGTGGTGCTGGTCTGCTCTTGCTATATAGCTGGATCTTGCATTGGAGTCCCTGACTGACCCTGGCGGTGATTTTTCCAGCAGTCTATGCTAGTCCACTGTTGCAGTCCCTGCTGATGCTATACATCTGTCCATAAGCGCTTTTGTCTGCTTTGCCCACTTGGTATCTTACTTGTGGGAAGATTCAGCTGGACCATATATCGCCAATTGTCTACTATCATTGTCTTCCAATGATGTCGTTTTTTTGTCGTTTTTTTGTTGTTTTTTTTTTGGTTTTTGTGTCTCTCCACCTATGGGGCGTTGGCTCTTTGCCCTATGAGGGAGGAGCCACAGAGTTCCCGGGGGCTCCTCCCCCTCCACCTAATTAGTGGCCCACATGCACATGTCCCCATATACAGGGTAGGTAGAGGTCTCAGCACTTCGTGGCTTTGATAAAGAAGTTTTATACTTCGAAACGCGTCAGCCGATAGTGCGCCCCATCACGGTCTCCTTGATCGGTCGAAGTGTGGTTTGGGTTCACATGCTGCAGCTTCCTAGGCACTGTTTGTACAATGCAAACTTTTGTACTAGTTTTGTGAGTACCTTTTCATTGCTTTTATTTAAAATAAATTTTCCTAAACGATATCACACCAGGCTGGTGCACCCTTGTTTTTTCCTTTTTTTCATTTGCTACTAGGACACCCCTATCCACGATGGGCAGCAAGGCCAGTGCTTTCGTTGTAGACTATTGAATGGTCAATGGTCATCTCGTGCGCAGGATTGTTTGTTGTTTTTCTGCCATTTTTATACTGTAGCAAGTCCACCTGTACTGCAGATCTCCCCGCTGAACACACTTTAATTTCATTGGGTTCTGTCCCATAAACTGCAACAGTCTTACCAATTCCTGTAGCCGTTGTCATAGCCTTCATTTGAGTGCGTTGTCTCTCATCTGTGGTGTCTCCACAGGCTGACTCTTCCATGTGGTCATGGAGCAACACTGCAGCCTTTCCAGACTCACCAACACCCCCTGCATGTAACACAGGATCCCTGTTGCTAGGGGTGACAGTAGACCAGCACTCCAAAGATGGTTGGTTACACCTCATGGTGGTCACAGACTGTTGTGCCCTTCTTTCTGGGCTGACCACTTCACATAAGGGGCCATAATACACAGCTTTATATTCCTCATGCTCATTAGTACCCCCTGCAGGCCACACAGACTTCTTGCCACTGTTGCCAGGGGTGACAACTGATATGTTTTCAGAAAACGCAGGGCTGGTATACTGATGCACACTCATGCTCTCCTGAGACATTGCTTGATTGGTGCTTTGTTGTCGCAGTATTGCCTCTCCCGTTGCTATGGGTGATGACCTCCCTTTGCTGGAGCGTTACTGGCGGCCCATGATGCGATTGAACTCTCCTATAAGAAGGATTTCCTCTTTAAGCTGGTGGTAGTCATCCTGGTCCCCGTCCATCAAATGGTAAACTGACCGGTACTCTATCAGTAATAAGGTTTGCAGCAATTTTGGCCACCGGTCTCTAGGCCATTTCCTCCTTACAGCGACTTTTTCACATTTTTCCAGGAAGTCCCCAACCTCCTCTGTGGGCAGCATGGGCTGCATGTAATCAGAGGCCAAGATCATAGCCCCTTGAACTGCATCCGACTCTTTAGTCTGGTTCTGCTTGAACCACTCATTCACGGTCTCATACACCACTGGCCCCTTTTGACTGGCCCTCCTAGGTGGAGACATCTTCTCAGGCCACGCTGAGCTCACTTGCCTTTTAACTTGATTTAACATGAACTTCTTGTGTTTTGACTGCCTCATCCTTGCAGTCACATGCACAGCAGTTTGTTACACAGTTCACAGCAGTAAAAATAAAAATTCTCACAGGTGCACTGTCTGCATGCAACAGTCCATCAAATAAACTTCTGCGCAATGCAGTTCGCCTGGCTGCCACACACAGCTAGCAGCAGTTCACCGCAGAGAAAAAAAAATTGACTTTTCCTTTACAGGTACACCACCTGCAACACGCAATGCCTTTTGCCTGGCTGCACTTCCATAGACAGCCAACAGTTCCTGACCTGAACTCACTATGAAGCAAGGACCCGGATTCCACCGTCTTGTGCCCGCTGAATCCACCACTGTAACATTGGGGGATATTTTAGCTCAAGTGGATAGATGTATTTTTATGCAGTGAGTCCATATCAGACAGGCATTCTAGTTAAGGGCCTGGTAGCCCACGTTTATTTAAACAGAAAAACAAAAGAAAAATGTCCATTCAGGATTCCCACGCAGGGATTTAACTTCATTTAGCAGTCCAAAAATAAGGAAAACATACCAAGCCACCTGGCTCTCTTGTTAGCAGTTCTTTGATTGCTTTAGGTACTGGTACCTTAAACCACCAGATCTTCCAGTCTCACAGTCTTGGATGCACACAGCTTTGGGTTTCTTAAACACATACAGCTTGAAGTCCCTTAATGCACACAGCTTCTGGCTCCTTGGACGCACACAGCTTTAATGCCCTTCAACGCACACAGCGTTTATCCTCACACAGAGACACTCACTAGCAGCCACTGCTCCAAACATAGGTCTGTCTTCACACACAGCAGTTAGCAAGCTGCTCACTCTCCACCATCCTTCCACTCTCTGCTCTCACCAGCCCCTCATTATATTGGTTGTGTGCACCTGAGAACACACCATGCTGGCTGTCCACAAGACCCGGACACAGGGTTGGAGATCCCGTCCCACCCAAGTCTTAGAAGTCTTAGGGATCTCCAAACTACCGAGTCCCATACTAAAGTAGGAAAACCTGGAGAAAACTGACAGAGCATTTTCCTCCATTTAAATTCTACACTCTATAGTCCTGCAGTCTGCAGATATGCAAACCCTGTGTCCCTTTTATCTTCACTTTCATTGGGACAGAGCCTCGCTCTGCCACAGTATATATATATATATATATATATATATATATATATATATATAGTATCTTACAAAAGTGAGTACACCCCTCACATTTTTGTAAATATTTTATTATATCTTTTCATGTGACAAGACTGAAGAAATGACACTTTGCTACAATGTAAAGTAATGAGTGTACAGCTTGTATAACAGTGTAAATTTGCTGCCCCCCTCAAAATAACTCAAAATAACTCAACACACCGCCATTAATGTCTAAACCGCTAAACCGGTGGCAACAAAAGTGAGTATGCCCCTAAGTGAAAATGTCCAAATTGGGCACAATTAGACATTTTCCTTCCACGGTGTCATGTGACTCGCTAGTGTTACAAGGTCTCAGGTGTGAATGGGGAGCAGGTGTGTTACATTTGGTGTTATCGCTCTCACTCTCTCCTACTGGTCACTGGAAGTTCAACATGGTAAAGAACTCCCTGATTGTTCTACATAAAAATGGCCTAGGCCAGGGATATGCAATTAGCGGACCTCCAGCTGTTGCCAAACTACAAGTCCCATCATGCCTCTGCCTTTGGGTGTCATGCTTGATGCTGTCAGAGTCTCGCTATGCCTCATGGGACTTGTATTTTGGCAACAGCTGGAGGTCCGCTAATTGCATATCCCTGGCCTAGGCTATAAGAAGATTGGCAAGACCCTGAAACTGAGCTGCAGCACGGTGGCCAAGACCATACAGCATTTTAACAGGACAGGTTCCACTCAGAACAGGCCTTGCCATGGTCGACCAAAGAAGTTGAGTGCACATGCTCAGCGTCATATCCAGAAGTTGTCTTTGGCAAATAGACATATGAGTAATGCCAGCATTGCTGCAGAGGTTGAAGGGGTGGGGAGTCAGCCTGTCAGTGCTCAGACCATACGCTGCACACTGCATCAAATTGGTCTGCATGGCTGTCGTATCAGAAGGAAGCCTCTTCTAAACATGATGCACAAGAAAGCCTGCAAACATTTTGATGAAGACAAGCATACTAAGGACATGGATTACTTACTGGAACCATGTCCTGTGGTCTAATGAGACCAAGATAAACTTATTTGGTTCAGATGGTGTCAAGCGTGTGTGGCGGCAACCAGGTGAGGAGTACAAAGACAAGTGTGTCTTGCCTACAGTCAAGCATGGTGCTGGGAGTGTCATGGTCTGGAGCTGCATGAGTGCTGCTGACACTGGGGAGCTACAGTTTATTGAGGGAACCATGAATGCCAACATGTACTGTGACATACTGAAGCAGAGCACGATCCCTTCCCTTCGGAGACTGGGCCGCAGGGCAGTATTCCAACATAACGACCCCAAACACAACTCCAAGATGACCTCTGCCTTGCTAAAGAAGCTGAGGGTAAAGGTGATGGACTGGCCAAGCATGTCTCCAGACTAAAACCCTATTGAGCATCTGTGGGGCATCCTCAAACGGAAGGTGGAGGAGCGCAAGGTCTCTAACATCCACCAGCTCTGTGATTTCGTCATGGAGGACTGAAAGAGGCCTCCAGTGGCACTCTGTGAAGCTCTAGTGAATTCCATGCCCAAGAGGGTTAAGGCAGTGCTGGGAAATAATGGTGGCCACCAGTGGCGGCCCGTCCATAGGGGGCGCACGGGCGCCGCCCCCCCCCCCCCCCCAGGCAGTCACAATTTTTTTTTATTTAAAAATGTCCCTTTAAGAAAAACATTTTGAAAAAAAGGTCCTTAAGTGCACTGTGTCCGGGCGCTGGGCGCAGTGTGATATGGGAAGCGCCACGTCTATGCAATCACGAGATTGCAGACGAGGCGCTTCATTTGCAGCCTTTAAACTGCCTTTGTGGCGCAGTCGATCGCGCTGACAGCTTCCGGCGCGATGGACTGTATTATGGCCGGGTGCATAGACTTTTTTTTCACCGCCCTAGGACATGGGCGGTGCTTTCTATTGTAGTTCCGACATCACTTCCGGTTTTACATGCACCAGGGTATAACCGGAAGTGACGTCGGCAGCTCCATGGAACGCACGGCCCGAGCGGAGCTGCAATAGGTAAGCTAGTCATGCCTTCCTTCCTGGGCCCTGGCACCTGCTTAGAAATCAACAATGCACACACTCAACATAAAGGGAACACTGCTGGCATGCAAATAGGGAAATAGGGGACATGTGCTGTGTATTAAGCATTGCACTTCAGCACTGGAGTCACAGAGACGCCTGTAGGCATGCAACAGGGACAGGCAGTGTGTATTAACCATTGCACTGGAGCCAGTTACAGGGAACAGAGTGAACTTATTAACCACTTCACTGCAGTGAGAGAAAGAAGCAAGTAAGGAAAGCATGGATGTAACAACTATTGCACTGCAACATTTGAGCCAGATTAAGGGACCACTGTACAGACATGTAACAGGGGCCAGGCAGGGTAGATTAACCATTGCACTGCAGTCAGATGCCAAAAATAGGATGAGAGAATTAACTCTGCACTGTAGCACTGGAGCCAGATAAAGGGACCACTGCAGGCATGCAGCAGGGAACAGGCAGTGTGTATTAACCTCTGCACTGCAGCACTGGAGCCATATAAGGGGACCACTGCAGGCATGCAGCAGGGGACAGGCAGTGTGCATTAACCTCTGCACTGCAGCAACAAAGCCAGATAAATGGACCACTGCAAGCATGCAGCAGAAAACAGACAGTGTGCAATAACCTCTGCACTGCAGCACTGGAGCCAGATAAATGGACCACTGCAAGCATGCAGCAGAGAACAGGCAGTGTCCAATAACCTCTGCACTGCAGCACTGGAGCCAGATAAATGGACCATTGCAAGCATGCAGCATACAACAGGCAGTGTGTATTAACCTCTGCACTGCAGCACTGGAGCCAGATAAATGGACCACTGCAAGCATGCAGCAGGGAACAGGCAGTGTGCATTAACCTCTGAACTGCAGAGTGGAGCCAGATAAAGGGAACAAGGTGAAATTATTAACCACTGCACTGCAGAGAGATGGGGATGGCATGAGTGTGTTAACCCTAGCCAGTGGCGGCCCATCCACTTGCAGACCTGCAGTCCTTGGATTTGGGTGCAGCATTTTATTTTTGCTTAAAAAAAATATTTCTCCAAATCCTTTGAATGTGGCACATGTGCAAGTTGTAGTGGTGTGATGGGGAATGGGGAAGCCCCCGATCTGTAGTGTGATCTAGATGCCCACATGGTCACTATATGGGGTTCTGAGTGCCAGGGACTGTGCCTACAAGGGGTGTCTGTGGGCTGCTGCTCTATATATATAAGGAGACAGAGCATGGCTTCTCTCCTCTCCATGATGGATCTGGCTGATCTCCAGATAAGCACACAAAGAATCATTCAATCCTCACAGCACAGGGCACACTATACAATGTGCAGAGCCCAGTGTATAATGTGCAGCCTGGTATATGATGTGCAGAGCCCTGTGTATAATGTACAGCCTGGTATATGATGTGCAGAGCCCTGTGTATAATGTACAGCCTGGTATATGATGTGCAGAGCCCGGTGTATAATGTACAGCCTGGTATATGATGTGCAAAGCCCTGTGTATAATGTAAAGCCTGGTATATGATGTGCAGAGCCCAGTGTATAATGTGCGGACTGGTATATGATGTGCAGAGCCCGGTGTATAATGTGCAGCCTGGTATTTGATGTGCAGAGCCCGGTGTATAATGTGCAGAGCCCTGTGTATAATGTGCATCCTGGTATATGATGTGCAGAGCCCAGTGTATAATGTGCAGCCTGGTATATGATGTGCAGAGCCCTGTGTATAATGTACAGCCTGGTATATGATGTGTAGAGCCCTGTGTATAATGTACAGCCTGGTATATGATGTGTAGAGCCCTGTGTATAATGTGCAGCCTGGTATATGATGTGCAGAGCCCGGTGTATAATTTGCAGCCTGGTATATGATGTGCAGAGCCCTGTGTATAATGTGCAGCCTGGTATATGATGTGCAGAGCCCAGTGTATAATGTGCAGCCTGGTATATGATGTGCAGAGCCCTGTGTATAATGTACAGCCTGGTATATGATGTGTAGAGCCCTGTGTATAATGTGCAACCTGGTATATGATGTGCAGAGCCTTGTGTATAAAGTGCAGCCTGGTATATGATGCGCAGAGCCCTGTGTATAATATGCAGCCTGGTATATGATGTGCAGAGCCCTGTGTATAATGTACAGCCTGGTATATGATGTGCAGAGCCCAGTGTATAATGTGCAGCCTGGTATATGATGTGCAGAGCCCTGTGTATAATGTGCAGCCTGGTATATGATGTGCAGAGCCCTGTGTATAATATACAGCCTGGTATATGATGTGCAGAGCCCTGTGTATAATGTGCAGCTTGGAGCATGATGTGCAGAGCCCTGTGTATAATGTGCAGCCTGGTATATGATGTGCAGAGCCCTGTGTAAAATGTGTGTCATTTTTCAGTTTGTTTGCGCCGATCTGTAAGGCTGCGCTATATACCATGATCTGTGATGCTGGGGCTGTATACTCTGTCCTGTGATGCTGGGGCTATATACTCTGTCCTGTGATGCTGGGGCTATATACTCTGTCCTTGATGCTGAGCTGTATACTCCTGACACTATGAGTGGAAGCAAGTGGAATACAGAGGACGGAGTGGGTGGATTCTATAAGGGGTGTGGCTTATGAGAAGTGAGAGGGGCCAAATGGGAGGGGTGGGGTCTTGCGCCCCCCATCCTAAAACTTCACCAGCCGCCACTGGTGGCCACACAAAATATTGACACTTTGGGCCCAATTTGGACATTTTCACTTAGGAGTATACTCACTTTTGTTGCCAGCGGTTTAGACATTAATGGCTGTGTAGGTATAAAGGCAGTGCAGCGCAAAAACATGCATAACATTAGAACAATACTAAAATGAATAATAATGAAAGAAAGTCCATAATCTTCACATATATAATAGTCAGCAAACACCACCGAGTGTCCAAATAAGCGATTCTTATGTTTGATAGACAGGGTGAATAAGTGACAACCTCCATCAGCGGTACTCCTAGCAGCTCACCTCAATGTTTGGACCCCTGAATAAATCAGTTAGGTCTCACAAGCAGTTCCCTTACAGGGATATAAAGGCTGGATCACTGTATATGCTGGATCCCGAAGAGGAGTATGTGCTGGTGGCTTGTTAGATCGCTTTAACTCTCACCATCAGCTCCAGATATTGCATACATGGAAGAGGAAGCAATAATATCTAGTGCTCTCCATGTGCTTAAAACAATTTATTAAGTAACGCACTGTGCCTCAGTGCAAAGGATAAACAGCAGATGATAATGTATTCCACGAGAATCAGCGTTCAGGACACGGATGACGTCACGCAAAGTCACGTGGTTCCGTACGCGTTGTGTCCCAGGGGGTGGGACTTCACCAACGGTGACGGAATGACGTGAGTCACCTGCTATTAGGGATGAGCTTTATGACGACTCGAACATTGGCTGTTCGCCCATTCGGCGAAAAGCGAACAATTTGGGGTGTTTGCGGCACATTCGAAAAGCAGCGGAACACCCTTTAAAAGTCTAAGGGAGAAATCTAAAGTGCTAATTTTAAAGGTTAATATGCAAGTTATTGTCATAAAAAGTGTTTGGGGACCTGGGTCCTGTCCCAGGGGACATGTATCAATGCAAAAAAAGTTTTAAAAACTGAAGTTTTTTCGGGAGCAGTGATTTTAATAATGCTTAAAGTGAAACAATAAAAGTGAAATATTCCTTTAAATTTCGTACCTGGGGTGTGTGTATAGTATGCCTGTAAAGTAGTGCATGTTCCCCATGTTTAGAACTGCCCCTGCACAAAATGTAATTTCTAAAGGAAAAAAAGTCATTTAAAACTACTCGCGGCTATTCATGAATTGTCGGGTCCCGGCAATACAGATCAAAGTCATTGAAAAAAACGGCAGGGCCCCCCCCAGTCCATTACAGGCCCTTTGGGTCTGGTATGAATATTAAGGGGAACCCCGAACCCCAAAAAAAACAAATTCCATATCAGGCCCTTCAGGCCCCCGGAGAAAGCCAAGGCTTACCCAATGATGTGGACGGGTGACCCCGCCCCCTCTTACACGTCATGGGGGTTTCGTGTGGAGTGGAGACTGGAGCAACGCTGGACATCGGATCACTGCGGGACATAGAGAATGGATTACAATGCTGGACAGACTGGATTACATCGCTGGAATGTTTTTTTTATTTTTTATTTTTTTATTTTTAATAAAGGACTTATCCCAACTGTGTCTGTGTGTTTTTTACATTTTTTTACACTTTCTTTTGTGAAATGGTAGGAGTACAATGTACCCCGTTACCAATTCACATAGGGGGGGCCGTAATCTGGGGGTCCCGTTTGTTAAAGGGGGCTTCCAGATTCCGATAAGCCCCCCGCCCGCAGACCCCCACAACCACCGGGCAAGGGTTGTGGGGATGAGGCCCTTGTCCCCATCAACATGGGGACATCCTCCCCATGTTGAGGGCATGTGGCCTGGTACGGTTCAGGATAAGGGTCTGGTATGGATTTCTATTAATTTTGGTGCGGGGTTCCCCTTAAAATCCATACCAGACCTGAAGGGTCTGGAATGGATTTCTTGGGGGGACCTCACGCCATTTAAAAAAAAAAATAATAATTTTGGTGCAGGGTTCCCCTTAATATCCATACCAGACCTGAAGGGCCTGATATGGAATTTGGGGTGATCCCCATGCTTTTTTTTTTTTGGTTCGGGGGTTCCCCTTAATATTCATACCAGACCCAAAAGGCCTGGTAATGGACTGGGGGGGAGACCCCTGCCGTTTTTTTTCAATGACTTTGATCTGTATTACCGGGTAGGGATGAGCCGAACACCCCCAGTTCGGTTCGCACCAGAACCTGCAAATGGACCGAAAGTTTGCGCGAACTTTAGAACCCTATTAAATACAATGGACGCAAACGTTCAAAATCAAAAGTGCTAATTATAATGGCTAATATGCAAGTTACTGTCCTAAAAAGGGTTTGGGGACCTGGGTCCGGCCCCAGGGGACATGTATCAATGCAAAAAGAAGTTTTAAAAACAGCTGTTTTTTTGGGAGCAGTGATTTTAATGATGCATAGAGTGAAAAAAAAAGGTGAAATATTATTTTAAATATCGTACCTGGGGGGTGTCTAAAGTATGCCTGTGAAGTGTCACGTGTTTCCCGTGTTTAGAACGGTCCCTGCACAAAATGACATTTCTTTTTTTTAAATCAAATCATCTTTATATTGTTTTTTTTTTACATACAAACAACAAAAACACCAAATACAACGTACATCCCATGCCCGCATTGAGAGGAAAAACAGAAGAAAAAAAAAAACTCAACACAAATTACTTCTCCCTTACCCCTAGCTCCCATGATTTTCCCCCTCTCCCAGCTCTACTCACCCATCTCCCCTCCCCTCATACCTCCAAGATATCACACCACCCTCTCCATATTTTTTCAAATTTCCTCGGGCAGCCTCTGCGTAAAAAAAATATACTTTTCTTTGATTACCGTTTCCCTTACTTGTATTTTCCACTCTTCTACAGTGGGTGGGTATGTTGATAGCCACTTTTGTGTAATAAGCTTACGAGCCTGGAATAGACTTCTATTTATTGAAACGATATAATCCACTGGGATTCTCGATTCATCCAGTATACCCAGAAGACAACCCCCAGGCTCCATGAGCATCCCACTCTCAAATACACTATTAATCATAGATACCACCCCAGACCAATAGCGATGAAGTTTAGGGCATCTCCATATCATGTGTATTAGATTGGCTCCTCTCCCTTTACATCTAGGGCATCGGTCTGTATCTCTACATTTCCATTTACATAATTTCTCTGGTGTGTAATGTGCCCTATGTAGGATAAATAGTTGTGTTAAATTTTGTGTTGGAGATAAAGAGGCCTGAGGTATTACTGATAGTGCCTGTGCCCACTGTTCATCTGATATTGTCCCAATATCCCCTGACCAGGCTAGTCTTGCTGGTATGTCCACAGTTTTTTTTAATTTATCAAATAGTATATTATATAATTGTGATATCAGGCCCTTTTTTTTGCCCTGTCTTTTCTAACAAGGCTATCACCACTGACTTATTAAACTTCAGTTCCTGTATACGACCCTGTGTTTTTAACGCATGCCTAAGCTTAAGGAATTGAAAAAAATCTTTGATTTGGAATATTATATTCTTTACTTAATTCACTAAAGGTTTTCATCACATCTTCCTCAAATAACTGTGGCATATACCTTAGTCCCTTCTGCCTCCAAAACTCAAACCCCTCCAATTTCCCCAGTTCCACATATCTACTATTATTCCAAATTGGCGTGTATGAAGTAAATCCCTTTACTTCAGTAATTTTCCTCATTTCCTGCCAAACCATGTCAAATAATTTACCCGTATGGAATCCTTTATCGCACAATTGATTTCTCGATTCTAGTAGAGAAATTAGTGGATAAATTTCATAAACTGATAATAGCAGATTCTGTATAGGATCAGACTGTAATACTTTTGACCATCCACTAAAATGTTGTATTTGTGAGGCTAATGCCGCGTACACACGATCATTATTCACGGCGGTTAAAAAACCGCCGTGAATAATGACATTAAAAATGGGGGAACGGCTTGTCCCCCACACACGGTCATTTTTCACGTCATTTTTTCTTTTGTCGAGAAAAACGACCGTCTGTGGGCTCCGCGGCAGTGTTTCCCTATGGGAAAACTGCCACGGAAAAAATGTCGGAAAAAACGATGAGAAAAATTAGAACATGTTCTAATTTTTCTCGTCGTTTTTAATGCCGTTTTTCTCGTCGAGAAAAACTACAAAATGCCCACAGACGATCGTTTTTCTCGTCAAATGGAAAAAATTTTGTTTTTCTCGACGAGAAAAACGGTCGTGTGTACACGGCGTAAAAATTTATTTTTGGGATGGGGGATTGCAAGACCTCCCTCTTCCTTATTTAACATTAAAGTTGTTAACTTTATACGTGGTCGTTTATTCCTCCAAATCAACTCTCTGAAGAGAGATTCTATTTTTCTAAACCAAAAGGCTGTAATCCATACGGGTGAATTATTAAACACATAAAGTAATTGCAGCGCCCAAATCATTTTGATAAGATTTGCTCTTCCTATCACCGTCAGAGGTAACTTACACCAATTTCGACATTTATCTTTGAATTTTGCTAATAATGGTTTCAAATTTAAATTAATATAGTCTTTTACATCCCGAGATATCTCTATCCCCAAATATTTCACTGTGTCCTTAATTTGGATTTTAGAGGCTTGATTTAATAATGGGGTTTTTAACTCATCTAATGGTAATAATATGGATTTATCCCAGTTAATCTGGAAACCCGAAAATGACCCAGATATGGAGATAAGGCTCATAAGTTCCGATAATGAATTTGAGGTATCCCCCAGGAAAATAAGAGCGTCATCTGCATAAAGGGCCACTTTATCCTCTCTTCCTGCTTGACAAAACCCGGCTATTTTGGTTGATTGTCTAATGGCAAGGGCAAGGGGCTCTACTGCTATAGCGAACAGTAATGTCGATAGGGGACAGCCCTGTCTTGTCCCTCTAGATAAGGTAAACGGGCTGGATAGTGTATTATTAATTCTTACCCTTGCTTTAGGGTCCCTGCATAATATTTTCACCCATTTTAAAAAACCCGTACCTATTCCAAAAGCCTCCAATACACTCCATAAATATTCCCACTCCACCATATAAAAGGCTTTTTGGGCGTCTAAGCATAGTATTGCTCTAGATCCCCTATTTTCCATAGGCAATTGCAAATTCAAAAATAATCTGCGAATATTTGTTGCAGCTGCTCTCTTTGGTATAAAACCCATTTGATCTTCATGTATCAAACTACTAATGTATTTTGATAACCTATTTGCAAGAACCCTGGCCAAAATTTTAACATCTGAGGTTAGGAGGGATATAGGACGATATGGCAGGCAGCATTGGGTCCTTACCCTGTTTTTGAATCACTATTACTATTGTTTCCTGCATAGATTCTGGAAGTATTTGTTTTTCATACGCCTCTTTTAGTACCTCTAGCAGTTCTGGTAATAAAATTTTATCAAATTTTTTATATATCTCTGTCGGAAGTCCGTCCAACCCTGGTGCTTTATTATTAAGAGTTTGTGAAATGGCAAAGCTTAATTCTTCCAGGGATATGGGACTATCGAGTGCTTCTCTATCCTCTAATTTAAGTCGATTTCTTTTATTTAAAAGGTTTTTATTCTGCAATATGTACATACAAAATGGACATGCAGATCAACAACATGAGCACATACATGGCAAACTGGAGTACAGTAAAGTGAAAAGAATCTGGACACTCGGAGCGGGGTGAGGTAAGACCTATGTAGAATGTATATTTGGGTAAGCCTATCCGAGAGTTTTGGGGAAACCTCCTTGCAGGTATCTAGAGCCTCACTCCATTCCTCGTCCCCAAGATCCCCCACCTCCCTCTCCCAACGGGGTTTAAGAGCATAGGCTATTTTTGTGGATGAAGGTATAAGCAGCATGTTGTAAAAGTAGGAGATACGTTTTTGAGGGTCTGTGCCCTTGACTACGGCCATAACGGAGTTAGGGGAGGACTGCGGCAGTGTCCCCCGAAATTGTGTGGTGAGGACATGATGGACTTGGATATATCGAAAATACATGCTGTCGGGGAGCGCAAACTCATCTCGGAGAGCAGGGAAAGATTTAACGTGGCCGTCCACGATGACATGTGAGAGGTAAATTACCCCCCCCCCCCGAGAGCACCACAGTTCAGGGTCAGGGATCCGGGAGAGTTCAGACAGGTGACTATTGTGCCAGAGGGGAGTGTAGTCATTGAATGGATCTATGGTCAGCTTATTCATAGCAATGTCCCAGATTTACCTATAGTGGTATAGAGTGGATTTGGCCTGTGCAGAGCTGGTGCCTCGCACTCCCAGTGCAATTGTAGCAATAGGGTCGCGTGTGTGTTACGTTAAGCGAGGGCAGAGTAGGGCCACGAACCTGTCCCTGTCAGTTTTATCAACATGGAATAGCTGGGAGAGCTGTGATGCGGTGTAATAGAGATGCAGGTCGGGCATGGCAGTTCCCCCCAAATCTGTGGGGTTCTTAAGGGTCCGCCAGGCCAACTTGTGTCTGCCCTTACCCCACACAAAGGGCTTGAGTAAGGAATCAAAACATTTAAAATATTTGAGGGGAATGTATACCGGGGAATGCCAAAGTACATACAACATTTTGGGGAGCAATACCATTTTTATCAAGTTTATTCTGCCCCATACTCCAAGAGGCAATCGTGACCATATTTGTATTTTGTCCTTCACTAGGGAGTAGAGGGGTTCTATATTGAGGGCAATGTAATCTGACGGTGACCTAGTGATCTGAATTCCCAGATATTTCACAGCACTCACCAGAAGTAAAGGGAGCTCCGAATGTATCCTAGGGGGCGCAGAGGGGTCAATAGGAAGGATCTGGGACTTGCCCCAATTAATTTTTAAGCCAGAGAAGGTCCCAAAGTGTTCAATTGTATTGAGCGTGTGTCGTAGGGAGGGGCCAGAATCGGCCAGGTATAACAGGGTGTCGTCCGCGTACATACTGATTTTTTCCACCAGTCCACCACAGGTCAGTCCACGTATGTCAGGATTCTCCCGAATGGAAATGGCCAATGGTTCCGCCGCAAGGGCGTATAGCAGGGGAGAAAGAGGACACCCCTGACGGGTGCCTCTGGTGAGTCCGAATGAGTCAGAAGGCCAGCCATTCGCTATCACTCTGGCAGTGGGATCCTGGTACAGGAGACAGACCCACGTGATGAACCTGGTGCCAAAACCATAGTGCTCTAGGCAAGCCCATAGGTATCTCCATTCCACAGAGTCAAACGCCTTGGCGGTGTCAAGTGTCACCACCACGCGTTCTCCAACAGTGTCGTGTGAGGCCTGGAGATTGATAAACAGCTTTCTGAGATTAAACGAGGTGTTGCGGCCAGGCATGAAACCCGCCTGATCAGCATGTATCAGGGATAGAATAACTTGATTCAACCGATTGGCAAGGATTTTAGCAAGAATCTTGATATCTACTTGCAGGAGGGAGATAGGCCTATAAGATTCCGGACATCCCGGATCCTTCCCCGGTTTGGGGATTAGTACTATTATTGCCTCTCTCATGGATGGGGGCAACACCTGAGTATCAAATAAGTAGTTGTATAGGGTGAGGAGCTTTGGAGTAAGTATTTCACTAAACTGCGCATAGAACTCAATGGGCAGACCATCCGAACCTGGGGCTTTGGATGTGGCAAAACCCGATATAGCCCCAGTGATTTCCTCTATTTTAATTGGTTCTTCTAGAAGGGTCACTTGTTCTTCAGTCACCCTAGGAAACGGGATGCCCGCCAAAAAATCACGCATCTCCTCTCTGTCAGGGGGAGTCCTAGAAGTGTAAAGGTCGACAAAGAAATCCCGAAATCGCTGAGTGACACTTGGGGGATCTGTTATGCGCCCACCCTCCCGGCCGTGCAATGAAATCACTACAGGGGGTCTATCTTCTCTATGAACCATATAGGCCAATAGCCTGCCAGCCCTTTCTCCATGCTCAAAGAGCTTTTGTTTGGAGAAGAACAGCTTGCGACGGGACTTTTCATAATGTAGTGACTAACTACTCGGGCCTGTAGTTTAATAAGGTCTGCCTTGGCAGGGGAAGGGTCACCCACAAATCTACGTTCCGCTGCATCTAATTCAGCCTTAGCCTTTTCAAAAGCATCAGCCGATACTTCCTTTATTTTGTTAATCTTATGCTTAAGGAGTGAACGAGCATGCATTTTGAATGTTTCCCAAACTGCTAAGGGGGATGCGGAGGGATCGTTATCTTTGAAGTACTGGTCAAACGCAGTCAGGAGTGTATCCTCCTCTGGCAGCAAAGTGAGCCAGAAGGGGTTAAGATGCCAGGAGCCGGGGGGTTTGTTAACAGGAACAGTAAGCGAAACCCAATAAGGGCAATGGTCTGAGAGAAGTCCCGGGCCAAAGCCTGCAGCCGGCACTCTGGATAGTAACTGTCTTGAGATCAGTATATAATCAATGCGAGACATGGTGTTGTGTGTAGAGGAAAAGCAGGAATATGTCTGTGTCAGGGAGTAAAGGTGTCTCCAGGTGTCGGCCATGTTAAAGGAAGCAAGGATCATAGAGAATCTGGTGGCCTGGGGACTAGGTGCCCGTGGATCAGTGGGTCTAAACCTATCCAGGGATGGATTAAGTGTTTCATTAAAGTCACCCAGCCACACAGCCTGAACTGTAGGGTGACGGGACAAATAGGCAAGGCCATCTACAAGAATCTTAGTATCGAATGGGGGTGGAACATAAAATGCCAATATGAGAAATGGTTCACCATATAGCTTAGCATGCATGAATACATAGCGGCCTTCCGGGTCAGTACAAACATCACAGAGTTCGAAGTGTAACGACTTGGCCACCAGAACTGAGACTCCACGGGCATGTGACATATGGGTGGAGTGAAAGGCCCACCCTATCCAGGGCCTACGGAGTGCCAGTTGTAGTCTGCCCTCGACATGAGTCTCAACCAGTACAATTATATCAGCCCTCTGTTTCTTGAGGTAAGTGAGAACCGCCGAGCGCTTAATTTTGTCTCTAACGCCCCTCACATTTCAAGTAAGAAATTTAATGCTAGCTATAATCTAGGCACAGATGCATGAGATACAGTATAAGTTTAAGGTCCCCCCGAGTTGGTGAACTCGGGGCACAGTGAGGCATCATGAAAAAGAAATTAAGTAGATCAGTTAGTACCCAATCAGCATAAAATAGAGTATAACAGCACGTTATTATTGACCATATGTGAAACATAACATTGCCGAACCATAATACAAACTCCCCCCCCCCACCCCGCCCTACACCCTCCCAAACTGGTGTGGGCATCATCCCAAAACACGGTGCAACCAGTCCTCCTGAGAGCAAAGCTGGACTCCGATGCATTGTACTCAAAAACAACCACTAGATGGCAACATGGGATAGAGAGAAATAGAACTGAAAAACAAAAACTGTCCCAGAGATTAACAGAGACACGTTAGTGGTTATGGAAATGGTAAAAATGAACACAATGAGAACATGCACCAGAGACTATAGTAGATTAGAAGAGTTTTCTTCAAACAAATATAGAATGGTGTGAGCAATGTCTCAGGGGATGGTCGGGCGAATCCACGCTGTTCCATGCACGGAACCGTCGGGTCGCAGTTCAAGTTGGAGACTCGTTCATATTATCAAAATAGGCATAAAAGCACAAAAAGTAAGAGTTTTGGTTTCAAAGAGGATCCATTAGAATCGTAATGAAAAAGCAAGGGATATACAGGTATCTGTTAGTGTGACCCCATATGTAAGTAGTATAGTAAAGTACTCCGAAGGTGATAAATCAAAACTGCAGGCTGCGGCCGCAGCCTCGGAGGTGGTGACTGGGACATGGGGGTATGAACGTCAGTTAACATGAGAGTGGGGTGCAGAATCCAGAATAATGGTAGGCCCCTCCCGGAAGGGTTGAGGGCCACATTGCAGGCCTCGCGAGTGACAGTTCATGCAGCAATGCAGCCGTGGGGGTGAGGGGGGAGGGGGGGAACAGGAGTGAGATGGCTGCATAGCAAAACAGGGCAAGAGCAAAATGTACTCACGGGGACCAAGTAGAAAGTCTGGGCAGGAGACTCCAACTGCTCTTCCTGCAGGTGTAGGACTGTTAGCATGGTGGGTCACCCCGAGCCTCCCTGCGTTCCTGCCACGCAACAGCGTCTTCGGGGTCCTCAAAGAAGAAGACCCTGTCGTCAGCCTCTATCCGCAGCTTCGCTGGAAATAGCATGGCGTACTTCAGATGCTTTGTTCAGAGCCTGCGCTTCACCTCCATGAAGCTCTGCCTGCGGCGTTGGACCTCCGCCGAGAAGTCTGGAAACACCGCCACTCTGCCATTACCGAACGGAATGTTCCCCTTCACCCTAGTCAGGCGCAGAACGTCATCACGGTCCTTGTAATTAAGGAATTTGGCGATGAAGGTGCGGGGGGGGGGCTCCCGGCGGCGGGGCCCTAGCTGGCATGCGGTGGGCCCTCTCCACCGCCAAGATGGCTGAAAAGGCCTCACGTCCATAGGTGGTAGCCAGGAGATGTTCAAGGAAGACAGTCGGATCCTTCCCCTCCGCACCCTCAGGCAGGCCGATGAACCGTAGGTTACACCTTCTCAGTCTGTTCTCCATATCGTCCTGCTTTGCCAGGAGCTGGTTTATTTGGAGCTGCATTCTGTCTGAGCCTGCCTGCAATGGTTGTACTGCATCCTCCACTAGGCCGATTCTGTCCTCCGCCTCCGTGACCCGACCGCGGAGGGACTGGAGATCCTGCCTGAGGAGGGAGATGTCCACCTTCACCTCCTCGATCTGGGCAGTCAGCGTGGTGCGGCACAGGGTGATGGCTTCCAGAAGCGTGGTAGTGTCAGCGCTCGGTGCATGCGAGCTCTCGCTCGCGGCGCCGCCATCTTCCTCCCCTTCCTCCTCATTCAAGCGGCGGAACTGCGCGAGCTTGTCCTTCGCCGCTTTCTGCGCCTTGGACGGGGACATGTTGTTCTGAGTGCCTGGGGATCTTCCGGAGTCAGTGGGGTCAAAAAAGAACAAATGTGGGTCGCAGAATATAGTGCCTTACAGGATTACTAGACGGAGCTCCCTCTCTGTGCGACCTACTCCATGCCGCGTCAAGCCACGCCCCCCTCTGTAGATTTCTTTAATTATTATACCACGCATATATGATTTCATAGTGTCCCAAACTACTAATAAATGACATTTCTAAAGGAAAAAAATTCATTTAAAACTACTCGCGGCTATTCATGAATTGTCGGGTCCCGGCAATACAGATCAAAGTCATTGAAAAAAACAGCAGGGCCCCCCCCCCCCCAGTCCATTACAGGCCCTTTGGGTCTGGTATGAATATTAAGGGGAACCCCGAAGCAAAAAACAAAACAAATTCCATATCAGGCCCTTCAGGCCCCCGGAGAAAGCCAAGGCTTACCCAATGATGTGGACGGGTGACCCCGCCCCCTCTTACACGTCATGGGGGTTTTGTGTGGAGTGGAGACTGGAGCATCGCTGGACATCGGATCACCGCGGGACATAGAGAATGGATTACAATGCTGGACAGACTGGATTACATCGCTGGAATGTTTTTTATTTTTTTATTTTTAATAAAGGACTTATCCCAACTGTGTCTGTGTGTTTTTTACATTTTTTTACACTTTCTTTTGTGAAATGGTAGGAGTACAATGTACCCCGTTACCAATTCACATAGGGGGGGCCGTAATCTGGGGGTCCCGTTTGTTAAAGGGGGCTTCCAGATTCCGATAAGCCCCCCACCCGCAGACCCCCACAACCACCGGGCAAGGGTTGTGGGGATGAGGCCCTTGTCCCCATCAACATGGGGACATCCTCCCCATGTTGAGGGCATGTGGCCTGGTATGATTCAGGATAAGGGATTTTGTTAATTTTGGATTTTTGTTAATTTTTCTGCAGGGTTCCCCTTAGAATACATACAAGACCTGAAGGGTCTGGTATGGATTTTTTTTGGGGGGGGACCTCACGCCATTTAAAAAAAAAAATATTTAAATTTTGGTGCGGAGTTCCCCTTAATATCCATACCAGACCTGAAGGGCCTGATATGGAATTTGGGGGGATCCCCATGCTTTTTTTTTTTTTTTCTAGTTCAGGACCAAAAGTTTGCGCGAACTTTAGAACCCTATTAAATACAATGGACGCGAACGTTCAAAATCAAAAGTGCTAATTATAATGGCTAATATGCAAGTTACTGTCCTAAAAAGGGTTTTGGGACCCGGGTCCTGCCCCAGGGGACATGTATCAATGCAAAAAGAAGTTTTAAAAAAACGTCCGTTTTTTCGGGAGCAGTGATTTTAATGATGCATAAAGTGAAAAAAAAAAAAAGTGAAATATTCCTTTAAATATCGTACCTGGGGGTGTCTAAAGTATGCCTGTGAAGTGGCACGTGTTTCCCGTGTTTAGAACTGTCCCTGCACAAAATGACATTTCTAAAGGAAAAAAAGTAATTTAAAACTGCTTGCGGCTTTAATGTAATGTCTGGTCCTGGCAATATGGATGAAAATCATTGAGAAAAATGGCATGGGTACCCCCCCCCCAGCCCACTATCAGCCCCTTTGGGTCTTGTATGGATATTAAGGGGAACCCTGCACCCAAATTAAAAAAAGGCCCTATATACTCTGAACAGCAGTATACAGGTGGTGCAAACAAGACAGGGACTGTAGGTTTGTTCTTAAGTAGAATCTGTTTGTAATTTGGAACAGGTAAATTTTTTAAGTGTAGCTCCAGCCATAAAATCTATTTTTAAGCTTTTTGGAAAATATAGGGAAGGGTTATCACCCCTGTAACATTTGTTTTGCTGTCTGTGCACCTGTTGAGAACATTTCACCTCACTTTCCGTCCCAATGACAAATTTTTTTTGAAAATGTTGGGTTTTTATTGAAACAAGGATAGGTGATAAAGCATCAATGGAGAGGAGACACCTTTTCCCCATATTAACTCTTAGGCCTCGTACACACGACCGATTTTCTCGGCAAGAACCAGCAAGAAACTTGCTGGCAGAGAGGTCTTGCCGAGTAAATCGGTCGTGTGTACGCTGCTATCGGGTTTCTCGTCGAGAAAACCGACAAGAAACCTTGACGAGAAAATAGAGAACCTGCTCTCTATTTTCTCGTCGAGATTCTCCTCGGCATGTTTCTCGACGAGAAAAGTGAGTGTGTGTACACTTACCTGTCCTCCCGGAAGCCCGCGCATGTTCGAAATGAATTCGACGCATGCGCGGTAGCTTCCTAGGCATACGTAGGGTATACCAAGATGGCGGCGACGGCATCGAATGTGACGAGCGCATGCTCGACGTAGTCGATGACGTCACCGCGTACACTCCTTTCAAAGAACCGCGGGTTCTTTGAAACGAGCGTGTGTACACTCGGCCGGGACAAGTTTCTTGTCCAAGAATCTCGTCGAAAAAAACAACATGTTTTTTTCAACGAGAATCTCGGCCGTGTGTACGAGGCCTTCCAGGAGAGAATTTCCCTTCCTAGGGGTAGATTTCCTTTCACTTCCTTTTGTCTCCTTCCGTTTGCAAGTAGGAGTCATTTGTAAGTTGGATGTTTGAAAGTAGGGGCCTACCGTATATACTCTGCTGAAATTTGGCCCTTAGGTGTTGGTGTTGCCACAACACTGTAAGCCCTCACAGTTTCTCTTGGTGGGCGCTGGAACGCCCTGCTGTGAACTATTATATCAAGAATTGTAATTACATGCCATTTTTGAACAGTGGTAGGAAAAATTGGGCTTTTGGTGGTGGTGGTGGTGCTGGTGCCACAACACTGTAAGTCCTCACAGTTACTCTTGGTGGGCGCAGGAATGGGCCCAGCTGTAAAATATTAGATCAAGAATTGTAATTACATGTCCCTGTTGAAAAGGGGCAGAAAAATTGGGCCTTTGGTGGTAGTGGTGGTGGTGTTGCCACAACACTGTAATGCCCCGTACACACGATCGTTTTTAATGTCATTTTTTAAACCAACGTTTTTCTCCTCGTTTTTTTTCATGTTTCCTCTCAAGCCTGCCTTGCGTACACACCATCATTAAAAAAAACGATCAAGCAAAGCGCAGTGACGTTCAACACGTACGACGGCACTATAAAGGGGAAGTTCCGTTCGAATGACGCCACCCTTTGGGACGCTTTTGCTAATTCCGTGTTACCGCGTGTTAGTAAAAGTTTGGTGAGAGACGATTCGCGCTTTTCAGTCTTCGTGCTTTGAAGATCGTTTTCGGGAGTTCAGTTTGCGCCTGTGGGTTCGTATCTGTTTAGCACTGCTTGTAGTCAGTTCGTATCTGTTTATTCAGTGCGGCCTGCTCTGCACGTTCGTGTTTTTCAGCTTGTTCTTCATAGGCCTTGCTGTTCTTCCGTGCGTTCTTCTAGTTCGTTCTGTTCAGCCGACCGTTATCTAGCCATGTTGCGGCTACGTACTCGTCGTAGAGTTCGTGCTGTAGTTGGTGCAGGGGTTCATGCTGTATCCCGACTCCATGCCATGAGCAGGGTCAGGAGGAGTTCATGGACCAAGAATTGGTTGCTCCAGCGGCACCAATTCTGTCACATGCCTTTGTTGCGGGAGATCAGGGAGAATAATCCTGATGATTTCAGGAATTTTCTCAGGATGTCTGTCCCCGTATTTCAGCAGCTGTTGGCTTTGGTGTCCCCCTATATTACCAGGCAGGACACCGTTATACGGGCAGCCATCAGTGCTGAGCAGAGGCTCATCGCCACGTTGCGATACCTGGCTACTGGGAGAAGCCTGCAGGACCTTATGTTCTCCACAGGCATATCCCCCCAGGCTCTGGGGATCATTATACCAGAGACTTGTTCTGCCATCCTTCAAGTTTTGCAGGAGGACTATATTAAGGTAAGTGTTCTTCTTCAAAAATTCACATTGTATGGTTTTTATTTTTGGATATTTTTAATTTGCTTTATTTGCAGTCCCTAATTCACATGATTCTTAGCTGCAGGGAATGTCCCCTTTCTCCCCTTGTTTTATTATTTAAAGTTTGGGGTTTGAGGCCTACCTGTAAATTTGGCTTACCTAACCTCTCCAGCATGCTATCCTGGGGCCATACCTACCTTGCCTAGTCATTTCCATGTTTTTTATTCTATGTTCCATCGTAGTGCTTTACCCAAAACGCACCCTAAATTTTGCCTAGGAATGTTTCATTTTTGTTAACTTCAATACAGAGTGCTACAGCCTTCATGTGTGATATTCCCAACTCATCTTCAACCCCCCCCCATAATTTTTTGTGTTTGTTTGTTTTTTATTGCTTCCAATTTTTTATGTTTTGAACAGTTTCTACCAATGTTGGCCATGAATTTGTGTATGAAATCAGCTTTCAATGTTTCTGTCTCCAAGTATTAATTTATTATTTCTTTAATTCCACAGTTCCCTTCTTCGCCACATGAATGGCAGAATGTGGCTTCCGAGTTTGCCCAGCGATGGAACTTTCCGAACTGTGGAGGAGCCATCGACGGCAAACATGTTTGGGTCGTCCCACCACCCCATTCGGGATCCTTTTATTATAATTATAAGGGGTTCCACAGCGTCGTGATGATGGCAGTGGTGTCGGCCACCTACGAGTTCCTCTATGTGGACGTTGGCAAGAATGGCAGGATGTCTGATGGAGGAGTTTTTGCCCAGACGGAGTTTGGGGAACGGCTCCTTTTGGATCTGCTGGCCTTGCCACCAGCGGAGCAGAATGTGGAGGGACTACCTTTTGTCTTTGTGGTGGATGAGGTGTTTGGCCTGGGACCCCATTTGATGAGGCCATTCCCGCAACGCACCCTCACCCCTGAGAGGAGGGTGTTCAATTATCGGCTGGCCAGAGCCAGAAGGGTGGTGGAAAATGCGTTTGGGATCATGACCAGCCGATTTCGCCTCTTCCTTACCTCCATCCACCTTGCCCCATACAAATGGAACCATGTGGTTATGACGTGCTGTGTGCTGCATAATTTCCTAAGGGTGCATTCAACGAGTTATATATCTTTGAGTGGGCCTGAGGCCTCTTTAATCAATGCAGAAACTTTGGTGGCCCTGGAACCTGGCCGTCCTGGCTTGGCCCCCCCAACCGGACGTGAGGTCCGTAACCAATATGTGGACTATTTTATGGGTAGGGGGGCCATTGAAATGCCAGACAATCTTTAATAATTTTATACCAAAAAAATAAAACTTTTTCTTGAGTAAAGATTGGTTTGGATTTTTTATTGTATAATGTTTGATGTTTCTGGTAGGTTTACCTAGTGCACTTGTTTTGCCATGTGGATTAAACAATCTTAATTAGCCTTCATTGTCAGTGTAAACACCAAACATTGATTAGTTCACTCAGCACCACATTTACATAATGAAGCCACAATTATTTGTTATGTAAAAATACCTTTATTTCTTTTTTTAAACTTCCTTAGAAATGTGGATGTTCCCTTAATTTCGGGTGTATTAAAACGCATGACCAGCCATGCATAAACAAACTATATTCGTCAAAATTTTGAAAAAGCTAAACATGTGCTAGTCATTAAAGGGTAAAATAACAAAAATACTTATAAAACTCTGCAAGTAAAACGTTATTTGGTGTAAAAACATTAGACACGCCCAAGCACAGCCATGATATTTTGGAGCCTTTCCTCCACCCGCTTTGTATTTGCCCTGATCTCTAGCAAGTCTCCCTTAATTTTTTCGAGGTCACGACAGCAGACCATCAGGTATTGGATCAGGATCTGGGCACTGTGATGTGTCAACTTATTGGGGTCTTCGGCCAGAACTGCACCTAAATGTAAAAAGAAATATGTAGGATAGAATATGTAGGCCTACATCTATTTAACATGCATGTGTCTGGTTTCTCTCTGAACTGTGGTGGTGCCACTTTCCAATTCCACAACATCACATTCCTCTCCATCCTGGGGTTCTGGGGGTATTGTTGTAGGTGTTGCAATTATCGTCTCATCTGAGGTAGCTTTTCGAATCCCTAGGGAGATTGAAATAAAAGGAATAGTTTCATTAGTAGCGACTCAATTTTGCTAAAATAAGAAACATGAAAAAATACTTTGTAATCATTCTTTTGAAGCATGCTCCATTTTAAATTTTACCCCCTGTGCCAACCGGGACAAATGATTGGATACATAGCCAAAACCAGAGCATATACATTTTGAACACAAATTTGACACATTGTAACACCCCAAAGTATCTACACAGGATCACCTGTGTGTGACACCCTCAAGCTTTTTGGCTTTAGGCCCACACTTGTACTACTGCGTTCAGATGTTTCATCAGCTGCTGAGCATTCACTCCCTTAACATTACCATGCATATCGTTTTTTCTAACGAACAAATGTCCTTTGGATTAGCACCCAAAAAATAAGTGAGGCCCAAATTTACTCCCCCAAATAAACCAAAATACATGGGTGTTCACACTGGATGATCCTAAAACATCGTTTGAGGAACTGTACGGAGAAAGAGGTTTAATACGTCCGTTTACTGTGCGGACGAACCTGAAAGATGGTATCTTTCAGTGTACTATATGAAAGTTAAAAATACACGACAGAATACAAGAAAATAATATGTACCATGGAAACTAAAAAAAATTACTTACTTTTTACTATAACTTTCTTGATTCTTTTATATTGGTCGGCCTCCCGCAACTTCAGATCTGACCATCGTTTTCTGAGCTGTTCCTTCGTTCTGCACACCCCGAATTTTTTGTGAAGACTTTTGACCACTTTGCCCATAATTCTGGACTTGACCAGATTAGGCCTTTTATACGGACCATGCTTGGCATCATAATCCTCCTTCTTTAAAATGGCGACCATCTCCACCATTTCCTCGAATGACATGTTGGATGCCTTATATCTCCT
This sequence comes from Rana muscosa, assembly GCA_029206835.1. Lineage (NCBI taxonomy): Eukaryota > Metazoa > Chordata > Amphibia > Anura > Ranidae > Rana > Rana muscosa. The sequence continues at coordinate 591,638,007 of CM055116.1, forward strand.
GGGTCTTGATTTGGGCTCCTCTGGAATTTCATCCTCTGTAGAGGTAATCTCAGCCACCTGTGTCTCCGCCATGTTTTGTTCAGCACTACGAGCGAGAAGGGGCGGGGAAAGTACAATATCGAACGTCAGGGGCGGGGAAAGCGTGCAGAGTTTCACGCATGCGCTGTGTATATCAAGTGAAGATCCATGTCTGGGAAATGCGTTCATTTGTCGGGAGAGGGAGTTAGCAACGAACGTCGTGACGAAGGTACCTAACAATTTTACTTTTTGAGGTTCATCAGACGAGGAGATTTGTGTGCTCAAAATATGTAGACAATGCACAGTTGAGGAATGTTGCCTGAAATATATATATTTTTTGGTTTCTCGCTTTTACAGATATCATGAATACTTTTAAAAACCCAGACTTCATGGGGGAGTTCATCGACAAATGGCAAGAGCTCCCTATATTATGGCAAACAAAAAGTGGCGCTAATAAAAATAAAGACGCCAGGAAAGCAGCACTGGAGAGCCTGCTTGCATTTGTGCAAACAAAGATACCCACAACAACTCTCCAATATGTCAAAATCAAAATTGCGACCATCAGAGGGACATACAGGACCCAGAGGACTATGGTCCTGAGGTCCCAGAGGTCAGGTGCACCAGCAGATAAGGTTTATAAACCCAGTCTGTGGTACTACAGTAAGCTTGCTTTTCTGGATGACCAGCTGGAAGTGCGGGAATCTCTCTCCACCCTTCCCCCCAGAGGTCAATCCAGCCTTCCTTGTACCCAACCCTCCAGCCTTCCCTGCAGCCAGTCCTCCAGCCTTCCTGTCAACCCTGCTCTGGCTTCCTCTGAGGATCAAGATCAGGGCCTTGAGGAGGCAGATTTGGAGATATGGAGCCAGGTAAAGTATTGATATCTATATTTATATCTTACAAAATGGTAGAATTTAAATAGATGTTAGTATTGTTAAAGGTATGTACACTTCTACCAATAAAGTTTGTGAAGAGCAAGATACAGTAGTGGCCTAATTTTATGTGCACAAGACAACAAAACCAGGATGCGGAATCAATGAAAATGACATAACTTTTGGTATTGATTTCAACAGTGTCTAGAGGTGAACAATGTCTGTAAATGATGATGTGGCAAAATAAATAATGTCCCTTTCTTTTTTTACAGCCAGAGCAGAGCCAGGAAGAGGGTGATGTTGGGGATCAGGAGGAGGCAGGGCCCAGTGGCACCCAGGAGGAGGCTTGGCCCAGCACAAGAGCCCAGATGCCTCCCCTGGTAGTTAAACCATGAGGGCCAAGGAGAGGTAGGCAGGTGGAGGAGGAAACCAGGGCCTTCCTCAGAGAGGCAACAGCGGCCCTCAGAGAGGCACCCTCTGTTGATGAGGGATTTGCCGCAGTCCTCGCCCACAAACTAGGGCAAATGGAGTTGCGGCAAAAAATTTACAGTGAGACCCTGCTATTGAAAGTCATCAATAAGGGCGTGCTGGGTGAACTCACTAGGTACACGGACATAACGGAGGTTGTCCCTACTCCTCCACCTCCTCCTCCTCCTCCTACTACTCCTCCTGCCACAACCTCTCCTCCTGATCCCCAGCCTCCAAGGAAGAAACCAACCAAGGCTGCAGAGAAGGCTGGAGAGAAGGCTACAAGGAAGAGGAGAAAATAATGCCTGCTGTAGTACCACAGACTGGGGACATATAGGACTTATCTGCTGTGGCTCCTGACCTCTGGGAGCTCAAGACAAGATTGGGCTCCTTTTTTTTGGGGATCTAATCTCTATTTTGGTTTTGACATCTTGGATGGTTGTTGTGGGGTCAAAGGGATGCACAAATGCAAGCAGGCTCTCCAGTGCTGCCTTCCACTTTAATTTGTTAATGTTCTGAAATAAAAAATTTTTTAGTGCCCTTAAAAAACTTGACTATGTGATTTGTATTTCAAAAGAGAGCTTGCTAGGGAGCAGGCAGGGACATCTCAAATTATATTATTGTTATTATCAGGGGACACAAACCTCCCTGAGGCCAAATGAGACACATTTGGAAGGTTGTTGTGGTAACTTTACACAAGAATAATTTAAGCCAAAATAATAAAAAAAAGGCCACAAAAAAAAACACAATAGTAAAATATAATTTAAAGAAAAAAGGAGAATTACATTATTTTATTATTATTAGTATTATTTAGGAGGGAGGTGTGGCTTATAAATAATATTTTACAATCATTAGAGCAATTTGGAATTACTTTAGAAACAAGTTTGGCATAACTCTCAATGTCATTATCAAAAGAGGGTAATTTTAAAGCATTATCAAAAGAAGAACGGAATGCGCAGCATTAAAACGATGCTATTAATTCCACCGTGACGAATGTGCCATCTCCATTTCCAACATTAGCTTTACCAAAACGAGCGCTCCCGTCTCATAGTTGCTTCTGAGCATGCGCGTTTTTTTTCACGTCGTGAAAGCATACACACTATCGTTTTTCACGTCGTTAAAAAAACCGACATGAAAAACGACGTGAAAAAAGAGAGCATGTCCGGAATTTTTAATGGCCGTTTTTCACGTCGTTAAAAATGCTCTGGAGCATACACACGATCATTTTTCAGGGCCATTTTTTAAAATGGCAGTTTTAACGGCATGAAAAACGATCATGTGTACGGGGCATAAGTCCTCACAGTTACTCTTGGTGGGCGCAGGAATGGGCCCAGCTGTGAAATATTAGATCAAGTATTGTAATTACATGCCCCTGTTGAACAGTGGTAGGAAAAATTTAGCCTTTGGTGGTGGTGCTGGTGCCACAACACTGTAAGTCTTCACAGTTAATCTTGGTGGGCGCAGAAATGGGCCCAGCTGTGAAATATTAGATCAAGAATTGTAATCACATGCCCCTGTTGAACAGGGGCAGAAAAATTGGGCCTTTGGTGGTGGTGGTGGTGGTGATGCCACAACACTGTAAGCCAACACAGTTACTTTTGGTGGGCGCAGGAATGCACCCTGCTGTGAATTATTAGATCAAGAATTGTAATTACATGCCCCTGTTGAACAGGGGCATAAAAATTGTGCCTTAGGCACTGGTGCCACAACACTGCAACCCCTCACAGATACTGTACTTGGAGCGCAGCAACGAGCCCTGTTGCAAAGTATTGCATCAAAAATTGTAATTACACGCCCCTGTTAAACAGGGGCAGACAAATTGGGCCTTAGGCACTGGTGCTGGTGCCACAACACTGCAACCCCTCACAGATACTGTACTTGGAGCGCAGCAATGAGCCCTGCTCCAAAGTATTGCATCAAAATTTTTATTTACACGCCCCTGTTAAACAGGGGCTGAAAAATTGGGCCTTAGGCACGGGTGCTGGTGCCACAACACTGCAACCCCTCACAGATACTGTAGTTGGAGCACAGCAATGAGCCCTGCTGCAAAGCATTGCATCAAAAATTGTAAATACACTCCCCTGTTAAACAGGGGCTGAAAAATTGGACCTTAGGCACTGGTGCTGGTGCCATAACACTGCAACCCCTCACAGATACTGTAGTTGGAGCACATCAATGAGCCCTGCTGCAAAGCATTGCATCAAAAATTGTAAATACACGCCCCTGTTAAACAGGGGCTGAAAACATGGGCCTTAGCCACTGGTGGTGGTGCCCAGAACCAAAAATGTTCTTTCAAGCTATCAGCATGATTATTGAGGAGGAAGAGGATAGTCACTCAGCATAACAGGATAGTCACTCAGCATCAGCATAGGCAGTCTTGAAGGGATCTGACATTTCCCAAAAAATTATTCGGTTACACCAGCATCAGGTGCTTGGTAGCTGGTGGTAATCCAAGACTGATTCATTTTTATGAAGGTCAGTCGATCGACCGAGTCAGTGGACAGGCGCAACCTGTGATCGGTTAAAAAGCCTCCAGCAGCACTGAATGTGCTTTCCGAAAGAACGCTGGATGCAGGACAGGCCAGTACCTCAATTGCATACTGTGCAAGCTCTGGCCAGTGATCCATCCTCAAGACCCAGTAACCCAGAGGATTTTCGGTGGGAAAGGTGTCCAAGTCTGATCTTGCCCCTAGGTAATCCTGCACCATGTAAACCAGACGCTGGCGATGGTTGCTGGAAGCGAACATAACTTGGGGCTGCGTACTAAAAAATTGTCTGAACGCATCGGTCAGACGACCACCTTCTCCACCGCTCCTTCTTTGATTGACCGGAGCCTCAGCAGTATGTTGTCCAGGACCAGGAATTTGTAACCTCCCAGTCTCTGGGAACGCATTGCACAGACCTTTCTGCAAAGCCTCCCGAAGATGCTTCATCCTCTGCTTCCTCTGCGACGACAAGATAAGGTCCGCAACCTTACCCTTTTAACGTGGATCAAGGAGGGTTGCCAGCCAGTAATGATCCCTCTCCTTGATCGCTCAAATACGAGGATTCTTCCGCAGGCTTTGCAGGAACAGGGAGGCCATGCAGCGTAGGTTTTCTGAGGCATTCAGTGCGGAGTCCTCTGGGTCACTGAGGACGACATGATCCGCAGCCACCTCCTCCCAGCCACGTACAAGTCCATGGGTGTCTTGGGACTGTAATTGATCCCTTGAAGACTGCTGCTGATGCTGAGTGCTAGGCTCCACCTCCATGCTGACACAATAATCCTCCTCCTCCTCCTCTTCCTGTGTGATAGCTGCCCCAGTGTGGCTCCTGTCCCCCAAGCACACCAGCTCAAGCACCGCATTGCATCTTTTTGCCTGCGTACTTGCATAGCCTCTTTAACGCCTACGGAGCACCGCTGGTTCCGAGGACAAAGCACAGGTAGAGGCCATGGAGGAAGAAGAAGATGAGAGGGTGGAGGAGAGAGGAGTGTCAAAATCACCAGTAGTAACATTTTGGAGGCGTGGTGGCAGAACAACCTCCAACACTACTGCACCTTGTCCTGCATCCTTCCCAACTGCCAGCAGAGTCACCCAATGCGCCGTGAAAGATAGGTAACGTCCCTGTCCATGCCTGCTGGACCATGAGTCAGCGATAATATGCAACTTACCGCTGACCGCCCTGTCCAGCGAGGCCAAGACATTGCCTTCCACATGCCAGTAGAGAGCCGGAATCGCCTTCCGTGAGAAAAAGTGGCGTTTGGGAACCTGCCACAGAGGAACCGCACATTCAACAAACTCACGGAATGGGGCAGAGTCTACCAACTGAAAAGGCAGCAGTTGAAGTGCTAGCAATTTAGCCAAGCTAGCATTCAACCGCTGGGCATGTGGATGGCTGGGAGCGAACTTCTTTCGGCGGTGCAGCAGCTGGGGCAGGGAAATTTGCCTGGTACAATCGGACGTCGGTGTACCGATAGCAGATTGTCCGCAAGTTCTTGGCTGTGACACACCGAATTCTACACCTTCATTCCTCTCAGTGCAGGTTTCAGAGAGGACTGAAGGTATAGTGGGGTTGGAGATCCCAGCTGATGAGGAGCAAGGAGAGGTCCGCTTTGTTCTTTGGTGTGGGTCTTTTAGGTACGCTTGCCAACGGACTGCATGGCAGGTCGACATATGTCTGGTCAAGCACGTGGTGCCCAAGCGGCTGATGTTTTGGCCACGCGAGATACGCTTTAGACATATGTTGCAAATGGCAATGGTGAGATCTGCTGCACACGTCTGAAAAAAGGCCCACACCAAAGAACTTTTGGAATAACACGCAGAGACAGCAGCGCCCTGCACATGCGGAGCTCTGCGGTGTGATGTGGTCGGTGTGCTACCCTTAAGCTGGCTCCTGCCTCATTGGAAATGTGCCTCCTCCTCCTCCTCTCTCCTATCAGGCACCCACGTGGAGTCAGTGACCTCATCATCCCCTCCCTCCCTCCCTCCTCATCACTGGAGCCAATCTGGCAGTATGCTGCAGCTGGGGGAACATAGCTGTCCTTGTTGGGCACCCCCTCTCTCTGGGCTCCTGTTACTTTGCCCTCTCTCTGAGCTCACGTTACTGCCTTCCTCCAGCTGGGTTCCATCATCGGAGCCTTCAAAACGCTGGGCATCCTCCTGGAGCATGTACCCAACACTGTGGTCAAACAGTTCGGGGGACTCCTCAGGAGGACATGGTGGGGCTAGGGAAGGAGTGACTGATGTCATTGAGCCGAGGGAAGAGGCCGCTTTGGCAGCTGCTTTGCCAGACAAAGTGCCCTGAGCCTGCGTGAGAGAGGATGAGGAGGAAGAGGACGGCTTGGTCATCCACTCTACCAAGTCTTGGGCATGTTGCGTCTCAACATGGCCAGCTGCCGAAAAGAAGGACAAGCGTGTCCCATGGCCACATGCTGATGAGGATGCACCGTGTCCACGACCAGCAGTACTGTTGCCTCTAGACACAGAGCCTGCTTGCCCTTATTTATTGCCTTGTGACTGTCTGCCTCTCCTTGTTTGCCTTCAAGACGTACTAATGGCCTGCAGTGATATGTAGCTGCACAAAGGTGGGATGTATATATATATATATATATATATATATATATATATATATATATATATATATATATTTATTTGTCTGTACCGATAATGCAGCTATCAGAATCAACTGCCTGCTGTGGTATTGTTATGGGAAAAGCAGCAGCAGCAGCAGTTAATTTTAGGTGAAAACTGTGCAGAGAGGGACACAGTACACTAACTGAAAATACTTGCAGCTCTCTGCTTGTGGCTTTATTATGAGAACACCACTATAATAGTCACTAACTGTATTCAGGTAAGCTTTAGGTGAACTCTATGCAAAGCACACAGTACACTAAGTGAAACACTGACTGTCTGCAGCTAGCACAATCACCTGCCTGCCTGTCACAGTATAGAGAAAACCAGGAACGGATCTAGCTAAACCGAATACAGTGTATAAATATATATACAACACCTAGGATGCATATATATCCTCTACACACTGTAACTGCAGCTAACTGACTCGCCTGCCTGCTCTATCTAACTCAATATAAATGACACTGTCCGTCTCTGTAAACTCTCTCTTTTTACAACTCCAACACACTTATAGCGGCCTTATATAGTGTGGGGCGTGTACTAAACCCCCTGAGCCATAATTGGCCAAAGCCACTTTGGCTTTGGCCAATTACGGCTCTCCGTTTTTTCTGCGCTGCGATTGGCCAAAGCATGCGGGTCATAGTGCATGCTTGGCCAATCATCAGCCAGCAATGCACTGCGATGACGCGCCACTCAAATTTGGCGCGAACGGCCCATAATGTTTGCAATTCGGCGAACAGTCGAACAGCCGATGTTCGATTTGAACATGGGTTCGACTCGAACACGAAGCTCATCCCTATTGCCGAAACCCGACAATTCATGAATAGCAGCGTGTAGTTTTAAATGACTTTTTTTTACTTTAGAAATGACATTTTGTGCAGGGACAGTTCTAAACACGGGAAACATGCACTACTTTACAGGCATACTATACACACCCCCAGGTACGAAATTTAAAGGAATATTTCACTTTTATTGTTTCACTTTAAGCATTATTAACCACTTGACAACTGGGCACATAACTCCCTTCCTCCCCAGGCGAACTTTCTGGTTTCAGCACTGTCACGCTTTGAATGACAATTGCGCGGTCGTGCAACGAGGCTCCCAAACAAAATTGACGTCCTTTTATTCCCACAAATATAGCTTTCTTTTGGTGGTATTTGATAATTTCTGCGGTTTTTATTTTTTGCGCTATAAACAAAAATAGAGCGACAATTTTGAAAAAAACTAAATATTTTTTACTTTTTGCTATAATAAATATCCCAATTTTTTTTAAAAAAAAACTATTTTTTTTCTCAGTTTAGGCCGATACGTATTCTTCTACATATTTTAGGTAAAAAAATATTGCAATAAGCGTATAGTGATTGGTTTGCGCAAAAGTTATAGCGCCTACAATATAAGGAATAGAATTATGAATTTTTTTTTTATTATTTTTTTTACTAGTAATGGCGGCGATCTGCGATTTTTATTGTGACTGCGACATTATGGCGGACACATCGAACACTTTTGACACATTTTTGGGACCATTCACATTTATACAGCGAACAGTGCTATAAATATGCATTGATTACTGTATAAATGTGACTGGCGGGGAAGGGGTTAACACTAGGGGGCGATCAAGGGGTTAAATGTATTTCCTGCTAGGTGATTCTTACTGTGGGGGGGGGGGGGTGACTGGGGGAGGTGACCGATCTGTGTCCCTATGTACAAGGGACACAGCATTGGTCTCCTCTCCCTGACAGGACATGGAACTCTGTGTTTACACACAGAGATCCACGTCCCTGGCTCTGTGACAGCCGATCGCGGGCACCTGGCGAACATTGCGGCCGCCAGGCACGTGCATCTGCACCCATTGCGGAAATAAACAGGAGGACGTCCATGGAAGTCCTCTCGGCAATTGAGCGCCGCAATGCGGACGTCTTTTGCCAATGGCCCGGGCGTGAAGTGGTTAAAATCACTGCTCCCGAAAAAACTGCAGTTTTTCAAACTTTTTTTTGCATTGATACATGTCCTCTGGGGCAGGACCCGGGTCCCCAAACACTTTTTATGACAATAACTTGCATATTAACCTTTAAAATGAGCACTTTTGATTTTTCATGTTCATGTCCCATAGACTTTAATGGTGTTCACATGTTCGAACAAATTTTTTGCCTGTTCGCATGTTCTGGTGCAAACCGAACCAGGGGTGTTTGTCTCATCCCTACCTGCTATAAATACCATAGACTGATATCACTGGTCAATAGAGGTAATTCACACAGTGAATTACCATAACAACCCGGTTAACAAACTAGGAAGAACCCGGAAGTGGCAATAGTTAAACAGGAATAAAGAACAAATGCAAACATCCTTGACGGATGCTGTATCAAAGGTACACTTCATATATTGATAAAACAAACAGTATGTCATAGTTTATTAAAAACATAGATATAATTAAAATGCATTAAAAATTAAAGCTATATAGCAAATGAATTTTATAAAAACAGTTATAATATGAACAAATAATATTGTGCATCAACCCGTGTCCTCACTGATTCTCATAGATAACCTGCTACATATCAATACATATATTGTCATGTATACACAAGTCACAAAACAAACTTTAACGATCAGAGATAAAGCTATTAATGTCAAAATCAACGTTCAAGCCTGCTGGTATTAAAACTTTTGTCTCATGAATCCAATGAGATTCCCTGCGGCTTAGTTGGCGTATAAAGTTACCACCTCTCCAATGCTTTGTGACCTTTTCAATGCCCCAGAATTTCAAACCCCTAGGGCTCTGTTTGGGAACCAATTTAAAGTGCCTGGACACATTGGGGGTTATTTACGAAAGGCAAATCTACTTTGCACTGCAAGTGCAAACAAGTGCAAAGTGCACTTGAAATTGCACTGAAAGTGCACTTGGAAGTGCAGTTGCTGTAAATCTGAGGAGTAGATCTGAAATGAGAGGAAGCTCTGCTGATTTTATTATCTAATCATGTGTAAGTTAAAATGCTGTTTTTTATTTTCCTTGCATGTCCCTCTCGGATCTACAGTGACTGCACTTCCAAGTGCACTGCAAGTGCAATTTCAAGTGCACTTTGCACTTGTAGTTTGCACTTGTAGAGCAAAGTGGATTTGCCTTTTGTAAATAACCCTCATTGTGTGTTTTTAAGCCCTTCTTGATGTTGTTTACATGCTTCCCTAATCTAACGTGAAGAGGTCTGGAGGTCCTACCGATATATTCACATTCAAGCATGTAAACAACACCAACGGTCGCACAAGTGATTAATTGACAAATCTTATATTGTTTATTTGTAGCTGAAGCCTGAAAGTCTTTCCGCTTTTTGATATTATATTTAGAATGCCTACAGGCTGTACATCACCCGCATGCATAAAAACCTGAGAGGAAGGAGAATTACCGACTCTCTGACTGTACTGGTGGGTCAACAACACCTGGGGCCAGTCGATCACGTAGGGAGGGGGCTTTTTTATATATAAACAATGGTCGTTGTGGTAACAAGGGAGCCAGAACTCTGTCTTGTTTCAAGATGGACCAAGTACTATCTTCTCAAATTTTTTGCACTGAACATTGTAGTTTAATACCATCTTATAGTTAGAAGCACAAGCACTTGTTTCTTTGATCTTATTGGAAACCAATAATCCTCTATCCATATTGAGTACTTTCTCTATTTCACTATCCCCTTGTCTGCAAAAAAAAATTACCATTATACCAGAAATAATTCCTGGATAAACAAAAACTAAGGCCTTTCAAGAGAAATTTTCTATATTTTCTTGGGAGATCAGAAGTAGATAGAGCCCATTGTACCGAGGATAAAGCGTCCTCATGTCCAATGATGGTGTACAATGAGCTCACGTCGACACTTGTTTCCTTGATCTTATTGGAAACCAATAATCCTCTATTCATAACGCGTACTTTGTCTATTTCACTATAAATGCTACCTTTTTCATATAATTTTTGCTGGAATCTAGATGATAAAAACTGGGATTGTATGATGAAATCCTCCTCACATGTGCAATTACATCTACGCCTAATGAATTGGCCCTTAGGAATGTTACACAACCATGACTTATGGTGGCAACTCCCTAATGGAATGTAGGAGTTCCGATCAGTAGGCTTGAAGTAATTGCACAGGTTTTTCCTATCGTATTTATAGCAGGTGACTTGCGTCATTCCGTCACCGCTGATGAAGTCCCGCCCCCTGGGATGCAAAGCGTACGGAACCATGTGACTTTGCGTGACGTCATCCGCATCCTGAATGCTGATTCTCGTGGAATACATTATCATCTGCTGTTTATCCTTTGCACTGAGGCACAGTGCGTTACTTGTAAGTGCATCATTTTTATTACTTAATAAATTGTTTTAAGTATACGGAGAGCACTAGATATTATTGCTTCCTCTTCCATGTACGCAATATCTGGAGCCGATGGTGAGAGTTAAAGCAATCTAACAAGCCACCAGCACATACCCCTCTTCAGTATCCAGCATATACAGTGATCCAGCCTTTATATCCCTGTAAGGGAAATGCTTGTGAGACCTAACTGATTTATTCAGGGGTCCAAACATTGAGGTGAGCTGCTAGGATTGTTGGAGAGGTGGAGGTTGTCACTTATTCACCCTGTCTATCAAACATAAGAATTACTTATTTGGACACTCGGTGGTGTTTGCTGACTATTATATATGTGAAAATTATGGAATTTCTTTCATCATTATTAGTGGAAATGCTCTCCAAGCATTCCCAATATTGTTATTTGTTTAATTATTTATTCTTATTCTGATTATTCTTATTTTTATTCCGTATGTTTTTTGGCTCTGCGCAACTTCTGCATACTTTCAGCTATTAAAACCATTCAACTTTTAAAATGTTCAGCTCCTTCAGCTAATGATGGGATTCTTCAATTTTTTTGTACTATTTATACTTTTTAAAATATTAAGCTTTTTATCACTTTTTTTTTAACATTGAAGTCAATGAGAGCATGCTTCAAATCCTTAAAATCTTCATCCGCTCCCAAAAGTTTCAGCTCCTTCATACTTTCACCTACAGACGCCAAACAAACTTTAAAATGTTCACAAAATATTCAGCTATCCGGCTATATCTTTTCAGTTTGATATCTTTTACAGTTTTTGTGAAAAATCTGTTTAAGTTTAGTCATCATTTCAGGAAATTTTATCGATTTAACAGAGTGTCTATGGGGTTGTTTAGAGTGGATGATGTCATTGCTGCAGCACAGAGCTTTAAAAAAATGATCTTAGTTCCTTCTCTATAAATTGCTCTCACGCCCACAAGATCTGCTTGTCATACACAATTTATAGTGTTTTATTCAGTTTTGTGATACGCCTTTTACTTTTGGCTGGTTGAGCTTCCAAATGACAAGAGTTCTACATTTTCTTCCATTGACTGTCCTGTATAAAATTCTTCACATTTCCCAGCGAAACGCACAGCGAACTTATTTTTTAAATCGCTGCATGTACTGTTGTGTGTTTATTAAGGCTTGTTTGAAGGGTTCTCTCACACTGTTTCTCATTCATTAGGTGTGGAGATTAATGATCAAAGAGAGGCTTTATAAGTACTGAAGGAACACTGCTTGTACTGTCTGTCCTAAAGATAGTGTAGTGGTTATGGTGAATAGTGATGAGCCGAACACCCCCGGGTTCGGTTCGCACCAGAACCCGCGAACGGACCGAAAGTTCGTACGAACATTAGAACCCTATTAAATACAATGGATGCGAACGTTCGAATTCTAAAGTGCTAATTATAACAACTATTATGCATGTTATTGTCCTAAAAAGGGTTTGGGAACCCGGGTTGTGCACCAGGGGACATGTATCAATGCAAAAAGAAGTTTTAAAAACGGTCGTTTTTCGGGAGCAGTCATTTTAATGATGCATAAAGTGAAAAAAAAAAAGTCAAATATTCCTTTAAATATCGTACCTGGGGGGTGTCTAAAGTATGCCTGTGAAGTGCCACGTGTTTCCCGTGTTTAGAACTGTCCCTGCACAAAATGACACTTCTAAAGGAAAAAAAAGCCATTTAAAACTGCTTGCGGCTTTAATGTAATGTCTGGTCCCGGTAATATGGATGAAAATCTTTAAGAAAAATGGCATAGCTACCCCATGACCCCCCCCCTACCCCAGCCCATTACCAGCCCCTTTGGGTCTTGTATGGATATTAAGGGGAACCCCGCACATAAAATAAAAAAGGCCCTATATACTCTGAACAGCCGTATACAGGCGGTGCATACAAGACAGGGACTGTAGGTTTGTTCTTATGTAGAATCTGTTTGTAATTTTGAACAGGTACATTGTTTAAGTGTAGCTCCAGCCCAAAAATCTATTTTTAAAATTTTTGGAAAACATAGGTAAGGGTTATCACCCCTGTAACATTTGTTTTGCTGTCTGTGCCCCTGTTCAGAACATTTCACCTCACTTTCCGTCCCAATGACAACTGTTTTTGAAATGTGGTGTTTTTCTTGAAACAAGGATTGGTGATAAAGCATCAGTACAGAGGAGACACCTTTCTCCCATATTAATTCTTACAGGAGAGAATTTTCCTTCCTAGGGGTAGATTTCCTCTCACTTCCTGTTGTCTTCTTGCGTTTGCAAGTAGGAGTCGTTTGTAAGTTGGATGTTTGAAAGTAGGGACCTGCCGCATATACTCTGCAGAAATAGGCCCCTTAGTTGTTGGTGTTGGCACAACACTGTAAGCACTCACAGTTACTCTTGGTTGGTGCTGGAACGCCCTGCTGTCAACTATTATATCAGGAATTTTAATTACATATAATTGTTGAACAGTGGTAGTAAAAATTGGGCCTTTGATGGTGGTGCTGGTGCCACAACACTGTAAGCCCTGACAGTTACTCTTGGTGGGTGCAGCAATGGGCCCTGCTGTGAATTATTAGATCAAGAATTGTAATTGCATGCCCCTGTTGAACAGGGGCTGAAAAATTGTGCCTTTCGTGGTGGTGGTGGTGGTGGTGGTGTTGCCACAACACTGTAAGCCCTCAGAGTTACTCTTGGTGGGTGCAGGAATGGGCCCTGCTGTGAATTATTAGATCAAGAATTGTAATTACATGCCCCTTTTGAACAGGGGCTGAAAAATTGGGCCTTTCGTGGTGGTGGTGGTGGTGGCGTTGCCACAACACTGTAAGCCCTCAGAGTTACTCTTGGTGGGTGCAGGAATGGGCCCTGCTGTGAATTATTAGATCAAGAATTGTAATTACATGCCCCTTTTGAACAGGGGCTGAAAAATTGGGCCTTTCGTGGTGGTGGTGGTGGTGGCGTTGCCACAACACTGTAAGCCCTCAGGGTTACTCTTGGTGGGTGCAGGAATGGGCCCTGCTGTAAATTATTAGATCAAGAATTGTAATTACATGCCCCTTTTGAACAGGGGCTGAAAAATTGGGCCTTTCGTGGTGGTGGTGGTGGTGGCGTTGCCACAACACTGTAAGCCCTCAGAGTTACTCTTGGTGGGTGCAGGAATGGGCCCTGCTGTGAATTATTAGATCAAGAATTGTAATTACATGCCCCTTTTGAACAGGGGCTGAAAAATTGGGATTTTCGTGGTGGTGGTGGTGGTGGCGTTGCCACAACACTGTAAGCCCTCAGAGTTACTCTTGGTGGGTGCAGCAATGGGCCCTGCTGTGAATTATTAGATCAAGAATTGTAATTACATGCCCCTTTTGAACAGGGGCTGAAAAATTGGGCCTTTCGTGGTGGTGGTGGTGGTGGCGTTGCCACAACACTGTAAGCCCTCAGAGTTACTCTTGGTGGGTGCAGCAATGGGCCCTGCTGTGAATTATTAGATCAAGAATTGTAATTGCATGCCCCTGTTGAACAGGGGCTGAAAAATTGGGCCTTAGGCACTGGTGGCACAACACTACAACCCCTCACAGATACTGTACTTGGAGCACAGCAATGAGCCCTGTTGCAAAGTATTGCTTCAAAAATTGTAATGACACGCCCCTGTTAAACAGGGGCTGAAAAATTGGGCCTTAGGCACTGGTGCCACAACACTCCAACCCCTCACAGATACTGTACTTGGAGCACAGCAATGAGCCCTATGGCAAATTATTGCTAAAAAAAATTGTAATTACACGCCCCTGTAAAACAGGGGCTGAAAAATTGGGCCTTAGCCACTGGTGGCGGCACCCATAAACAAAAATGATCTTCCAAGCTATCATCATCAATCGTATCATTGAGGACTCGGAGGAGGAGGATAGCCAGTCAACATAACAGCACAGGCACTCAGCATCAGCATCAGTCTTGAAGGGATGTGACATGTTAAAATCAATTAGTCTGTTATATCAGCATCAGGTGTGTGGTAGCTGGTGGTGATCCAAGACTGGTTCATCTTGATGAAAGTCAGTCGATCAACCGAGTCGGTGGACAGGCGCACCCTGTGATCCGTGACAAATCCTCCAGCAGCACTGAATGTGCGTTCCGAAAGAACGCTGGATGCAGGACAGGCCAGTAGCTCAATTGCATACTGTGCAAGCTCTGGCCAGTGATCCATCCTCAAGACCCAGTAAGCCAGAGGATTTTCGGTGGGGAAGGTGTCCAAGTCTGACCTTGCCCCTAGATATTCCTGCACCATGTTTATCAGACGCTGGCGATGGTTGCTGGAACCGATCATACTTTGGGGCTGCGGACTAAAGAATTGTCTGAACGCATCGGTCAGACGGCCACCTTCCCCACCGCTCCTTCTTTGACTGGCCGAAGCCTCAGCAACTCGTTGTCCAGGACCAGGAGTTTGTAACCTCCCAGTCTCTGGGAACGCGTTGCACAGACCTTTCTGCAAGGCCTCCCGGAGTTGTCTCATCCTCTGCTCCCTCTGCGACGGTAACATAAGGTCCGCAACCTTACCCTTGTACCGTGGATCAAGGAGAGTGGCCAGCCAGTAATGGTCCCTCTCCTTGATCCGAAGAATACGAGGATCCTTCCGCAGACTTTGCAGGATCAGGGAGGCCATGCAGCGTAGGTTTGCTGAGGCATTCGCTCCGGAGTCCTCTGGGTCACTAAGGACGACATGATCCGCAGCCACCTCCTCCCAGCCACGTACAAGTCCACTGGTTTCTTGGGACTGTAAATCATCCCTAAAAGACTGCTGCTGATGATGCTGAGTGCCAGCCTCCACCTCCATGCTGACACAATCCTCCTCCTCCTCTTCCTGTGCGATGGGTGGGACAGAAGGAACACTGTCTGGGTAAAGGGGGCCTTGAGAGGCAAGGAAGTCCTCCTCTTCCTGCCTCTGTTCTGCCTCAAGTGCCCTGTCCATTATTCCACGCAGCGTGTGCTCCAACAGGTGGACAAGAGGTACAGTGTCACTGATGCATGCACTGTCACTGCTCACCATCCTCGTGGCCTCCTCAAATGGTGCCAGGACAGTGCATGCATCCCTGATCATGCCCCACTGGCGTGGAGAAAAAAAACAAGCTCCCCTGACCCTGTCCTGGTGCCGTAGTCGCACAGGTACTCATTGATGGCCCTCTGCTGCGTGTGCAGCCGCTGCAGCATGGCCAACGTTGAGTTCCACCTGGTGGGCATGTCACATATAAGGCGGTTCTTGGGCAGGTTCAACTCCTTTTGCAGCTCAGCCAGGCGAGCACTGGCATTATAAGATCTGCGGAAATGCACACAGACTTTCCTGGCCTGCCTCAGGACATCCTGTAAGCCCGGGTACCTTCCCAAGAACCGCTGCACCACCAGGTTAAGGACGTGAGCCACACAGGGCACATGGGTCAGTTGTCCCTGTCGGAGGGCGGAGAGGAGGTTGGTGCCATTGTCGCAAACCACCATTCCTGGCTTAAGCTGGCGTGGCGTCAACCACCTCTCGGCCTGGCCCTGCAGAGCAGACAGGACCTCTGCCCCAGTGTGGCTTCTGTCCCCCAAACACACCAGCGCAAGCACGGCATGGCATCTTTTTGCCTGCGTACTTGCGTAGCCCCTTGAACGGCTACGGAGCACCGCTGGTTCATAGGACAAACCACAGGAAGAGGCCATGGAGGAAGAAGAAGAGGAGGGGGTGGAGGAGAGAGGTGTGTCACAACCAGTAGTAGCATTTTGGAGGCGTGGCGGTGGAACAACCTCCAACACTACTGCACCTTGTCCTGCATCCTTCCCAGCTGCCAAAAGAGTGACCCAATGGGCCGTGAAAGAAAGGTAACGTCCCTGTCCATGCCTGCTGGACCATGAGTCAGCGGTAATATGCACCTTACCGCTGACCGCCCTGTCCAGCGAGGCCAAGACATTGCCTTCCACATGCCGGTAGAGAGCCGGAATAGCCTTCCGTGAGAAAAAGTGGCGTTTGGGAACCTGCCACTGAGGAACCGCACATTGCACAAACTCACGGAAGGGGGCCGAGTCTACCAACTGAAAAGGCAGCAGTTGAAGCGCTAGCAATTTAGCCAAGCTAGCATTCAACCGCTGGGCATGTGGATGGCTGGGAGTGAACTTCTTTCGACGGTCCAGCAGCTGGGGCAGGGAAATTTGCCTGCTAGAATCGGACGTCGGTGTACTGCTAGCAGAGTGGCCGCAAGTACTTGGCTGTGACACACCTAATTCTACACCTTCATTCCTCTCAGTGCATGTTTCAGAGAGGACTGAAGTTATAGTGGTGTTGGAGATCCCAGCTGATGCGGTGCAAGGAGAGGTCCGCTTTGTTCTTTGGTGTGGGTCTTTGAGGTAGGCTTGCCAACGAGCTGCATGGCAGGTCAACATATGTCTGGTCAGGCATGTGGTACCCAAGCGGCTGATGTTTTGGCCACGCGATATACGCTTGAGACATATGTTGCAAACAGCAGCTGTGCGATCTGATGCACTAGCCTCAAAAAAGGCCCACACCAAAGAACTTTTTGAATGACGGGCAGAGGCAGCGCCCTGCACAGGCGGAGCTCTGCGGTGTGATTCCGTCGGTGTACTGCCCTTACGCTGGCCACCAAAGGGCATCCTGCCTCGTTGGAGATGTGCCTCCTCCTCATCCTCCTCCTCCTCCTCTCTCCTATTAGGCACCCACGTGGAGTCAGTGACCTCATCATCCCCTCCCTCCTCATCACTGGAGCCAATCTGGCAGTATGCTGCAGCTGCTGGAACATGACTGCCAGATTGGTGTCCTTCTTGAGCATCCCCTCTGTCTGCTCTCACGCTACTGCCTTCCTCTAGCTGGGTTTCATCATCAGACCCTTCGAAACGCTGGGCATCCTCCTGGAGCATGTACCCAACACTGTGCTCAAACAGTTCGGGGGACTCCTCAGGAGGAGGACATGGTGGGTCTAGGGAAGGAGTGACTGATGATGAGTCTGACATTGATACCAGGGAAGAGGACGCTTTGGCAGCTGCTTTGCCAGTACCCTGAGCCTGGGTGAGAGAGGATGAGGAGGAGGAGGAGGGCTTGGTCATCCACTCTACCAAGTCTTCGGCATGATGTGGCTCAACATGTCCAGCTGCCGAAAAGAAGGACAAGCGTGTCCCATGGCCATGTGCTGATGACAATGCACCGCGTCCACGACCAGCACTGTTGCCCCCAGACACAGAGCCTGCTTGCCCTCTTTTATTGCCTCCTGACTGTCTGCCTCTCCTTGTTTGCCTTCCAGACATTCTAATAGATGGCCTGCAGGGAGATGGGAAAAAAGCAATAAGGGCTACCTTCAGGTGTCCTTCTCTGTCCCTTTACTTAAGGATTTCTAAATATGGTTGAGGATGATTGCTTTTGCACAGAATAGCACAACGACAATTTCCCTGACTGTCCAAAAAACAAGGATTTCAAAGATGGTTGATGAGGAATGCTTTAGCACACTATAGCACAAGGAGAATTTCCCTCACTGTCCTTCCCTGTCCCTAGAAACAAGGATTATCACAGTGAAAGAAACTGACACTCTTCCTACCTATAGTTTTCTGTCCCTAGAAAAAATGTTTTTTTAAAGCACACTATAGCACAAGGAGAATTTCCCTCACTTTCCTTCCCTGTCCCTAGAAACAAGGATTATCACAGTGAAAGAAACTGACACTCTTCCTACCTATAGTTTTCTGTCCCTAGAAAAAATGTTTTTTTAAAGCACACTATAGCACAAGGAGAATTTCCCTCACTGTCCTTCCCTGTCCCTAGAAACAAGGATTATCACAGTGAAAGAAACTGACACTCTTCCTACCTATAGTTTTCTGTGCCTAGAAAAAATGTTTTTTTAAAGCACACTATAGCACAAGGAGAATTTCCCTCACTTTCCTTCCCTGTCCCTAGAAACAAGGATTATCACAGTGAAAGAAACTGACACTCTTCCTACCTATAGTTTTCTGTCCCTAGAAAAAATGTTTTTTTAAAGCACACTATAGCACAAGGAGAATTTCCCTCACTTTCCTTCCCTGTCCCTAGAAACAAGGATTATCACAGTGAAAGAAACTGACACTCTTCCTACCTCTAGTTTTCTGTCCCTAGAAAAAATGTTTTTTTAAAGCACACTATAGCACAAGGAGAATTTCCCTCACTGTCCTTCCCTGTCCCTAGAAACAAGGATTATCACAGTGAAAGAAACTGACACTCTTCCTACCTATAGTTTTCTGTCCCTAGAAAAAATGTTTTTTTAAAGCACACTATAGCACAAGGAGAATTTCCCTCACTTTCCTTCCCTGTCCCTAGAAACAAGGATTATCACAGTGAAAGAAACTGACACTCTTCCTACCTATAGTTTTCTGTCCCTAGAAAAAATGTTTTTTTAAAGCACACTATAGCACAAGGAGAATTTCCCTCACTGTCCTTCCCTGTCCCTAGAAACAAGGATTATCACAGTGAAAGAAACTGACACTCTTCCTACCTATAGTTTTCTGTCCCTAGAAAAAATGTTTTTTTAAAGCACACTATAGCACAAGGAGAATTTCCCTCACTTTCCTTCCCTGTCCCTAGAAACAAGGATTATCACAGTGAAAGAAACTGACACTCTTCCTACCTATAGTTTTCTGTCCCTAGAAAAAATGTTTTTTTAAAGCACACTATAGCACAAGGAGAATTTCCCTCACTGTCCTTCCCTGTCCCTAGAAACAAGGATTATCACAGTGAAAGAAACTGACACTCTTCCTACCTATAGTTTTCTGTCCCTAGAAAAAATGTTTTTTTAAAGCACACTATAGCACAAGGAGAATTTCCCTCACTGTCCTTCCCTGTCCCTAGAAACAAGGATTCGCACAGTAAAACACACTGACACTCTCCCTACCTATAGTTTTCTGTCCCTAGAAAAAATGTTTTTTTAAAGCACACTATAGCACAAGGAGAATTTCCCTCACTGTCCTTCCCTGTCCCTAGAAACAAGGATTCGCACAGTAAAACACACTGACACTCTCCCTACCTATAGTTTTCTGTCCCTAGAAAAAATGTTTTTTTAAAGCACACTATAGCACAAGGAGAATTTCCCTCACTGTCCTTCCCTGTCCCTAGAAACAAGGATTATCACAGTGAAAGAAACTGACACTCTTCCTACCTATAGTTTTCTGTCCCTAGAAAAAATGTTTTTTTAAAGCACACTATAGCACAAGGAGAATTTCCCTCACTTTCCTTCCCTGTCCCTAGAAACAAGGATTATCACAGTGAAAGAAACTGACACTCTTCCTACCTATAGTTTTCTGTCCCTAGAAAAAATGTTTTTTTAAAGCACACTATAGCACAAGGAGAATTTCCCTCACTGTCCTTCCCTGTCCCTAGAAACAAGGATTCGCACAGTAAAACACACTGACACTCTCCCTACCTATAGTTTTCTGTCCCTAGAAAAAATGTTTTTTTAAAGCACACTATAGCACAAGGAGAATTTCCCTCACTGTCCTTCCCTGTCCCTAGAAACAAGGATTATCACAGTGAAAGAAACTGACACTCTTCCTACCTATAGTTTTCTGTCCCTAGAAAAAATGTTTTTTTAAAGCACACTATAGCACAAGGAGAATTTCCCTCACTTTCCTTCCCTGTCCCTAGAAACAAGGATTATTACAGTGAAAGAAACTGACACTCTTCCTACCTATAGTTTTCTGTCCCTAGAAAAAATGTTTTTTTAAAGCACACTATAGCACAAGGAGAATTTCCCTCACTGTCCTTCCCTGTCCCTAGAAACAAGGATTCGCACAGTAAAACACACTGACACTCTCCCTACCTATAGTTTTCTGTCCCTAGAAAAAATGTTTTTTTAAAGCACACTATAGCACAAGGAGAATTTCCCTCACTGTCCTTCCCTGTCCCTAGAAACAAGGATTCGCACAGTAAAACACACTGACACTCTCCCTACCTATAGTTTTCTGTTCCTAGAAAAAATGTTTTTTTAAAGCACACTATAGCACAAGGAGAATTTCCCTCACTGTCCTTCCCTGTCCCTAGAAACAAGGATTATCACAGTGAAAGAAACTGACACTCTTCCTACCTATAGTTTTCTGTCCCTAGAAAAAATGTTTTTTTAAAGCACACTATAGCACAAGGAGAATTTCCCTCACTGTCCTTCCCTGTCCCTAGAAACAAGGATTATCACAGTGAAAGAAACTGACACTCTTCCTACCTATAGTTTTCTGTCCCTAGAAAAAATGTTTTTTTAAAGCACACTATAGCACAAGGAGAATTTCCCTCACTTTCCTTCCCTGTCCCTAGAAACAAGGATTATTACAGTGAAAGAAACTGACACTCTTCCTACCTATAGTTTTCTGTCCCTAGAAAAAATGTTTTTTTAAAGCACACTATAGCACAAGGAGAATTTCCCTCACTGTCCTTCCCTGTCCCTAGAAACAAGGATTCGCACAGTAAAACACACTGACACTCTCCCTACCTATAGTTTTCTGTCCCTAGAAAAAATGTTTTTTTAAAGCACACTATAGCACAAGGAGAATTTCCCTCACTGTCCTTCCCTGTCCCTAGAAACAAGGATTATCACAGTGAAAGAAACTGACACTCTTCCTACCTATAGTTTTCTGTCCCTAGAAAAAATGTTTTTTTAAAGCACACTATAGCACAAGGAGAATTTCCCTCACTGTCCTTCCCTGTCCCTAGAAACAAGGATTATCACAGTGAAAGAAACTGACACTCTTCCTACCTATAGTTTTCTGTCCCTAGAAAAAATGTTTTTTTAAAGCACACTATAGCACAAGGAGAATTTCCCTCACTGTCCTTCCCTGTCCCTAGAAACAAGGATTCGCACAGTAAAACACACTGACACTCTCCCTACCTATAGTTTTCTGTCCCTAGAAAAAATGTTTTTTTAAAGCACACTATAGCACAAGGAGAATTTCCCTCACTGTCCTTCCCTGTCCCTAGAAACAAGGATTCGCACAGTAAAACACACTGACACTCTCCCTACCTATAGTTTTCTGTCCCTAGAAAAAATGTTTTTTTAAAGCACACTATAGCACAAGGAGAATTTCCCTCACTGTCCTTCCCTGTCCCTAGAAACAAGGATTATCACAGTGAAAGAAACTGACACTCTTCCTACCTATAGTTTTCTGTCCCTAGAAAAAATGTTTTTTTAAAGCACACTATAGCACAAGGAGAATTTCCCTCACTTTCCTTCCCTGTCCCTAGAAACAAGGATTATCACAGTGAAAGAAACTGACACTCTTCCTACCTATAGTTTTCTGTCCCTAGAAAAAATGTTTTTTTAAAGCACACTATAGCACAAGGAGAATTTCCCTCACTGTCCTTCCCTGTCCCTAGAAACAAGGATTCGCACAGTAAAACACACTGACACTCTCCCTACCTATAGTTTTCTGTCCCTAGAAAAAATGTTTTTTTAAAGCACACTATAGCACAAGGAGAATTTCCCTCACTGTCCTTCCCTGTCCCTAGAAACAAGGATTATCACAGTGAAAGAAACTGACACTCTTCCTACCTATAGTTTTCTGTCCCTAGAAAAAATGTTTTTTTAAAGCACACTATAGCACAAGGAGAATTTCCCTCACTTTCCTTCCCTGTCCCTAGAAACAAGGATTATTACAGTGAAAGAAACTGACACTCTTCCTACCTATAGTTTTCTGTCCCTAGAAAAAATGTTTTTTTAAAGCACACTATAGCACAAGGAGAATTTCCCTCACTGTCCTTCCCTGTCCCTAGAAACAAGGATTCGCACAGTAAAACACACTGACACTCTCCCTACCTATAGTTTTCTGTCCCTAGAAAAAATGTTTTTTTAAAGCACACTATAGCACAAGGAGAATTTCCCTCACTGTCCTTCCCTGTCCCTAGAAACAAGGATTCGCACAGTAAAACACACTGACACTCTCCCTACCTATAGTTTTCTGTTCCTAGAAAAAATGTTTTTTTAAAGCACACTATAGCACAAGGAGAATTTCCCTCACTGTCCTTCCCTGTCCCTAGAAACAAGGATTCGCACAGTAAAACACACTGACACTCTCCCTACCTATAGTTTTCTGTCCCTAGAAAAAATGTTTTTTTAAAGCACACTATAGCACAAGGAGAATTCCCTCACTGTCCTTCCCTGTCCCTAGAAACAAGGATTCGCACAGTAAAACACACTGACACTCTCCCTACCTATCCTTCTCTTTCCCTAAACTAAAGGAATCCAGGTTAAGCAAGAAAAAATTAATGTCACTGTCCCTGCCTATGCTTCTCTTTCCCTGCTCCGGAACACACTACACTAGGCCGCCGTGCTGGCGGCCTTTTATAGTGTGGGGCGTGTACTAAACACCCTCAGCAATAATTGGCCACAGGCATCCTGCCTGTGGCCAATCATTGCTCTCCTCGCTGCCGGCGCTGTGATTGGCCAAGCATGCGGGGTCACAGTGCATGCTTGGCCAATCACAGCGCCTGGATGACACTGCGATGGCGTAGTGCATTGTGGGCCGTTCGCGTCACTCGAATTTGGCGCGAACGGCCCAAATCGTTCGATCTTCGTCGAACGATCGAACAGCCGATGTTCGAGTCGAACGTATGTTCGACTCGAACACGAAGCTCATCCCTAATGGTGAATGGCTTTGGTGTGGGCTTAGCAATTCAGCAATTCAGCATTCCCATGCATTTTCTGCAGGAAATGCATTTTCTAGTTAGTGGGAATGCTCTCCAAGCATTCCCAGTATTGTTATTCGGATTTTAAGTGGGAATGCTCTCCAAGCATTCCCAGTATTGTTATTCGGATTTTTATTATTCCTAATTTAAATTTTATTATTCCGTATGTTTTTTGGCTTTGCGTAACTTCTGCATACTTTCAACTATTAAAACCATTCAACTTTTAAAATGTTCAGCTCCTTCAGCTAATGATGGGATTCTTCATTTTTTTTTGTACTATTTATACTTAAATATTAAGCTTTTTATAAAAAAATTTAACATTGAAGTCAATGAGAGCATGCTTCAAATCCTTAAAATCTTCATCCGCTCCCAAAAGTTTCAGCTCCTTCATACTTTCACCTACAGATGCCAAACAAACTTTAAAATGTTCACAAAATATTCAGCTATCCGACTATATCTTTTCAGTTTGATATCTTTTACAGTTTTTGTGAAAAAGCTGTTTAAGTTTAGTGATCATTTCAGGAAATTTTATCGATTTAACAGTGTCTATGGGGCTGGTTAGAGTGGATGATGTCACAGCTAGAGCACAGAGCCTTAAAAAAATTATCTTAGGTCCTTCTCTATAAATTGCTCTCACGCCTACAAGATCTACTTGCCATACACAATTTATACATCAAAATGTAGGTCTTTTTGTGATACGCCTTTTACTTTTGGCTGGTTGAGCTTCCAAATTACAAGAGTTCTACACTTTCTTCCATTGACTGTCCTGTATACAATTCTTCACATTTCCCAGCGAAACACACAGCAAAATTATTTTTTAAATCGCTGACATGCCCACATTTTTTAGTTTATCAACATAAATTTTATACCGATACGTTCACAAAGTCTCTAACGGTGAAGTCGCTGTTTCGATAGCATGTACTGTTATGGATTTATTAAGGCTTGTTTGAAGGGTTCTCTCACACTGTCTCTCACTCATTAGGTGTGGGGATTAATGATCAAAGAGAGGCTTTATAAGTACTGAAGGAACACTGCTTGTATGTCCTAAAGATAGTGTAGTGGTTATGGTGAATGGCTTTGGTGTGGGCTTAGCAATTAATCTATTCAGCATTCCCATGCAGTTTCTGCAGGAAATGCATTTTTCACAAAGGTTTTTCCCCTTACAAAATCATGCAACAAGGGAAGGGGGGATTTTTTGGGAGCACAGAGTGGACCAGGGAGGGGTCCTCCAGTGTACCAGCCAAACCCAGGAGATTGGTGGAGACATCAGTCTCAGTAATCACCGCAGGGAAATGGCCAGCCACGAAAAAGAAAAGAAAGAGAGGAAGGAGAAGGGGTAGGAGAATACAAAAGACCAAAACCCCAATAGGTACTGGTATCTACAATCTGAGCAGCTGCTCATTAAGTGAAAATGAGATGCAGGTTCTGGATAGAGGACTAAAATTTGCTCCCACACAGAATCTAAATAAATTTCAGACATATATTCATAAATTCGTCAGGAATTTGAATATTGAAAAAATGTTCTTTTCCAACCCGGTCAGATCATCTACAGTGGATGAGGGTATTCATACAAATCCTTTGAACACTGGCAATAAATACCTAGAGGTGTTTTAAAATATGGTGTTTAAAAATCTGGATAGAATGAGGATACGGAAAGTTGTGGATCCCCAATACATTAGGAAGGGCATGGAATCACTCGAGAAGCGGAAGGAGATCATTATACGTCCGGCTGACAAGGGAGGTGGTTTGGTTATCTTAGACAAAGCCTATTATCAAGATGAGATTAATCGGTTATTGAGTGACCCATTTGCCCCGTACACACGACCGGTTTTCCCGTCGGAAAAAAAAACAAAGGTTTTCCCGACGGAATTCCTCTCAAGCCTGCCTTGCATACACACGGTCACACAAAAGTTCGGTGAACTTTTGACTGCCAAGAACACGGTGACATAAAAGACTACGATGAGCCCAGAAAATTAAGTTCTATGCTTCTGAGCATGCGTCGATTTGTTTCCAAGCATGCGTTTTTTTTGCGCATCGGAAAAGCATACAAGCGAACGGTTTTCACGCTAGGATTTTTTCCTGACGGGAAAAAAGAGATCCTGCTCTCTTTTTTTTCCTGGCAGTTTTCCTGTGGGAAAAAGTCCGATGGAGCATACACACGGTCGGGATTCCCGGCCAAAAGCTCTCATCTGACTTTTTCCGATGGGAAAACCGGTCGTGTGTACGGGGCATGATACTTACAAAATCCTGACCAAGGATCCGATGTTGGCCTACAAAGATGAATTATATTTGTTAGTTGAGGAAGGTAAGGCTAAAAGCGTTCTTACTAAGAAAGAGGCAGCCTATTTAGACCCCTTATTCTGTAGGACTCCAATTATATACTGTCTTCCAAAAATCCACAAGGATAGTGTCAATCCACCTGGAAGTCCTATTGTTAGAGTAGGACAGTATATCGATACTTTTCTTCAACCTTTGATCTCTAAAACAGATGCCTTCCTCAAAGATACTAAACACATTTTACAGGTTCTTGAATCGGTTAATTGCTCTCCATCCTGTATCCTTGTCACTGCCGATGTGAGCTCATTGTACACGTTATGAATAGAGGATTATTGGTTTCCAATAAGATCAAAGAAACAAGTGTCGACGTGAGCTCATTGTACACCATCATTGGACATGAGGACGCTTTATCCTTGGTACAATGGGCTCTATCTACTTCTGATCTCCCAAGAAAATATAGAACGTTTTTCTTGAAAGACCTTCGTATTTGTTTATCCAGGAATTATTTTTGGTATAATCGTCAATTTTTTTTTGCAGACAAGGGGGGTCGCGATGGGGGCTCGTTTTGCTCTCAGTGTGACCAATCTGTTTATGGCCCACTGGGAGGAAGATGTTGTCTTCAAAAACCGCCCCCCCCAGTTAGTCTGTTATAAAAGATATATAGACGACCTCATTCTGATCTGGGAGGATGATCGATCCAGTTTGGATCTCTTTATGCAGACATTGAACAACAATACCAAAAATATACAGCTAACCTGGAACATTAGCATGGAACGTCTGTGCAATTATATCAAGCCTACTGATCGGAACTCCTACATTCCATTAGGGAGTTGCCACCATAAGTCATGGTTGTTTAACATAAAGGAAAGGTTGTTGCTGGCATGACAAGGAAGCTGGTTTGCAGTACTGCAGCTGCTATGGCTCTATATATGAATAACATTACAATGGAATGACTGCATTTCATATTTTGTGTTGCCATATACATAAGAATCTATCATTCACAATCCCTTTTAATCTGTCAGTTTATCTGCTGCAATACTCGTATTCTTTAAATTGTAAAATATCTATTATCATCACAACCTACAGTCTATGTACCAGTATATACATTTTTCATGTTTTTGTCTATATACCAGTGCCTGTAAAGGTGCCTATGAATGATAGGAGCTGACTGCTACTGATCCAACTGGTTATAGTAGGATTAAAACACATGGTTATAGGAAGTGTGTAGACATCTAGATCTCTGCAGACACCCCTTGCCAATCTGAACCGAACACACATGTTTATGCTATGATCTTCCTAAAGAACAGTACCGCAGTGTTCAGATCTTTAGACCACCATCCTTATAGATGGCTCGCACCTTCATATATGAAGCACAGATCCCAATCTGTTATTATATGACATTATTCTGGGATATCCTTGCATTGCCTATTGTAAAGCTTAATCTTCTAAAATTGTGTCTTCGTATAGGCAATGTGTGCATCAGAAAACTGAGTAGTGAAACCTATATAAAAAAAACTGTACAGGGGATGTACAGTACTATTCTGCTTTTATTTAGAAGGGGCACAGTACAATATAAAGCCAGATACTGGTGTGCGTTGTCAGAAACATTGAGACATCTCAGCATAGTGCCTACAAATATGTCAAAATGTTTATACTGAAATAAAATTATTATTGTACTTATGGAAATATGTAAATCTTAATTTTTGGAGATTCCCAATTTCCTACAATATCAAGAAATTCTACGGTAAGTTCTTTATATCCGTGCTAGTTTGAAGACAAGTAACACAAATGAATATTGCTTAAAATATTATATATAGTGTACAGTACAGTGCAAATTAAAATCGGCTATAAGTCGTGATAAAACAAATGAATGGATATACTTCTACAATCAGAGATAAATGATGATTAAGGTTCAGATAATATTTACATACATTTCTATGCAAGCTCTATATGACAAAGTATATTCACAGTTCAATACTTAAATGATACTTGTACATTTAAAACTTGGTAACTCTTGTGAAATGTCTTTCCATTACTTCACGGAAGGGGTAAACACTTTTGTTGAATTTAACACTATTATCTTTCTCAGAACCAACAGATCTCCTGATTACACTTCTTAAACGTGTCCAGACCACGGCTTGACAAAACAATCAAGGCTTATTAAATTTAGAAAGAGTTTATTTTTACACATACTTCACAATAAAACCATTGTACTACTTAGCTCTAGCTTTATAAAGACAACCAAATTCGGGCATGTGTCTTAATATTTGGAATATAGTTACTTTATACTGCAGTTAAAATATAACCATATTCTCAACACTAGGCCATATATATTTAATTGGTTTTAGTTATGTGCATGTAAAAACAATTCCATTACCAAAACAGGTAAATAAACAAAATAAATACGTTACCAGGTTAAAGTTCTGTCTGTTAGAGAAGCTTCCATTATGAGGCAATGATGAGTCCCATAGGACTCCTTCCAATATTGCTACATGTTTGCGTTTTAAGATCTCCCTCCAGCGAGCATCTACTTTCAAGAGATCCTTTCAGGGATAGAGTTCCCCAGAGCTCGAGTGAGAGATCTCCATCTCTAGAGCGACCTGTTCCCTCAGAGATCTCCTTACACACTGAACTCTTCCTCTTTTTATTCCACACCAAAAATGGGTGTGTATGTTACATTACTACATAACTGAGACGTCAAATGACGATGTGATTGGGTAGGTTGTCATAGCAACCAAACATCACATTATCTTGAACAATTAAGTATTTTTATCACCAGAGGGCAGTAGCGTATTAAAAATAATTTCTAATGTTATTTTCATGTAGGCCAAAGACAATTTACGACTACCCTTTAACCTAGCTTAGTAGAATACCATTTATTGTCCAGTGGTGTAAAATGTGTCAACCATCTTTAGACATTTCGGCGAATGGCTCAGAGTAATGTCTTGGGAAAATCTACCCACAACTCAGCTAATGGGTTGTTAACATTCTTCGAAGCTGAAGCCATTTGGAATAACTTTTAACTTACTTTTGACAAATACAGCTCCTAATATCAATACAGCTAGAATCTCACATTTTGTAATAATATATATATATGTAGATATGGGTTTATACACACACATATATATATATATATATATATATATATATATATATATAACCAATACATAGACATACTATAAAATAAACATTAAAGATATACAATACAACAGGAATTTTGAATAAGCCCTACAGTTTCGTAACTTATTCTGAAATACTAATTTACGTTTTCAGGCTCCCTTGAAACAAGAGCTCCTTATCTTGTTTATTTTACCAAGTGTCCAAACCTTTGAGTTACAACCTGGGGAGACTGGTACAGCCAAGACCCCCTAGTGAGACACAAGAACAAAGCCTATTCATGCCTATGAATCTAATTTAAACTTTTAAAGATAGTGAATTTGGGTTAACCTCTCAAAGAGAAAGTAGAAACCAAAGTATTGTTCATAGCATATCATGAGCTATGAGCTTAACTTTAGAGACAAAGTGGCTGTCCTCTCGTTCACAATATACATGAATATGAACCATATGAAAAATACATAATATGCATAATATAAAGGCCTATATGTAATTCTTTTAACCCCAAATGGTCTGACAAACCCCTTCACGTTTGTTGTATTCTTACGAATAGTCACAGACATGCTAAGAAACAGGTCCGAATAAATATCACAGTTGTTTAACCACTTCAATACCATGCACTTATGCACCTTCCCGCCCAGACCAATTTTCAGCTTTCAGTACTCTCACACTTTGAATGACAATTACTTAGTCATGCTACACTGTATCCAAACAAAATTTTTATCATTTTCTTCTCACAAATAGAGCTTTCTTTTGGTGGTATTTAATCGCCACTGGGTTTTTTATTTTTTGCGATATAAGCAAAAAAACAGCAATTTTTTTTTTTAAAAAACACTTTTTTTTAGTTTCTATTGTAAAATTTTGCAAATAAGTAATTTTTCTTCATAAATTTGTGCCAAAATGTATACTGCTACATATCTTTGGTAAAATGAACCCAAATTAGTGTATATTATTTGGTCTTTGTGAAAGTTATAGAGTCTACAAACTATGGTGGCAATCACTGAAAATGTATCACATCTGATCACGCCTGATGTACTGAAGGGATATCTCATTTCTTGAGACACTAACAAGCGAGGAAAGTACAAATACCCCAAAATTACCCCTTTTTGGAAAGTAGACAGTCCAAGGTATTTACAAAGAGGCGTGGTGAGTTTTTTGAAGTTGTATTTTTTTCCCACAATTCTTGGGAAAAAATTTTTTTTTATTTTTTTTTTTTTTTACACAAACTGGTCATATTAACAGTTTTTTTCTCTCACACAGCATATGCATAATTGCAACTACACCCCAAAATACATTCTGCTACTCCTCCTGAGTGTAGCGATACCACATGTGTGAGACTTTTACACAGCCTGGCCACATACAGAGGCCCAACATTGAAGGAGCACTTTCAGGCGTTCTACAAGCATAAATCGCACATATCCTTTCTCAACCACCTATTACACTTTTGAAGGCCCTGGAGCACCAGGACAATGGAATTTTCCACAAAATGACCCCATTTTGGAAAGCACACACCCCAACGTATAATCTATGAAGCATTATGAGTCTTTTGAACGGTTCATTTTTTTCCAGAAGGTTTTGGAAAATGTGGAGAAAAAATGAAAATGCATTTTTTTTTACACAAAGTTGTCCATTTATAAGATATTTCTAATGCATAGCATATACATAGCAAAAATGACACCCCAAAATGCATTCTGCTACTCCTCCTGAGTATAGCGATACCACATGTGTGAGACTTTTACACAGCCTGGCCATATACAGAGGCCCAACATTGAAGTAGCACTTTCAGGCGTTCTACAAGCATAAATCGCACATATCCTTTCTCAACCACCTATTACACTTTTGAAGGCCCTGGAGCACCAGGACAATGGAATTTTCCACAAAATGACCCCATTTTGGAAAGCACATACCCCAACGTATAATCTATGAAGCATTATGAGTCTTTTGAACGGTTCATTTTTTTCCAGAAGGTTTTGGAAAATGTGGAGAAAAAATGAAAATGCATTTTTTTTACACAAAGTTGTCCATTTATAAGATATTTCTAACGCATAGCATATACATAGCAAAAATGACACCCCAAAATGCATTCTGCTACTCCTCCTGAGTATAGCGATACTACATGTGTGAGACTTTTACACAGCCTGGCCATATACAGAGGCCCAACATTGAAGTAGCACTTTCAGGCGTTCTACAAGCATAAATCGCACATATCCTTTCTCAACCACCTATTACAATTTTGAAGGCCCTGGAGCACCAGGACAATAGAATTTTCCACAAAATGACCCCATTTTGGAAAGCACACACCCCAACGTATAATCTATGAAGCATTATGAGTCTTTTGAACGGTTCATTTTTTTCCAGAAGGTTTTGGAAAATGTGGAGAAAAAATGAAAATGCATTTTTTTTACACAAAGTTGTCCATTTATAAGATATTTCTAACGCATAGCATATACATAGCAAAAATAACACCCCAAAATGCATTCTTCTACTCCTCCTGAGTATAGCGATACCACATGTGTGAGACTTTTACACAGCCTGGCCATATACAGAGGCCCAACATTGAAGTAGCACTTTCAGGCGTTCTACAAGCATAAATCGCACATATCCTTTCTCAACCACCTATTACAATTTTGAAGGCCCTGGAGCACCAGGACAATAGAATTTTCCACAAAATGACCTCATTTTGGAAAGCACACACCCCAACGTATAATCTATGAGGCATTATGAGTCTTTTGAACGGTTCATTTTTTTCCAGAAGGTTTTGGAAAATGTGGAGAAAAAATTAAAATGCATTTTTTTTACACAAAGTTGTCAATTTATAAGATATTTCTAACACATAATATGTACATAGCAAAAATTACACCCCAAAATGCATTCTGCTACTCCTCCTGAGTATGGCGATACCACATGTTTGAGACTTTTACACAGCCTGGCCACATACAGAGGCCCAACATCCAAGTAGCACCTCCAGGCATTCTAGCAGCATTAATTGCACATATCATTTTCTGACTACCGATCACATTTTTGAAGGCCCTTCATATATCTAACACATAGCAGGTACATACCAAATAACAAAAGATTACCTGTGGTTTTAGAAGTGCAGTGGTCCACAGAGGAGAGCATCGGTCCAGGCAGCAGGCAGGGATGAGGTCAGCGACAGCAAAAGCAATCATCCAGGCAGCAGGCAGGAATACTGTCCATAGTTCGCACAGGCAGAGATACTGTCAGCACAGCCAGAGCACAGCCAAAGCACAGGTCCAGGTAGCAGGCAGAGGTGTCCCGGCAGAAATGCTGTCCAAAGTCAGTAGAGGCAGCAGGCAGATATATGGTCAACACAGCCAAAGTATTGGTCCAAGCAGCAGGAAGAAACATGGTCCATAATGTCATGGGTCATTACAGGCAGTAATATGGTCAGCACAGCCAAATTATTGGTCCAGGCAGCAGGAAGGACCATCAAGCTTAGGGCCAGGGGGACAGGGGTAGAGGCTTCTCCCACCCAAATCGCTTTGAAGCCTCTGGGCAACAAGACCCTGTTCTTGGAGCACAGAAAACGAAAAACTGGTTTTCTCTACTCAGAACGCTATTCTGAAGCCCCTCACATATGTGAGACCCCTGTGTACTAAAAGTAGATGGCCAAAAGATCAGTCCAAGTGGCAGGCAAAAACATGGTCGATTAACAGGCCAAGGTCGGTACACGTGGAAGTCAGAAACGTGGTTTAAATCGGCAGGCATAGGCATCGTCGGTAAACAGGCCAGGGTCAGTTAATTAACATGGAAGGTAGTTAGTAACATGGTAGCAGGCAAATAGGGAAATGGCAGTCTGTTAATAATAAGGGGAACTAATGGATGTATGATAATTTTTGAAGCAATGTCCGATGCACAGGCCAGGTTGGGAGGGACAATCGGGACAATAATAGCTGGTGTCTCTTCTTACTCCTCCTCTGCTGCATACACGGCATTTCTTTTGGCGTCTTCTTCCAGATTCTGTGGGGGGGATGCTAAAGGGATAGTGTCGCTCGTGAAGCCGACTCACACTATCAGAGCGAATGCTTCCTGGGGCGGGATCTTGTTGGTAAATGAGGGCATCGATGATATCTTCGATATATTGGAGGTAGTGGAGTCGGTGATTTTGAGTTGCTTTTTGGTAGCAGACAAACGAATTAAAAAGGGCCATGTGAAACAGGTGAAACGCAACTTTTTTGTGCCAATAATGGGACTTTCTGGTTGATAAGTAGGGCTGTAGCATCTGGTCGTTTAAATCCACCCCCCATGTACAAATTGTAGTCGTGGACACATTCAGGCTTTACAATGGAGCCGCGTCTTCTTGGGATCTCCACCATGGTGTCATTGTGGATCGTAGAGAGGATGTGGACATCTTTCTTGTCCCTCCACTTCATGGCCAACACCTCCTCGTTCCTCATGGATGCCGATTCTCCAGGTCGCAATTTTTTTGTCAATAAATTTTGTGGGAATCCCTTCCGGTTTTTTTTGAAGGTACCGCAGGCCGGGGTTTGTTTACTGTAAAGGTGGCGAAAAAGGGGCAGGCTGGTATAATAATTATCAACATATAAATGGTAACCTTTTCCGAACAGGGGGTATGCCAACTCCCAGACAATTTTCCCACTGGTTCCAATATATGTGGGGCAATCACGGGGCTGGAGCTGGGAGTCTTTGCCTTCGTAGATCCTGAATTTGCAGACGTATCCAGTGGCTCGATCACATAATTTATTTAATTTTAACCCATACCTGGCTCTCTTGCTTGGTATGTACTGCTTGAACTGCAGTCGGCCGGTGAAATGTACGAGGGACTCGTCCACACAAATTTTTTGGTCTGAGATGAAAACTTCTTCAAATCGCTGGGAAAAGGCATTGATTAGGGGGCGTATCTTGTACAATTTGTCGTAGTTGGGATGATCTCGGGGAGGGCACTGTGAATTGTCATTGAAGTGGAGAAAGCGCATAATCATGTCGTATCTTTTCCTGGACATGACAGCGGAATATATGGGCATGTGTTGGATGGGGCGTTTGGACCAATATGAATGGACTTCGTTCTTTTTTGTAAGCCCCATATTGAACATAAGGCCCAAAAATAATTTAAATTCCTCCAATGTTAGACGCCGCCACTGGAACATGCGGGCGTAGGAAGAATCGGGGTTGGCAGCAATAAATTGGGATGCATACAGATTCGTTTGATCCACTATATTCTGCAGCAAATCTTGTGGGAAAAATAAACAAAAATAATCAAATTTAGAAAAATTTGTAGTGTCGGGCTGCACACCTGGCTGTGCGGTGAAAGGGGGGATGATAGCGGATCCTGAGTTGGCAGGCAACCATAAGGGGTTTGCCAGGGCATCGGGAAGGTAGGATTGGGGCTGGATTCTTCGGGTTGGGCGTGCATTTCCATTGCTTGTACTGGGCTCCTCTTCCTGGGGTATGGCACTGCTGGTGGTGGGCAGTTCTCCTGATCTTGGTGCTGATCTTGGTGCTGATCTTGGTGCCGATCGCATTCTTTTGGGAGGGACGGTTTCCTCCGGGGACTCGGGCTCTGAGCCACTATCCTCCACTGGCTCGTATTCCGAACCAGAATCGGATAATGGGAGCTCCCCGCTGCTCTCATCATCCGACATAGCAAGAATGGCATATGCCTCCTCAGGTGTGTAAACCCTTTGGGACATTATGGCAGTGCTTATTGGTGGGCCTGTGTAATGGTACTGCTGGTGGTAGTGGTGGCGGTCTGTGTGGTAGTACCGATGGAGGTATTAGTGGTGGGCCTGTGTGGTGGTACCGATGGCGGTATGGGTGGTGGTGGTACCAATGGCAGTACAGGTGGTGGTGGTACCGATGGCGGTACGGGTGGTGGTGGTGGCGGCGGTACCGATGGCGGTACAGGTGGCGGTACGGGTGGTGGGGGTAGCGATGGCGGTATGGGTGGTGGTGGTACCGATGGCGGTACAGGTGGAGGTGGTACCGATGGCGGTACAGGTGGTGGTGGTACGGGTGGTGATGGTACTGATGGCGGTACAGGTGGTGGTACAGGTGGTGGTGGCACTACCGACGGTGGTACGGGTGGTGGTACTGGTGGTGGTACCGATGGCGGCACTAGTGGTGATACTGGTAGCGGGCCTGTGTGGCAGTATAGATGCTGGGCCTGGTGGCGGTACTGGTGGTGGTACTGGTACCGATGGCGGTACTGGTAGCCTGTGTGGCGGTGCCAATGGTGGTACCGATGGAGGTGGGCCTGTGACAGATGATTGACAGATGGGCTGATTGATTGACAGATGGGCTGATTGATTGATTGACAGATGGGTTGATTGATTGACAGATGGGGTGATTGATTGACAGGTGGGGTGATTGATTGACAGATCGGCTGATTGATTGACAGATGGGCTGATTGATTGACAGATGGGCTGATTGACAGATGGGCTGATTGACAGATGGGCTGATTGGCTGGGCTGATTGATGTGCTGGGCTGTGTGACAGGTCCTCTTTATGGGGGGGGGCGTGTTGTGCACTGTAAACTTATGTAGACAAACTACACTGAGCTAACTTACTGATCTCTTCTCTCTCCTCACAGATCGGTGTGTGAGAAGAGAGCAGGGATCAGGTAGTAACTCCTGTGGAGTTTGTTTACATTTGTGACCGGCTGTGATTGGACACAGCCGGTCACGTGGTAAACAGCCAATTCATTGGCTGTTTACTCTGATCGGGGACGCGCTGTGTCCAAGGGACACTCGCCTTCCCCGATCCCCGCTCTGCAAGCCTGTGGCGGCGCGCACGGAGCGCGCCGCCGAGTTTGTTTTGACAGGTGATTGGCTGTGACTTTGACACAGCCGATCACATGGTAAACAGCCAATGAAATTGGCTGTTTACCGTGATCGGGGAAGCGCTGTGTCCGAGGGACACATGCCGTCCCCGATCACCGCGCTGCGCGCCCCCGCGGGCGCGCGCAAGGCATTATCCTGCAGGACGTCATATGACGTCCAGTATCGATATTGCAACCACTTCCCGGACGTCAATTCGCTATTGACTGGGCGGGAAGTGGTTAAAAGATATGGCCATATTATTATTTTTCCCTATAATTTTCTTTATCCATATGATAAAGAATGTTCTTGTATGACTTGGATCTTTGTTGATGAGTTCAAGTCTTTATAAAAACAAAATGAACTGTTGCAGTGGTGGTGTCACCCCCCTTTTTCAAATGTAATAAAAACAAAGCTGGTAAACCAGCAATTGAAGAAACTCTTCATTGAATCCGCTCTTGTATTGCTACAAAGTGGGAATGGGATTCAATATCCCTCCTTTCAATGGATATTCTGGGATTTAAGCAAACAAGGGACTTCTGCAACAAATCTTTCTTTCCGGCAATACGAATCCTGGAGCATCTTGCTTCATGACTCCTGATGAAGGATTCGATGTGGTGACGGGTTCCATCCGGAACTGGGCATCACGGATTAACATCATCCAAACGATTGCTGTGTCTTTTGGTGGTCAACTTCGTCTTTACCAATCAACGATCTGGTCTGGATTGTCAATCTTTTTTTCTGTATTCATATAATGACAAAATAAAAAAGTATCACCAGTAGGTATTATTCTAATTGTCATTTGTGGCGCTCCTATTAATGATTAAATTGATAAGGTTCCCCTTGTCCCTAGAGACAATGATATAAACGACCACCCAGTCTGTATATTTTATCACCGTAGGAAAGTTAAATTTTTTTCACTTGTCAGTATTTCTTAAATGCTGTCTGCGAAATGTGCACCTTCCTCCAGATCATTTCAGACAGGTGTTTAAAAAAGAGAGACCCCCCATAGGGATTGCACTCACCAGACTTCAGAAGATAACAGGCCTCATACGAAAACCCCAATAGGAAATCCAACAGAGAGCGGCCTTCTGTGGGCGTCCTTTTAATAGAGATGTTCAGTTTTTCTCCAGGGGTAATAATATGAGGAGAGAGGAAAAACTCCACATAGTATAGTCCAGTTTTAAAACGATTTATTTTTCTTCTTAATAAAAATGTTATATATCTCTCTCTAAGTTCAGCTTCTTTCAGTATGAACAGACAATCACATATGTCTAAAAGACTGTGACAGCATGGGTTCTATTTGATTCCGAAACTTGAAGTTTGAATAACTTACATCAATTGTTTCCAAAGAGTGGATGGTTTGTCCCACCGTGTGTCAAACACAGCTTACCGCACAGCAGTTCGCCGGATGACTTCTGGTTTCTCTCATTGGTTACTTGGAACGCACAGCGTCACTTGTCACTTCCGGTTTGCTTCAGGATCACGAACTGACGCGTTTCGTCATCACGACTTTGTCAAAGGGCGTGATCCTACAGCGCAGCTAGGCCGGTTTTATTATGCAGCCAATTACGGCTTTTTAACCTGTTGTATGTTCGCTGCCAGGAGTTAGAATACTTCCTGATGCACACTACAGCGATCTAATAATTGGGAAATAACTGGGATATGTCTGATTAAAGCACACTTGACTGGCGTTAACAAACATCAAGTTAAGACCATTACAATCTTAGAGTTACTGTAAACATTCTTATAAAATTCATATCTCAATTTATATATAAAAAAACACCAATAATTAATTGAATTGTGTCTAGATTGTAGTATTCAGGAACTTCAATACACACAATGTACTAATTAGAAATAGACTAAAGCCTGATCTGTCAAGGAGTCAAACATCTGGTTTAAAAACAAAACCATATATATATAAAAAAAAAAAAATCACACAACCTCTATCTTCAGAAAAGCCAGAAAAGACAACATATTACGATTTCCACGTCAACTCATGATTGAACTCCCAGACAATTTTCCCACTGGTTCCAATATATGTGGGGCAATCACGGGGCTGGAGCTGGGAGTCTTTGCCTTCGTAGATCCTGAATTTGCAGACGTATCCAGTGGCTCGATCACATAATTTATTTAATTTTAACCCATACCTGGCTCTCTTGCTTGGTATGTACTGCTTGAACTGCAGTCGGCCGGTGAAATGTACGAGGGACTCGTCCACACAAATTTTTTGGTCTGAGATGAAAACTTCTTCAAATCGCTGGGAAAAGGCATTGATTAGGGGGCGTATCTTGTACAATTTGTCGTAGTTGGGATGATCTCGGGGAGGGCACTGTGAATTGTCATTGAAGTGGAGAAAGCGCATAATCATGTCGTATCTTTTCCTGGACATGACAGCGGAATATATGGGCATGTGTTGGATGGGGCGTTTGGACCAATATGAATGGACTTCGTTCTTTTTTGTAAGCCCCATATTGAACATAAGGCCCAAAAATAATTTAAATTCCTCCAATGTTAGACGCCGCCACTGGAACATGCGGGCGTAGGAAGAATCGGGGTTGGCAGCAATAAATTGGGATGCATACAGATTCGTTTGATCCACTATATTCTGCAGCAAATCTTGTGGGAAAAATAAACAAAAATAATCAAATTTAGAAAAATTTGTAGTGTCGGGCTGCACACCTGGCTGTGCGGTGAAAGGGGGGATGATAGCGGATCCTGAGTTGGCAGGCAACCATAAGGGGTTTGCCAGGGCATCGGGAAGGTAGGATTGGGGCTGGATTCTTCGGGTTGGGCGTGCATTTCCATTGCTTGTACTGGGCTCCTCTTCCTGGGGTATGGCACTGCTGGGGGTGGGCAGTTCTCCTGATCTTGGTGCTGATCTTGGTGCTGATCTTGGTGCCGATCGCATTCTTTTGGGAGGGACGGTTTCCTCCGGGGACTCGGGCTCTGAGCCACTATCCTCCACTGGCTCGTATTCCGAACCAGAATCGGATAATGGGAGCTCCCCGCTGCTCTCATCATCCGACATAGCAAGAATGGCATATGCCTCCTCAGGTGTGTAAACCCTTTGGGACATTATGGCAGTGCTTATTGGTGGGCCTGTGTAATGGTACTGCTGGTGGTAGTGGTGGCGGTCTGTGTGGTAGTACCGATGGAGGTATTAGTGGTGGGCCTGTGTGGTGGTACCGATGGCGGTATGGGTGGTGGTGGTACCAATGGCGGTACAGGTGGTGGTGGTACCGATGGCGGTACGGGTGGTGGTGGTGGCGGCGGTACCGATGGCGGTACAGGTGGCGGTACGGGTGGTGGTGGTAGCGATGGCGGTATGGGTGGTGGTGGTACCGATGGCGGTACAGGTGGAGGTGGTACCGATGGCGGTACAGGTGGTGGTGGTACGGGTGGTGATGGTACTGATGGCGGTACAGGTGGTGGTACAGGTGGTGGTGGCACTACCGACGGTGGTACGGGTGGTGGTACTGGTGGTGGTACCGATGGCGGCACTAGTGGTGATACTGGTAGCGGGCCTGTGTGGCAGTATAGATGCTGGGCCTGGTGGCGGTACTGGTGGTGGTACTGGTACCGATGGCGGTACTGGTAGCCTGTGTGGCGGTGCCAATGGTGGTACCGATGGAGGTGGGCCTGTGACAGATGATTGACAGATGGGCTGATTGATTGACAGATGGGCTGATTGATTGATTGACAGATGGGCTGATTGATTGATTGACAGATGGGTTGATTGATTGACAGATGGGGTGATTGATTGACAGGTGGGGTGATTGATTGACAGATGGGCTGATTGATTGACAGATGGGCTGATTGACAGATGGGCTGATTGACAGATGGGCTGATTGACAGATGGGCTGATTGGCTGGGCTGATTGATGTGCTGGGCTGTGTGACAGGTCCTCTTTATGGGGGGGGCGTGTTGTGCACTGTAAACTTATGTAGACAAACTACACTGAGCTAACTTACTGATCTCTTCTCTCTCCTCACAGATCGGTGTGTGAGAAGAGAGCAGGGATCAGGTAGTAACTCCTGTGGAGTTTGTTTACATTTGTGACCGGCTGTGATTGGACACAGCCGGTCACGTGGTAAACAGCCAATTCATTGGCTGTTTACTCTGATCGGGGACGCGCTGTGTCCAAGGGACACTCGCCTTCCCCGATCCCCGCTCTGCAAGCCTGTGGCGGCGCGCACGGAGCGCGCCGCCGAGTTTGTTTTGACAGGTGATTGGCTGTGACTTTGACACAGCCGATCACATGGTAAACAGCCAATGAAATTGGCTGTTTACCGTGATCGGGGAAGCGCTGTGTCCGAGGGACACATGCCGTCCCCGATCACCACGCTGCGCGCCCCCGCGGGCGCGCGCAAGGCATTATCCTGCAGGACGTCATATGACGTCCAGTATCGATATTGCAACCACTTCCCGGACGTCAATTCGCTATTGACTGGGCGGGAAGTGGTTAAAAGATATGGCCATATTATTATTTTTCCCTATAATTTTCTTTATCCATATGATAAAGAATGTTCTTGTATGACTTGGATCTTTGTTGATGAGTTCAAGTCTTTATAAAAACAAAATGAACTGTTGCAGTGGTGGTGTCACCCCCCTTTTTCAAATGTAATAAAAACAAAGCTGGTAAACCAGCAATTGAAGAAACTCTTCATTGAATCCGCTCTTGTATTGCTACAAAGTGGGAATGGGATTCAATATCCCTCCTTTCAATGGATATTCTGGGATTTAAGCAAACAAGGGACTTCTGCAACAAATCTTTCTTTCCGGCAATACGAATCCTGGAGCATCTTGCTTCATGACTCCTGATGAAGGATTCGATGTGGTGACGGGTTCCATCCGGAACTGGGCATCACGGATTAACATCATCCAAACGATTGCTGTGTCTTTTGGTGGTCAACTTCGTCTTTACCAATCAACGATCTGGTCTGGATTGTCAATCTTTTTTTCTGTATTCATATAATGACAAAATAAAAAAGTATCACCAGTAGGTATTATTCTAATTGTCATTTGTGGCGCTCCTATTAATGATTAAATTGATAAGGTTCCCCTTGTCCCTAGAGACAATGATATAAACGACCACCCAGTCTGTATATTTTATCACCGTAGGAAAGTTAAATTTTTTTCACTTGTCAGTATTTCTTAAATGCTGTCTGCGAAATGTGCACCTTCCTCCAGATCATTTCAGACAGGTGTTTAAAAAAGAGAGACCCCCCATAGGGATTGCACTCACCAGACTTCAGAAGATAACAGGCCTCATACGAAAACCCCAATAGGAAATCCAACAGAGAGCGGCCTTCTGTGGGCGTCCTTTTAATAGAGATGTTCAGTTTTTCTCCAGGGGTAATAATATGAGGAGAGAGGAAAAACTCCACATAGTATAGTCCAGTTTTAAAACGATTTATTTTTCTTCTTAATAAAAATGTTATATATCTCTCTCTAAGTTCAGCTTCTTTCAGTATGAACAGACAATCACATATGTCTAAAAGACTGTGACAGCATGGGTTCTATTTGATTCCGAAACTTGAAGTTTGAATAACTTACATCAATTGTTTCCAAAGAGTGGATGGTTTGTCCCACCGTGTGTCAAACACAGCTTACCGCACAGCAGTTCGCCGGATGACTTCTGGTTTCTCTCATTGGTTACTTGGAACGCACAGCGTCACTTGTCACTTCCGGTTTGCTTCAGGATCACGAACTGACGCGTTTCGTCATCACGACTTTGTCAAAGGGCGTGATCCTACAGCGCAGCTAGGCCGGTTTTATTATGCAGCCAATTACGGCTTTTTAACCTGTTGTATGTTCGCTGCCAGGAGTTAGAATACTTCCTGATGCACACTACAGCGATCTAATAATTGGGAAATAACTGGGATATGTCTGATTAAAGCACACTTGACTGGCGTTAACAAACATCAAGTTAAGACCATTACAATCTTAGAGTTACTGTAAACATTCTTATAAAATTCATATCTCAATTTATATATAAAAAAACACCAATAATTAATTGAATTGTGTCTAGATTGTAGTATTCAGGAACTTCAATACACACAATGTACTAATTAGAAATAGACTAAAGCCTGATCTGTCAAGGAGTCAAACATCTGGTTTAAAAACAAAACCATATATATATATAAAAAAAAAAAAAATCACACAACCTCTATCTTCAGAAAAGCCAGAAAAGACAACATATTACGATTTCCACGTCAACTCATGATTGACCCATTATGATCCATATCCCTTCATTTCCCAAAACTTATTTGAAAATAAACATATATGTATGTATATATATAAATTAAAAATATCATATCAAAAAAACTTAAAACTCATATAGTCCATATGATAAACAGCGCTAGTAATGGATAAGTGTCCAAAAACACATAAAAAACACTTGAGTGATGACGTTGCAACAGTCAAATTAAGAGTGAAGTTTCTTCTATGGATAAAATCTGTAGTGCACCCTACACCAATCCCAAATCTTCACCACGAGTGAGGCATGCTCCCCCTCTGGGGTACAAACTCACCACAAGGATGAAAAAGGTAAGCCTTTTAGTCTGTAGGTAGTCTCACTCCAACTTCCGTCATCACCACCAGAGTAGTATGGGTTAAAATCCTCAGGCGAACATATAAGGACATAAGAGCACCAAATAGTGTAATATTGCTTTAATATAAAATTCCCCCAATACAAAATCCCTGTGTCAAATGCACGTACATAAAAATCACTTGTAAAAGCACATAAAGTAAAGAGTGTAATCACCGCTATCCTGTCCCAAGAGGGCGCCCGTGTTGCGAACGTGGCGCTGCAGTCTTTTTCCAGGTATGGGACAGCTGGCCGTGGAGCTCACTCTGTACTTTCTGGTTACAGAGACGCTGAGGTATCTGAGCCCTGACCGGTTTCGTCACAAGCTGACTTCAACTGAGGGCGTAGATAGCCAGTGTCAGCGTGCGTAATATCACTCCCCCGCTCGTCATCTATTGGCTGAAGTGTCGCAATCAGTCCGCCCTGATTGGTGCTTGTCAGGGCGGAACTGCGATGCGCTGGTCCTCAAACCGGAGCTTTTTAGGAGAGTGATCAGTCCGCACGAGTTACTGCACATAATTATTATATGAATGAAAAAAAGAGCAAACAATATTATTGGGGCTAAAGTACTATCGCATTTAAACAGCAAACATGTTAGTGTAAAACCAGTCATATTGAAAACTGTATCACGGTCGCTGCTGTACAAAACTTATATAGTATTTGCATATATACAAACATATCTATATTTGGGTACTTCATTAAACAAAGGATTTCTCTACTAAAGGAAAATGTGAGTATATGATGTGAACTACAGCATATATCCCGATGACACAGTCCCAGTATAACTGGTGATCTGTACCATGAGAGGTGCAGCGCACATCAGTACAGCACTTAGAGATGTAAAACACAATAAGGCTCAACAGTCATTATGTGTATGTAAATAGACTCTAGAACCACAGTTAGCCAAGGCCGGGGTTTATACCCGATAATCCAAACATTAAAGAGATGGATAAATGAAGAGTAAATATATATAAAATACATATAAAATACACAAATATACACATATATATATATATATATATATATATATATATATATATATATATATATACATATATACATTCAAAAATCAACCTAAAAGGAATTCCAATTAAAGTTAAAATTTAATTCAAAGTTAAAATGGAATAAAATAAATATATAAGCTGCAGTATACTTATAAATAAGGGAATAACTAGCCATATAAGATGTATATGCATATGCCTAAGTTCCCTAGGGCTGAGAGAGGATGATGAGAAAAGCAGAAGTTCTAGTATAAGATAAGATTATTAGTCTAAGGGACATTAATCATAAAAGTACCCATAAAACAATAAAATATCAATAATCACTAATAAAACAATTGATGTCTAGATCTATGTTCAACCCCTTAGGTGATAAAGTATCTACGGAATAAATCCATTGGGTCTCAAGCTTGGATAATTCACGTACTAAATTGGACCCCCTCCATGGTGGTTTTAGGTGGTCCACTCCCCAAAACTTGAGACCCTCTGGGTTTTGATCATGGAACAATTTAAAATGTAAAGAGACATTATGATCTTTATACCCGAGTTTGATATTCGCCACATGTTCAGCCACCCGTACTTTCAGAGCTCTTTTGGTACGACCTATGTACAACAACTTACAAGGGCATTCCAAAACGTACATTACGTAGGTGGTATTGCAGGTAATAAAATCCCTAATAGTAAACTCCATGTTATTAGATGTAGATGTGAAGTTTTCCAATGCTCTAAGGGGTTTATTCACCTCTCTACAGGGACGACATTTCCTGCAGGCATAGAAGCCATCCTTATCCCAAAAGGAGGGGGGGTTTTGTGGTGCATCTAGCACCTTCTTAACAACCTTATCTCCATAGTTAGGAGCTTTCCTATAGATGAAAGTAGGTCTCATTGGTATATGAGTTTTAAGAATCTTGTCAAGCAGGAGTATGTGCCAATGAGAGGTGAAAATATGCTCCACCTCTT
The DNA here is from genome assembly GCA_029206835.1 of Rana muscosa. Taxonomy (NCBI): domain Eukaryota; kingdom Metazoa; phylum Chordata; class Amphibia; order Anura; family Ranidae; genus Rana; species Rana muscosa. The sequence continues at coordinate 591,682,178 of CM055116.1, forward strand.
TGTATTGTGAATGGTATCCTGATATGAAACTCCATTCGTGATTAATTTTATGGCGTTGGAGAGTGTTCTTATTCAAGCAATTGATTCTAGGAGTAGCTACAAGGTCTTCAATGATTTTAACAAGTTGTGTTTCCTTATAGCCCTTTTCAATAAATTTGTTCTTCAGTACATCAGCCTGGGATAGAAAGTCGACATCCTCAGAGCAATTACGTCTTACCCGCATAAGTTGGCCTTTGGGAATGTTTCTTAGCCATACGGGGTGATGTCCGCTTTGTGTGGGGAGGAAACTATTGGCATCTGTGGGCTTAAAGTAAACTTTAGTACCCAGTTTATTGCCAATTCTGTATATATGAAGGTCTAGGAAATGGATGCTTTCCTTATTGTATTCACAAATAAGGTTAATATTGTTAGTGTTCTGGTTTAATTCTTCCAAGAAGGTTTCTAGTGATGTTGTTGATCCTGCCCAAATGAGGAATATATCATCGATATATCGTCGGTAAAGTAGCAGTTCATTGCGTTTTGTGTGGAAAATTGTTTTATCCTCCCACTCTGCCATAAAGAGATTTGCTATGTTCGGAGCAAACTTGGCTCCCATGGCTACTCCCTGCTTTTGAGAGTAGAAGCTTCCATCAAACCAAAAATAGTTATGTCCTAAACAGAAGTCTAGGGCATTACGTAGGAACACCTTTTGGGAATGGGAAATATCTTCTCTTTTACTTAATGCCCAATTTAAGGCCAGAAGTGCGTCGTCATGCTGTATTATTGTGTATAACGACGAAACGTCTGCAGTAACAAGAAACACTTCTTCTTTTCCAGACAAATCAATTTCCTGTAATAATATTAGGAGGTCTTTAGTATCCTTTAGATAAGCTTGTGTTGTTACCACACTGCTTTGGAGGTAGTGGTCAAGATATTGACCCAAACGTGATGTAATCGATCCGATACCATTCACGATGGGTCTTGCTGGTGGAAGATTGAGGTCCTTATGGATCTTGGGAAGGGTGTAAATAGTGGTAATCCGACTACTGCTCGGTACCAAAAAGGTCCTCTCCCGCAAAGATAGTGCTCTAGTTTGAAAACCCATTTCTACCAATTTCTGTAGATTTATTTCGTAAAGTGGAGTAGGGTCTCTTTCCAACTTCAAGTATGTTATTTCTTCTGATAACATCTGTATTAGTTGGTTATGGTAAAATTCTTTACTAAGAATAACCAAACCTTGTCAGAGAACTCACCTTGCTGGACGTGTTGTGCATGCTCCTGTGCGCGCTGGTTCACGTCCTGGACTGCGGGTGCGCGCGCCTGTGCGCGATGGCGCATGTGCGTGCGCCGATGCGCACACGCCATTGCGTGCGCCGATGCACGCCATTGCGTGCGCCGATGCGCGCCAAACAGTCCATTTAAACCCCTGGAATACTTCAGACCGGTGCTGTCTGATCTGCAGTTACCTGTGACCTTTTGCTCCTGATACCTGTCTGAACACTTGTCTCTTGATTACCCGGCCTGCCCATCGGATTACTCTTGTCTCCTGCCTGCACCTGACCTCGGCTAGTCTTGACCTTGAACCTGCCTGTTCCTCTGTACTTCGCTGCCTGCCTGTTGCCGATCCTGCCTGTGACCCAACCATCCCGCTCTGCTCCTGCTCAGCATCCTCTGCCTGTGTTCCTGTTTTCTGTTGCCTGTCCGGCCGGACACCTACTCCTCTGCACCCAGATCCAGAACCGCATCCCCTGCAACTACCCGCCAGGCTCTCATACCACTCCGCACTCCCGTGCCTCCTGTTCATACTATCAGGGGCCGTGAGTTGGATACGTAAGGGAGACCTTCCTCTGCTCCATTGGGCTCACCAGTCTGGTACGTATAAGTCTGACAGTATCAGACAGCCATGCCCGAGCCCGAGCAAGGAACCACTCCCGTAGAGGAACTTTTTAGACACCTGGCGGGTCTAACGCAAGCTGTGAAGGATCTTCAACAAGGCTACACAAGATTGGAAGAACGGGTTCACGTCCTGTCTTCGCCCACCAGTCCACAAGGCACTGCCACAGCTGCACCCTCTGTAGCAGGGTTCCCCAACCCCCGGTCCGCGGCCCACTGCCGGGCCGTGGCCTATTTGCAGATGGGCCGCGAAGGCTGCACTGTGTGAGGTGCGGCAGCGGGCAAGCAGAGAGATGACATCTCTCACCACCCGCCCGGATCACGGCACTTCCGCCCACACAGCGGGGCTCCTACTGCGGTGAGGCGCGGGAGCAGAGAGATGAGATCATCTCTCGCCGCCCGCCTGGAAAGCGGCACTTCCGCCCACACAGCGGGGCTCCTATACTGCGGTGAGGCGCAGGAGCAGAGAGATGAGATCATCTCTCGGCGCCCGCCCATAACGCGGCACTTCCGCCCACACAGCGGGGCTGCTATACTGCAGCGAGGCGCGGGAGCAGAGAGAGAATCTCTCACCGCCCGCCCCGCATTACCGCTGTTCTCCCTCACCTGCCTGTGCTGCCACCACGGCAGGTGACAAAAAAATCTACTGGCAGGTGGCAAACCACCTCTGGTGGCAGGTGGCAATCCACACCAGGTGGCAGGTGACGTGGCAATCCACACCTGGTGGCAGGTGATGTGGCAATCCACACCCGGTGGCAGGTGACGTGGCAATTCACACCCGGTGGCAGGTGACGTGGCAATCCACACCTGGTGGCAGGTGACGTGGCAATCCACACCTGGTGGCAGGTGACGTGGCAGGCGACGTGGCAATCCGCACCTGGTGGCAGGCGACGTGGCAATCCGCACCTGGTGGCAGGCGACGTGGCAATGCGCACCTGGTGGCAGGCGACGTGGCAATCCACACCCGGTGGCAGGTGACGTGGCAATCCACACCTGGTGGCAGGTGACGTGGCAATCCACACCCGGTGGCAGGTGACGTGGCAATCCACACCTGGTGGTAGGTGACGTGGCAATCCACACCTGGTGGCAGGTGACGTGGCAGGCGACGTGGCAATCCGCACCTGGTGGCAGGCGACGTGGCAATCCGCACCTGGTGGCAGGTGACGTGGCAGGCGACGTGGCAATCCGCACCTGGTGGCAGGCGACGTGGCAATCCGCACCTGGTGGCAGGCGACATGGCAATCCACACCTGGTGGCAGGTGATGTGGCAAGCGACAATCCACATCTGGTGGCAGGCGAGGTGGCAAGCGACAATCCACATCTGGTGGCAGGCGACGTGGCAATCCACATCTGGTGGCAGGCGACGTGGCAATCCACACCTGGTGGCAGGTGACGTGGCAATCCACACCTGGTGGCAGGTGACGTGGCAAGCAACAATCCACACCTGGTGGAAGGCGACGTGGCAAGTGACAAACCGCATCTGGTGGCAGATTCTGCATTATGGTGAGTTTGAACTATTTCATTTTATATTACAATGCAATGACAGAAATAATGCGCTTCAATCATCCCAACACCATATCAGCCATTGTTCTGTGATGATTGAGGCGCTAACACCAGCCATTTCCCCGACAAACTGCCCGCGAAAAGCTACATAACAACCCAACCCCCCCCCCCCGGGCCTTGGCACGATTCTATTACACAACGCCGGTCCTCGGTGCCAAAAAGGTTGGGGACCACTGCTCTGTAGTGATGCTACCTCCCGAGCCCAGGGTACCCACGCCCGACAGGTTTTCGGGTGAACGCAGTCAATTTCGGACTTTTCACAATGCCTGCGAACTCTACTTCACTCTACAACCTCGCACCTTTTCTTTGGAAGTAACTAAAGTAGGCTTCGTAATCTCCCTCCTGTCTGGTGAACCTCAAACCTGGGCCCACCGTCTCTTGGAGCAAAAAGCAGAATCCCTGAATCATCTAACCACATTTTTTGCCGCTATGTCTCAGCTTTATGAGGACCCCCAGCGGACTGCCACTGCCGAGTCTGCACTATATGCTCTACAGCAAAGTCACCGAGCAGCGGAAGATTATGTGGCAGAGTTCAGACGGTGGAGTTCCGACACCAATTGGAACACCGCTGTCCTGCGTTATCAATTCCGGATGGGACTATCTGATGCACTTAAGGACGAACTGGCACGGGTCGGTACTCCTCCAACTTTGGATGGTCTCATTAATCTGTCTATCCAAATCGACCGACGCTTACGGGAGCGCCACTCCGAGAAGTCCACTAGCACACTTCGACCCACCTGGATGCTTCCCAAGGTCCCCAGCTTTCCCAGCTATGCCCCTTCGTCTCCAGCCGTCCTAGTCTCTGACGCTCCTGAGTCCAGGCAGCTGGGTCTACTTTGTCCTTCCCTCACCCCAGAAGAACGACAGTGCAGACGGATCCACAACCTTTGTATGTACTGCGGAGAACCAGGGCACTATGTGAGGTCTTGCCCTACCAAGATGCGTAAAATCCTCCCGACCTCTTCCTTGTGCACATCTGTTCTACCTAAACCAGCTTCTCACCTTGCTCTTCCCATCCTGTTGCAGCTTCCAGGAAAAGATACTCCGATCCCAGTCTCCGTCATAATTGACTCTGGGGCATGCAGTTGCTTCATTGACCTATCATTTGCTGCCAACCTCCACATTCCTCTTCAGCCTAAGACCCGGGGACTTGCTGTGCACCTTGCCGATGGGTCCACCATTAAATCCGGGCCCTGTTACACAGGAAACTGTTCCATTACTGGCCACCATGGCCACCCATCATCAGGAATTTCTACGCCTTGATGCTATCTCCTCACCCCTGTTCCCTATCATCTTGGGGATGCCCTGGCTGCAAGTCCATAACCCCAGTATTGATTGGGCCACGGGGGAGATCAAGTTCTTGTCCAGCTACTGCCAGCAGCACTGTTTGCAACAAACCTCAGTTAACTCCCAACAACTGCTCTGCCTTGATACTGACTCTGAGCTACGGCAGTCAGTCCCCGCGCCCTATCATGACTTTCTGGACGTGTTCAGCAAGAAGGGGGCAGAGACTCTTCCTCCTCATAGGCCTTATGACTGCCCTATAGAGTTATTACCTGGAACTGAAGTCCCGTTTGGAAGAATCTTCCCTTTGACTGAGCAGGAGCTGGGCACTCTGAAGGTCTATATCGACGAAAACCTAAAGAAGGGGTTTATTCGCCCCTCTACCTCTCCGGCCGGTGCTGGCATATTTTTTGTCGAAAAAAAGGACCATTCATTACGACCCTGCATTGACTATCGGGAATTGAACAAAATTACAATTAAGAACCGTTACCCACTGCCTCTTGTGCCTGAACTTTTCCAAAGGTGGGGGACTGCGGTCATCTTTACTAAACTTGACCTCCGAGGAGCCTACAATTTAATCAGTATTCGAGAGGGGGACGAGTGGAAAACGTCTTTTCGTACCCGATTCGGGCACTTCGAGTACCTTGTTATGCCCTTCGGGCTGTGTAATGCACCGGCAACGTTCCAACATTTTGTCAACGACATCTTCCGTGACTATCTGGATTTGTACGTTATAGTTTACCTGGATGACATCCTGATCTTCTCTCCCTCAGTAAGTGACCACCGCAGGCATGTCCGAAATGTTCTAACCCGGCTCAGGCAGCATGGACTTTATGCTAAACCAGAGAAATGCGCATTTGAACTGCAATGCATCCAGTTTTTGGGATTAATCATTTCTGTTGAGGGCATCAAAATGGATCCTCAGAAGGTTTCTGCCATCCTGGACTGGCCAGCTCCTACAGATAAAAAGGGGGTTCAGCGCTTTATCGGTTTTTCTAATTTTTACCGGAAGTTTATCAGGAACTTTTCTGCGATAATCGCTCCCCTTACTGAACTAACCAAGCAAGGAACCCGATTCTTCTGGTCGTCCAAGGCTCAAACCGCCTTTGAAAAGCTCAAGGAATTGTTCACCTCTGCCTCCATCTTGAAACACCCTGACCCTGCTTTACCGTTTGTCCTCGAAGTTGACGCTTCAAAAATCACGGTAGGGGCTGTGCTATCCCAACGGCAAGGAGACAAATCTCTCCTCTATCCAGTGGCCTTCTTCTCTCGTAAGCTCTTCACAGCGGAAAATAATTATGACGTGGGAGATCGGCAGCTTCTGGCCATCAAGGCCGCATTAGAAGAGTGGCGTTACCTACTTGAGGGTGCTGCACATCCCATCTTGGTCTACACCGACCATAAAAACTTAGAGTATCTAAGAACGGCCAAGAGATTGAAACCACGGCAGGCAAGGTGGGCACTTTTTTTTTCAAGATTCCTGTTTCACATTACATACAGACCTGGGTCAAAAAATACCAAGCCCGATGCTCTCTCCCGCATGTTTAACGATTCCGAGAAGTCTATATCTCCAGACACCATCCTCCCTTCGGGGAACTTTCTGTTGCTTCAAGGGGATCTCATTTCCCGAATTAAACAAGCCTCTGCTGGACTAACCTCGTTTCCTGACACCTGTGTAAGGGCACAAGATGGGCTGATGTGGCATAAAGACAAGATTGTGGTCCCAGAGAACTTAAGGGTAGCAGTGCTAGAACTTTGCCACGACCATAAATTGGCTGGACACTTTGGTGCGCTGAAGACAGCTGAATTGATACAGCGCACGTTTTGGTGGCCTCAACTTATGAGCGACTGTAGAAGCTATGTGGAGTCATGTAATACCTGTTCCCGAAGCAAGAGTAGCCGGGCAAGAGCCTGGGGTCTATTAAAGCCTCTACCTGTCCCAGAAAGACCTTGGCAGATGATCTCGATGGATTTCATCGTGGAACTTCCCCTGGCTGAGGGGTTTTCTACTATTTTTGTTGTAGTGGACAGATTGTCCAAAATGGCCCACTTTCTGCCTATGAAAGGCACACCGTCGGCTATGGAAACGGCGAAGATCTTTATCAAAGAGATAGTGAGGTTGCACGGAGTTCCAGCCAGCATTGTGTCCGATCGAGGTGTTCAGTTCACCTCCAGGTTCTGGAAGGCTCTTTGTGGTTCTTTGGAGATCGAGTTGGCTTTTTCTTCTGCTTATCACCCCCAGTCAAACGGGCAAACGGAAAGGACCAACCAGACTTTAGAGCAGTACCTCCGTTGCTTCTCCTCTTTCTCACAGGATGACTGGGCCTCCTTACTGCCTATTGCAGAGTTTGCGTATAATAATTCTCTGCATTCTGCTATCAAGCAGACGCCATTTTTTGCTAACTACGGCTTCCACCCATCCTTCCTGCCCAGTACTATACCTGAATGTGCTATTCCTGCAGTTTCCAAAACAATGGACTTCTTCCTCACTAACAATAAACTTTTACAGGAAACCATGTCCAAGACTCAGGAATATAATAAAAAGATGTTTGACAGGAAGAAACGAGGAGAGCTTATTCTGGAACCTGGCAACCAAGTATGGTTGTCTACAGTTAACCTAAAGATGGCCTGCCCCTCCAGGAAACTGGGTCCCAGATTTATGGGGCCTTTTTCTGTTAAGAGAAAGATTAATGACGTGACCTATGAACTTGACTTACCTGACTCTCTGAAGGTCCACCCAGTCTTCCATGTGACGCTGCTGAAGCCTGTTGTTCCTAACCCCTTTTCTGGCCGAAGTACCGGTCCACCAGAACCCATAATAGTCAACAATGAGGAAGAATTTGAGGTGGAGGCTATCTTGGATTGTAGGAGAAGATACAATCAGATGCAATATTTGATAAAATGGAAGGGCTATGGACCAGAGGATAATTCCTGGGAACCCGGAAGCAGCATACATGCTGAAGAACTTATGCAGGCCTTCAAAAGGTCCCATGCCACGAAAATTGCCCAATTGGGCATCCGGAGGCTGCCCTTAAGGGGGGGGGCACTGTCAAAGAACTCACCTTGCTGGACGTGTTGTGCATGCTCCTGTGCGCGCTGGTTCACGTCCTGGACTGCGGGTGTGCGCGTCTGTGCGCCGATGCGCGCCATTGCGTGCGCCGATGCGCGCCAAACAGTCCATTTAAACCCCTGGAATACTTCAGACCGGTGCTGTCTGATCTGCAGTTACCTGTGACCTTTTGCTCCTGATACCTGTCTGAACACTTGTCTCTTGATTACCCGGCCTGCCCATCGGATTACCCTTGTCTCCTGCCTGCACCTGACCTCGGCTAGTCTTGACCTTGAACCTGCCTGTTCCTCTGTACTTCGCTGCCTGCCTGTTGCCGATCCTGCCTGTGACCCGACCATCCCGCTCTGCTCCTGCTCAGCATCCTCTGCCTGTGTTCCTGTTTTCTGTTGCCTGTCCGGCCGGACACCTACTCCTCTGCACCTGGATCCAGAACCGCATCCCCTGCAACTACCCGCCAGGCTCTCATACCACTCCGCACTCCCGTGCCTCCTGTTCATACTATCAGGGGCCGTGAGTCGGATACGTAAGGGAGACCTTCCTCTGCTCCATTGGGCTCACCAGTCTGGTACGTATAAGTCTGACACACCTCCTCCTTTATCTGCTGGCCTCACCACTATCTCCTTTCTCTTTTCTAGGAGTTCTATACCTTCTTTAATATAACGTGGGTTAACATTTCTCTTTGGCTTGATGAGATCTAAATCACGCAGTACCAAACCTTTAAACACGTCCAAAGGTTGGTTGGTACCCAATAAAGGGTTAAACAGTGATTTGTTTCGCAAGCCACTATCAGTTGGTGCTGATGAGACACTTCTAACAGGATTTGAATTTTTATTTAGAAAGTATTTTTTCATGTTCAATTTCCTCATATACTTGTTTATATCTATAAATACATTAAATTTGTTAATTGGGCGATGTGAACCACATTTAAGCCCCAAATTTAAAATATTAGTCTCTTTATCTGTTATACCCACAACAAGCGACAGAATACAGGAGACCGCAGTATGGACCTATGCAGAAAGATCCACAATGGAGAGACCCCCCACATTGGGAATGAGAGAGGATGCAACAACCAGCCCAAGGAGAGAAGGATCAGAAGCTGCAGGGCCGGACGAAGGACACAAGAAAAGAAGTCGAAAGGAGTACGAGAAGGATTACGATTAGGCGGCATTTTTAATCTAACCGATGTGATTTTAACAGATAAAGAGACTAATATTTTAAATTTGGGGCTTAAATGTGGTTTACATCACCCAATTAACAAATTAACAATTTATATCCAATTCGATATTTAACCCCTTGGGGGAAAGAGTATCGGCTAGAAAGATCCACTGGATCTCTCTCTGTGACAACTCCCGTACTATATTTGACCCTCTCCAGCTTGGTTTAATATGATCTATTCCCCAAAAGATCATACCTGAAGGGTCTTGGTCATGAAATAGCTTGAAGTGGAGAGACACATTATGGTCTTTGCAGCCTATAAGGATGTTATTAATGTGTTCTGCAATCCTAATTCGGAGCATTCTCTTAGTTCTCCCAATATACATTACCCCCAAGGGCACTGTAAAGCGTAAACAACATGGGTGGTATTGCAGGTGATGAATTCCTTAATTTGAAATTCATTAATTGTTAGAGTGAATCTCTCTATGCCTCTCATTTGGCAGGAGACTTCCCTGCATGGTTTACACTTTCTGCAGGAGAAAAAAACATCCCTATCCCAAAAGGTAGGGGGACGTCTAGGGGGATCAAGTACTTTTTTAACTAAACGGTCTCCCAAATTTTGAGCTTTCCTATAGATAAATCTAGGATTCTGTGGGAGATCCCTTTGTAGGGTTTTGTCCAAACTGAGTATGTGCCAGTGGTTTTTAAACACCACCTCCACCTCTTTGTATTGGGAATGAAAATCTGAAATGAAACCCCATTCCTGATTGGCATTTTTCTCAACCACCAAAGGTTTTTCTTTCAGACACTCAGCCCTGGGAATAGTTGCCATTTCTTCCACTACTTTATCCAGGTGGTGGGACTTGTAACTTTTTTATTTTGTCATTATATGAATACATATTTATTTTTTGAATGTGGCTGCTGATGATTTATTGGTATCTATGAGTAAAATCAGATATTATATTTAGAAGATCAAAGTGGGTGTTTCAGATTTGATTGAAATCTATAGCGCTGGGTTAAAAGAAAAACAGGTATCGGTTGCGCCTCATTACCCTTTTCTTTTTCTTGTGTTTATAATCTTTATTTCTATTTGAGTAAATAAACAGTATGAATACATATTCTTATTAATTATTATTTACATTTTATAACTATGCTATATATATGATATAGCGATTAGTTAACTATATTTTAATTAACTAAAAACCATCAATGATCTAATGATGATTATTTCTGCCATGATTGGCAGGATCAACATTAATGCTGAAGTATAAGATTTGAAGATCTGTAAGTTAGGAGAGAAATATCACAATGTCATATATTACATTTACATTCTCTTTATCCTTATAAGTCTCTTCTTATACATTACTAGGGATGAGCTTCAAGTTCGAGTCAAACTCATGTTCGACTCGAACATTGTCTGTTCGCCCGTTCGCCGAACAGCGAACAAATTGGGGTGTTCGCGGCAAATTCGAAAAGTCAATGGGAGAAATCTAAAGCGCTAATTATAAAGGCTTATATGCAAGTTATTGTCCTAAAAAGTGTTTGGGGACCCTGGTCCTGCCCCAGGGGACATGTATCAATGCAAAAAAAAGTTCTAAAAACTGCAGTTTTTTCGGGAGCAGTGATTTTAATAATGCTTAAAGTGAAACAATAAAAGTGAAATATTCTTTTAAATTTCGTACCTATGGTGTGTGTATAATATGCATGTAAAGTCGCGCATGTTTCCCGTGCTTAGAACTGTCCCTGCACAAAGTGTCATTTCTGAAGGAAAAAAAGTAATTTAAAACTCACTCGCGGCTATTAATGAATTGTGGGCTCCCGGCAATACATAGAAAAGTAATTGATTAAAAAAAAAAAAAAGCGTGGGGGTCCCCCCAAATTCAATTACCAGGCCCTTCAGGTCTGGTATAGATTGGTGTGGGGCTCTATGTTATTGGCAGACACATCTCCACGGAACAACTGAGGCTTCGTATGCAGTGAACAGGCCCGGAGGTAGTTCAAGTAACTCTGCTCAACCCGCATACGAGGGGAGAGCTTGGCGTAGTGTTCCTGCACTCTCCTCTCCCAGGTACCCCTAGACACAAGCCAAATCAACCGAGAGGGAGAGTGAGGCACCGCTACATATATATATATACATATATATGTAGCGGGTATTTGAATTTGTAAGGACTCTGGTGGTGTGAGGTTCCTTGGGGTCCCTGGGTGGCGCTGTTGCCTTGGGCCCGAGCTGAACATACACCGCGAACCGTGCCTTTTTGTCCTCCCCTGGAGCTGGTACAGCGGGGCTGGGAACCCGCTGTGATGCAAAGGGAGAGGTCATAAAAGGGGCGGAGGCCCTGATTTTGGGGAGAGAGTCGGAGGACGTGGCCGCACCCAGGCACCTTCAGCTTGGGTGCCGGCGTTCCGGTGTTCGAGGCCTAGGCGCCCTTGGCCTAGCTGGAGCAGAGATGGAGTCCATCCCAGGCACCTTTAGCCTGGGGTGAGGTACCTTCGACTGAGTTCCGCGAGGGTGAGGAATCCGAGGGGGCCCTAACGCCTTGGGTGCCCGTGTCTGAGTTCGTGAGGACTGGTGCGCAGTAACTTCTCCGAAGAGTCCGGCGCAGCATCGCTGGTGACGGAGAGGCGTCCATTTCTCCCTTGGACGGATTTCTTCCCCTGACAGGGGCAAAGTGAGAGAAGGTAAATTCACGTTCTAAATTACCTAGTCAGTGGCAGTGACTATCCCCCACTGGTGACAGCACAGTGGGCAGCAGCAAGAAGGGAAAGGATTGTGCCTCGATCTGTTCCCCCCATTATTCAAAAGGAGAAAGATTGTTTTATTGCTTGGCAAGAAGAATAAAACTGAGTTGTACCTATTCACTGTGTGGAACTTCAGTTACTAAGCAAAGGAGCCAGGGACGAAGGACTGGACTTGGCTCTAGGACACCTACACAAAAGCCCAATCTCTTGCCTTCACCTCCTAGTTACGGGAGGACACGGGCCATGGTGTGTATCATTTCTCTCTCCCAGGTACCCCTAGACAACAGCCATATAACCGATAAAGCAAGGGAGAGGGGTGAGGCCGCTATACGTGGGGGCATCGTATATGGGATATGTGTATGGTGTCTGAATTTGAACTTTGCTGCCCAGAGGAGTTCCGAGTAGGTCGGCCATATTGGCCAACGCGCCACGAGGCAACTCACAACTGCGTACTTTGTGGACGGGGCAAGGGAAAAGCCCGTGAACAAGTGCAGAACGTGGGAGGAGTCTGGCCACGTGGAGGTGCGCACGTGGAGATTCCGGCGCAGGTGGGTCAGTGCGCAATAAAGCAGCAAAGAGAGAGGATGGCTTCAAGTGCTCCGTGGATTTCCGTTCCTTCCTTCGCGGATATGTCTTCTCTAGCTGCTCCGATCACGGATACCGGGTTAAGACTAATGCCCCTGGGGCGATTGGCTCTCTTTACCTGTAGAGACATGGAAGCCCTCGGTGTGATCTGTCCCGGCTGTTCGGGACTGGTGGTCCAGCTGAAGCCGTTCGGGCGCTGTGGGGTCTGCAAAGAATTTCTCTTCGAGGTGGAATCATCCACAGAAAAGCCTCGGGCTTTCCACCTCAACTACCTCACAGGGACTGCCACTCCAGAGGGAGAGATCGATGCTGGTGCGTTCCCCGTGTACACTGATCCGGGCGAAGTGACTGCCCAAACAGAGGTGAAAAGAGAAAAATCCGAGGATGCTGCCTCGGTCACCAGCAGCTCCCTGCCCCGACCGCCGAAGAGAAAAGTCGGCCTAGTGATGGCCTTGTGTCGTCGTGGAAGAGCTTCGCCCCACTGCTTGCCTGGCCTGGATGGCTCCGGTAGGAAAAGTCCTGGACATCCCTGTTCTTCTAAAGGCCCAGGTGAGCCAGGGGTTGGGACTGTCTGTGTGGTTGAAAGTGGCGGTAGTCCACAGTCGGTAGAGGCCGTCAAGGGGGATAGTTCCGTGACTTGGAATTATCTGCCCTCGGAGTGCTACGACACCTCTGACCTGGATTCATTGTCTGACAATGGCGATGATGGGGAGATAGACGAAATCTTCCAACAGAAGGGATGGGACAAGATGAAGCTACCCTTGGCCTGTGTTACGAGGGACCTGCCCATGTCTACTGGAGATAGTACACCTCGGGAGGAGGCCCCGGCGCTGAGGGAGGAAGCTAGTCCTCTGTCTGAAGTTCCCTTTTTTGATTCAACATCCATTTCACCTGTTCCTGTTGCGGGAGTGCAACGTCAATCACTGCGGGCTCCTAGGCCCAGGTCTACCGAGGTGGTGAACGCACCTCGCCATCCAGAAGCGATTGTTCCACCCGGAGAAGGAGACCGAGCTACTATGCCACCTTTGTCAAGGCTGCAACGTCTCTTTGGCCAGAAGGTTGCTCAGGAATATGGGTGGGAATACCCGTATCTGCCTCGGGAACTGCTCTGTGAAGTGGAAGTCTTCCGGCAAAGATGGTATGATGCCTTTGTGTGGGACAAACTGAAGGTACAGCAAGCACGGCGGTACCTTTGCTGTTCACCAACGGTCACCAAGAAGTTTCAGCACTGTAAAGCTAAGTGGATGCTGGGAAGACACATTCATGCGGACAAAGTGGTGATCTGTCGCAAAGAAGGAAAGAGTGTTGAGTACCATGTGGAGGCTTTTGATGATCGTTTGAAGCCTATATCATTGCCTCATCCAAGGTTTTACCTGTAGGAAAAGAAGAGAGGGAAAAAGACTCTTGTTTGTTTTCTTTCCATTCCTGGCTGAACTTTCCAGAGTGCCTTTTCCAGAACACAGAGACTGTGCCCTAGTTTTTTTTGTATTTGGGCAATCCTACTCTTTGGAGATATTGGAGCTGTTTTTGTTTGTTCTCCCTTTTCTTCTTCTGACACTCACAAGAATCAGTGACTTTGGGTTTCAGATAGTGTAGGGTCACAGAGAAAAATGTTCAAGCGGAAAGTTCACCTGGAAGTAATGAGTGCCTTGACCGCGGCACTGTCACCAGGTGGCAGTGTTGCGCAACGATTGTTTTTTTTTTTTCATTATGCAGCACTTATTGGAGTAAATGGGTTTCTTCTAGGATAGACCTATTCATTCCAAGCAAACACACATGTTGGTAGGATGTATGTTTCTTTTCTTTCCCTCTGCAGGAGATTCGTCTGTCAAGACTACTGAGAGTGGGTGGTTTTCAGATAGCCAGAGGGAGGAATGTAAATGTGCGAAATATTTAAAATGTTTTATTGAAAAAGTTTTATTGTTGTATTCCTTTCCCATTCAGGTCGTGGCACAATTCAGGGTTAAATTGTGTAGTTTGGTTTCTGGGCTGAGCTTATGACACCACCTTTCGTGGGGTGTGAGTTTGTACCAGACACTGGGGACCAGTGTCAAATCACCAGGGGGAGAGTGTAGCGGGTATTTGAATTTGTAAGGACTCTGGTGGTGTGAGGTTCCTTGGGGTCCCTGGGTGGCACTGTTGCCTTGGGCCCGAGCTGAACATACACCGCAGACCGTGCCTTTTTGTCCTCCCCTGGAGCTGGTACAGCGGGGCGGGGAACCCGCTGTCATGCAAAGGGAGAGGTCATAAAAGGGGCGGAGGCCCTGATTTTGGGGAGAGAGTCGGAGGACGTGGCCGCACCCAGGCACCTTCAGCTTGGGTGCCGGCGTTCCGGTGTTCGAGGCCTAGGCGCCCTTGGCCTAGCTGAAGCAGAGATAGAGTCCATCCCAGGCACCTTTAGCCTGGGGTGAGGTACTATGGCGGATGCCTGGGGCTCAGTACCTTCGACTGAGTTCCGCGAGGGTGAGGAATCCGAGGGGGCCCTAACGCCTTGGGTGCCTGTGTCTGAGTTCGTGAGGACTGGTGCGCAGTAACTTCTCCGAAGAGTCCGGCGCAGCATCGCTGGTGACGGAGAGGCCTCCATTTCTCCCTTGGACGGATTTCTTCCCCTGACAGGGGTAAAGTGAGAGAAGGTAAATTCACGTTCTAAATTACCTAGTCAGTGGCAGTGACTATCCACCACTGGTGACAGCACAGTGGGCAGCAGCAAGAAGGGAAAGGATTGTGCCTCGATCTGTTCCCCCATTATTCAAAAGGAGAAAGATTGTTTTATTGCTTGGCAAGAAGAATAAAACTGAGTTGTACCTATTCACTGTGTGGAACTTGGGTTACTAAGCAAAGAAGCCAGGGACGAAGGACTGGACTTGGCTCTAGGACACCTACACAAAAGCCCAATCTCTGGCCTTCACCTCCTAGTTACGGGAGGACACGGGCCGTGTTGTGTATCATTTCTCTCTCCCAGTTACCCCTAGACAACAGCCATATAACTGATAAAGCAAGGGAGAGGGGTGAGGCCGCTACATATATATACACACACACACACACACACACACACACACACACACCACATATATATATATATATATATATATATATATATATATATATATATATATACACACATACACACACACACACACTAAAATGTGCTTAACCACCGCGCACTGTAGATATACGTTGGCAGAATGGCACGGACAGGCATAATCACGTACCTGTACGTGGCCCTTAAAATGCCTGCCATGTAACCGCGCATGCCGGCGACCCTGCCGCCATCCCCATGAGTCGGACCGCGGACTCGATCGCCGCAATAGTCTCACGGAGGTATAGAGCGGGGAGATGCTTGTGTAAACAAGCATCTCCCTGCTCTGCCTAGTGACAATGACACGGATCTCGGCTCCGTGTACTCGGAGCGGAGATTGGTGTCATGTGACACAGAGCCCAACCCCCCCTCAGTTAGAAACACAATGCAGGGAACACTTAACCCCCTACAGCGCCACCTAGTGGCTAACCCCTTCACTGCTAGTGTCATTTTCACAGTAACCAGTGCATTTTTATAGCACTGATCGCTGTGAAAATGACAATCGTCCCAAAAATGTGTCAAAAGTGTCCGATGTGTTCGCCATAATGTCGCAGTCACGAAAAAAATCACCAATCGCTGCCATTACTAGTAAAAAAAAAACATTAATAAAAATGCCATAAAACTATCCCCTATTTTGTAAACGCTATAAATTTTGCGCAAAACAATCAATAAACGCTGATTGCGTTTTTTTTTACCAAAAATATGTAGAATACGTATCGGCCTAAAAATAAGATTTTTTACTCACCGTAAAGTCCTTTTCTCTGAGTTCATGGACCGACACAGCTTCTCTATTGACATAGTGGGTATTATCCGTTAATTAGGAGTGACTAGGCAGAAAATTTGTAAAAAGTGTTGCATCACACCTTCTACAGTACCGCCCAGCGGGCAGACCCTCTGGGTATATCCCCTCAGTCTGCATCTCGCAGATCAGTTCGTCAAAAAGCAGTACAAACTTAAAAGGAGGGGGTGGGTGCTGTGTCGGTCCATGAACTCCGAGAAAAGGATTTTACGTTGAGTAAAAAATCCTATTTACTCTTTCGTTCATGGCCTGACACAGCTTCTCTATTGACATAGTGGGACGTCCCAAAGCAGTGTCAGAAAAAAACGAGGGGTGGTAACAGTATAGAAGTAAACTTCACCCCAAACACAAAACAGCACTCCTCCAACGGAGGAGTTGCAACTCTAAACAGCCGCCTGCAAAACTTTGCGGCCGAAAGAGGCATCCAAAGATGCACCTACATCAACTTTGTAGAATTTGGTGAAAGTGTGAGCGGACGACCCAGTCGCCGATTTACATAATTGGGAAACAGACACTTGATGTCGGAAAGCCCAAGAAGCACCTATTGCCCTGGTCAAATGCGCCGTGACCGGAAAGGGGGGCGCTTGACCCTTTAAGGCAGGGGTATTGAATTACAATTCGCCGAGGTCCGGTCAGTAAAATTTTCTTATAGCAGAGGTCCGAATATAATTTCGGTTCCCTGTCATGCATTTTCGCATGCGCCAAACGACATGTTGCTGCAGCACAATGTGGCTTGGTACGGCGCAATTTTCTTTTTAAAAAAAAGGTCAAGGACCTCTTTCTCTCGGTTTTCATGTGGGTAGTGCAGCCCATTAAAATAGGCTGATCCACCCACGACGTGTGCACCTAATGCACATGCACAGATCTTAATCCATTCTTATATCAGCTTCCTTAGTCCCCAGTGCACATCACAGTCCCCTCCCCCTTCACATCAAGATCCCCTCTTGATGAGTGTCCTCAGCTCCCCCTTTACATCATCCCCCTCCACTCCTTCCACAGTAGTGTCCTCACACTTCCTTAACATCAACCCCCATTAACAGTACTGTCCTCTGCCCCTATTAACATCATAACCCCACATTACTCTCCTCAGTCCCCCCTCCACACCCCTGTCCTCAGTCCCCCAAATCACAGTCCTCAGCCCCCCCCACATTACATTCCTCCCCTCTCCACTTTAATATCCTCAGCCCCCCCCCACATTACAGTCCTCAGTCCCGTCACATTACAGTCCTCAGTCCCGTCACATTACAGTCCTCAGTCCCGTCACATTACAGTCCTCAGTCCCGTCACATTACAGTCCTCAGTCCCGTCACATTACAGTCCTCAGTCCCGTCACATTACAGTCCTCAGCTCCCCCACACTACAGTTCTCAGCTCCCCCACACTCCAGTCCTCAGCTCCCCCACACTCCAGTCCTCAGCTCCCCCACACTCCAGTCCTCAGCTCCCCCACACTCCAGTCCTCAGCTCCCCCACACTTCAGTCCTCAGTCCTCCCCCACTCCAGTCCTCAGTCCCCCCCCACTCCAGTCCTCAGTCCCCCCCCACTCCAGTCCTCAGCTCCCCCACACTCCAGTCCTCAGTCCCCCCCACATTACAGTCCTCAGTCCAACCACATTACAGTGCTCAGCTCCCCCATATTAAAGTCCTCAATCCCCCCACATTACAATGCTCAGCTCGCCCACATTACAGTCCACAGCTCCCCCACATTACAGTCCACAGCTCCCCCACATTACAGTCCACAGCTCCCCCACATTACAGTCCTCAGCTCCCCCCACATTACAGTCCTCAGCTCCCCCCACATTACAGTCCTCAGCTCCCCCCACATTACAGTCCCCAGCTCCCCCCACATTACAGTCCTCAGCCCCTCCCCCCACATCACTGCAATCCTGAGGCTCTGCATCCTCCCCACACATTCAGTTGTTAGCTCTAGACTTCACCCCCCTCACTGTCCTACCTTAACACAGGCAGATCGGAGGGAGGCACAGCATGTCTGGATAGGGGCAGGAGAGGAGTTGCAGGGAGGGAGGCGGGACAGTTCTGGATGGAGGGCCGAGGTAACAAACAGGTGATTGGCTGCTAGGATGAAGGACAGTCCTAGCAGCCAATCGCCTGTTTGATAACCTCGGGCAGCTCCACACTCCACCCAGAATTGTTCCGCCTCCCACTGTCGGCTCTGTGAGGATTACAGAGCAACGGCAGGAGGAAGAAAAGGCTCCTACATGGCGGTACCGCGGCGGTCCGAATGGCAGAGTGCCGCGGGCCGCATGTGGCCCGCGGTCCGCCATTTAGTGATGCCCGCTTTAAGGTGTAAGCCTGGATTACTATCTGTCGGATCCACCTAGATATGGTGGCCGACGAGACTGCTTGGCCCTTCTTGGGACCAGCCACCGAAACAAACAGTGAGTCTGACTTCCGGTACAGGGAAGTAGCAGATAGGTATACTCTCAAAGCTCGGACAACGTCCAAGGAATGCAATGCCGACTCCTTAGGATTTGACGGATGAGGACACAAGGATGGAAGTACAATGTCCTCGTTGAGATGAAAAGCGGAAACGACTTTCGGAAGAAAGGAAGGCTGTGGCCGCAGCACCACCTTATCCTTGTGGAAGATCAAATAGGGAGCCTGGGCTGACGAGGCTGCCATCTCAGAAACTTGTCTAACTGACGTAACAGCTACAAAAAATAGGATTTTTATAACAGCTTACCTGTAAAATCCTTTTCTTGGAGTACATCACGGGACACAGAGCGGCATAGTCATTACTATGTGGGTTATATAGATACCTTCAGGTGCTGGCACTGGCAACTTCCAAAACCGGAAGTACCCTCCCCTATATAAGCCCCTCCCATCCGGGAGTACCTCAGTTTTGTAGCAAAGCAATAAGTGTCCCCAAAAGAGGGGTGGGAGCTCTGTGTCCCGTGATGTACTCCAAGAAAAGGATTTTACAGGTAAGCTGTTATAAAAATCCTATTTTCTTTCTCGTACATTACGGGACACAGAGCGGCATAGTCATTACTATGTGGGATGTCCTAAAGCAATGCCCAATGAGGGGGGGGGATACACCATACATAAGCTGAGCGCTATCAGGCATGAGGATCTTTTGCGGCCTGCAACACACTGCGCCCAAAGGCGACATCCTCCTGACTTCTAACGTCCACCTGGTAGAACCTAGTAAACGTGTGTACTGAAGACCATGTTGCGGCCTTACAGATTTGAGCCAGGGAGGCCTGGTGATGCACTGCCCATGAAGTTCCAACTGCTCTCGTGGAGTGCGCCCTAACTTTTAACGGAGGCGGTCTCCTTCTCAAGCCATAGGCTTGCATTATGACCTGTCGAATCCACTTGGCTAAAGTAGATTTTGACGCTGCCTGACCCTTTCTGGGGCCTTCCGGCAGAATAAACAAAGTATCCGTTCTGCGAATCTGAGCAGTGGCTTTTAGATAAGCTTTAACTGCTCTTACTACATCCAAAGAATGCAATAACTTTTCCTCTACCGAACTAGGTTTGGGGAAAAAAGAAGGAAGAACCACATCTTGGTTCAAATGAAACCTCGATACCACCTTAGGAAGAAAGGCTGGATGAGGACGTAACACTACTCTGTCCTTATGGATAACCAGATATGGCTCTTTACAGGACATAGCTGCTAATTCCGACACTCTTTTAGCCGAACAAATGGCTACTAGAAAAATCAATTTCCTGGTGAGAAGAACCAAGGAAATATGCTGTAATGGTTCAAATGGTTGTTTCTGTAGAACTGACAGAACCAGGTTTAGATCCCATGGACATATGGGAATATTAACCGGAGGACTAATACGCATCACTCCTTGTATAAAGGCTTTGACTAGTGAATGCGAAGCCAAGGGCCTTTGAAAAAATATTGACAAGGCCGAAATCTGACCCTTGATAGTACTCAAGGCAAGCTTCCTATCTACAGCCCACTGTAGGAAGTCCAGAATCCTACCTATTACGTACTTACGTGGATGCCATTTCTTGGCTTCACACCAGGCGATGTACGCCTTCCAGATTCTATAGTAGATCTGCCTGGATACCGGCTTCCTGGCATTAATCATGGTAGATACCACAGGATTAGAGAGCCCTCTCTTTTTTAGAATGTTGGCTTCAATAGCCAGGCCGTCAAACCTAGGGCTGGTAAGGAAGGGTGGTATATCGGTCCTTGCGAAAGCAGGTCCGGACGATGTGGGAGAGTCCAAGGACTCCCCACTGACATTTTTACAATCTCCACGTACCATGCTCTTCGGGGCCACGCTGGAGCCACCAGAATCACTGGTTTCTTTTCTACCCTGATTCTGCGGAGTAATCGAGGTAACAATTGTGGCGGTGGGAATGCATATATCAGCTTGAACTGATCCCAAGGGAACACTAGGGCATCCGAGCCGCAAGCTAGGGGATCCCTTGTCCAAGAGACAAACCTGTCCACCTTTGCGTTGAATCTGGATGCTAGCAGATCTACATCCGGTGTTCCCCACCGCTGACATATTGTCCGAAAAACCTCGGGGTGAAGGGACCATTCCCCTGGGCATAATTGTTGGCGACTTAGAAAGTCCGCCTTCCAATTCTCCACTCCTGGAATGAATACCGCGGATATGGCTGGGACATATCTTTCTGCCCATTTCAGGATGCAATTTACTTCCCTCTGGGCTGCACGACTCCTGGTGCCACCCTGATGATTGATATATGCCACTGCCGTGGCATTGTCTGATTGAATTCTGACAGGGGACCCTTGGAGTTTGGATGTCCATGCTACTAGGGCATACCGGGCTGCTCGTATCTCTAAGAGATTGATGGGCAGGGCCTTTTCCGCATCCGACCATCTGCCCTGGAGAGACCATTGCTCCAGTACTGCTCCCCAGCCTATAAGGCTTGCATCTGTAGTGACCACCTTCCAAGAAATCGGACTGAAGGATTTCCCTTTTTCCAGATTCTGGGGAACCAACCACCAACGGAGGCTCTTGCGAACGGAAGGGGACAAGGACATTGGTAAGTCTAGGGCCTGAACTTTCTTGTTCCAGGCTGACAGTATGGCCCTTTGCAAATTCCTTGAATGGAATTGACCGTAGGGTACTGCTTCGAATGATGCCACCATTTTTCCCAGCAGCCTCATGCACAGGCGTATGGACGGCTGTCTTTTTGTACCCACTAAGTGGATCAAATCTCTCAAAGACAACACCTTTTTTCGAGGCAAGAATATTTTCCTCTGGCCTGAATCTAGCCTTAGTCCCAAGTATTCCAGACTTTTGACTGGTTTTAGGGCCGACTTGTCTCGGTTGATAATCCAACCGTGAGATTCCAGATACTTGATTGTCTTGTGAACGACCACTTCTAGTTTTTTCACTGAGTGGTCTATCAGCAACAAGTCGTCTAGATATGCCATTATCGTTACACCTTGCGTTCTTAGATTGGCCAATAATGGGGCCAGAATTTTTGTGAACACTCGTGGTGCTGTGGCCAGACCGAAGGGTAAGGCTCTGAACTGAAAATGGCGCCCTTCTACTGCAAAGCGTAGAAATTTTTGGTGGACTGGAAAGATGGGAATGTGCAAATAAGCATCTTTGATGTCGATCGAGGCTAACCATTCCTCCCCTTGTAGGGCAGTGGCCACCGATCGGATCGACTCCATCCGGAAAGTCCTGATATGCAGGAATTTGTTTAGCCCTTTTAGATTTAATATGGGCCTCACGTCCCCGTTTGGCTTCGGGACTGTAAAGAGGTTTGAGTAAAACCCGAACCCCCATTCTTCCAGGGGAACCTCCATAATTACTCCTTGGAGCAATAGTTGTTCTAGTGCCAACAGGAGGGACTCTCTCTTCCGGGGATCCCTTGGCACGTTTGACCTCATAAAATGGGAAGGAGGGAGGAGAGTCTTTTAACTCCAATCTGTATCCCAGACTTACTGCGGAGAGCACCCATCTGTCTCTGATCGTGTCCCGCCAGGTCTCTGCGAACAACTGGAGTCTTCCCCCCACCCGATTAAGTGGGGGCAACCCTTCATGCATTTGACTTTGGGGGAGGTTTTGTACCTCTCCTGACCCAGGGTTTTTTATTACCCTGCGATTGTCCCTGATTTTTACCCCCGGGATTTGACCGAGGAGGCCATCGGAACTGTTTCACAGCCGATGCCCCAGGGACTGGAGAGGCAGGCCTCTTAAAAGAGGGACCTCTAACTCTGTTTTTAACCGGCAAGAGTGTACTTTTACAGTTGGAAATTTTCTGGATATATTTGTCCAGGTCTTCCCCGAATAAGCGTTCACCATGAAATGGGAAGCTAACCAGCAATTGTTTACAGGGAGCTTCAGCAGACCAGTTTTTGAGCCATAGAAGCCTGCGCATATGTACTACAGACAGCGTAAGGCGGGAGGCCTGATGGATTGAATCCTTTATGGCGTCAACCGCAAAGCATAAGGCTCTAGGTAGATCAGCTAGGGCAAGGGCCTGCTGATCTGGCAAGTCCCTTAAGACCTGTTTCAACTGATCCTTCACAGCTTGGCAGACCCCAATAGCTGCCACTGCTGGTTGTGTCACCAAGCCTGCTGTAGAAAAAGCAGATTTTAATAAGGACTCCAATTTTTTATCTATTGGGTCCTTGAACATTTGGACATTATCCACTGGACATGTCAGTGATTTATTCACACAAGAGATGGCTGCGTCCACTGTAGGGGTCCTCCATTTTTTGATGAACTTATCCTCCATGGGATAGACCACCGGAAATCTCTTGGGGGGAGTAAATATTTTATCAGGATGTTCCCAATCCTGGTACATGAGCCCTTCCAATAAAGGGTGAAGTGGAAAGGAACAGACAGTCTGGGGAGCTTTTAGCGACCCCAGCGAGGAGACAGTAGTGGTTGATGGTTCCGCAAGGTGCATTTTAAATGCTGATCGGACCATGTTAGTCAAAGACTGAACCCATAATCTTTCAGCTTGAGATGCTGAGAAAGGTTCCTCCACAGTTGATTCCTCTATAACAGAATCAACCTCCTCCTGATCCCCTTCAGGCAGGTCGATCCCTGTATGGGACTGTTGCTCCGCTAACAGGTACTCTGAAGGAGGAGACGGAGATCGGGCGTGCTTTCCCTGTGACAGGGAGGCAGCGATTAATGTTGACAATCTCTCTTCTAATCCTCCCAGAGCTGAGGAAAAAACCTCCTCTGTTACATACACAGGAGCAGGTGAACTGAGGACAGCCACAGTACCAGGTACTCCTGCGGGGTCTCTATGGTCACTAACCTCTGAATTTTCAGGGGAGACTGGTGCAGCAGAAGCATGCCCAAGATCCCCAGAGCCCGATGGAGACCCCTTTCGCTTCCTGGAAGATTTAGTTCCGGAGCTTCTGGACGGCATATTCCTAAGCCCAAAGCTGAGGTATTCCAGCCGTAATACACCCCTTTTACTGAGAATAGTCTAGCACAATTGCTGCTATATAACAGTTGGTGTCTACTAAAGTGCCTTTCTAGGGGATGCCTGCATCAACCGCCTCTGTGTGCCTTTTTACTGTTGCTAGCTCTGTCTGTGCACTTCAATAGCCAGCTGTGATTGCCTTTAAACATGCTGGACGCCCGCACATGCGCAGTAGCGCCGCGGCGCACACCGAGCGTCATCCACCCGCTCCGCCCCTTTTTCCAGATCGCCTCTATATAGAGAGGCGCATGCACGCGCACGCGCGTGGGCACGTGCGCCTTCGGCGCCTTTTTTGAAAAAATAAGGAGCTAGATGGGAGCCAGGGTCCCTGCCGCAGGGCCCGGGGATGGATGAGCGCAGCAACAGGGCAGAGGAGACAGCTTCCCAAAGAGAACTTACCAACTGCCTGGATTTGACTTCGGAAGAAAAAAATCCACATTACAAGAAAAAGAACCATAGCGGCCTCTAGTGTTTAACACAGGTACCTCGGTCTTACTTTTTTTTTTTCTTGCCTACTATTAAAATTTTTACATTTTCTCAGTAGTAACAGGCATACACAGAATATTAGCGGGAATACCTTAGGTAACAGGCAGAAAGACAAAATAGGCTTGGGGGTCCCTCAATAGAACCAAGTTCCTGAGGGCCCCCACTTACCTTTTCCTCGCCGCAGGACTCTGTTTGGTCCACAGAAGCCCAAACTTCACCTATCACGGCAGGCATTGTAATTAAACCTTCAGGGACCGGGTTCCCAAGGATTCCACTCCCCTGGACCTGTATAGCACCCTGCACAGAAAACATCTTGGTCGTGGGTATGACCAGAGCTCTGGATCCCAGGGTCCAGCCCTCCTAAGAGAGGCATTACAGGCAAAACCTTGCTCTTCTCTTTTGCAAGGCCCGGGTACCGACCGTTTAGCTATGAAGCTTTTTTGGTCGGATCCGGAATAGCTTACTGAGGCCCAAAAGAACCTGTACGCAAGCTCAGTGAAAAACACATGTTACTTCTTGGCCAACACCTTAGACACTGGCAAAAAACTGAGGTACTCCCGGATGGGAGGGGCTTATATAGGGGAGGGTACTTCCGGTTTTGGAAGTTGCCAGTGCCAGCACCTGAAGGTATCTATATAACCCACATAGTAATGACTATGCAGCTCTGTGTCCCGTGATGTACGAGAAAGAAAGACTACTTTCTGAGAAAGTGTCAGCAGGGGAATATCTCTAATATTCTCAAACGGTGCCTTCTGAAGCACCGAGAGGACCAGGTTCAAGTCCCACGGAGGTAGCGGGGGACGGACCGGAGGAACCACATGTCGAACCCCCTGCACAAATGTACTCACGAGAGAGTGAGTCGCCAGGGGTCGCTGAAAAAAGACAGCCAGGGCAGATATCTGTCCCTTAATCGTACTTAAGGCAAGCCTTTGGTCCACCCCATGCTGTAAAAACAGCAGGATTCTGGAAACCAAATAAGTACGCGGCTGCCATTTCATTTCCTCACACATGGAGATGTAGGCCTTCCAAGTGTGGTGATAAACCTACCTAGAGGACGGTTTCCGAACACTTCTCATAGTAGAGATTACTGAATCTGATAGGCCCCGGTCTCTCAGTACCTGGTTCTCAACAGCCATGCCGTTAAAGCCAGTGACCGTAAAGCAGGATGGAGTATGGGACCTTGCGATAGCAGGTCCTTCCGTAGTGGTAGGCGCCAGGGGACGTCTGCTACCAGACGTACTAGATCGGCGTACCAAGGACGCTGAGGCCAATCTGGAGCGATTAGGATCATTGGAATTCCCTCTGCCTCTACTCTGCAGAGCAGAAGAGGAAGAGAAGCCTTAAGGGAGGGAAGGCATAGATTAGCCGATACTGACCAGACAATGCCACCAACGCGTCCATTGCGTCTGCCCATGGGTCTCTTGACCGGGTCACAAACCTCAATACCTACCGATTGAGTAGGGAAGCCAGAAGATCTACGTCTGGAGTGCCCCATCTTTGGCAGAGAAGTTGTACTTTCAGGGTGAACACAATCAGTTGAACTTTCAGTAACAGAGAGACAGGGGTGTGGATAGGAGTAGGCCCAGGCACAACTGTACTCTCCTATTCCTTTGCTAGCGAATAGGCCTGGCGCATGGTCTCTGCCACCGACCGTGAGTTTTGGTCGCTGCCACCGACCGGATGAACCGTTGAGGCCCCTGCCACAGGCCTAATAGCAGGCCTCTGCCACTGACCTGAGTTGAATAGCTGGACCGCTGCCACCGGTCATTGAACATGAACCACCTTCCTCTCTGAACTTGGCCCCTATTCGGGAAAGATATCCCTCCGGGCGGTCTCCAGAGATTCACCCGGCACTGGCAATCTGCTACACCAGGTCTTCGGATGAGTCCCTCCTCCGGTCCCTTACGCCTCTGGATTCGGGTGCCCCACTCCCGGGGCTCCCTAGGACAATCCCTCCCTCGCGGGACCCAGAGGAAGGTACTGGGCCCCAGGCCTCCGGCTGAGTACCTGACCCCAGACTGAAGGTGTCTGGGATGGAACACGAACTCCAGGTATCCAGGCCCAGGCCGCCTGGACCCCGACCGCGAACAGCAGCCCTCAGGCTAAAGGTGCCTGGGACTCGAACCTCGTGGCAAAGATGTCCACCCCCTTTATACCCTCTCCCAGCATGCACGGTGGGTTTCCCGCCCCGCCGTACAACTGCTGCGAGAGGTCACAAAGGGTACAGCACTGCAGCGATGGTTCAACCCCGGCCCAAAGTGACAGCGCCACCTGCTGGGCCGCAGGGAACTATGCATCACTGGTGTCTTCACCAGTTTTAAAAGTATATACCCGCTACATATATATAATTTTTTTATTTTTATTTTTTACATCCCTCCACCTAAAAGATTTCATTTTGTTGTTCAATTGAGTTGTACAGTTTGTAGGTCACATTAAAGGTGGAAAAACTTCTGCAATGATTTATCTTTGTCTCATTTTTATTTATTTTTACATCACAGAAACCTGACATTTTAACAGGGGTGTGTAGACTTTTTATATCTACTGTATAGGTTGAAGATTTGTACAAAGTTGCGCTAAAAAGGAAGGTCCGTATTGCTTCTGGCTCTAAACCCAGCCAGGGTCTTTATACATCCCAGAATTCTCTTGCAGATGTATGGATGGGGATTCTACATGCTCTATCACAAACAGCCCCCAAAATATTTTAAAAAAACTCACCATAGTGTAAAAATCCTTTAAAACTTTATTGTAAATATAAAATATTGCACTTACGACAAGGAGAGCATATAATCACATTAGTCAAGTTCAAGCCGGCTATCCGCAACCACCCATCCTTCTGGGATTCGAGAAGTGCGGTGATGTCACGTTGCTCCACCCTATGCCTTTTGTCATCTGATGACATTGTTCGGGGCATAGTAGGGAGGTGGTGGAGCTGAGCCAGCACAGGGAGTAGATGGCTGTGATATGCAAGGAGGGAGAGGGCTGTGCTATAAAATTGACTGGTCAAAAATTGTAGCAAGTTCAAGAGCGTGTTGGAAGTAAATTAAACGTTTTATGTAAAATATTAGGTGTTTTTGTAGTCACTGACTTTTTATGAAGCGATTCCTGCAGCTGTAGAGCAACCCAGTAACTGAGTCACTTTTACTGCATTGTAAAGGTGCTGCCACCCACGGGCTCTTCTATTTGGGCATGGTAAATGTTTTCAGGATGATGAGCAGGAGCAGACTGAGGAACAATCGTTCCCTGATCTGCATTCCTTGGACCTAGAAGCACTCGGCTCTGTGTGTTTTAGGATGTTTAAGGATTTAATTATATTTCTTAAGCATTTCTAACTTGAGCTTTCTTTTGGGAAACATTTGTTACGTAGGTTATTTATTTAAATATATTATAATAAATTCACAAAAGTAACAGTGATTCCCACATTCGAGTCTGCAGCAGTCCGTGCATGGTATGAAGAAACTCATGCTCTTCAGCAGTCATTGGGTGTCATTGTACTGGGAAGCACCAGCAGTGTGTCAATGCAGGATGAAACCTTCCCTGCTTGCAAAGTGGAGTTCTAATAAAAAAAAAAATTATCTTCATGCACTTCTATTTTTAAAACCTTTTGGACACGGAAAGCTTTCGGGTTATCGGAGGCCAGTTCCTTTTCCTCATTGTGCTTGCCTGATGATGGCAGAGGGGTTGATGCTTCCTCCTAAAGATTTGATGCATGCACATTCCGATGAAATATCAGAGAGGACCTTTTGTTGCACATCTGTATGCATTTTACTAGGAATGGGAAGCTTGTGCACAATTTGAAGAGGACTGTTCTTATTTGCACAATCACTCCATTGTTCACGTCACACTTTATGGCATGAAATTCTTTACCAATTGACTTGATCTCCACCTGACCAGAAGACCATGCTTATGTCACTTTCAGATGTTTACAGTTGTCTTGTGTGTGAAGGATTATCAATATGTGTAATGCATTCATTGATGCTATAGGCATGTGTTTTTTAACCTGGCAGCACACATAAGCTTTGCCTGTAATCGGAGTAATCTGATTATTCACTTTCCCATTTCAATGCACCATTAGGTTTATTGGTGGTCTCTGGCATATCTAGAAGATGGCTGTTGAATATAAAATTTGTGAATTCTTTATTATGTGACTGGTGTCCTGAATGTAAGAACTCTGTATCATGTTTTGAAATGGTCTATATTCTCATTTATCTACTATTGAAATTTGTCCTGCACAGAGTAGTGTTAGCTCATGTGTAGCTTTTTTGCTGTGAACTTCTGTAATCCTCTACACAAGACCGTTCCCCAAAATGTTAAGACAGCAACAAGTAAAAGCTATTTAGCTGATTTACTCGGTTAAGCAGGGTACTGGTTTCTAAGCTGTGTGACCGTTGGGTTACATGGCTAAAACATTTTCTACGTCATGTCTTATTTAGGATAAGCTATTACTTGTGGAACTCCAGTGATAGTACAGTTGATGGCTGTGTGAAGTAGATACTGTTTTGAAATATCTGCTTCTCATTATTTATAGTCTACTTTATATTTACAAACCTTTGCCAGCAGATGGTGCAGGGTATAGGAAAGCACACTTAGAGCCTGACTTTCGTTATTATCCAACCTTAAAAGTTTAGTAACTGAGGTACATTTTTACAATTGTTTACTGTATAAGATGTCACGATCACATGGACGTGCGTAAAATATTTCAGTTTAGTAAGCCACATTAGCCCTTGTAAAATGGTTTATTTTGGTGTATTTTAATAAAACATATGATCACCTTCAATACATAATTGGTTTCAGTACACATGGGCATCAAAAAGTCAGCCTGATGCATATTTCTTAAGTCCATTGAGGTTTTTATTTTTTTGTTAACCCCCCAAGCTGATGGCTTGCTACCCATGAGCTTTTGGCATACATTTAATGCAAGCAGCAGCATCTGACAATGTCGTTGTTGGTGTTGTTGTTTTCTTGAAAATGAGCTTGAATTGGTAGGCACTAAAGTGTAGAGTGGTGGAGAGTAACACCTGATTCAAGTTTTGTAAATCTTGAAGAAACTGGCAATTCCCTATGGCCATTCTGAATGCAACTTATCATGGTATTTTTTGGGGAGTATTACTTTTACATCAAATAGGACCTGGTTCGTAATGTTAGATTTTTGGAAATCCTGTTTTAAAAAAACTCATTGCTACATCAGTAAAGCAAATGACACTGCAGACTGGTTTTGAAGGTGCGTTCTCCAGGGCTGTGTGTGTGGTTTTTTTTTATTTTATTATAATTCTGTTTCACTGCCTGATATATACATACTAGTCTTGGGTCAGATATTAATCAGGCGCTCAGACATTAAAAAAGCAAGTGGTTTTAAATGTCAGTGACTCGAGTAATGAAGGAAGAGTAAGGCCCCTTTCACACTAGCGGACCATATGTCTGCTTTTTCATCCATCCGTTTACGGATGAAAAAGGGACCTACATTGGTCCCTATGAGATCGCGGGTGTCAGCGGATGAACATCCGCTGACACCTGATCTCCTCCGTGTCCGCAAATCCCCCGATTCTGCAGACGGAGGAAAATCCTATTTTTCTATCCATCTGCAGAGCGGATCGGATGAACACGGACATGCGGTCCGTGTTCATCCGATCCCCCCCATAGGGCTCAGTGGGGATCAGCGGAGCGATCTCCGCTGAGCAAGCGGAGGTTCACGAGGTGGATCCTCATGGATCCGTCCCGTGTGAAAGGGGCCTAAGGCTGACATGTGAGCATGCGTCTTCAAAAACAAGTCAGCAGAGGATGTTCCCATGTTTCCACCCTTTTTGATAAACTCATAATATGGTTAACCACATCCTGGAGTTCTTCATCTTGGTTTGTACAACTGTGGACATCTTTTAGACTGTTGCTGTACTTGATAGGACCACTTTTGCTGCAACAGCATGTGGTTTGGAAATTGCATTTTCATTTAGTTTTTTGTAAAGAATGTCAAAACACTAAAATGTTTTCTTGTGGTCTAAAAGATAACTACTTATGTTTTTAAATAGTACTGTCAAAAATCTGTGTTAAATGAAGGACTATTGCTTTTTTCCTCCCTCTACAAAGTATGGGAGGGATGCGATTCATTGATATTCTTAATCCATGTTAAAAAGTGCCAGTCAGCCCTTAGACTGAGTTGAGGGCTTTAAATTCTCATACCAATTTGTCTTCTGTCTGGTGGCCATGATGGCCATCTCTCTGAGGGGAAGGGTAGATGGTGTATATATAATAAACTATTCTGCCCACAAAGTTTGGTGGGATTTATATTGTGAATTCACATTGCTTTCGTTAGATGAGCAAATTAAAATCTGATGTAAAACTGTCTTCTGTTTTTGAGTGAATTACTTTTTATTCTATAACCAATACTACCCTTTTTATTTTAGGTGCTCTGTGGAACAAAAGGTGTGTGTGTGTGTGTTTGTGTGTGTGTGATCAAAGGCAGGCAATAGATCATGGGTGTTTAACCTGTGGCTTTTTCCTGCTGTTGTGGAACTACATGTCCCATGAGGCATTGCAAGGCTGACATGAGGCATTTTTTCTTTCAACCCAGCAGGGCTGAACAAAAAAACAGACTGCTCAGGAGGAGCCACTGTACTAACTATGCAATGTTGGTACAGCAATCTTCCCTGCTGTGCATAGATCAGGTTGGGTACAATCAGGCTGCCCACAGATGGTTTGACTCTCAGCTGGTCTCTGCTGAACCAGCCAAGATTCAAACCGTCTATGCCCGGCTTAAGCTGACTTCTGTGAAAATGTGTGTAGCAGGTATTTGGTGCATTAAGATTGCATTTGCTTACATGTGTGATAAACGACCCCCCCCCCCCATTGCTGTTTAAATGAGCTTGTTACATTCCATGTGCATCAAAGCTAAATTGTATGCAAAACAAAGGGTTAAAGGGTTAATCAAGCGCACTCTGGGTCAGGGGCGGATCCAGAGTCTTTTCTCGGGAGGGGCACTGCCAAAAAATATGTTTTTTTTGTGGGAAATTTATCGGGGAAATGGCTGGTGTCGGCGCTTCAATCATCCCGGCACCATGGTTGTTA
This sequence comes from Rana muscosa, assembly GCA_029206835.1. Classification (NCBI taxonomy): domain Eukaryota; kingdom Metazoa; phylum Chordata; class Amphibia; order Anura; family Ranidae; genus Rana; species Rana muscosa. Next base: position 591,713,273 of record CM055116.1, read on the forward strand.
TGGTGTCAGGATGATTGAAGCGCATTATTTCTATTATTACATTGTAATATAAAATTAAATAGTTCAGTGCAGAATCAGTGGGACCCCCGAGTGTGTCACTTGCCACCGTCGCCTGCAATTAGTGGGAGCACCGTCGCCTGCAATTAATGGGAGCCCTGAGCGTGCCACTTGCCACACGTTGCGGATTGTCACTTGCCACGTCACCTGCCACACCTTGTGGATTGTCACTTGCCACACCTTGTGGATTGTCACTTGCCACATCACCTGCCACACCTTGCGGATTGTCACTAGCCACACCTTGCGGATTGTCACTTGCCACGTCACCTGCCACACCTTGCTGATTGTCACTTGCCTGCCACCAGATGCAGATTGTCATTTGCCACGTCACCTGACACAATTTGCGGATTGTCACTAACTTGCCTGCTAAGGTGAAGTTTTGGTTGTCTCTTGCTGTGTCCCAGACTCCCAGAGTCAGGCAGCAGAGAGATAATGTAATCTCTCTGCTGCCTGCACAGTGAGGGCAGAAGTCACTGCAGGAATACAGGGCAGGCACGGGCAGTGAGAGATGATCTCACCTCTCTGCTCCCCCGCTCCCGGCTAGCTGATTGGCCAGCTGCCACACTGAGCCTGCTCTCTCACTCTCACCTGCGCTGCCAACACACTGAGCAGCACGGTCTGCCCACGAACCGCGCCGCCCGCCCACAAACCGCGCCGCCCGTGGAGCCGCCCGCTTTCTTACCCGTCTGTGGAGCTGCACGCTATCGCACCGGCCCGACGTGACTCACTGACGTCACTCGTTGCTAGACGCCAAGCAGCCCAGGCGTTAGCAACGAGTGCAGGGAAGAGGCTCCACCCACCTCCTCCTCCGCTCCTAGTATCGTGTCAGTGCGCCGCGTAACTACATTAGATGAGTCTCTCTCTCGGCGCCGTTGATCGGCTGATGTGAGAAACTCAGAGAGAGACTCAGAGAGGCAGAGGCAGCCGCAGAACAAGTACTGTATATACTCGAGTATTAGCCGACCCGAATATAAGCCGAGGCACCTCATTTTACCCCAAAAACTGGGAAAACTTATTGACTCGAGTATAAGCCTAGGGTGTCCATCTGCATGCCTCACTGTGCCTCACTTTGCCTCACTGTGCCCATTCCCCACTGTGCCCATGACTAGACTGATGTTTAACATGGGAGTCTATGGAAAGAGTGCCCGGCTTTGAAAAATCGGTTCTCCCCGGCCGTAGGTCTCCCAGACACCAAACTTTGCACACTTGTAGAGGAGACATGGGGCTACATGTTTGCCAAGTTTGGGGTCCAGGGGACCTAAGACCGTCCGGTACCGGGTCCGCAAATATCACCAGAGAAATTACCGTTTAACATTGGAGTCTATGGAAGGGGTGCCCGGATTAAGGATGAGGAGACATGTGGCTACATGTGTGCCACGTTTGGGGTCCAGGGGCTGGTACCGGGTCCCCAAAGTCCGGGAAATCAGGCGCAAAAAAAAAAAAACAGAGCAAGCAAGTGAGTGTGACAGATGGTCTCGGGGGGGGGGGCAATTTCCCTGTTGCCCCCCCCCCTGGATCCGCCCCTGCTCTGGGGACGGATACATAAAGCGACAACTATACATGGGGGAAAGAGATTGGTCTGGAGGTTCAAAGGGGGACAATATATTAGTCCATAACAATTAGTCCATATGAATACGCAAAAGATTGCTGATCACAGAGATGGCTGCCAGCTCACAGATAGGAGGATCTGGAACATAAGCAAAAGGAAGAAAGGGACTCCTTCTAAGCGTAGCAGTAAGACTGTAAATTAAAAGATACAATAAAAATAAGGGATACACTCACAAACGAGCAGTAAGAGTGGGCATGTGTGATGGTCATCATCAGCTCCATCTCGGGGGCTGCTTGTGTCCAAATGTTGGTGGTCGGGATGTCCTGTGTATCTCCAGTGCCGGCAACGATGGTGGAACCCAGCGCTCATGGCAGACAGGAACGGAGGACAGTATTCCCTGGAACACGGCAGCGATGTCGTCACGTCCGGGTTTTCAGGTCATTGGGGAGGTGCGCGCGTTCGAAGCATGCGTGCTTCTTCCTCAGGCTCTGGACCAACATCTGGACACAAGCAGCCCCTGGGGTGGAGCGGATGATGACTTTATCAGACATGCCCACTCTTACCGCTTGTTTGTGAGTGTAAAGCTAAATTGTACATTGCCTTAAGCCAGCCATAGACTGATCGAAATTTGTCCGATTCTGAGTTTTAAACCATGTATGGGCATGATGGCTGTACTGAAGCCGATCGCTCGATCAACTTCAGTACAACCAGCCTGTCTGATTTTTTTTCTTTTCTATTCAATTATTGCAGGCAGCTATAGCAACTGGCAGTAAGCATTGTATTCTGATAGTGGGGAAACCTCCCACAGTTAGAATACAAAAGCTTTCCAGGAGGAATTCCCTCATCACCACAGGGAATCAAGCCATTTCCTTTTGTTGCAGGAAATAAAAATTTGTTTAATATATGGCCTGCTTTAGATTGTGGTCTTTAGAAAGTCACCAAACCGTCTGTCCCCTGTCAGCATGCTGCAAAGAGGGACTGTTCTGTGTGGAATGCATCAGTCTGACATGCAACCTGCTGAGTCAGAGTTCCTTAAAAGAGCAGAGTCCAGATCTAAATCCCACAGCGCACCTGTGGAGAGATCTCAAAACAGCAGTTGGGTAATGGAACCTTTCCAATCTGAGTCCTGGAGCAGTTGCAAAAAGACGAGTGGTCCAATAGAGAGGTGTAAGAAACTCATTATTGTTTACAGAAAGCAATGGATTTCAGTTATCTCTTCCAAGGGGTGTGCTACCAAATATTGAGGGTGCCAATTTTGGGGTTTTTGTCTGGAATGTGTCAGATTTTGTCTTTTTGCTTCTCCACAGATTTTTGTGTCCTACCAATTCAAACAAAAGAAACCTGAGAATGCCTAGACATTTGTAATTTCATATCCTCCTCCAATCCCAAAAGTTGCCATTTTTGGGGAAACGCGTTGGTTGGAGAGCATGTGTGACGTCATTGTGGCTGGATAGACAGGTGACACAGCGGCTGGCTCAACCTACATGCTTGTTTTCTCTACCTCCCATTGTAAGTGTGTTTTATTATCCACAATAAATGTATTGTACTGGTTACACTGAGGCTTCTCCCTGTCACGTACCAGGTTAGTAAACCTGACGTGTAGAGGAAGGCCTCTCGTACAGCTCCGGCTCGAGGACCACCGATGGTGAGACTGCAGCCACTGGAGCACGATGGGGTAAGAGTGCCTAGGATCAGTCCTGAAGTCTGTGCGGATAGTAGCCAGGAACTCACAGGCAGCAAGCTAAACTTGGCTGGTAACAGGCAGATGAACAGCAGACAGGCTGGCTACACTGGATGCACAACAAGAAGCAGGAACCTGGAGGTTCTGAGCTGGACTGAAGGAGCTGTAGCAGGCTGGAGGGACTGGAAGCGGGGTCAGGCGAGCTGGGTCAGTCACTAGCAGGCAGATCAGACATAAACAGCAGGCAGAAGCGTAGTCGGGTCACAGGCAGGGTTGGCAACAGATGCAGGGTAAACAGGAGCAGGAAGCAGACGAGGGTAGTCAGGAGCAAGCCGGATCGGCATCAGAAGTCAAACACAGGCATCAGGATATATATAAACGCTGTAGACCAAGCAGCAATTAGCCAGTGCTGAAGCTCCGTTTAAATAGGCCACTTCCTGCCAGTCCTGGTGACAGGCGCGGTCGCCTATGTGCCCGTGGCTGTTCTGCTTGTTTGCACCTGCGCACACGTGTGTCTGGGAACAGCAGCTGTACAATGCAGACGTCTTTCCTGACATTGCCCCCGCCTCCTTACGGGCAGCCTCCGGATGCCTTCCATTTAATCAGGTATTGCACTTGACCCCCTTCTCCTTCTGCAGTCCACAATTGCCTCGACCTCAAACTCTTCGTCCCCATTGACGATCACAGGTTCAGGTGGTCCAGTCTCCCGGTTTTTGAAAAGGAGCTGGCACTGTGGGCTTTAATAATGACACATAGAACACTGGGTGTATCCTGAAAGATTCTGTTAATGACAGTTCATAGGAAACATTGTTATTTTCCTTCTCACTGGAAATGGCCCCACAAATTTTGAGGACTAGCTTTTTTGAAGGCCATGCCAGTTTCAGATTGGTTGTGGCCAACCAAACCTGGTCCCCTGGCTGCAGGATCAGCTCCCCCTTATGTCAAAAGCCCTCTTGTTATCTTCCTGTGCTTTGGTCACGGCCTCTTGTAACAGTTTGTGATGTTTGAAAAAATCCAAGGTACTTTGGACGGCTGGAACTAAAGACTCTGGAACAAGGTCAGGCAGAAAGGTGGGGTGGAAGCCATAATTTGCGAAAAATGGAGAGCGCCTGGTGGCTGCATGACGGGAGTTATTATAAGCAAACTCTGCTAACGGTAGGAGTGATTTTCGATTTACACGTTTAGACTGCGGGTGGTATACAGAAGACATAGAAAGTTTGATCCTCAGGGTTTCACATAGTGCTCTCCAGAATCTTGACCTAAATTGAACCCCTTGGTCTGAGACAATCCACATTTGCACCCCATGGAGTCTAACGACCTCCTTTGTGAATACTCGAGCAGTCTCTGCAGCAGATGTTGTACCCCTCAGGGGTAGGAAGTGGGCCATTTTAGACAGCCGATCGACTGACAAAAAATGCTGTACAGTCATCAGAGGGTGGTAGTTCCACTATAAAGTCCATAGAGATCATGGTACATGGTTTTTCTGGCACGGCAGAGGTCTGAGTAAGCCCCAGGCCTTGTTTTGGGTGCTCTTACTTTGGTTACAGGTAATGCGTTTATGTAGCTCTTAGTCTTTTTCCAGATGAGGCCACCAGAAGGTGCGTTGCACCAATTCTACTGTCTTACACATTCCGAAGTGTCCTGCTTAAGGGGTTGTCATGACAGAACCCCAGAACTGATATTCAAACCTTCAAAGAACTCAATCTCCGCTCCAAAGAAGTCCCTCTCTTGTCTGTAAGGCATCCCTGATAAGCCCAGGGGTAACTGCAGATGCTTGCTTCAGCTGTGACACAAGATCGGTCTGTAGCAACAGGAAGTTCCCTGCTGGCAGGATAGTATCTGGTACCGGCAAGTCCTTGGGATCCTTGAACATATGGGACAACGCATTGGGCTTGACATTCTTTGACCCAGGTCTGTAGAAAATCTGAAATGAAATAACCTTGAAATGAAAATTGCCCATTGGACCTGTCGTGGATTCAGTTGTTTAGCAGTCCTTAAATATTCAAGGGTTTTGTGATCTGTATAGATCAATATTGGATGAGCTGCCCCTTCTGGCAGATACCTCCATTCTTCAAGGGTGGCTTTTATTGCAAGAAGCTCACGATCTTCAACATCATCATTCCTTTCAGCGGGGGCAAGCTTCTTTGAGGACAATGCTAGCGGATAAATTAAATTCCTGAGACCTTGACGCTGGGACAGAACCCCCCGACTGCACTCTCAGAAGTGTCTATTTCCAGGATATAAGGTAGTGCTGGGTCTGGATGGCTTAGTACAGGGGCAGATATAAACAGTCCTTTTAAGTGTCTCAAAGGCAGCCTGGTCCTCAGGAGACCAGCGGAAGCGAACACACTGCTTGGTGGGTTGTGTAATGGGTGTGATGGCTGAAAAGTTCTTGCTGAATCTGTGGGAAAAAAATTCAAATCCCACGAACCACTGGATCCCCTTCTTATCTGTTGGTGCTGGCCAAGTCAGGATTTCCGAAACCTTTTGAGGATCCATCTCAATCCCTCTGGTGGAAATGATCAAGCCCAAGAACTGAATACTTTGCTGCTTGAACTCACACTTCTTAGGCTTGGCATAGAGTCCATGTTGGCGGAGACGGCAGAGAACACTCTTGACATGTTCCCGTGGATTTCAAGAGAAGTGAAGTAGACAATGACGAGGATGTTCAGGTAGTGTTTAAAGATGTCGTTGATGAAATGTGGCTGGCACATGACAAGGTACTTGTAATGGCCAAAACGTGTACGTTTCTGTATGCGGATAAGATTGTAACCTCCCCTCAAGTCTATTTTTGTAAAGAGTTCAGCATCAATGTCCACACATAGAGTAGAGGGTGACACAGTGGGTTCGGATAGACAGTGCTCCGGACAGTATGATGACTGGTACTTGATACTACCGAATTTCCAATCAATCTGAGGATTAGGGATGAGCTCGGTGTTCGATCGTTCGACGAAGATCGTACGATTTGGGCCGTTCACGCCAAATTCGAGTGACGCGAACGGCCCACAATACACTGCGCCATCGCAGTGCAATCCCGGCGCTGTGATTGGCCAAGCATGCACTGTGACCCTGCATGCTTGGCCAATCACAGCGCCGGCAGCTAGGAGAGCCATAATTGGCCACAGGCAGGTTGCCTGTGGCCAATTATAGCTCAGGGGGTTTAGCACATGCCCCACACTATAAAAGGCCGCCAGCGCGGCGGCCTTGTGTAGTGTGTTCCGGCGCAGGGAAAGAGAAGGATAGGCAGGGACAGTGTCATTGTGCTTTTCTTTGGTAAACCTTGTGTGTAGGGAGAGAGAAGGATAGGCAGGGAGAGTGTCAGCGATATTCTTTGCTAAACCTTGTGTGCAGGGAGAGAGAAGGATAGGCAGGGAGAGTGTCAGTGTCATATTCTTTGCTAAACCCTGTGTGCAGGGAGAGAGAAGGATAGGCAGGGAGAGTGTCAGTGTCATATTCTTTGCTAAACCTTGTGTGCAGGGAGAGAGAAGGATAGGCAGGGAGAGTGTCAGTGTCATATTCTTTGCTAAACCTTGTGTGCAGGGAGAGAGAAGGATAGGCAGGGGACAGTGTCAGTGTCATTGTTGCTAAGCCTCCTGCACAGTATACACCTGAAGCTAGCCCTTATTGCTGTGTTTTCCTGGTGTGTTACACTAACAGGCATTTGCAGCACTTACAGCGGGCGGAGTGTGCCTCCTGCACATTATACACCTGAAGCTAGCCCGTATTGCTGTGTTTTCCTGGTGGGTTACACTAACAGGCATTTGCAGCACTTACAGCGGGCGTAGTGTGCTTTCTGCTAAATATACACCTGAAGCTAGCCCTTATTTCTGTATTTTCCTGGTGTGTTACACTAACAGGCATTTGCAGCACTTACAGCGGGCGTAGTGTGCTTTCTGCTAAATATACACCTGAAGCTAGCCCTTATTGCTGTGTTTTCCTGGTGTGTTACACTAACAGGCATTTGCAGCACTTACAGCGGGCGGAGTGTGCCTCCTGCACATTATACACCTGAAGCTAGCCCGTATTGCTGTGTTTTCCTGGTGTGTTACACTAACAGGCATTTGCAGCACTTACAGCGGGCATAGTGTGCTTTCTGCTAAATATACACCTGAAGCTAGCCCTTATTGCTGTGTTTTCCTGGTGTGTTACACTAACAGGCATTTGCAGCACTTACAGCGGGCGCAGTGCCTCCTGCACATTATAAACCTGAAGCTAGCCCGTATTGCTGTATTTTCCTATTGTGTTACACTAACAGGCATTTGCAGCACTTACAGCGGGCGTAGTGTGCTTCATGCTAAATATACACCTGAAGCTAGCCCTTATTGCTGTGTTTTCCTGGTGTGTTACACTAACAGGCATTTGCAGCACTTACAGCGGGCGGAGTGTGCTTCCTGCTAAATATACACCTGAAGCTAGGCCTTATTGCTGTGTTTTCCTAGTGTGTTACACTAACAGGCATTTGCAGCACTTACAGCGGGCGTAGTGTGCCTCCTGCACATTATACACCTGAAGCTAGCCCTTATTGCTCGAGCTTTTTTCTTTTGTGTTACACTAACAGGCATTTGCAGCACTTACAGCGGGCGTAGTGTGCTTCCTGCAAAATAAACACCTGAAGCTAGCCCTTATTGCTGTTTTTTCCTGTTGTGTAACACAGGCAGTCATCTGCAGCACTTACAGCGGGCGTTGTGTGCTTCCTGCAAAATATACACCTGAAGCTACCCCTTATTGCTGGTTTTCCCATCTCCCTGCAGGCCATTGGAATGTCTGGAAGGCAAACAAGGAGAGGCAGACAGTCAGGAGCCAATAAAAGAGGGCAAGCAGGCTCTGTGTCTAGAGACAACAGTGCTGGTCGTGGACGCGGTGCATCGTCATCAGCACATGGCCATGGGACACGCTTGTCCTTCTTTTCGGCAGCTGGACGTGTTGAGCCGCATCATGCCGAAGACTTGGTAGAGTGGATGACCAAGCCCTCCTCATCCTCCTCATCCTCCTCATCCTCTCTCACCCAGGCTCAGGGTACTGGCAAAGCAGCTGCCAAAGTGTCCTCTTCCCTGGTATCAATGTCATCATCAGTCACTCCTTCTCTAGACCCACCATGTCCTCCTGAGGAGTCCCTCGAACTGTTTGAGCACAGTGTTGGGTACATGCTCCAGGAGGATGCCCAGCGTTTCGAAGGGTCTGATGATGATACCCAGCTAGAGGAAGGCAGTAACATGAGCCCAGAGGGAGGAGATGCTCAAGAAGGACACCAATCTGGCAGTCACGTTCCAGCAGCTGCAGCATACTGCCAGATTGGCTCCAGTGATGAGGAGGGAGGGGATGATGAGGTCACTGACTCCACGTGGGTGCCTAATAGGAGAGAGGAGGAGGAGGAGGATGAGGAGGAGGCACATCTCCAATGAGGCAGGATGCCCTTGGGGGGCCAGCATAAGGGCAGCACATCGACTGAATCACACCGTAGAGCTCCGCCTGTGCAGGGCGCTGCCTCTGTCCGTTATTCAAAAAGTTCTTTGGTGTGGGCCTTTTTTGAGTCGAGTGCATCAGATCGCACAGCTGCTGTTTGCAACATATGTCTCAAGCGTATATCGCGTGGCCAAAACATCAGCCGCTTGGGCACCACATGCTTGACCAGACATATGTTGACCTGCCATGCAGCTCGTTGGCAAGCCTACCTTAAAGACCCACACCAAAGAACAAAGTGGACCTCTCCTTGCACCGCATCAGCTGGGATCTCCAACCCCACTATACCTTCAGTCCTCTCTGAAACCTGCACTGAGAGGAATGAAGGTATAGAATTAGGTGTGTCACAGCAAAGTACTTGCGGGCACTCTGCTAGCAGTACACCGACGTCCGATTGTAGCAGGCAAATTTCCCTGCCCCAGCTGCTGGACCGTCGAAAGAAGTTCACTCCCAGCCATCCACATGCCCAGTGGTTGAATGCTAGCTTGGCTAAATTGCTAGCGCTTCAACTGCTGCCTTTTCAGTTGGTAGACTCGGCCCCCTTCCGTGAGTTTGTGCAATGTGCGGTTCCTCAGTGGCAGGTTCCCAAACGCCACTTTTTCTCACGGAAGACGGTTCCGGCTTTCTACCGGCATGTGGAAGGCAATGTCTTGGCCTCGCTGGACAGGGCGGTCAGCGCTAAGGTGCATATTACCGCTCTCATGGTCCAGCAGGCATGGACAGGGATGTTACCTTTCTTTCACGGCCCATTGGGTCACTCTTTTGGCAGCTGGGAAGAATGCAGGACAAGGTACAGTAGTGTTGGAGGTTGTTCCGCCGCCACGCCTCCAAAATGCTACTACTGGTTGTGACACACCTCTCTCCTCCACCCCCTCCTCTTCTTCTTCCTCCATGGCCTCTTCCTGTGCTTTGTCCTCGGAACCAGCGGTGCTCCGTAGGCGTTCAAGGGGCTACGCAAGTACGCAGGCAAAAAGATGCCATGCCAAGCTTGCGCTGGTGTGTTTGGGGGACAGGAGCCACACTGGGGCAGAGGTTCTGTCTGCTCTGCAGGGGCAGGCCGAGAGGTGGTTGACGCCACGCCAGCTTAAGGCAGGAATGGTGGTTTGCGACAATGGCACCAACCTGCTCTCCGCCCTCCGACAGGGACAACTGACCCATGTGCCCTGTGTGGCTCACGTCCTTAACCTGGTGGTGCAGCGGTTCTTGGGCAGGTACCCGGGCTTACAGGATGTCCTGAGGCAGGCCAGGAAAGTCTGTGTGCATTTCCGCAGATCTTATAATGCCAGTGCTCGCCTGGTTGAGCTGCAAAAGGAGTTGAACCTGCCCAAGAACCGCCTTATATGTGACATGCCCACCAGGGGGAACTCAAGGTTGGCCATGCTGCAGCGGCTGCACATGCAGCAGAGGGCCATCAATGAGTACCTGTGCGACTACGGCACCAGGACAGGGTCAGGGGAGCTCGGGTTTTTTTTCACCACGCTAGTGGGGCATGATCGGGGATGCATGCACTGTACTGGCACCATTTGAGGAGGCCACGAGGATGGTGAGCAGTGAAAGTGCATGCATCAGTGACACTGTACCTCTTGTCCACCTGTTGGAGCACACGCTGCGTGGAATAATGGACAGGGCACTTGAGGCAGAACAGAGGCAGGAATAGGAGGACTTCCTTGCCTCTCAAGGCCCCCTTTACCCAGACAGTGTTCCTTCTATCCCACCCATCGCACAGAAAGAGGAGGAGGAGGAGGAGGATTGTGTCAGCATGGAGGTGGAGCCTGGCACTCAGCAGCATCAACAGCAGCAGTCTTTTAGGGATGATTTACAGTCCCAAGAAACCCGTGGACTTGTACGTGGCTGGGAGGAGGTGGCTGCGGATCATGTCGTCCTTAGTGACCCAGAGGACTCCGGACCTAATGCCTCAGCTAACCTACGCTGCATGGCCTCCCTGATCCTGCAAAGTCTGCGGAAGGATCCTCGTATTCTTCGGATCAAGGAGAGGGACCATTTGTGGCTGGCCACTCTCCTTGATCTACGGTACAATGCTAAGGTTGCGGACCTTATCTTACCGTCGCAGAGGGAGCAGAGGATGAGACAACTCCGGGAGGCCTTGCAGAAAGGTCTGTGCAATGCGTTCCCAGAGACTGGGAGGTTACAAACTCCTGGTCTGGGACAACGAGTTGCTGAGGCTTCGGTCAGTCAAAGAAGGAGCGGTGGGGAAGGTGACCGTCTGACCGATGCGTTCAGACAATTCTTTAGTCCGCAGCCCCAAGGTATGATCGGTTTCCAGCAACCATCGCCAGCGTCTGATATACATGGTGCAGGAATACCTAGGGGCAAGGTCAGATTTGGACACCTTTCCCACCGAAAATCCTCTGGCTTACTGGGTCTTAAGGATGGATCACTGGCCAGAGCTTGCACAGTATGCAATTGAGCTACTGGCCTGTCATGCATCCAGCGTTCTTTCGGAACGCACATTCAGTGCTGCTGGAGGATTTGTCACGGATCACAGGGTGCGCCTGTCCACCGATTCGGTTGATCGACTGACCTTCATAAAGATGAACCAGTCTTGGATCACCACCAGCTACCAAGCACCTGAAGCTGATATAACAGAATAATTTATTTTCAAATGTCACATCCCTTCAAGACTGATGCTGATGCTGACTGAGTGACTATCCTGTTATGTTGACTGACTATCCTCCTCCTCCTCCTCAATGATCCGATTCATGATGATATCTTGGAAAAACATTTTTGTTTCTGGGTGCCGCCACCAGTGGCCAAGGCCCAATTTTTCAGCCCCTGTTTAACAGGGGCATGTAATTACAATTTTTGATGCAATGCTTTGCAGCAGGGCTCATTCCTGCACTCCAACTAGAGTATCTAGGAGAGGTTGCAGTGTCGTGGCACCAGCACCAGTGCCTAAGGCACAATTTTTCTGCCCCTGTTTAACAGGGGTATGTAATTAAAATTTTTGATGCAATACTTTGCAACAGGGCTCATTACTGTGCTCCAAGTACAGTATCTGTGAGGGGTTGCAGTGTTGTGGCACCAGTGGCTAAGGCCCAATTTTTCAGCCCCTGTTCTACAGGGGCATGTAATTAAAATTCTTGATCTAATAATTCACAGCAGGGCCCATTCCTGTGCCCACCAAGAGTAACTGTGAGGGCTTACAGTGTTGTGACAACACCACCACCACCACCACCACCACCAAAGGCCCAATTTTTCAGCCCCTGTTCAACAGGGGCATGCAATTACAATTATTGATTTAATAATTCACAGCAGGGCCCATTCATGTGCCCACCAAGAGTAAATGTGAAGGCTTACAGTGTTGTGAGCACAGCACCACCACCAACACCACCAACACCACCACCAAAGGCCCAATTTTTCAGCCCCTGTTCAACAGGGGCATGCAATTACAATTCTTGATCTAATAATTCACAGCAGGGCCCATTCATGCACCCACCAAGAGTAACTGTGAGGGCTTACAGTGTTGTGGCACCAGCACCACCATCAAAGGCCCAATTTTTCCTACCACTGTTCAACAATGGCATGTACAGTGGGGCAAAATAGTATTTAGTCAGCCACCAATTGTGCAAGTTCTCCCACTTAAAAAGATCAGAGAGGCCTGAAATTGTCATCATAGGTATACCTCAACTATGAGAGACAAAATGTGGAAACAAATCCAGACAATCACATTGTCTGATTTGGAAATATTTCTTTTTGCAAAATATGGTGGAAAATAAGTATTTGGTCACCTACAAACAAGCTAGATTTCTGGCTCTTACAGACCTGTATCTTCTTCTTTAACCACTTAACAACCACCTGCCGACAAATAACGGCGGCAGGGTGGTTGCTTAACTCTGGGAGGACGTTATATAACGTCCTCCCAGAATCGCGCTCCCGCGCGCCCCCTGGGGCACGCACACGGGAAACTCCGTGACCGCCGGGTCCAGAGGACCCGGCGGATCACGAATCGCGGTAAATCGCCGCTGATAGCGGCCGTTTACCACGTGATCGCTCCGTCAAATGACGGAGCAATCACTTGTAAACAGACCGGCGTCATTTGATGACGCCGGTTCCTCCCTCCCCTCTCTGTACCGATCGGTACAGTGTGAGAGGGGAGGGGGAGGGAGCGGATGGCAGCAGCAGCACTGTGGGCTGGATCTGTGACAATTGCAGTCACAGATCCAGCCATCCATCCATCCCTGCTCAGCCATCCCTGTGCAATACTCTGCAATACACCCTGCCAATACTCTGCAATACACCCTGCCAATACTCTGCAAAATACCCTGGTGCAATACTCTGCAAAATACCCTGGTGCAATACTCTGCAAAATACCCTGGTGCAATACTCTGCAATACCCTGGTGCAATACTCTGCAATACCCTGGTGCAATACTCTGCAATACCCTGGTGCAATACTCTGCAATACCCTGCGAAATACTCTGCAATACCCTGCGAAATACTCTGCAATACCCTGGTGCAATACTCTGCAATACCCTGGTGCAATACTCTGCAATACCCTGCACAATACTCTGCAATACCCTGCAAAATACTCTGCAATACCCTGCAAAATACTCTGCAATACCCTGCGCAATACTCTGCAATACCCTGCACAATACTCTGCAATACCCTGCACAATACTCTGCAATACCCTGCACAATACTCTGCAATACCCTGCACAATACTCTGCAATACCCTGCACAATACTCTGCAATACCCTCCACAATACTCTGCAATACCCTCCACAATACTCTGCAATACCCTCCACAATACCCTGTGCAATACCCTCCACAATACCCTGTGCAATACCCGTGCAATACCCTGCCATACACCGCAATACCCTGCCATACACCGCAATACCCTGCCATACACCGCAATACTCCGCAATGCCCTGCAATACTCCGCAATGCCCGGCAATACTCCGCAATGCCCGGCAATACTCCGCAATGCCCGGCAATACTCCGCAATGCCCGGCAATACTCTGCAATAACCACTTCCCGCCCTCCGGCCGTCATATGACGTCCTTGACTTTGTGCGGGGATATCTGAATGATGCCTGCAGCTACAGGCATCATTCAGATATCGGCTTTTTCAGCCGGCGATTCCCTACACCATAAGAACAATCATAGCGGCTGTTCCACCGCTTGATCATTCTTATGGGAGGTGAGAGGGGATGTCCCCCCCCCCCCGCCGCCCTCCGGTGCTTCTACCGACTCACCGCCACGATCAAAGCCAGGATTGTTGTTTTTTTTTTTTGTATTTTTTTCAGGCTTCCCAGCCTAGAGGTGAGATGTGGGGTCTTATTGACACCCCCCCCCCCCCCATATCTCACTGTAAAGAGGACCTGTCATGCCATATTCCTATTACAAGGGATGTTTACGTTCCTTGTAATAGGTATAAAAGTGATCAAAAAAATGTTTAGGGCGGAAAAACATGTCAAACTAAAATAAATAAAGTAAAATGAAGAATAATTTTTTTTTTTTTTTTTAAAGCGCCCCTGTCCCCGTGAGCTCGCATACAGAAGCGAACGCATACGTAAGTCCCGCCCACATATGAAAACGGTTTTCAAACCACACATGTGAGGTATCTCTGCGAACGTTAGAGCGAGAGCAATCATTTTGGCCCTAGACCTCCTCTGTAACGCAAAACATGTAACCAGTAAAAATATTTAAAGCGTCGCCTATGGGGATTTTTTAAGTAGCGAAGTTTGGCGCCATTCCACGAGTGTGTGCAATTTTTAAGGGCGACATGTTAGGTATCTATTTACTCGGCGTAACTTCATCTTTCACATTATGCAAAAACATTGGGCTAACTTTACTGTTTTTTTTTTTTTTAAGCACAAAACATTTTTTTTCCGTAAAAAACGCGTTAAAAAAATTGCTGCGCAAATATCGTGCGAGATAAAAAGTTGCAACAACCACCATTATATTCTCTAAGGTCTTTGCTAAAAAAAACATATATAATGTTTTGGGGTTCTATGTAATTTTCTAGCAAATAAATGATGATTTTTACATGTAGGAGAGAAATGTCAGAATTGGCCTTGGTGCTCCAGAACGCCTGAAGGTGCTCCCTGCATGTTGGGCCTCTGTATGTGGCCACGCTGTGTAAAAGTCTCACACATGTGGTATCGCCATACTCGGGAGTAATAGCAGAATGTGTTTTGGGGTGTAATTTGTGGAATGCATATGCTGTGTGTGAGAAATAACCTGCTAATATGACAATTTTGTGAAAAAAAAAAAAGAGAAAAAAAAATCTTGATTTTGCAAAGAATTGTGGGAAAAAATGACAACTTCAAAAAACTCACAATGCCTCTTTCTGAATACCTTGGAATGTCTTCTTTCCAAAAAGGGGTCATTTTGGGGGTATTTGTACTTTTCTGGCATGTTAGGGTCTCAAGAATTGAGATAGGCCGTCAGTACTTCAGGTGTGATCAATTTTCAGATATTGGCACCATAGCTTGTGGACTCTATAACTTTCACAAAGACCAAATAATATACACCAATTTGTACTTATTTTTACCAAAGATATGTAGCAGTATAAATTTTGGCCAAAATTTATGAAGAAAAAATAGTAATTTGCAAAATTTTATAACAGAAACGAAAAAAAAATCATTTTTTTACAAAATTTTCAGTCTTTTTTCTCTTATAGCGCAAAAAATAAAAAACCCAACAGTGATTAAATACCACCAAAAGAAAGCTCTATTTGTGTGAAAAAAAGGACAAAAATTTCATATGGGTACAGTGTTGTATGACTGAGTAATTGTCATTCAAAATGTGAGAGCACCGAAAGCTGAAAATTGGTCTGGTTATTAAGGGGGTTTAAGTGCCCAGTGGTCAAGTGGTTAAGAGGCTCCTCTGTCCTCCACTCATTACCTGTATTAATGGCACCTATTTGAACTTGTTATCAGTATAAAAGACACCCGTCCACAACCTCATACAGTCACACTCCAAACTCCACTATGGTGAAGACCAAAGAGCTGTCGAAGGACACCAGAAACAAAATTGTAGACCTGCACCAGGCTGGGAAGACTGAATCTGCAATAGGCAAGCAGCTTGGTGTGAAGAAATCAACTATGGGAGCAATAATTAGAAAATGGAAGACATACAAGACCACTGATAATCTCCCTAGATCTGGGGCTCCACGCAAGATGTCACCCCGTGGGGTCAAAATTATCACAAGAACGGTGAGCAAAAATCCCAGAACCACACGGGGGGACCTAGTGAATGACCTGCAGAGAGCTGGGTCCAACGTAACAAAGGCTACAATCAGTAACCCACTACGCCGCCAGGGACTCAGATCCTGCAGTGCCAGACATGTACCCCTGCTTAAGCCAGTACATGTCCGGGCCCGTCTGAGGTTTGCTAGAGAGCATTTGGATGATCCAGAAGAGGATTGGGAGAATATCATATGGTCAGATGCAACCAAAGTAGAACTGTTTGGTAGAAACACAACTCGTCGTGTTTGGAGGAGATAGAATGCTGAGTTGCAACCAAAGATCACTATACTTATTGTGAAGCATTGGGGTGGCAACATCATGCTTTGGGGCTATTTCTCTGCAAAGGGAACAGGACGACTGATCCATGTACATGAAAGAATGAATGGGGCCATGTATAGTGAGATTTTGAGTGCAAACCTCCTCCCATCAGCAAGGGCATTGAAGATGAAATGTGGCTGGGTCTTTCAGCATGACAATGATCCCAAACACACCGCCCGGGCAAGTAGGAGTGGCTTCGTAAGAAGCATTTCAAGGTCCTGGAGTGGCCTAGCCAGTCTCCAGATCTCAACCCCATAGAAAGCCTTTGGAGGGAGTTGAAAGTCCGTGTTGCCCAGCGACACCCCCAAAACATCACTGCTCTAGAGGAGATCTGCATGGAGGAATGGGCCAACATACCAGCAACAGTGTGTGACAACCTTGAGAAGACTTACAGAAAACGTTTGACCTCTGTCATTGCCAACAAAGGATATATAACAAAGTATTGAGATTAACTTTTGATATTGACCAAATACTTATTTTCCACCATAATTTGCAAAAAAAAAAATCTTTCCTAATCAGACAATGTGATTGTCTGGATTTGTTTCCACATTTTGTCTCTCATAGTTGAGGTATACCTATGATGACAATTACAGGCCTCTCTCATCTTTTTAAGTGGGAGAACTTGCACAATTGGTGGCTGACTAAATACTTTTTTGCCCCACTGTAATTACAATTCCTGATATAATAGTTGACAGCAGGGCGTTCCAGCGCCCACAAAGAGTAACTGTGAGTGCTTACAGTGTTGTGCCAACACCAACACCTAAGGGGTCAATTTCTGCAGAGTATATACGGCAGGCCCATACTTTCAAACATCCAACTTACAAACGACGCCTACTTGCAAACGGAAGGAGACAACAGGAAGTGAGAGGAAATCTACCCCTAGGAAGGGAAATTCTCTCCTGTAAGAGTTAATATGGGAAAAAGGTGTCTCCTCTCTACTGATGCTTTATCACCAATCCTTGTTTCAATAAAAATCCCACTTTTCAAAAACAGTTGTCATTGGGACGGAAAGTGAGGTGAAATGTTCTGAACAGGGGCACAGACAGCAAAACAAATGTTACAAGGGTGATAACCCTTCCCTATGTTTTCCAAAAAGCTTAAAAATAGATTTTTTGGCTGGAGATACACTTAAACAATGTACGTGTTCAAAATTACAAACAGATTCTACTTATGAACAAACCTACAGTCCCTGTCTTGTTTGCACCGCCTGTATACTGCTGCTCAGAGTATATAGGGCCTTTTTTATTTTGTGTGCGGGGTTCACCTTAATATCCATACAAGACCCAAAGGGGCTGGTAATGGGCTGGGGCTGATGGGGTAGCCATGCCATTTTTCTCAAAGATTTTCATCCATATTACCGGGACCAGACATGACATTAAAGCCGCCAGCAGTTTTAAATTGCTTTTTTTCCTTTAGAAATGTCATTTTGTGCAGGGACAGTTCTAAACACGGGAAACACATGCCACTTCACAAGCATACTTTAGACACCCCCCAGGTACGATATTTAAAGGAATATTTGACTTTTTTTTTTCACTTTATGCATCATTAAAATGACTGCTCCCGAAAAACGGCAGTTTTTAAAACTTTTTTTTGCATTGATACATGTTCCCTGGGGCAGAACCCGGGTCCCCAAACCCTTTTTAGGACAATAACATGCATATTAGCCATTATAATTAGCACTTTAGATTTTGAACGTTCACGTCCATTGTATTTAATAGGGTTCTAAAGTTCGCACAAACTTTCGGTCCGTTCGCAGGTTCTGGTGCGAAACGAACCCGGGGGTGTTCGGCTCATCCCTACTGAGGATTATGGGCCTGTAGCCATGGTAGGCCCAAAATAACAGGGGGCAAGAGATTGCATCTAGGCGTAAAAGTTCCTTATGATTGGTAGGAGTCACAGCAATGGTGGGGTTTCCTTGTCACCAGATTTTACACAAAGGCCATCAGCCAGGAATACGTTTCTTAGGCTGGAGAGGAATACGTTGTTGAGCTGCAAACGCCAGGTCGATGAAGCAACTGCAAGCCCCTGAGTTAACGATTGCTGTAACTGACACACTTCTTCCTGGGAGCTGGAAGGAGACAGGGAGCGCAATATGAGCTGAGGTTGCTGACGGGCGCCTGGCTTGCTGAAGAGATGGAGAGACATCTACGTAGTTTAGCTGGACAATTTCGCACATTGTGACCGGCTCCTCCACAGTAGAGGTAGAGATTGCCCTGACAACATTGTGAACGTTCTAAGGAAAGTGATGGGCGAATCAGACCAAGTCATATTGGTGTTACTAGGGATGAGCCGAACACCCCCCCGTTCGGTTCGCCCCAGAACCTTTAAACGGACCGAAAGTTTGCGCGAACGTTAGAACCCTATTAAATACAATGGACGCGAACGTTTGAAATCTAAAGTGCTAATTATAACGACTAATATGCATGTTATTGTCCTAAAAAGGGTTTGGGGACCCGGGTTCTGCCCCAGGGGACATGTATCAATGCAAAATGAAGTTTTAAAAACGGCCGTTTTTCGGGAGCAGTCATTTTAATGATGCATAAAGTGAAAAAAAAAAGTCAAATATTCCTTTAAATATCGTACCTGGGGGGTGTCTAAAGTATGCCTGTGAAGTGGCATGTGTTTCCCGTGTTTAGAACTGTCCCTGCACAAAAGGAAAAAAAGCCATTTAAAACTGCTTGCGGCTTTTGTTTTGTCATGTCTGGACCTGGTAATATGGATGAAAATCTTTGAGAAAAATGGCATAGCTACCCCATCAACCCCCCCCCCCCTACCCCAGCCCATTGCCAGCCCCTTTGGGTCTTGTATGGATATTAAGGGAAACCCTGCACACAAAATAAAAAAGGCCCTATATACTCTGAACAGCAGTATACAGGGGGTGCAAACAAAACAGGGACTGTAGGTTTGTTCTTAAGTAGAATCTGTTTGTAATTTTGAACACGTACATTGTTTAAGTGTAGCTCCAGCCAAAAAATCTATTTTTAAGCTTTTTTGGAAAACATAGGGAAGGGTTATCACCCCTGTAACATTTGTTTTGCTGTCTGTGCCCCTGTTTAGAACATTTCACCTCACTTTCCGTCCCAATGACAAATGTTTTTGAAAAGTGGGATTTTTATTGAAACAAGGATTGGTGATAAAGCATCAGTAGAGAGGAGACACCTTTTTTCCCATATTAACTCTTACAGGAGAGAATTTCCCTTCCTAGGGGTAGATTTCCTCTCACTTCCTGTTGTCTCTTTCCGTTTGCAAGTAGGAGTCGTTTGTAAGTTGGATGTTTGAAAATAGGGGCCACGAGCAATAAGGACTAGCTTCAGGTGTATAATGTGCAGGAGGCACACAACGCCCGCTGTAAGTGCTGCAGATGCCTGCCTGTGTTACACAACAGGAAAATACAGCAATAAGGGCTAGCTTCAGGTGTATATTTTGCAGGAAGCACACTACGCCTGCTATAACTGCTGCAGATGCCTGTCTGTGTTACACAACAGGAAAACACAGCAATAAGGGCTAGCTTCTGGTGTATATTTTGCAAAAAGCACACTACGCCCGCTGTAAGTGCTGCAGATGCCTGTTAGTGTAACACAAAAGAAAAAAAAACTACGAGCAATAAGGGGTAGCTTCAGGTGTATAATGTGCAGGAGGCACACTACGCCCGCTGTAAGTGCTGCAGATGCCTGCCTGTGTTACACAACAGGAAAACACAGCAATAAGGCCTAGCTTCTGGTGTATATTTTGCAGGAGGCACACTACTCCTGCTGTGAGTGCTGCAGATGCCTGCCTGTGTTACACAACTTGAAAAAACAGCAATAAGGGCTAGCTTCAGGTGTATATTTTGCAGGAAGCACACTACGCCTGCTATAACTGCTGCAGATGCCTGCCTGTGTTACACAACAGGAAAACACAGCAATAAGGGCTGGCTTCAGGTGTATATTTTGCAGGAAGCACACTACGCCTGCTGTAAGTGCTGCAGATGCCTGCCTGTGTTACACAACAGGAAAACACAGCAATAAGGGCTAGCTTCAGGTGTATATTTTGCAGGAAGCACACTACGCCCGCTTTAAGTGCTGCAGATGCCTGCCTGTGTTACACATTAGGAAAACACAGCAATAAGGGCTAGCTTCAGGTGTATATTTTGCAGGAAGCACACTACGCCCGCTGTAAGTGCTGCAGATGCCTGCCTGTGTTACACAACAGGAAAACACAGCAATAAGGGCTAGCTTAAGGTGTATACTGTGCAGGAGGCTTAGCAAAAATGACACTGACACTGTCCCCTGCCTATCCTTCTCTCTCCCTGCACACAAGGTTTAGCAAAGAATATCACTGACACTGTCCCTGCCTATCCTTCTCTCTCCCTGCACACAAGGTTTAGCAGAATATCACTGACACTGTCCCTGCCTATCCTTCTCTCTCCCTACACACAAGGTAAATGAACAAATATCACTAACACTGTCCCTGCCTATCCTTCTCTCTCCCTGAATCGGAACACACTACACAAGGCCGCTGCGCTGGCGGCCTTTTATAGTGTGGGGCATGTACTAAACCCCCCTGAGCTATAATTGGCCACAGGCATCCTGCCTGTGGCCAATTATGGCTCTCCTCGCTGCCGGCGCTGTGATTGGCCAAGCATGCGGGATCACAGTGCATGCTTGGCCAATCACAGCGCCGGGATTGTACTGCGATGGCGCAGTGTATTGTGGGCCGTTCGCATCACTCGAATTTGGCGCGAACGGCCCAAAACGTTCGATCTTCATCGAACGATCGAACAGCCGATGTTCGAGTCGAACGTATGTTCGACTCGAACACCGAGCTCATCCCTAGGTGTTACTGCTTCTGGTGTAGAGGGAACCTACTTGACAGATGTCGGTTGAGTAGGAACTGGAACTTTAGGCATCATCCATACAGGCTGGAACGGAGATGTTGATTTTTTCCAACTGCGTTCTCGTAGGCGACGATCGATTTTAATGTAATTAAATCTTCCAGAGAACTTGGCACACCCACATGAGCTAATTCATCCTTCAGACCTTCTGATAACCCCAGGCAGAATTGATGTCACAGAGCTGCGTTGTTCCAGCTGGTGTCTGCACTCCAGCGTCTGAAGTCCGTAACCTAGTCCTTGACAGCTCCTGCGGCCTTGCTGGAGTGCATGGAGCGAGGACTCCACAGTGGTGGTTCGTTGAGGGTCCTCATACAATTGGGACATTGCCTGGAAGGAGGAAATGGTATTTAACTGTGCGTCCCCTTTTTCCAACAGACGATGAGCCCAGGTTTGGGGTTCACCCTGGAGCAAGGATACGATGAATCCCACCTTGGTAGTTTCATTCTGCAAAAGTCCTGTGGTTAGAGTGAAAAATAGAGCTGACAGACATTGCGGAATGCTCTAAACTTAGTCCGGTCTCCAGAGAATCTTTCAGGGCTTGGTACTCGTTGCTCAGGAAGTGTCATTCCTGCTGCAGGAACAGCACTGGTCATTGTTTGAGCAGTCACAGTAGTGGAAGCAGGAGCAGCAGAGATAGCAGATAAAGGCAGGACTTGCACATGTTCCTCAAGTTGAGCGTATTTCTCCAGCAGGGTCCTGACTGCTTGTATTTAGACCTGAGAGACTCTGGCAGACTTCATGTAAGGGAGAGGTTCCTCCTGCAGGCTCAGTCATGGCTGCTTGGTACTGTCACGTACCTGGTTGGTGAGCCTGACGTGTAGCAGAAGGCCTCTCGTACAGCTCTGGCTCGAGGACCACTGATGGTGAGACAATAGCCACTGGAGCACGGTGGGGTAAGAGTGCCTAGGATCAGTCCAGAAGTCTGTGCAAATGGTAGCCAGGAACTCAGGCAGGAAGCCGGACTTGGCTGGTAACGGGCAGATGAACAGCTGGCAGACTTGGCTGGTGACAGACTGTGGATGCACAACAGGAAGCGGGAACTTGGAGGTAATGAGCTGGATTAAAGGAGCTGTAGCAGGCTGGAGGGACTGGAAGCAGGGTCAGGTGAGCCGGGTCGGTAACTAGCAGGCAGATCAGACATAAACAGCAGGCAGAAGAGTAGTCAGGTCACAGGCAGGGTTGGCAACAGATGCAGGGTAAACAGGAGCAGGAAGCAGACAAGGGTAGTCGGGAGCAAGCCGGATCGTAGGCAGAGACAGAGTCCGTAGTTAAGCCAGGAGTCGGAGCAGGAAGCAGACAAGGGTAGTCGGGAGCAGGAAGCAGACAAGGGTAGTCGGGAGCAGTGATGTAAGTAACTGAGTTAGAATTAACGGAGTTACGTAACACAGTTACTTTAGAGGGTAACAAGTAATCTGATTACTCTTCCCCTCATGGTAACGCAGTTACCATTACTTGGGCGGCGTTACCTCAATTACATCTACCGCCACTAGATGGCAGTAGTGTAATTCCTCCTTTCCTCTATGACTGGGTCTCTCTCATGTCACGGCACTGACGGCAGTCACGCTGCTCCCCGAAGCCCCTTCTCTCTTCTCGTCCATCCCCATTTGCTTGTGACATCATCTGGGATGGACGAGAAGATAGGAGGGGCCGTCGGTGCCGAGACATGAGAGAGAACTTTTTACACACGCTTCCTGCGCTACTCTGCATGGCTGGTAGACAATGTGCTATGTGCCCTGCCCTGATGTGCTATGTGCCCCGCCCTGATGTGCTATGTGTAACATGTCCTGATGTGCCCTCATGCCCTGATGTGCTATATGCCCCATGCCCTTATGTGCTATGTGCCCCATGCCCTGATGTGCTATGTGCTATCATGTGCCCTGATGTGCTATGTGCCCTGATGTGCTGTGTGCCCCAATGTGCTATGTGCCCCGATGTGCTGTGTGCCCCGATGTGCCCCGATGTGCTATGTGCCCCATGCCCTGATGTGCCCCATGCCCTGATGTGCTATGTGCCCTGATGTGCTACGTGCCCTGATGTGCCCTCATGTGCCCCATGTCCTGATGTGCCTTCATGTGCTATGTGCCCTGTGCCCCATGCCCTGATGTGCTATGTGCCCTATGCCCTGATGGGCTATGTGCCCCATGCCCTGATGTGCTATGTGCCCTCAAAAAAAAAGTCAGTTACTTTGCTGAGTAACTAATTACTTTTTCAATGTAGTAACTGAGTTACTAACGCAATTACTTTTTGGGAGAAGTAATTTGTAACTGTAACTAATTACTTTTTTAAAGTAAGATGACCAACACTGGTCGGGAGCAAGCCGGATCGGTATCAGAAGTCAGACAGGAATCATAATATACATAAACGCTGTAGACTAAGTAGCAATTGGTGCTGAAGCTCCGTTTTTAAATAGGCCATTTGGCGCCAGTCCTGGTGACAGGTGCACGTTCACGCATGCGCGTTCGCATATGTGCCGTGGCTGTTCTGTTTTGTTCTTTGTTGGTGCCTGCTCGCACGTGTGTGTCTGGGAACGGCAGCTGTACAATGCAGACGTCTCTCCTGACACTCCCTGTCTTTTATATGCTACCTTTTTTGTGAGCGCATCAAGGAGATATTTTCGTTTGGAGACACACTGTGAGACTTCCGCTGTGGAGATATAATACAGGCTGTCTGAGATCTATGTAATGGAGATTTATAGGTTCTGGTAAGTGGTCATCCGTTTACATTTTGGAGCACTATTGCCAGATCTGGAGCACCTTTTTATACTGATCTGGATCATGAAGCACCGAGCACCTTGGGCACTTCTTTATGGACTTTATATGCATTTATGATTTGTTTAAATGATTGCTTTTATATATGTTGTAAATTTTTGCATATGTTCGCAATTTGCACTCTACATTTTCCATTGTGTATGTAGCCAGATGAACCTATTGAGGTATACTAAATCTTTTGGATTTAAAAGAACAGTACTCCATTGGCACTAGCGCTTTATCACTATAATAGGACTGCTTTGATGTTGTCAGATTGAATCTTAATAGGAAACGGCACGCGTGGTGTGTTTTTTTTTTTCTCCCCAATTCATCCACATTTCCAGGATTTTTGGTTGCAGCAGTTCACATATATAGGGGTCTAGCGCAAAATAAATTTTTAGTTCTTTGATGACAAGCGCTTAGGCATTTATTCATTTCACTGGCCAGAATAATAATTTATCTGGCCATTTAAATTAACTCCTGCTCAGGCG
Source organism: Rana muscosa (assembly GCA_029206835.1). Classification (NCBI taxonomy): domain Eukaryota; kingdom Metazoa; phylum Chordata; class Amphibia; order Anura; family Ranidae; genus Rana; species Rana muscosa. The sequence goes on from CM055116.1 coordinate 591,737,659, forward strand.
CTTAATACACCTAGCGTAAACACAGGTTGAGGCATGTTTACATGCGTCAAGCTTTTTTTCTGCCATAATGCTGATTCTGGATGCACTGGCAGTTTGTTTGTTTGTTTTTTTATTTTTTGCTTTTGTTTTTGCGTGTCTCTAAATGCGTATGTGTGCATGGACACATAGGCTACCATTAACATAAATGAGCATACACTAAAACAATAGAGTATAATACCCCTTGCTCCTGGAAAGAGGTGAAGCAATAGTTGGTACTGAATCTTGGTATTCACCACAATACAATGGGCAGCTGCTTACATTTTAAATGGCTATAACAAAGTTAATATCAAGGATTACTCTAGCAGCACTCTATCACTTCATATAACATTTAGACACTACACCACCTCCATTGATGATCGTGACTCCCCCCCCGCCCCCCCAGATATCTGGTTTAGGCCCCTTTCACACTGGGGCGGTTTGCAGGCGCTATTTAGCTAAAAATAGCACCTGCAAACCGAGCCTAAACAGCGGCTCCTTTCTCTCCAATGTGAAAGCCCTGAGGGCTTTCACACTGGAGCGGTGCGTTAGCAGGACGGTAAAAAAAGTCCTGCTAGCCGCATCTTTGGAGCGGTGAGAGGAGCGGTGTGTTTACCGCTCCTCCACCGCTCCTTCCCATTGAAATGCATGGGATACCGCGGTAATACCGCCCGCAAACCGCGGCTTTGCGGGTGGTATTAACCCTTTATTGGCTGCTAGCGGGGGTTAAAATCGCACCGCTAGCGGCCGAATAGCTCAACAATCCCGACGTTATAGCGCCGCTAAAAATAGCGGCGCTATACCGCCACCGCCCCCACCGCCCCAGTGTGAAACCAGCCTCATGGACTCCTTCTTTTTTTTTTCAAGCACACGATTATCACTGGAGGTGGTGGTGTAGTGTCCAAATGTTATATGAAGTGATAGAACGCTGCTAGAGTAATCCTTGACATTAACTCTGTTATAGACATAGGCTTACCATGCAGGTGAGTTTAAAGTTAGAATTAAAAAAAACACCAGATGCCCCTATCGGCAGCATTACCCATATGGAAGAAAAATATATTTCCAATATATTTATTAAAAAAATTATATATTTGAAATATATTTATATTGGCCTATGCTACATGTATTCCAAAAATATATATTAAAATATATAGGCATAAATAAAAGGCATATACCGTATATACTCGAGTATAAGCCAGGTTTTTCAGCACATTTTTTGTGTGCTGAAAATGCCCCCCTCGGCTTATACTCGAGACACCTTTTTACGCCTGATCTTCCGGACTTTGGGGACCCGGTACCGGCACACATGTAGCCCCACTCTTCCTCTACAAGTGTGCAAAGTTTGTTGTCCGGGGAACCTACGGCCGGGGAGCACCTATTTTTCAAAGCCGGGCACCCCTTACATAGACTCCCATGTTAAACGTCAGTCTAGGCATGGGCACAGTGAGGCATGGACACAGTGAGGCATGCACATGGACACAGTAAGGCATGCAGATGGACACCCTAGGTTTATACTTGAGTCAATAAGTTTTCCCAGTTTTTTGTGATAAAATTAGGTGCCTCAGCTTATATTCGGTCAGCTTATACTCGAGTATATACGGTATTTGAAATTTTTTTTTTTTTTATATTTTACAGATATTTTTGAACATTTAAAAAAAATATGCATTTAACCACTTCAGCCCGGACCATTTGGCTGCCCAATGACCGGGCCACTTTTTGCGATTTGGCACTGCGTCGCTTTAACTGACAATTGCGCGGTCGTGCGATGTGGCTCCCAAACAAAATTGATGTGTTTTGTTTTTTGTTTTTTTACCCACAAATAGAGCTTTCTTTTGGTGGTATTTGATCACCCCTGCGGTTTTTATTTTTTGCGCTATAAACAAAAACAGCGACAATTTTGAAAAAAAAAAGCAATATTTTGTACTTTTTGCTATAATAAATATTCCCAATTTTTTTAATTATTTATTTTTTTCCTCGGTTTAGGCCAATATGTATTCTTCATGTTTTTGGTAAAAAAAATTAGCAATAAGCGTATATTGATTGGTTTGCGCAAAAGTTATAGCGTCTACAAATTAGGGGATAGTTTTATGGGCTTTTTTTTTTTTTACTAGTAATGGCGGTGATCTGAGATTTTTATCATGACTGCGACTTTATGGCGGACACATCGGACACTTTTGACACATTTTTGGGACCATTGTCATTTATACAGCGATCAGTGCTATAAAAATGCACTGATTACTGTAAAAATGACACTGGCAGTGAAACCGGGTTAACCACTAGGTGGTGTTGAAGGGGTTAAATGTGTCCTAGGGAGTGATTCTAACTGTTAGGGGGAGGAGCTACCAGTGACACGTCAGCGATCACTGTTCCCGATCACAGGGAACAGTAGATCCCTGACATAATAAAACAAAACAGATTACAGCGCACACATTCAAGAGCTACATTCATCCTGCAAGGCTAGTTAAAAACACCTGAACATATACATAAAAATATATACGGGGGTTTGGTCACACTATATGGTCATATAGTGCTACTCCCACAAACTGCAACAAAATACCCTGAATTTCGTGGGTCCTACCCTAGTAATAGAATGAAAGATCCTGCGTCTCAACCATGGGAGCCAAACTCCTCTATGTGGGAGAACTGAAGGGATTCCTCCTATGAACTGGTGGCCACTAAATAAGAGGTAATGAAGAGGGGGAGGGGTGCTCCAGCCCAAAAAAACCTGGTCAGGGTTTGCTACAATACAAAAACATATTTGGGGGGCACACCCTAAAATGCGTTTAAATTCAAGATGGTGCAGCCATAAGACCAAAAACAGAACAAAACAGATTACTGCGCACACATTCAAGAGCTACATTCATCCTGCAAGGCTAGTTAAAAACACCTGAACATATACATAAAAATATATACGTGGGTTTGGTCACACTATATGGTCATATAGTGCTAAGCCCACAAACTGTGACAAAGTACCCCGAATTTCGTGGGTCCTACCCTAGTAATAGAATGAAAGATCCTGCGTCTCAACCATGGGAGACAAACTCCTCTATGTGGGAGAACTGAAGGGATTCCTCCTATGAACTGGTGGCCACTAAATAAGAGGTAATGAAGATGGGGAGGGGTGCTCCAGCCCAAAAAAACCTGGACAGGGTTTGCTTCAATACAAAAACATATTTGGGGGGCACACCCTAAAATGCGTTTAAATTCAAGATGGTGCAGCCATAAGACCAAAAAACAGCACAAAACAGATTACAGCGCACACATTCAAGAGCTACATTCATCCTGCAAGGATAGTTAAAAACACCTGAACATATACATACAAATATATTCAGGGGTTTGGTCACACTATATGGTCATATAGTGCTAAGCCCACAAACTGCGACAAAGTACCCCGAATTTCGTGGTGCGCTGTAATCTGTTTTGTGCTGTTTTTGATCTTATGGCTGCACCATCTTGAATTTAAACGCATTTTAGGGTGTGCCCCCCAAATATGTTTTCTCTTATCGTCCATGGACTGACACAGCTGTCATACTGATTACGTGTGGGTATATGTCCCTGCTTGCACGAGAAAACCTAGGCAGAATGTTAGATGTTAAAACATTCTAGAACAAACCAGAGCTGAACAGCCCCGCCCAGGGGGGCGGACCCTCCGGACATTACCCTCCCACCTGCAGCTAGCAGACCTCAGTTTTTTTCTGCCTAGCAGAAGAAGAAGACGTGGCTCTCTCAGGAGCCAGTCTCCTGGAAGATTTTACTTTTAAATTTTATTCCTTTGGGAATTTTATTATTTTATTTTTGAGACCTTCAATCAACTGTCGGCTGGGCAACAGGTTGGGTACACTGGTATCCTCGTAGTCTTCCCTGTCCGACCATCGAGCGTGCTGATCCTCGCCTTGTGTGTGTGAGACTCAGTTCATGACATACCCCATGACTCCAGGGGTGGCCGGGTTGCTTTTAGCTCCCGCGGTCCTCTCAAGATTGAACAGTACTTGACTGACTGTATCTCTCGCGGTGGACCGGGCCGACAGCTACGCAGTACTACTCTGTGATAGGTCTGTCTGAAACAAGCCAGTGGGTCCCTGAAAGGGACGGGTAAGTAGTCTCTCCTACTGCAGGTGAGTACATGCTGGCTGTGTTTCTTTATATGGGGGGTTTCTCCCTGTCTCCCCCCCTGTTATGCTGCTCTCTGCACCCTGTACTGGTGCTGTGCTGTGTGGGGGTGCTTGGGGGTCACTCTGGCCTGACTGGGGGCGCTCATGTCTGATTTAATGGCCCTGGGAGAGGTGCAGTGTTCTGGTATACTGTTGTGGAGTAGTGGTTTACATGCATGCTTAGCAAAGCTAAGCTTCAAAGGTTCAGTTACTGAGTGGGGCTGCTTGTGTTCAAACAGCCGCCCCAGCGCTTGCCGTGCCACTAAGCATGTGCGCCATTAGTGCTGTGAGGTATTTAAAAAAAAACGCGCTCGGCGGCCATTTTGCTGCGGATCGATGGCGCAGTAATGTATGCGGCCGGCGGCCATTTTCTTGAAGCCGCAGCGTTTTTGCTTTCGGTTTCGGCCTCTATCGGCCGCTGCTGTGGCGCGATTCTCACAATCTCCTCACAGTCCAGTCTCCTCACAGTCTCCTCACTCTCCCTAGGCTTCACCCGCGTGGCAGCGCGGTTTCATACAGCGAAATGAGCGGTCCTTACAGGGGTTGGTGAGTACTCTGGGTATCCCCTCCTCAGCTTCAGCATAGCCAGTGGGTGGACTGTGTTACTCACTATGAGTGTTTAAAAGTCTCAGAGGGTGGCAGTATGGAGTCTAGTTCACCTGCTTCTCCACACTTGTCTGAGGCAACTGGCAGTGCTCCTGCACCTGCGGTCCCTAGCGACTAGTTGTCGGCAGTCCTGGAATCATCCTTGTCAGGATGGAAGCGGTGTGCGAGCGCAAAAGGAGCTGTGAAGTGCCCCCTCCCCACACATCCTCCTCTAGGGGAGTGCTCTGTCTCAGATATGGGCCAAGCTATTGCTGCTCAGGACCCTAGCTCTGAGGATTTTCAGTTTTTTTTGGTTCCTTTAAAGCCATTTATTCAAAAAGGTTTTTTCCATATGTGCCTTTTTTTGATACATTCATTGACTAAGTCTGGGATAAGCCGCAGAAGACTTTGACGGTCCCGCGACGCCTAGCCATGAGGTATCCCTTTAAGGAGGACCTGGTTAAGAAGTGGGCTCTCCCCCCAGTGGTTGACCCCCCGGTCGCCCGTTTGAATAAGGCTACCACGCTCCCAATGGAGGGGACTCCTGCATTTAAGGATCCCACTGACAGGAGGTCAGAAGTGGTGAGTAGAACTATGTTTACCTTATTGGGGTCTGCCTTACGCCCTATAGGGGCGGCGACACTTGTGTCTCAAGACACTCACAGGATGGGCAAAGATTTTGCACCAGACGGTTCAGGAGCATAATCTCCCTCCACCATAGGCCGGGCCCTTCCTTTCCGGCAAGAAGAATGAGTTTCTTCTCGTCAGTCAGAATCCACGGGTAAGCCCTCCCAGACTGGAAAAAGTGCGGCTGGGGGACATAAGCGTCCCTGGGTGCGTAAGCCTACCAAGCAAGCTCCCAAGCCCACCGCCGCATGGAGTCTTGTCCCTGCCCGACTCTGGGGTGGGGGGACATCCTTGCAGGTTCACGGTTCGGTGGACCTCCCGGATCTCTGACCGGTGGGTGTGCAAGGTGGTCACCTCAGGATACAGGATAGAATTCTGTTCCTGGCCCCCAGATAGATTCTTTCCCTCAATTCTCCCTCTCCTTCCTGCCCGTCGGGCGGCCCTCTTAAGGGCTGTACAGGATTGATCAGGTCCGGAGTGATTGTGCCGGTTCCGTCACAGATGAGGTGGTTCAGGGTTTCTACTCGAATCTGTTTGTAGTCCCAAAAGGTGGACGGGGGTTCGGCCAATCCTGGGCCTCAAGGCCTGACTGCCTTTGTGATGGTGCAAAAGTTCCGCATGGAATCCATTCGCGCGGTGTTCGCTATACTCCATCAAGGGGATTTTCTGGCATCCTTGGACATCAAGGCCGCCTACTTGCATCTTCCGATCTGCGTACGTCAACAGTAGTTTCTGCGCTTGCGATCGGCAAAGACCACTATCAATTGTGGCTCTTCCCTTCGGCCTAGCCTCGTCACCAAAGGTTTTTTACCAAGGTGCTTGCTCCTGTTCTAGCCTTGCTGAGACAGCGAGGCACTGCTATTATGGGCTATCTGGGCGATCTTCTTCTAAGAGCAGACAATGGCTCAGAATTAGAAGAAGTGTGACTATTGTCAGTCAGACCCTTAGGGACTTCGGGTGGCTCCCGAACATTCAGAAGTTGGTCCTGGTCCGGCTCAGCATTTGGAGTATCTCGATCTGATCCTGGACTCCATGGAGGCGTAGATATTCCTAACCCTGGAGAAGTTACTGACTTTTCAGTCTGTTGTGCGGGTCCTGACGTCTCGGAAATGGTCGTCAACCCGTTTTTTGCATGAGAGTCCTGGGACTCATGAGGGCCTCGTTCGAGGCTGTTCCGTATGCCAAATCACACACACGGGCATTACAGTAAGAGTGAAGAGAAAAACAATTTTCAGGTGATTCTGTGACACCCTCCACCAATGGTAGCAATGGCAGCTCACCTCAACAAATGGACCCCTGAGTGCATCAGTCAGGTCAATCAAGCATTTCCCACTAAGGGGAGTATAACCAGAAGCTCCAGATCAGGGCGATGCGATACACACAGACTTGATCACTCAAACGTTGTTCATATAAGAGAATAAAGCAAATATCTAGTGCTCTCCGCTTTAAAATGTATTTAAAAAATAACATGTAAAGGTTACACTTACAATCTGCAGCACTGTTCCCCAGTGCGAGGGATCCACAGCAACAATAACGATCGCATGAGACACGAGACAGCATGTATGGATGTGGGTGACGTCACGATCCTAGATCACGTTCCGTACACGTTACGTCCCCTATGGTAGGCGGGAATTCATCAGCGGTGACGGAGGTACGTGACTCACTTAAATGTAAAATCCTGCATCTCATCCGCCCCTCAAGGAGGGGCCAAAGAATAGCAACAATGCTGCTATAATAACTCTGCAGGGAGGCCCAGAATGAAAAGACAGAAAGAAAAAGTAATGGAGGGCCGGGCATGACAAGGTGGAGAGTAAAGGCAACACAGGGTTAAAAAAGCTGGGAAGTTTGGAGAGGGAGGAGACTGGAGTAAAATGTGCTGGAGGGGAGGAGCGCTTTAAATATGAAGGGGCGGGAACGCCCGGGAACATTTTGTGAGGAGACAGTGAGGGAGAGGAAGTTTTTCACTTCTCTCCTCAGACAAAATGGCGGACGTGGTTTTGATGCTCGCTCGGTTGCGGGCGGCTGCGCTAACGAAGGGGCCAGACTGGCTGGGAGACCAGGTTGGTGCCCTCATTCAGGGCCGTCATAACAGGTCAACTGCTTGGGGCCCCGATCTGGCCTGGGGCCCCAGCAGACGCCCCCCCCGCGATTTGCGGCCCCCCCTCCCCCCCGCGATTTGCGGCCCCCTCCCGCAATTCGCGGCCCCCCTCCCACGATTTGCGGCCCCCCCCGCGATTCGCGCCCCACTCCCGCGATTCGCGTCCCCTCCCCCAGTGATCGGAGCCCCCCCTCCCACTATTCGCGGCCCCCCCTCCTGCGATCGGGCCCCCCTCCCTACCGCTATCAAAAAAGAAAAAAAAAAGTTGCCACCCCCGGAGCCCACAGACTGACTCGTCTGCCCACCCCTGGGAAAGCGCGCGTCTGCTTCAGCAGGGGGGGTGAGCCGGACGGTACCGCATCGTCGTGGAGCGGGGGGCATGGCTACGGGCTGTCAGGGCACCCGGGCTTCACCCTTGCGGCGGAGGACCTCATGTAGAGCTGGGCAGGTGGCAGTGAGGGGGGGATTCAGCGGGGGGGAAAAGCATTGCCACGTCCGCAGGGCCCCAGGAGGGGATTTTAATTCAGCGCCAGGGGGAGTCGCGGCCTCCAGGCAGGCTTCACCTGGGGGGCTTGAAGTGCAGGACAACAGGCTCATCCATTGGGCGCAGGCGCTGCAGGGAGGTGGTAGTGGATCCCCAGGAGGGGACTTCAATTTGGCGCCGGGGGGAGTCGCGGCCTCCTGGCAGGCTTTGCCTGGGGGGCTTGAAGTGCAGGACAACTGGGTCAGGTGTCGCGGCCTACCCGGGGCTCGTCAAGAGGGCGCAGGTGCTGCAGGGCGGTGGTGGTGGATTCCCAGGAAGGGACTTCAATTCGGCGCCAGGGGGAGTCGCGGCCTCCAGGCAGGCTTCACCTGGGTGGCTCATCACACCCGTGCTTACAGCCCGGGATCGGAGGTCGGAGTGGAAGCTGTCCGAATCAGAGGCGGAAGATTGCAGAGGGGTCGCAGCACCGGGGGAGGTGAGATCTGCGGCTGTGGGGGACGTGCCCTGTCAGCCCGGTAAGTCTACCACTATTATTCCTGTTGATTTGATGAATGCACTGTGTGAGTTGTGGGGTGTGGGGCCAGGGGCGTTGCCAACGGTGTGGGGGCCACGCCGGGGGTCAGGGATGCTGTTGCACCTGTGGCAGGGGTGGCGGGCAACCAGCCTGCCTCCCCTGGGGCAGGGGGCCCCATTGCTGATTATTGAGCGAATTTCAGGGTTGAAAGGGGGTTCCCCGCAGGCGGCGCCGTTGGTAGGCGGGCAGGTAAGGGGGTCGGTTTAGGTGGTGTCGCCCGTGTCCACTGCGGGGCCCATGACGGAATGGGTCGGAGGTGATCAGGTGAGTAAGGTGGTGGGGGTGGACGCAGGGGATCCTGCTGTGGCAGCCAGGGCGGTTATAGTGCGTATCGCCGATGCTGCTAAGTGTAAGGTTTGCGTTTGCTTTGGAAGGCCCTTGTGGGCTCACCTGACCAAAATAGGAAAGGTGAGTATGTCGAGGTTTTCTCATTACTGCCCCATGAAAAGTTTTATTTGGACAAGGTAAGCCAGACGATTCCAAATGGAGGATGAGGGGATGAGGAGGTGTCCATTGGTCCCGAGGAGGTTTGGGAAGTGGCTGCGGGCATTCGCCATCTTGGCCAGCGTGTTAGGTGAGTAAACCCGGGAACATTGCTCGGCACTGTGCTGTTATATGGACGCAATGGGAGAGGCCTAGGGGGTTATGTTGGGACTGCTTGGATGCGTGAAGACGAACAGTAGGCAGCATAGGGCAGTTCGTCCGATGCTTCGTTGGGTGCATAAGGATATCAGCCTTCGGCTGCGTTTGAGGTCCTCGGCGCGGGCACCGAAACAGTTTTTTTCAGGGGGGTGGGTCGGGGGGACAAATGACTCTGTACCACCGACCGAGAAAAACATGGGGGGGGTGTGCTGTCAGTTTCACGAAGGATCTGGCAAGTTTGGGGGGTCCTGTCGTTTTAAACATGAATGCTCTGGAGGCGGGGGAAGCACCCCTTGTCTCGATGCTTCAAAGGCAGAAAGCGTCCCGGGGATTTGGCTCACAAGAAGGATGACACTGGTGCTGGAGGTAAGGATGGGGTTTTTCTAAGTAGATATCTGGATAGGGCATCGGCGGAGTGGCTGAGAGTGGGTTTCTAGGAGGGTTTTTAAAATTACGTGCTCTCAGGAGGTCGTGCCGCCCTTGGCGCAAATTTTGGGGCCAACACTGGTTAGTACGGGGGTGGTTTCAGAAAACATTGGATAAAGAGGTGGCTTTCTATCGTATGGGGGGCCATTTCGGGAGAGCACACTCGGGGATCTGGTGGTGTCACTGATGGGGGTGGTGCATAAGAAGGAATCGATTAAGCTTCGGCTTATTCACCACTTCTCGTTCCCAAGAAGGGGGTCAGTTAATTCCTTGATAGGTCCTGAAGTGTGCACTGTGTGGGGGCACTCATGGCAAAGGCGGACATTGAGTCAGCGTTCCGTCTGCTGCCGGTACACCTGGACAGTTTTGGCTGTTGGGAGGCTGCTGGGGGGGGGGTTATGTGAATCCGTGTCTGCCCATGGGATGCTCCATCTCAGGCGCCATGTTCTGACAATTTAGCTTCTTTTGTTAAAGGGTGGTCCCTGATGGGTCGGACGATCCATTTCCTGAAAAAAAATTGTTTTGGGGTGAGATTAGGGAGATATGGGGAAAAGGAAGGTGCAACTGCGTGGTCTTCATTCCTTGTCGGGTAAGTTGAATTTTGCGAGTTAGATTGTTCCCAGGGGTGGGTTTTTGTCAAGGGTGGTCGGCTGCTGCGGCTGGGGTGCGGGCCAATACGCATTTCATTTGACTCAATGAGGATATTAGGGAGGATTTGAAGGTGTGGCACACGTTCTTGGAAACTTACAACGGGTAATGGGGGTGAATGGGGGACCCGGTGAGCAATTTTGATTTAGGATGGGTCAATGATGCAGCAAAGTCCACGGATTTTGGTGCGTTTTCCAGGGGTAATGGAGTGCAGAGGCATGGCCCAAGTCTTTTGGGGAAGCGGGGTTTAGTCGGGACATGGTATTGCTGGACCTGTTTCCGGTGGTATTGGCTACGGAGTTGTGGGAGGCATTGTGTAAGGACATGAAGTTTAGATTGAACTATGACAATTTGGGGTTGTTCAAGTCATCGACCGGAGTGCTTACAGTTGAACGTTTTCTCTATGCTATGCATACCCCGGGGTTTGACTACACACTAGCTGATTCAATGTCCCCGGTTTCAGGATCGGGCAGTAGGTAAGTGGGTCGACATGGGTGGCATATACAAATAATCTGGAGGGAGTGGGCTGCATTCAGACGGCTAGCGGATGCTGAGCTGGGCGTGTCCAAGGTGGAGTTGCTGGTAGTTTACTTTGTAACTCGGTGCATGGAGGCAGGGGGTTCGGTGTCAGGGATCGAGAAGAAGCTGGCAGGCTCTGCGTTTCTGTTAGAACTTCAGGGCATGCCAGATTTCACTACGGTTTTCTGGGTAAGGGAGGCGTTAAGGGAGGTGTCAAAAGGATCACCCTCATAGGGATGCAGGGAGGCCTGTGTCTTTTTTCTCTTTTACAAGTGATCTGCGAGGCATTGGCCGGGGTGTGTTCAGCTGTTTATGGGATTAAGTTGTTCTATACAGCGTTTTCTGTTGCATTTTGGGGCATTTAGGGTGGGGGAGCTTGTGGGCCCATCAAAACTGAGGACTGGGGGGTTACTGGTACAGGACGTGGAGTGCTCGGGCGATAGGGTGAGGTTGCGGTTCAGGAGATCACAGACGGATCAAATGCCACTGGGGCTGCCCGGTGCGGGTTGGATGAGGCGGCGGTAAAACAGATCAGGAGATGGGAGTCCAGGTGGTTTTGTTTCTTATGTACGCCCCCCCCCCATTTATTAGCTGATGTGAGTGGGAATATGTGGGAAGTGAAGAGGTGCGCAAGTGTGGTTATTGGCAATGATGGGGTATTTTTTCCTGGGGTTTTGAATTGTGTTGTGGTATTTTCATTTCAGATGGAGGTTCTACACGCCTCGTCTGGATGGTAGGGCATTCATATGTCTTTTGGGGGAGCAAGGAGGACAGACGTCTGAAAGGAAGGCAGGCAGTTGGGGATACCCAGGAGGGAGGCTTGCGTTGGGGGGCATAGGCATCCCGAGCATAGTGTGGAGTAGGGTGGTGCCAGAAGTGTATCGGTACGCCCGGTTGGATAGACCGCCGGTCGTTTGGTACTACATGTGGGGGGGGGGTGAATTGGGGATCAGAGCCATTGGGGCTCTGTTCTCGGCCATAAAGTCTGAGTCTTGGTGCTTTGAGAGGTCTTTCTGGGGACGATGATGGTATAGTCTGACGTTGTAGCGCGCACCTCGGGGCGGATGGTGAGATCAGTGGCGAGGATCAACAAGGCGGGAATCAAGTTAAACAAACTGGTGGGTAGGTTGGTTGCCAATAACGGGGGCTGGTGGTAAGGCACATGGAGTTGGAGGTAAATGTGGGCATGTATTTACGGAGGGATGGTGTGCATCTTTCGGATGTGGGGATGGATTTGTGGGCATTGAGGATGGGATCCAGCTTGCCCTGCGGGTGTCGGGGGCCCTTAAGGGTAAGGGGTTACCCTTGCAGGCTGTGGCGGTGTCTTTGGTCTTTGACGGTGGCATAAAACAGATGTGATGGAAGTGGTGGGGGGCTCATCGGTGGTATGTGCCCCTCTGGTGTATTCCAGTGGAACGGTGTCTGCTGGAATACGGGTATGGTTGCACTGCGGGAAGTGGTTGTCTCCGAGCTGTGACACGGCTGGAGGCCTGGTATGGTAAAATTTTGGTCCCGCAGTGTATTGGTGGAAAAAAGTGGAAAAAGTTCGGGGTGCCGTCAGAGACCAACAGACTGGGAGTTAAACTGTTAAAGTTATGGAAGTGAAAGTATTATTTTATATTGGAGTTTTATCTAATTATATTTTAATAAAAAGGCTGTTATGGCCAGTTATACTCCAACTCTGGTGTGGTCTAATTATTATAGATTGGTAAAGATAAGGGGTATGTAATTTAAGGGGGTAGAATGGTATGGGTAAAGTGTTGGGAATATCTCGATTACACTGGTCAAGGGAGGCCCGGAATGAAAAGACAGAAATAAAAAGTAATGGAGGGCCGGGCATGACAAGGTGGAGAGTAAAGGCAACACAGGGTTAAAAAAGCTGGGAAGTTTGGAGAGGGAGGAGACTGGAGTAATATGTGCTGGAGGGGAGGAGCGCTTTAAATATGAAGGGGCGGGAACGCCCGGGAACATTTTGTGAGGAGACAGTGAGGGAGAGAACGTTTTTCCCACCCACCCTCCCTATTGTTTGGTGTTTGTCTTGTTTGTGTGTTTTCTTGTGTTTCAGGTCGAATGGATTTGGGTCGTCGTAACAGCTGTGTACTGGCGGTGTCTTTGGTCTTTGAGGGTGGCATAAAACAGATGTGATGGAAGTGGTGGGGGGCTCATCGGTGGTATGTGCCCCTCTGGTGTATTCCAGTGGAACGGTGTCTGCTGGAATACGGGTATGGTTGCACTGCGGGAAGGGGTTGTCTCCGAGCTGTGACACGGCTGGAGGCCTGGTATGGTAAAATTTTGGTCCCGCAGTGTATTGGTGGAAAAAAGTGTTAAAAGTTCGGGGTGCCGTCAGAGACCAACAGACTGGGAGTTAAACTGTTAAAGTTATGGAAGTGAAAGTATTATTTTATATTGGAGTTTTATCTAATTATATTTTAATAAAAAGGCTGTTATGGCCAGTTATACTCCAACTCTGGTGTGGTCTAATTATTATAGATTGGTAAAGATAAGGGGTATGTAATTTAAGGGGGTAGAATGGTATGGGTGAAGTGTTGGGAATATCTCGATTACACTGGTCAAGGGAGGCCCAGAATGAAAAGACAGAAATAAAAAGTAATGGAGGGCCGGGCATGACAAGGTGGAGAGTAAAGGCAACACAGGGTTAAAAAAGCTGGGAAGTTTGGAGAGGGAGGAGACTGGAGTAATATGTGCTGGAGGGGAGGAGCGCTTTAAATATGAAGGGGCGGGAACGCCCGGGAACATTTTGTGAGGAGACAGTGAGGGAGAGAAAGTTTTATGGCCAGTTATACTCCAACTCTGGTGTGGTCTAATTATTATAGATTGGTTAAGATAAGGGGTATGTAATTTAAGGGGGTAGAATGGTATGGGTAAAGTGTTGGGAATATCTTGATTACACTGGTCATGGTTTATGAACAATCTGAATATTAGAAACGCAATCAAAATCATTTTAAATGGCTTCATTTGGCTAAAAAGCTCATGTCAGAAACAGAAGAATCATTTCCAAATAGAAAGAATCGTATCAAATATGTCATCCCGCGTCCATACTTAGTCTTCACACATACATATACATCATCATAATGAATAACCCAGCAATAATTAATACAAACATATGAAATAATACTCACATAAAAAATTCTCACATAAAAAAATTACAATTATCTATCTGAAATAAAACAATTTATGTCAAATTCGACATTGAGGCCTCCCGGCACCATAACCTTAGTTAAATTAATCCAATGGGATTCCCTCCGGCTAAGCTGCCTCAAAAAGTTACCCCCTCTCGAATGTTTTATTACCCTCTCTATACCCCAGAATTTTAAACCTCTGGGGTTCTGATTATGGACCAACTTAAAATGTTTTGACACATTATGCGTTTTAAGCTCTTTTTTGATATTATTTACATGCTCGTCTAGTCGAACATGTAAGGGCCGTGAGGTTCGAATTCGACATAAATTGTTTTATTTCAGATAGATAATTGTAATTTTTTTATGTGAGAATTTTTTATGTGAGCATTGTTTCATATGTTTGTATTAATTATTGTTGGGTTATTCATTATGATGATGATGTATATGTATGTGTGAAGAAGTATGGACGCGGGATGACATATTTGATACGATTCTTTCTATTTGGAATTGATTCTTCTGTTTCAGACATGAGCTTTTTAGCCAAATGAAGCCATTTAAAATGATTTTGATTGCGTTTCTAATATTCAGATTGTTCATAAACCAGCAGAGTTATTATAGCAGCATTGTTGCTATTCTTCGGCCCCTCCTTGAGGGGCAGATGAGATGCAGGATTTTACATTTAAGCGGGTGAGTCACGTACCTCCGTCACCGCTGATGAAGTCCCGACTACCATAGGGGACGTAACGCGTACGGAACGTGATCTAGGATCGTGACGTCACCCGCGTCCATACATGCTGTCTCGTGTCTCATGCGATCATTATTGTTGCTGTGGATCCTTCGCACTGGGGAACAGTGCTGCAGATTGTAAGTGTAACCTTTACACGTTGTTTTTTAAATATATTTTAAAACGGAGAGCACTAGATATTTGCTTTATTCTCTTATATGAACAACGTTTGAGTGATCAAGTCTGTGTGTATCGCATCGCCCTGATCCGGAGCTTCTGGTTATACTCCTCTTAGTGGGAAATGCTCGATTGACCTGACTGATGCACTCAGGGGTTCATTTGTTGAGGTGAGCTGCCATTGCTACCATTGGTGGAGGGTGTCACAGAATCACCTGAAAATTGTTTTTCTCTTCACTCTGGACACTTGGTGGTGTTTTTGTTCATCTGATCTCTGAAGATTTTCCACTTCCCTTCATATGGACTCTACTTTAGTTTTAGAATTGTGTATATTTGTGTTTGCGCTGCACTGCTGCTTTTTATATACTTTTGTGGGATTTGATAATTTGACCCTCAGTGCTCAGCTGCTATTTTAGGTTAATAATATTTGCGCTGGTTGATTTTCCTTTAAAAATTACAGTAAGAGATTCTGTCCACTTGGGACAAATCCCAGTTGTCCTTGGATCTTCAGATCCAGATGAGTCACCCACTCAGGGCGTCCCTGACGTGGTGGTTGGGGTCCCCAACTGTTCGGTCCGTGAAGTCGTCCCTCCCCATCCAGTGGAAGGTGTTTATGATGGACGCCAGCCTGACGGGCTGGGGTGGAGTCTGGGGAGTCCTGTCAGCCCCAGGGCTTGGACTCCGGACAAAGCCGTTTACCGACCAATGTTCTGGAAATACGGGCAATCAGAATATGCCTCCCCACGTGGTCTCTATCGGCCGTCTACGTTCAAGCATAGACAATTGACAGGCTGACTATCGGAGTCGCCAGACGCTGGACCAGGAGAGTGGTCCTTACACCTGGACATGCTGGTTGTGGACCTGAGGGCCTCTCGACTCAATCGTAAGGTGTCAAGGTTTGTGGCCAGGTCCAGGGATCCTTGGGCGGATGCCTCGGATCCGTTGGTGGGCCCCATTGGGTCATTATCACCTGATATCTGTTATCCTCCACTGCAGCTGCTTCCTCGCCTGCTGCGCAGGGTTGTGGCCGAAGGGATTCCGGTGATCCTCTTGGGCAGGGTGGGTCTCGGCGTCTTTGGTACGCTGATCTGATACGTCTCATCGCGGACGTTCCTTGGTGGTTGCCAATAAGGGAGGACCTTCTGTTTCAAGGTCCTATTTTTCATCCTGTTTTACAGTCTCTGACTTAACGGCATAGCTATTGGAAGCCAGGTGCTGAGAGTCCGAGGTCTCTCGGATTCGGTCATTTCGATCATGTTCAGGGCACGGAAGTCTTCCACTTGAAAGATATATCACCGTACCTGGGAAGCTTACATCGCTATGTGCAATGAGCTGGACTAGCGTCTACGGACGTATTCCGTCCCCAGTATCCTGCGGTCCTTGCAGCATGGTGTGACCCAAATGGTGGTTCAACATATATATTTTTAAATGTACTTGTAAATTCATTACAAAAATATAATTTAAATAGATTTTCCAAATACATTAGGGGTCAGTTTTCGGCCTTGGCCGTCTTCCTTCAGCAACCGCTAGCGGGTCATTCCTTGGTAGCACCTTTGTGCAGGGGGTTCGCCATGTGCTCCCTCCTGTTGAAACCTCCTCTCCCTCCTCGGGATTTGAATTTGGCGCTCTCGGTTCTCCAGGAACCTCCCTTTGAAAATATCAGAGATATTCCCCTCTTGACCTTGTCTCAGGAGGTGGCCTTCTTAGTGGCCATTACTTCTGTCAGACGGGTGTCTGAGTTGGCGGCCTTGTCCTGCAAGTCGCCCTCTTTGGTCATCCATAAGGATAAGGCGGTGTTGCGTCCGCGACCTTCCTTTTACAAAGGTGGTCTCGGCTTTTCACCTACATGTGGACATTGTCCTCCCGTCCTTGTGTCCTCACACATCGCATTCCAGAGGGTTTGCGCTTCACACATTTTATGTGGTACGTGATATGACTCACTAGTTGTGTCTGTCTCTGGTCCGAACAGGGCCGATCGGTGTCGTCTGCCACCTTTTCTAGATGGATCAGTCAGACTGTTATACAGGCCTATGCCATTAAGGGTGTGGCCCCTCCCTTTCCGGTTACGGCGCATGCCACCAGGGCTTTCCGACATCAAGCGTCGGTTGCACAAGTGTGCAAGGCGGCGACCTGGTCGTCCGTTCATGCTTTTTCAAAATTCTATAAGGTTGATGTGGCTGCATCTTCGGATGCTTCCTTCGGCCGCAAAGTGTTGCAGGCTGCTGTTTAATGTTGCAACTCCTCCGTTGAGGAGCTCTGCTGGTTTGGAGTGAAGTTTTGGTTGTTCCTTTTACTATTTTGCTCCCACCCTTTTCCTATACTGCTTTGGGACGTCCCACACGTAATCAGTATGACAGCTGTGTCAGTCCATGGACGATAAGAGAAAATAGGATTTTTGTACTCACCGTAAAATCCGTTTCTCTGACGTCCATGGACTGACACAGCACCCACCCTTCCTTTTAAGGTTTGTACTGCTTTGTTACGAACTGAGGTCTGCTAGCTGCAGGTGGGAGGGTAATGTCCGGAGGGACCGCCCCCCTGGGCGGGGCTGTTCAGCTCTGGTTTGTTCTAGAATGTTTTAACATCTAACATTCTGCCTAGGTCTTCTCCTGCAAGCAGGGACATATACCCACACGTAATCAGTATGACAGCTGTGTCAGTCCATGGACGTCAAAGAAACGGATTTTTCGGTGAGTACAAAAATACTATTTTTGTATTGTAGCAAACCCTGACCAGGTTTTTTTGGGCTGGAGCACCCCTCCCCCTCTTCATTACCTCTTATTTAGTGACCACCAGTTAATAGGAGGAATCCCTTCAGTTCTCCCACATAGAGGAGTTTGGCTCCTATGGTTGAGACGCAGGATCTTTCATTCTATTACTAGGGTAGGACCCACGAAATTCGGGGTACTTTGTCGCAGTTTGTGGGAGTAGCACTATATGACCATATAGTGTGACCAAACCCCCGTATATATTTTTTTGTATATGTTCAGGTGTTTTTAACTAGCCTTGCAGGATGAATGTAGCTCTTGAATGTGTGCGCTGTAATCTGTTTTGTGCTGTTTTTGGTCTTATGGCTGCACCATCTTGAATTTAAACGCATTTTAGGATGTGCCCCCCAAATATGTTTTTGTATTTTAGATCCCTGACATGTCACTAGGCAGAACAGGGGAATGCCATCCCCTGTTCTGCCTTTGCCGACTGTAATCGTGGACCGCCCGGAAACATTAAGTTCCCAGGACCCGCGGGCGCACGCATGAGGCATGCGGCGGGCGTGTGCGCCTCCGGCGGCGAATTTAAAGGGACGTACAGGTATGCCCATTTGCCTGCTCATGCCATTCTGCTGACGTATATCGGCGTGCGGCGGTCGGCAAGTGGTTCAACATATATATTTTTAAATGTACTTGTAAATTCATTACAAAAATATAATTTAAATAGATTTTCCAAATACATATATTGGAAAATATATATTTTAAATATGTTCTTCAGACTTTACTTTTTTTTATATGTAAAAAAAAAAAAAAGTCAACATATATTTGTAAATGCATTCCATAAATAAGAAGGTGAGTAGGGATGAGCTTCGTGTTCGAGTCGAACACACGTTCGACTCGAACATCGGCTGTTCGATCGTTCGACGAAGATCGAACGTTATTGGCTGTTCGCGCAAAAATTCGAGTGACGCGAACGGCCCACAATACACTGCGCCATCGCAGTGCAATCCCGGCGCTGTGATTGGCCAAGCATGCACTGTGACCCCGCATGCTTGGCCAATCACAGCGCCGGCAGCGAGGAGAACCATAATTGGCCACAGGCAGGATGCCTGTGGCCAATCATAGCTCAGGGGGGTTTAGTACATGCCCCACACTATAAAAGGCCGCCAGCGCGGCGGCCTTGTGCAGTGTGTTCCGGCGTGCAGGGAAAGAGCTACATAGGCAGGGACAGTGTGTCCTACGTTGTGTTCTTTTCTCAGGCATCTGCAGGAGTTGCTGTTCATTGCTGTTCTCTAAGATAGATAGGCAGGCAGGGACAGTGTGTTCTTTTCTCAGGCATCTGCAGGAGTTGCTGTTCATTGCTGTTCTCTAAGCTAGATAGGCAGGCAGGGACAGTGTGTTCTTTTCTCAGGAATCTGCAGGAGTTGCTGTTCATTGCTGTTCTCTAAGCCAGATAGGCAGACAGGGACAGTGTGTTCTTTTCTCAGGCATCTGCAGGAGTTGCTGTTCATTGCTGTTCTCTAAGCTAGATAGGCAGGCAGGGACAGTGTGTTCTTTTCTCAGGCATCTGCAGCAGTTAGTGGGTGTTGTGTTGCCCAGCACAGTATACACCTGTACATACCCGTCATTGCTGTTCTCTAAGCTAGATAGGCAGGCAGGGACAGTGTGTTCTTTTCTCAGGCATTTGCAGCAGTTAGTGGGTGTTGTATGCCCCAGCACAGTATACACCTGTATATACCCATCATTGCTGTTCTCTAATACAGGCATCTGCAGGAGTTAGTGGGTGTTGTGTGCCCTAGCACAGTATACACCTGTATATACCCATCATTGCTGTTCTCTAATAAAGGCATCTGCTGGAGTTTGTGGGTGTTGTGTGCCCTAGCACAGTATACACCTGTATATACCCATCATTGCTGTTCTCTAATACAGGCATCTGCAGGAGTTAGTGGGTGTTGTGTGCCCTAGTACAGAATACACCTGTATATACCCGTCATTGCTGTTCTCTAATAAAGGCATCTGCTGGAGTTAGTGGGTGTTGTGTGCCCTAGTACAGTATACACCTGTATATACCCGTCATTGCTGTTTTCTAATAAAGGCATCTGCTGGAGTTAGTGGGTGTTGTGTGCCCTAGTACAGTATACACCTGTATATACCCGTCATTGCTGTTCTCTAATAAACGCATCTGCTGGAGTTAGTGGGTGTTGTGTGCCCTAGTACAGTATACACCTGTATATACCCGTCATTGCTGTTCTCTAATAAAGGCATCTGCTGGAGTTAGTGGGTGTTGTGTGCCCTAGTACAGTATACACCTGTATATACCCGTCATTGCTGTTCTCTAATAAAGGCATCTGCTGGAGTTAGTGGGTGTTGTGTGCCCTAGTACAGTATACACCTGTATATACCCATCATTGCTGTGCTCCAAGTACAGTATCTATGAGGGATTGCAGTGTTGTGGCACCAGTGCCTAAAGCCCAATTTTTCAGCCCCTGTTTAACAGGGGCGTGTAATTACAATTTTTGATGCAATACTTTGCAACAGGGCTCATTGCTGTGCTTCAAGTACAGTATCTGTGAGGGGTTGCAGTGTTGTGGCACCAGTGCCTAAGGCCCAATTTTTCTGCCCCTGTTCAACAGGGGCATGTAATTACAATTCTTGATCTAATAATTCACAGCAGGGCCCATTCCTGCGCCCACCAAGAGTAACTGTGAGGGCTTACAGTGTTGTGGCAACACCACCACCACCAAAGGCCCAATTTTTCTGCCCCTCTTCAACAGGGGCATGCAATTACAATTCTTGATCTAATAATTTACAGTAGGGCCCATTCATGCGCCCACCAAGAGTAACTGTGAGGGCTGACAGAGTTGTAGCACCAGCACCACCACCAAAGGCCCAATTTTTCCTACCACTGTTCAACAATGGCATGTAATTACAATTCCTGATATAATAGTTCACAGCAGGGCATTTCAGCGCCCACCAAGAGTAACTGTGAGGGCTCACAGTGTTGTGACAACACCAACATGTAAGGGGCAAATTTCAGCAGAGTATATACGGCAGGTCCCTACTTTCAAACATCCAACTTACAAACGACTCCTACTTGCAAACGGAAGGAGACAACAGGAAGTGAGAGGAAATCTACCCCTAGGAAGGGAAATTCTCTCCTGTAAGAGTTAATATGGGAAAAAGGTGTCTCCTCTCTACTGATGCTTTATCACCAATGCTTGTTTCAATAAAAACCCCACTTTTCAAAAACATTTGTCATTGGGATGGAAAGTGAGGTGAAATGTTCTGAACAGGTGCACAGACAGCAAAACAAATGTTACAGGGGTGATAACCCTTCCCTATATTTTCCAAAAAGCTTAAAAATAGATTTTCTCCTATCACCTTCCAGGACGGCACACCTGAGAGATGAGGGCTCCTCCCTACAGGAAACACAATCAATTGACAGCTTGTTATAAGGCCCCACCCTTCCCCTTGATCCCCAGTATTGATTGTGTTTCTCCAGAACACAGCGACATGTTTGTTTTGTTTTAAAGAAACCTATAGACCGGGGAGGGTCTGATGGTACCCCTGTTGAGACAGGTTTTAGGGAGGGCTGAACTAACCTGTAGGCTTCGGTCTTTCTCACAGGTCGCCCCCAAGATGAACCAGCGCTCTGGCCGCGGGGTGTGCGCGCCACTGCTGTAGTTTAAAATTACCACCGTCGGGTCGCCCTCCTCACTTCCGGATTCTCAGGGCAGGAAGCACTGTTCTCCAAGTATCGCTCTGAGCGGCCGCATCACAGGAAGTGGGCGGCACCGCTGACTCAGACAACCAGGAAGTGATAGAGAGACAGCGTGGAGAGCGGCACGGACACGGCGTGAAGCGGTCAGCTAAACAGTACCAGCCTTTCTTGCGGTACTCGCAGCCCAGGACCCAGCCAACCTCCTCATGGAGCAAGAGGAAGGGAAGGCCACTGCGACTGCAGGCAGATCCAGGTCGGGGACTGGTGAGTACAGGACCCCCTTGGAAAGGGAGGAGGAAAGGGAGTGATTCCTGGGACCAGCCAGTACAGGAACTGGAAATTACTATTCGCTTCCATTTCCCCTCCCCAGTACAAGCCCGCAGTCCTAAGGAAAGAGAAAGCAATGTTTATACATGTATACTATATCTCTTGTCTTTCAGAAACCCCCAGTGGTACCCAGGAGGCCTCAGTACAACCTCCTGCCGCAACAGGGAGTAGTTCCTCTAAAAGATGTGGAAACTGTGGGGATAAACTCCCTAAGTCCCACCAGAAGGCCTTATGCTACAAATGCATAAATAATTTAACAGGGAAGGAGGCTTCTGCAATGATGAAAAAGTTCCTTGCATCTATGCAGACGGAAATGCTGGCTACAGTTAGAGCTTTCCATGAAGCCGCTGGACAATCAGCATCCCAAGGTCCTGACACAGAGGAGCTTACCCCTAGAGAAGACACATCTTCCCAAGAAAGCATCTTTACAGGGGGACCCAGTGCCCTATTCCCACCCTCACAACCACCTCCTCTAGAGCAGATAGGGGGAGATAGAAAACCTAGCCAGATCCGGTCACAGCTCAGAGGGGGAGTTGGATATAGCATCCTTAAGCCAGTCTCAGGAAGAGATCAGACTAAGGAGACACCTCTTCGCTGTAGAAGATCTGGATGGACTCTTACAGCCAATTTACGCCACAGAGGAGATTCCAGAAACCCCTAAGATCACCTCAGCACAGGACAGGGCCTATAGGGGGCTGGGAAAATCTGAATCTAGAGTGTTTCCACTTCACCAATCCCTTAAAGATTTAGTCTTACAGGAATGGAAGGAGCCTGAGAGAAGGATTGTCAGACAAAAGACCTGGAAAAGGAGATTCCCCTTTGACCAGTCTGACGAAGAGACATTTTTTAAGCTCCCTAAATTGGATGCATCTTTGTCACAAGTCACTAAATTGTCTCACCTCTCCTTTGAGGACACAGGCAGTATTAAAGATCTAATGGACCGCAGAGCAGAATCCCTTCTTAGGAAGGCCTAGGAGGCTAACACATCAGCCATGGGTCCAGCCTTAGCGGCAGCCTGCGTAGCCAAGAATACAGATTCCTGGGTGGAAAAGCTTACTAGGCACATATCCCAGGAAACCAATTCAGAAGATGTTATTGATTCCCTGACAGTCATAGGAAAAGCTGTTGCTTATCTCGCAGATTCTGCTATTGAGTCCGCAAGAGCTTCAGCTAAAACAGCAGCTTTAATCAATTCAGCTAGGAGAGCTGTCTGGATTAAAGCTTGGGAAGGAGATATAACATCCAAAGGTAAACTATGTGGCCTTCCCTTTCAAGGTTCACTGTTGTTCGGACAGAGCCTAGACAATGTACTGTCAAGGTCATCAGAAAAGGGTAAAAAGTTTCCAGCAAAACCCCAAAAATTTTAAGAAATTTTTTCGAGGCCCCCCGGGGCAACAACAGTATAGAACCAATAAGGAACCCAACAGACGCTGGGGTTTTGGCAGGGGAAAGCAAAATAATAATCTTCTGTTTACCTCCCCCAAAGTTGGTACTAAAGAGTCGAAGTGACGCCAAGATCAGGGTGGGGGGTCGACTGTCCCATTTTGTTCCTCATTGGGAAAAGATTTCGGACAGCACCTACATTTGCCAGATTCTGCAAGAAGGTTATCGGTTGGAATTTCTGACAAAACCCCCCTCTATGATCACTCTGACACATCCTCCCAGGGATGCCTTAAAGAGATCTGCCCTCCTGGAAGGTATGCAGGAATTAGTACAACAGCACGTGGTGGTACCAGTACCAAAAGAACAACAATACAAAGGATTCTTTTCCCATGTATTTATTGTTCGCAAACCATCAGGGAAGTACTGACTATTACTAATAGTGAACTTAAGAAACCTGAACAGGTATCTGGAATACAAAAAGTTCACTATGGACAGTATCTACTCGGTACACAAAAACCTCATGAAAGATGCCTTCATGATGACCTTGGACCTCAAGGATGCCTACCTGCATGTGCCAATTCACGTGGAACATCAGGCATACTTGAGGTTCGTGGTAGTAGTCAAAGGAGAGATTTTTCACTGGCAATTCAGAGCCCTCCTATTCGGGCTAACAGCCAGTCCAAGGATTTTTACAAAAATCCTAGCAGAGGCAGTAGCCTTTCTACATCTCCAGGGTATATCTCTAATACCTTACCTGGACGATCTACTGATCTCCGGACAAACTGCCCCCCTGGACAGGTCACATACCAACAAAGCAATTTCAGTCCTGGAAAGCCTGGGTTGGATAATCAATACAGAAAAATCCTCCCTTGTACCAGAACAGGTCAATACCTTTCTGGGCTACATTGTGGACACAGGCTGCAGAAGCTCTTCTTATCAGAAGACAAAGTGACAAAACTAACTTTGTCAGTAGGGGATCTGATAAAGACCCTGTTGCTTTCCAGAAGGGAAGTATTAAGAACCCTAGGCCTGATGTCAGCAAGTATACCAGCAATAATCTGGGCACAACTCCACTCAAGGATGCTCCATTTCTTCTTCCTGTCCTCATGGGACAAAAAGAAGGAGTTCTTGGATCAGGAGATTCTGCTAACCCCTCAGGTCCTGTCCTTGGAGTGGTGGACAATTCCCAAGAACCTGAAAGGAGGCAGACCTTGGGCCCAGTGGAGTCTGGTAAAGGTCACCACCGATGCCAGTTCCTGGGGGTGGGGAGCCCACCTAGGAAAGGAAGTAGCCCAGGGGCAATGAAACAACTCGTTAAGTCGGATTTCATCCAACTACAGGGAGCTTAAAGCAGTAGGGGAAGCCCTAAAAGCCTTTCAGGAGAACATCACGGGCAAGGAGGTTCAAGTAAGCTCCGACAATGCCACGGTGGTAGCCTACCTGAGTCACCAGGGAGGCACCAGGTCCAGACCCCTGTTGGAACTATCCAAAGAGATTCTGGATTGGGCAGAGGAAAAGGTCCTCTCCATTTCCACCATCCACATAAAGGGGATAAGCAATACCAAGGTAGACTTCCTCAGCCGTCAGACAATAAGGCAAGGAGATTGGGAATTAAATCCAGAGGTATTTCTAAACCTGGTACAGTGTTTTGGAAATCTGGAAATAGCCTATTTGCCAACCGGCAAAACAGGAAAGTAAAAAGATATTTCTCCAGTGGCCGTGCGTCCATAGAGGGCGCCGGAGCGCCGCCCCCTCTCGCTCCCGCACCGCCACTGAAAGACAATACACAGATTCATGCATTGTATGAATCTGTGTATTGTCACCGCTGCCGCGCTGCCCACTATACATATGGCCGGCCTCCTGGTGAGCACCGGCCATATGAATTAGAGCGGCGGCCGGCGGTGGGTGTAACTTGAAAGTGCCTATCAGAGTCAGCGGCTCTGATAGGCTTTCCGAATACAGCTCTCACGCTGTATTCGGCTTCCAAAAACTCCTCCCAGGTACGCACAGGGGTGCGTTCCTTGGAGAAGACTGTGTGGAGGTTTCAGCCAATCAGGTTCACCGGATCTGGTTACCGGTAACCTGATTGGCTGAAGCGGCATCAAGGGCGGGGGAACACATCGAGGACGGCGCGGACCGAGGAAGGTAAGTGCAGGGCTGGGGGGGGGGACAGGCTGCATTTGGGGAGAACTGGCTGTATATGGGGGACAAACTGGCTGCATTTGGGGAGAACTGGCTGTATATGGGGGACAAACTGGCTGCATTTGGGGGGAACAGGCTGCATTTGGGGGACAAACTGGCTGCATTTGGGGGGAACTGGCTGTATATGGGGGACAAACTGGCTGCATTTGGGGGGAACAGGCTGCATTTGGGGACAAACTGGCTGCATTTGGGGGGAACTGGCTGTATATGGGGGACAAACTGGCTGAATATGGGGGGAACTGGCTGAATATGGGGGACAAACTGGCTGAATATTTGGGGGGAACTGGCTGTATATGGGGGACAAACTGGCTGAATATGGGGGGAACTGGCTTAATATGGGGGACAAACTGGCTGCATTTGGGGGGAACTGGCTGTATATGGGGGACAAACTGGCTGCATTTGGGGGGAACTGGCTGTATATGGGGGACAAACTGGCTGCATTTGGGGGGAACTGGCTGTATATGGGGACAAACTGGCTGTATATGGGGGCACACTGGCTATATATATGGGGACACACTGGCTGTATATGGGGGCACACTGGCTATATATATGGGGACAAACTGGCTGTATATGGGGGCACACTGGCTATATATATGGGGAAAAACTGGCTATATATGGGGACAAACTGGCTGTATATGGGGGCACACTGGCTGTATATGGGGGCACACTGGCTGTATATATGGGGGCACACTGGTTATATATATATATGGGGGCACACTGGCTGTATATGGAAACAAACTGGCTGTATTTGAGGGGGCAAACTGGTGGCGTTTGGGCACAGTGGCTGCGTTTATTGGGCACAGTGGTGGCAATTGATTTTTTTTTTCAGTTTGTTTGTGCCCCCCCAAAAATTTTGAGCACCAGCCGCCACTGTATTTCTCAATTTCCCAAGAGAAGGAATCGGAAGATCTAGATGCACTGACTCAGACCTGGAATTACAGGCTGGCATATGCCTTCCCGCCCTTGGCCTTGATTCCACGGGTCCTTCAGACCTGGTGGCCAAGGAGAGCTTGGTTTGCAAGCCTAATGCCGCGTACACACGATCGTGATTCACGGCGGTGAAAACACCTCCGTGAATCACGACAGGAAAAACGAGGGAACGACTTGTTCCCCCACACACGGCCGTTTTTCCCATAATTTTTTCTCTTGGCGAGAAAAACGACCGTGTGTAGGCTCCGCGGCAGTGTTTTCCTATGGGAAACACTGCCGCGGAAAAAAATGACAGGAATCACGACGAGAAAAATTAGAGCATGTTCTAATTTTTCTCGTCGTGATTAATGCCGTTTTTCCCGTCGGGAAAAACGGCAAAGAGCCCACAGATGATCGTTTTTCTCGTCCAAAGGAAAAAATGAAATTTTTCCAGACGGGAAAAATGATCGTGTGTACGCGGCATGAGATCCGTGGCAGTAGCGGAACCAGTGAAGCTCCCGTATAGGACAGATCTTCTCAGACAGGGGCCAGTACTACACCCAAAACCGGAATTTTTCCAGTTGACGGCCTGGTTACTGAGCGCTAGATTTTGAAACGCAAAGGCTGCTCAGAGAAAGTAATAAGTACCCTTCTTCTGAGGAGAAAACTAGTAACTAAAAAAAAAAAAATGTATTTAAAACTTTTTGTTCCTGGGGAAAAGAAAGACAGATGACCTCCACTTCTGTGCCGGTTATCCTGGAGTTCCTCCAAGACGGAGTAGACAAAGGCCTAACTGTCAGTACCCTTAGGGTTCAAATAGCGGCCCTCTCAGTCTATCTTGAGAAAAGATTGGCAAAAGAGGACCTCATTAAGCGTTTTCTGTTAGCAAGGGAAAGCGTTTCCCCGGTCCTTAAAGGTAGTTTTCCACCTTGGGACTTGACTACGGTGTTAGAGGCATTATCTAAACACCCGTTTGAACCTATAGAAGAGGTTCCCTTTAAGTTTCTAACTTTAAAAATAGCATTTTTGTTAGCTATTACTACAGCTAGGAGGGTTGGGGATTTGCAGGGACTATCCATGAAGGAACCATTCCTACTGGTACAGCCAGACAGAGTCACCCTCAGAGCAGATCCCTTGTATCTACCAAAAGTGGCATCCTTATTTCATAGGACGCAAGACATAATATTGCCGTCCTTTTGTGATAAACCAAAAAATGAGAAAGAAAAGAAATTTCATTGTCTTGATGTAAGAAGGTGTCTCCTTACCTATCTAGAAAGAACAAAAAGTTTTAGGAGATCCAATCACCTACTCATTTTGTACACTGGGCCTAGGAAGGGACTTCAGGCCTAAGCCATGCCATTTTTCTCAAAGATTTTCATCCATATTACCAGGACCAGACATTACATTAAAGCCGCAAGCAGTTTTAAATGGCTTTTTTTCCTTTACAAATGTAATTTTGTGCAGGGACAGTTCTAAACACGGGAAACACATGCCACTTCACAGGCATACTTTAGACACCCCCCAGGTACAATATTTAAAGGAATATTTCACGTATTTTTTTCACTTTATGCATCATTAAAATGACTGCTCCCGAAAAACAGCCGTTTTTAAAACTTAGTTTTGCATTGATAAATGTCCCCTGGGGCAGAACCCGGGTCCCCAAACCCTTTTTAGGACAATAACATGCATATTAGTCGTTATAATTAGCACTTTAGATTTCGAACGTTCACGTCCATTGTATTTAATAGGGTTCTAACTTTTGCGCGAACTTTCGGTCCGTTCGAAGCTTCTGGTGCGAACCGAACCGGGGGGTGTTCGGCTCATCCCTAAAGGTGAGTATGGTGGCCTGAATTTATGGGAGGAGCCCGGAGGGTATTTAAGCAGCCCACTCACCCATGCTCTTTGTCGGTTCAGTGCGCGATACTACACTTCACTGGGCCGACTCTTCCCAGCTTACCTCATGTTCGGGAGTCTGCGCATTCAATCGGAAGTGCATTGCGGCTTCTTCATTCGTGTGTTGCTATGGAAAATTCTATAGTGACTTTATTGTAATATAGAGTTTAGGTAGTAACAGGATATGTGTACATAACCCCTTCCCTCCCCCTCCATTGATACTGGACGTTCTTTGCAGGAAACAGGAAATGGGTGGGAGGGGCCCCTCCATTTATCAGGAAACAGGAAATGGGTGGGAGGGGATTGGAAAGGGTTTTTGGAGACACATGTGTTTGAACAACAGATGGTGTTGGAAAGGACAAAGGGAGACATGACTGCCTGCAGCTAGAGAGCTTTGAAGAACTTTTGAGATGGACTGAGCAAAGGACCCTGGAGGACATCTTGACCCCTAAGTTGAGTAAATTGTTTAGTTTACTTAATGTGTACATGTTGTACATGCTTATATTTGTAGGCATACATTCTGTAAGCTATAAGTTGTGTTGTGTTGTGCATCCTACAGTTGTATGTGCAGATTTTTCCTTGTTTAGTAAAGCATTGATACACTACAGAAGTTTAAGCTTCCTTGGTTTTACCACAAGAACTTAATAGATAGACATAAAGCATTACAATGGGGGCTCGTGGCCGTGATTTGTGCTAAAATTTCAACAGAAGCTGACCTGTTTTCTGTGGTGTGTTTTGTTGCTTGTGCTGGGGGAAAAATGCTGCGTACACTGTTTAGGAAGAGTAAGGCTGCAAAGGTTTCTGGTGTCCAAGGAGGGATTGAAGGGGTGCACCCTTCCTATCTGGGCCAGAAATAGTCAGTGGATGTCTGTTGCAAAGGAGCTGGCTGGATATGCTTCTTCTTTGAACAGAGCTTGGGGGGATGGAGTCTGTGATCTTTCCTCAGATTTTAGTCTCAAAAGTTTTGGGTTCAATAAGGGAGAGATGCGGGCAGTTGCTGTGTTTGGTTTGCATTTCCTGCATGCTCTACATATTGAATCTGAAAAGAGGGAAAAGGCAGAATTTAAAGATTTAATGAAGGAGCAGCTTGCAGTAGCATCCAAGTGTTTGGAAGAAAGTGCAAGCAGGGCAAAAGATTTAGAAAGTAGGGTAATCAAAGTTAAACCTGCAGTGGCTTCGAAAAGTGTTCAAATCGCTGTAGGCCGAGCTGAAGATTTGAATGAGCGGTGTGCAGCCCTCATGAATAAATCTAATGATGCTCTAACAAAGGACAAAGGCCCAAAGACTGTAAGCAGAAGTAGGACATGTGCTACTGTTTCTTCCCATAAGCGGAAAGCAAAGGATTTGATCAGCTCAAATTACAGAGTTGATTCAGATACAAGGAAGACAAGGCCTATGATCTCCAGGAGACACATGTGGATTGATTTACTTAAGGTGGGGGTCCCTAGAGATGAAATGGATGGGATTCCTACACCAGCATGGTTTAAGACGTGGAAGCAAATGGTTGGGAATGGTAGATTCAGTCACATTAAGTGTTTCTGTTGCCATAAAATGGGGCATTTTGCAAAAATGTGCCATGCTGTGAAACAGCAGGCCTCTGTTGTTCCAAGGACAGCACAGAGAGGCATGCAAGTTTATTCATTACGTTGGAAGTCAATGCCTTTCCGTGAAAGTGTTTCAAGGCAACAGTGGGCACCCTACAATAGTTTTGCAGTTAGAATTGGCTAGATAGAGAAATGTGAGCAGTGAGCTATGTTTTTGGCACAGTTGGAAATGAACAAATCTGCTTTGTCTCTTACACTTTTCATCGAGAGGTGGAGCAGGCAGAGCAGACGACCATGCTGGGTGGGAGGAGGAAGACCAGAAGAGAGCTTGATGAAGATGCAGATGATTTGCTAAAGGTGGCTGAATTGGAGTGGACTTTCATTTGAGCATTTCCTTATGACCAAGAGGACGAGACTTTTATCTGGGACTTTCTTTACACAAACTGCCAAAGACATTAACCCTGCTCAAAAGTAATGTTGCAGCCTTCCAGGGACAAAACAAAAGTCTGACCGCCCAGATGGGGGTCAAAAGGGAATTTTTTCCTCCCATTTAGGGGGGGGGGTTATTTTGCCCTTTTCTGGACAAAAGGCTTTAAGAAGTTTCCTATATTATTCTATAAAGTCTGGAGGTGGTATGTGTTGCATGGCAATTTCTAGAATGACTTTATTGTAATAATACAGAGTTTAGGTAGTAACAGGATATGTGTACAGAGCCCCTTCCCTCCCCCTCCATTGATACTGGACATTCTTTGCAGGAAACAGAAAATGGGTGGGAGGAGCTTGGAAAGGATTTTGGAAGACACATGGTTTTGAAAAACAGTTTGTGTTTGGAAGGACAAAGAGACATGGCTGCCTGAAGCTGGATAACTTTGGAGACGCTTTTGAGATGGACTGAGCAAAGGACCATGGAGGACATCTTGACCCCTAAGTTGAGTAATTATTTAGTTTACTTAATGTGTACAGGTTGTGCATGCTTATATTTGTAGGCATATATTTTGTAAGCCATGAATTGTGTTGTGTTGTGCATCCTATAGTTGTATGTGCAGATTTTTCCTTATTTAGTAAAGCTTTTAAAACCTGTGTAGTGTTTTTATTGACATTTTTTTCCACCGGGTGAATGGGTAGGGGTACGATGTACCCCATACTCATTCACATAGGGTGGGGGGCCTGGATCTGGGGGCCCCCTTATTAAAGGGGGCTCCCGGATTCCGATAAACCCCCGCCTGCATACCCCGACAACCAACGGGCAGTGTTGTCGGGAAGAGGCCCTGTCCTCATCAACATGGGGGCAGGGTGCTTTGGGGTGGGGGGGCCGCAGGTCGCCCCCTCGCCCCAAAGCACCAAACCCCCCATGTTGAGGGCATGCGGCCTGGTACGATTCAGGAGGGAGGGGGCGCTCTCTCGCCCCCTCTTTTCCTGCGGCCTGCCAGGTTGCGTGCTTGGATAAGGGTCTGGTTTGGATTTTGAGGGGGACCCCATGCCTTTTTTTCGGCTTAGGGGGCTTTCCTTAAAATCCATACCAGACCAAAGGGCCTGGTATGCTCCTGGAGGGGAACCCATGCCGGTTTTTTATTTAAAATTTGGCGTGGAGTTCCCCCTCAAGATTCATACCAAACACAGTGCCTGGTAATGGCGGGGATCCAAGTTGGATCCCCGTTAATTGAAAGTCGGACGTATGTCGGCTTCATGTCGCAGGGCAAAGTCGGATCCAAAGTAGGACGGCTGTCGTGTCGCACAAGTGTGAACCTGGCCTCAGGGTTCTGTGGCTGATTGAGGTGGTAATTAGACCCACCTGGTGCCTTGTCTGCACTGGATTAGCCTGGGGGGGATGGGTGGTTGGTAGGTGTTCGGTTTCAGAGCAAGGGGTGGCATACACTCTACAACCAATTCGTATCAGATTCGTTTAATACTCCTTACTACCGATTCGTATCGCATTCATTTCATACATTTTTACAACCGATTCGTATCCAGAGTCATTTCTCTTTACAACCAATTCATATCGGATACATTGCATACTTTCTACCATTGCCATTTGTTGTATCCCCCATGCCGTGTGTTTTAGTTCCGCAGCAGAACTTACGAATCGTTTTGTACACGTTGCTTCTCTCATTTATTTACCAAACCAAAGTTATTTTCTGTGCGTCATACCACACTCTTCGGATGTGTTGTACACCCGCTCCAGTCCAATGCGAACCAGTCGCACGATCACTGGTAGGATTTGTTACCGTGTTATGTCATGTCAAAATTCGTGGCCACTCACGGTGTCACCCGTACCATGTTCGGTTCCCGCAGTGGAACTTACGAATCATTTGTACGCACTTCTTGCGTTTTTATCATTTTCTACACCAAACCTTGTGGTTTTGCCTTGTGCACGGCATCACGCCACACCTTCCTGATATGTTGCACTTCCGCCACAAACTCACTCGCATGGCCCACTGTGGCAAGTAAGATTCGTTGCCATAATCTTTATATTGTATAACATCGTTGCCATTCGTTGTCTCCCATATCGTTCGTCAGTTCCCCCTACGGAACCTACGAATCAAACAAACGCTGGCCCTATCTCTTATACTGCTCGTCTAAGGGTACGGTAAGTCGCCAAACAAACTTGGTGTTTCTATCTGTTTCTCAGTAACCCAACTCTCATTTCGTTGAGACCTTTGCAGCCATGCAAAACCGTCTCAGCAGCCTGTCACTCTTGTCAAGACCCTTGCAAACGCAATATCGTCTGAGTAACCTCTCCTTTGTCGAAAATAAATTTAAATGAAATAAAAATAAATACCCCCTTTTGTCACCACGCAATCTCGTCCCAGTAACCGGACACCAGTTGAGAGCTTGCAACCATACAAATCGTCTCGGCAGCCTGACACCCTTGCAAAAATGCAATGTCATCCCAGCAACCTCACCTGTCAAAAAAAAAAGGATAAATAAAAACCCCCTTGGTCACCACTCAATCTCGGCCCAGCAACCTGACACCGGTTGAGACCCTTTCAACCAGGCAAAATCGTCTCAGCAGCCTGACACCCTTGTTGAGACCATTGCAGATGCAATACCGTCTCAGCAGCCCCACACTCATCGAGACTCTTGCAACCACGCAATACTGTCTCGAGCAACCTCCCACTAATTAAGACCTTTTGTGACCACGCAGTCTCGCCCCCAGCAACCTGACATTTATTGAGACTTTTGCAGCCAGACAAAGCATCTTAGCAGCCTGACACTCTTGTTGAGACCCTTGCAAACGCAATGTCGTCTCAGCAGCATCAAACGCACCGAGACTCTTGCAAACGCAATATCGTCTCTGCAAACCCGACTCCCGTTGAGACCCTTGCAGTCATGCAATACCGTCTCAGCAGCTTGACACTCGTTTGAGACCCTTGCAGAACTCAATGTTGTCTCAGCAACCTCACTGTAAGAGAACTGTCAGCGCGCTCCGGGCGCATCCGCGCACACACACATGCGCATTAGGAACTCAGCAGTTCACAGATGTGTCAGTGCGCGTGCGCACGTTCGCGGGAGCGCGTCCACGCTTTCCTTTGGCACCAGACGGCCTATTTAAGGGGCGCACTGACCCCAGTCTAATGCTGATGGATCTTCAGCTGTTCCTGTATCCCTACCTTGCTATTACCTGCCTGACACCTGTTACCGAATCTTGGCTTTCCCGGACCTTGCTGCTGGACTTCGCTACTCCTCTGATTATTGGTTCCTGATCCCGGCTTCCTGTTTGACCTTTGCTCCTGCCTAATGTCTGTGTACCCTGCTGCCCGTCTGCTACTGAACCCGGATATCCATGTGACTACGCTTCTGTCTCCTGTTTGGCTCTACTCTGCTTCCCGGGTATCTGCAAATTCGTTCCTGCGACCTGCTGCAACTTTCTGCCATCCAAGGGTCGCATCATCTGTTTCAGGCTTCCAGGGCTACTACTGCAGGCACTCGTGTTGGTTTCTCCTGTCCTCTCTCTCTCAGCGGAGCCGGGGCCGGAGATACAAGAGAGGCTGACCTCGTCACTTCAGACTCCAATCAGGTATGTGACAGTATCCGTCAGCCAGCAATGGAGTCTGAAAGGTGGGCCTCATCTTTTACAGACATTCGCCAATCCCTCTCTGCACTATCCCATACTGTACAGAGTCTTCAAACCAACTTGAACCAGATGGAAGGTCAGCTCCTGAACCAGCTTGATGCCTCACCTGCTTCTTCCTCTCCGTCTGTGGTGAACTCTTCTGTGCAAAGGGACTTCAGTCTGCTATTTGCGGCCACCCCTCCTCCTGAACCCAGAGTGCCGTGGCCTGAGCATTTTTCAGGAAATCGCAAACAGTTTTGTACATTCCAAAACGCTTGTGAATTGTACTTTTCTTTGTTGCCCCGAACTTTCTCTTCTGAAAATACCAAAGTAGGGTTCATTATTATCTTATTACTTAAGAAACCTCTTTCCTGGGCTCATCATCTATGGCAGGGATAAGCAATTAGCGGACCTCCAGCTGTTGCAAAACTACAAGTCCCATCATGCCTCTGCCTCTGGGTGTCATGCTTGTGGCTGTTAGAGTCTTGCTATGCCTCATGGGACTTGTAGTTCTGCAACAGCTGGAGGTCCGCTAATTGCATATCCCTGATCTATGGGAACAACATGATCCGGCCTTAACAACTACTAACTCCTTCTTCTCTGCTATGTCCCAGCTATATGCTGATCTTTTTCTCCAGCAGTCTGTGGAATCAATGCTCAGCAGACTGCAGCAAGGCCCAAGGTCTGTCGAAGATTATGTCAAAGATTATGTATCAGACTTTCATGTCCTGAGTGTGGATACCCGCTCTTCACCATCAATTTCGTCTCTGACTTTCTGATACATTAAAAGACGAGCTTGCCCATGTGGGGATACCCACTTCCCTGGAAGATCTGATTAATCTTGTTCAGATCAATCGAAGGCTACGAGAAAGACAATCAGGATCAATACCAAGCTGTCACAGATCAGCTGCGGAGCTGATCTGTGTCTTACCTATACTGTTGTAGGTCGGCTGGCACCTGTTGTTCCACTAGCTTGTGTTCAGCTCTGGCTGCACTCTGCAGCTATGGGTGTCGCCGGCTTCACCTGTGGCTTAATATATTCTTCCTTCCTGCTACTTCCTGTCCAGCCTCCCATGTGCCTCACTATTTAAATTGCACTCAGACCAGTTTCTGGTTGCTTGAGCAACACTTGTTTCAGAGCTCCCTGCCTGTAACCTACTTAACCAGACTTCTTGTGTACCGAATCGGCTAGTCCTCCTGTTTACGCTGTCTGCTGCCCGCCCCGACCTTGGCTCAATATCCGGCACTCCTTTTGCTTTATCCATCCATCTATCCATCCATCCCTCTGTGTCTTCTGGTACTCTCCTCGCGAGCAGGTTGAACCTGGGGGTCGTGACCTGGGGTCAGCACGCAGCTAAGCCCAAACCCTCGTGAGGAGGTCCCTGGCGGAATACCGGCTGGCCCTTAGATTCCACGCCCTGGGGAATCCCGTGTCACCTGCTCGCCTGTGGGCTCACTTCAGTACCATTGTGACACAAGCCACCTGCGTTTTTCAAGTACCTTTTCTTCCATTTCTGCAGTTCCTGTAGGGGGTCACCGGGAGTGCCCATTAAGAATAAAGAGTACCAAGTTTTTCCTAGAGGAAGCTCCTCAAGACCACCTCTGTCCTCTTCTGAATGCCTTTGGCGATGACATAATAGCTTTGCTTTTATTGTGGGAAAACTGGCCACTTCATACAGACTTGCCCTGTGAAACCTGTCAAATCCGCTTCTCTGCAGCCCTATATGATGCATCTTCCTGGAAGAGGCCAGCCCCACCTCTCACTTCCGCTCCAGCTCCAGTTATCAGGAAAGACTGTTCTTGTATCTGCTATTATAGACTCTGGAGCTTGCAGTTGCTTTGTGGATTCAGAATTTGCTACCTTACACCAGCTACCCCTATGCACCAAGAGTCAGGGGTTTGCCGTTCATCTGGCGGATGGCCCTGGTCTCAAGTCCGGGCCAGTAACTCAAGAGACTATACCTATTCCCTGCCAAACTTCCTCTGGGCACCAGGAACTTCTCCGTCTGGATGTAATCACCTCACCCATGTTTCCTATCATCCTGGGGCTACCTTGGTTACAAGCCCATAATCCTCACATAGACTGGTTCACTGGAGTTGTCTCCTTTTTCTTCCAACTATTGCCAGGTACATTGTTTGCTGGAAAGGACTTGTAACCCTACTTCTCTCCTCAGTATCTACCTGGACCCCGAGACTGTGAAACTGGTACCCGTTGCCTACCATGAATTCTTAGACGTGTTTATTAAGAAAAGCGCAGATACCCTGCCTCCACACAGGACTTATGATTGTCCCATCGAACTCTTACCAGGATCCGAAATCCCTTTTGGTCGAATCTATCCACTCTCGGAACCTGAATTAGAAGTCCTGCGCAAATATATAGATGAGAATCTGGAGAAGGGGTTTATTCGGCATTCCTCCTCATCAGCGGGGGCTGGTATTTTCTTTGTAGAAAATAAATCACTCCCTAAGACCCTGTATTGACTATCGGGACCATAATAAAATAACTGTCAAGAATCGATACCCATTCCCGCTGATTCCCGAGTTGTTCCAGAGATTGCGGGGAGCTCGGATATTTTCCAAACTTGATCTCAGGTGCTTACAATTTAGTCCGGATCAAAGAGGGTCATGAATGGAAGAAAGCTTTTAGAACACGCTTCGGGCATTTTGAGTACCTAGTTGTGCCCTTTGGTCTCTGCAATGCCCCTGCCACCTTCCAGCACCTGGTTAATGACGTCTTTCGGGACTTTCTTGACCTATTTATCGTCTACCTTGATGATATCCTTATATTCTCTGATACGGTTGAATTACATTGCACCCATGTGAAGAAGGTCTTGAGTAGACTTCGTGAACATCACCTCTACGCCAAGGCTGAGAAGTGTGGCTTTGAGAAACAGACTATACAATTTCTTGGACTTGTCATTTCCGCTGATGGTATTTCCATGGATCCCCAGAAGGTCACTGCAGTCCTGGAATGGCCGGCTCCCACAGACAGGAAAGCGGTACAAAGGTTTGTGGGATTTGCTAATTTTTATAGAAAGTTAATTAAAAACTTTTCTGGCATAATCTCTATTACCCAACTCACCAAACAGTATGTGCCCTTCCGATGGACCCCTGAAGCACAAGTATCTTTTGAGCAATTAAAGACTCTGTTCACTTCAGCTCCCATTCTGAAACATCGCGACCCGGCTCCGGTCTATGTTTCGGAGGTAGACGCCTCCGAAAGTGCCATAGGGGCTATTTTGTCTCAGCGACAAGGACCTAAATCTTTACTGAATCATGTAGCCTTTTTCTCCAAGAAACTGAATCCTTCTGAGAGGAACTACAATGTTGGAGATCGGGAATTGTTAGCCATTAAAGCAGCGCTTAAAGGAATGGCGTTACTTGTAGGAGGGAGCCACTCACCCTATCCTCAGCTTTACTGACCACAAAAACGTAAGTACTTGAGAACAGCCAAAAGACTAAGACCCCGGCAGGCAAGATGGGCATTGTTCTTCTCCCGCTTTATATTCCACATTACCTTCCGTCCTGGTTCTAAAAATGGCAAACCAGATGCGCTGCCGCGCATGTTTCATGATCCAGTCCAATCCTCTGAGCCAGACACTATTCTACCAGCCAATTTCCTCCTTCAATCCGATCTGATGTCCCAAATAAAGGCAGATGTGACAGAGCATCCTCCTTCTCAAGATTTTTCCCTCCAGTTAAAGGACAAGCTCTACTATCACAATGAAGAGATCTTTGTCCCAGAACAGTTCAGAGTCTCTATTCTCAAACGGTGTTCGCTTATAATAATTCCATACATTCTGCTACCAAGCAATCACCCTTTTTTGCCAATTGTGGATATCACCCTTCCTTTCTGCCTGAGCTGCCTATAGAGTCCTCCTTACCTGCTGTACAAAACAAACTGGACTTTTTCAACTCTAACAACAAATTACTCCAGGATACCATCTCTAAAGCCCAAGCTAGCAACAAAGTTTTTGACAAAAAGAGGAGGGGTAACCTGAATCTGGAACCAGGAGACAAGGTCTGGTTGTCTACTACAAATTTAAAACTTAAATGTCCCTCCAAGAAACTTGGCCCGAAATACTTGGGGCCTTTTTCTTGTTTAATATTTTTATTGAAATTTTACATTTAAATAACATGTATTATGAACAATACATACTTGAAAAAAGTAGAATTGAAATGGAATCTAACAATCACTAACATTCCATGTTAAAAGAAAAAGTGGTAAAGGCTAAGAACCTATTAGCAATTAAGGTAATACAAATAGAGGAATTAAAATGATTAGAGCAATCGTATCAAGGTATACTATAAGAAATATATCATGCCTCAAGACCATCCGTTTACCCCTAAAGGATGCAAGCTGTGAACAGATGGGTGCACAATGAGGAATAGTAGAGTATTATACTGTAAATGATAAACTATTGATAAGAAATAAAAAAGGAGATTGCTGTTAAATCTCGATGCACAATCAATGACCTTTCTAACAAAGCATGTGTTGGGTAAGGAATCTAAGTGATTGGTATAATTAAACCTTAGAAATATATGTTATTTAATGGACATAAAAAGTCGTATGTTTATATGATCAGTGCTAAGGAAATAATAAGAAATAACAGAATAGAAGCAGTGTAGAGAGAAAAAGAGGAAATAGGGGAAAAATAAAATATATAGAAAGGAAGGTATTGAGAGAGAAAAAGAGAGATAAAAGGTTGCCAAAGCAATATTCGATTATAGAAATAAATAGAGAATTATTTGAATATTTTAGCAAGGCATCAACAATAATTGCTCAAAATCTGGGGGTAGATGGTGTTTAATCCATGGTTTCCATACCTTTATTGTATTTAGTAATATTGTTATCTTCAATAGCAGACATTTTGGTAAAAATAAGGGCTCTATTAATTCTGTTTGGTTTCAGCTACAACTAGGGTTTGGGTTTTCCAGGCTTTAGCTATAGTTTAAAGAAAAAATATTAATCCCAGATGTGATAGGAAAGGGATTAAAGGAAAAGTAGCTACTTTTAAACGACAGTTTAGTCTAGGCCATTGGGTTAGAAAAATATATACCATTTATTGTTGAGTATCAAAAGAAAAACAAATTTATACATACATGTTCAGTTAAATAGACTGATGAATAAAATATAACTTCTTAAACTATTTTACCGATTGACTCCTAGGGGGGGAGTCAATTCGGAAGGTATTACAATCAAACAAAGAGGACAGACAGAACTAACAGTCTGTCTTTCCCCTTATTGTTGGTGATGGTACTGTTAGAATACCTTCCGAATTGACTCTCCCCCTAGGAGTCAATCGGTAAAATAGTTTAAGAAGTTATATTTTATTCATCAGTCTATTTAACTGAACATGTATGTATAAATTTGTTTTTCTTTTGATACTCAACAATAAATGGTATATATTTTTCTAACCCAATGGCCTAGACTAAACTGTCGTTTAAAAGTAGCTACTTTTCCTTTAATCCCTTTCCTATCACATCTGGGATTAATATTTTTTCTTTATGCAGTCTCTTAGGCTACAAACGACAAATCAAATCCTAAACTCTAGTTAAATATTTTTAGTTCATATTTAATGAACGGGCCTTTTGGGTTGAACCACCCTGGTACTCGTTGTTCCTCTTTTCTTTGTGTGTTTAGCTATAGTTTGTTTAGCTGCAGTAGTGAGGTGTAAAAGTAATTGGAATTGAGACCTGTTCAATTCAGGAGGCTTGAGATTGAGGAGAGCCAATGCTGAATCAGGAGAGATTGGTATTTCTAAGGCCGTAGAAGCCATGTTGAATATTTTATTCCAGAAGGATTGAACGATCAGGCATTGCCACCATATATGGAAGTGTGTACCAGGTGAGGAACAACCTCTGAAGCATTAATTTAGGTGTGAGGGGACAAATTTGGCTATCCTAGCTGGAACTAGATACCATCGTACCAGGACTTTAAAGTTTGTTTCCAACGCAAAGCAGTTTGGTGAAGAGTTTTTGGTAGCTGACCATATATTATCCCAATCATTTTTACAAAATGTTCTATTCATGTCCTGTGTCCATTTGGTGGTGGGGGATGATAAAATATTGTCAGGTATAGAATTGAGTTGTTTATAGAAGTGAGATCAGTCCTCTTATATGGGGATCACTATTGCAGATGCGTTCGAATTGTGTCATTTGGTTAAGGATAGATCCCGTTCTGATAAAGGGTGTATAAAAATTCTTAATTTGTAGATAACGGAAGAGCTCTTTTATGGGGAGCCCATATTTATCACATAGTGTTGGAAATGTAAGGCCTCGTACACACGGCCGAGAATCTCGTCAGGAAAAAACTCGTCATTTTTCTTGACGAGATTCTTGGACAAGAAACTTGTCCCGGCCGAGTGTACACACGCTCAATACAAAGAACCCGCGGTTCTTTGAATGGAGCAAACGCGGTGACGTCATAGACTACGACGAGCGTGCGCTCGTCACATTCGATGCCGTCGCCGCCATCTTGCTACACCCTACCTATGCCTAGGAAGCTACCGCGCATGCGTCAATGTCATTTCGAGCATGCATGGGTTTCCACGGCGACAGGTAAGTGTACACACACTCGGGTTTCTCATCGAGAAACAGGCCGACGAGAAACCAGACGAGAAAATGGAGAATCCTGACAAGAAAATAGAGAGCAGGTTCTCTATTTTTCTCGTCGAGATTCTTGTCGGTTTTCTTGACGACAAAACTGAAAGCCGCGTACACACGACTGATTTACTCGGCAAGAAAGCTCTGCCAGCAAGTTTCTTGCTGGTTCTTGCCGAGAAACTCGGTCGTGTGTACGAGGCTTTAAAATGTTATCGGAAGAGACTAGATTATGAAATCGAATTAGATTTCTTGAGGACCAAGCTACAAATGATAAGGGAAATTTCCAAGCAGGGTAGAATGAAGGGTTTCTAATAAAGGAAAGGAGAGGATTGTGTATAGATTGTAAATTTGTCCCAGATAGCTAAGGAATGTTTAGTTATGGGGTTAGAGATGTTCTGTCTTTAGGAAGTAACCAGAGCCTATTAGCCACTGAAATGGGGTCAGTATCTGCAGATTCAATAGCTACCCATAGAGGAGACTAGTTGCATGGTACTTAGGAAGTTGCGCTAATTGAGCTGAAAAATAGTAGGAGGGAAAATTAGGTATGCCCAATCCACCTTTCAGTTTCTCAAGATAAAGAGTCAGATCTAAGTATACAGGGTTTAGTAGAACCCCATATAAAGGACATCACTCTCCTTTGTGTGAGTCTCAGGAATAGGGATGAGCTCGGTGTTCGAGTCGAACGCATGTTCGAGTCGAACATCGGCTGTTCGCATGTTCGGCAAAACCAGAACTTTGTGGGCTGTTCACACCAAATTCGTGTGACGCGAACGTCCCACAATTCACTGCGCCATCGCAGTGCATTACCGACGCTGTGATTGGCCAAGCATGCACTGTGACCCTGTATGCTTGGCCAATCACAGCGCCGGCAGCGAGGAGAGCCATAATTGGCCACAGGCAGGATGCCTGTGGCCAATTATAGCTCAGGGGGGTTTAGTACACGCCCCACACTATAAAAGGCCGCCAGCGCGGCGGCCTTGTGTAGTGTGTTGGCATGCAGGGACAGAGAAGGATAGGCAGGGAAAGTGTCTTTGTTATTTTTTCATTAACCTTGTGCATTTACAGTGTGTTGGTATACAGGGACAGAGAAGAATAGGCAGAGACAGTGTAAGTGATATTCTTTCATTAACCTTGTGCATTTACAGTGTGTTGGTATACAGGTACAGAGAAGTATAGGCAGGGGACAGTGTCAGTGTCATTCTTGCTAAACCTCCTGCACAGTATACACCTGAAGCTACCCCTTATTGCTGTGTTTTCCTGTTGTGTAACACAGGCAGGCATCTGCAGCAGTTACAGCGGGCGGAGTGTGCCTCCTGCACAGTATACACCTGAAGCTACCCCTTATTGCTCGTGTTTTTTTTCTTTTGTGTTACACTAACAGGCATCTGCAGGAGTTAAAGTGGGCGTAGTGTGCCTCCTGCACAGTATACACCTGAAGCTACCCCTTATTGCTGTGTTTTCCTGTTGTATAACACAGGCAGACATCTGCAGCAGTTACAGTGGGTGTAGTGTGCCTCCTGCACAGTATACACCTGAAGCTACCCCTTATTGCTGTGTTTTCCTGTTGTGTAACACAGGCAGGCATCTGCAGCAGTTACAGTGGGCGTAGTGTGCCTCCTGCACAGTATACACCTGAAGCTACCCCTTATTGCTCATGTTTTTTTTCTTTTGTGTTACACTAACAGGCATCTGTAGCAGTTACAGTGGGCGTAGTGTACCTCCTGCACAGTATACACCTGAAGCTACCCCTTATTGCTGTGTTTTCCTGTTGTGTAACACAGGCAGACATCTGCAGCAGTTACAGTGGGTGTAGTGTGCCTCCTGCACAGTATAAACCTGAAGCTACCCCTTATTGCTGTGTTTTCCTGTTGTGTAACACAGGCAGGCATCTGCAGCAGTTACAGTGGGCATAGTGTGCCTCCTGCACAGTATACACCTGAAGCTACCCCTAATTGCTGTGTTTTCCTGTTGTGTAACACAGGCAGGCATCTGCAGCAGTTACAGTGGGTGTAGTGTGCCTCCTGCACAGTATACACCTGAAGCTACCCCTTATTGCTCGTGTTTTTTTTTCTTTTGTGTTAC
Organism: Rana muscosa; assembly: GCA_029206835.1. Lineage (NCBI taxonomy): Eukaryota > Metazoa > Chordata > Amphibia > Anura > Ranidae > Rana > Rana muscosa. The sequence goes on from CM055116.1 coordinate 591,779,898, forward strand.
ACTAACAGGCATCTGCAGCAGTTACAGTGGGCGTAGTGTGCCTCCTGCACAGTATACACCTGAAGCTACCCCTTATTGCTGTGTTTTCCTGTTGTGTAACACAGGCAGGCATCTGCAGCAGTTACAGTGGGCATAGTGTGCCTCCTGCACAGTATACACCCGAAGCTACCCCTTATTGTTCGTGTTTTTTTTCTTTTGTGTTACACTAACAGGCATCTGCAGCCGTTACAGTGGGCGTAGTGTGCCTCCTGCACAGTATACACCTGAAGCTACCCCTTATTGCTGTGTTTTCCTGTTGTGTAACACAGGCAGGCATCTGCAGCAGTTACAGTGGGCGTAGTGTGCCTCCTGCACAGTATACACCTGAAGCTACCCCTTATTGCTGGTTTTCCCATCTACCTGCAGGCCATTAGAATGTCTGGAAGGCCAACAAGGAGAGGCAGACAGCCACGAGCCAATAAAAGAGGGCAAGCAGGCTCTGTGTCTGGGGGCAACAGTGCTGGTCGTGGACGCGGTGCAATGTAATCAGCACGTGGCCATGGGACATGTTGTCCTTATTTTCGGCAGCTGGACGTGTTGAGCTGCATCATGCCGAAGATTTGGTAGAGTGGATGACCAAGCCCTCCTCATCCTCCTCATTCTCTCTCACTCAGGCTCAGGGTACTGGCAAAGCAGCTGCCAACGCGTCCTCTTCCTTCGTATCAATGTCATCAGTCACTCCTTCCCTAGACCCACCATGTCCTCCTGAGGAGTCCTCCGAACTGTTTGAGCACAGTGTTGGGTACATGCTCCAGGAGGATGCTCAGCATTTTGAAGGGTCTGATGATGATACAGAGCTAGAGGAAGGCAGTAGCGTGAGCGCAGGGAGAGGGGATGCTCAAGAAGGACAGAAATCTGGCAGTCATGTTCCAGCAGCTGCAGCATACTGCCAGGTTTGCTCCAGTGATCAAGAGGGAGGGGATGATGAGGTCACGGACTCCACGTGGGTACCTGATAGGAGAGAGGAGGAGGAGGATGAGGAGGAGGCACATCTCCAACGAGGCAGGATGCCCTCTGGGGGCCAGCGTAAGGGCAGCACACCGACTGAATCACACCGCAGAGCTCCGCCTGTGCAGGGCACTGCCTCTGCCCGTTATTCCAAAAGTTCTTTGGTGTGGGCCTTTTTTGAGTCAAGTGCATCAGATCGCACTGCTGCTATTTGCAACATATGTCTCAAGCGTATCTCGCGTGGCCAAAATATCATCCGCTTGGGCACCACATGCTTGGCCAGACATATGTTGACCTGCCATGCAGCTCATTGGCAAGCGTACCTTAACCACTTAAGCCCCGGACCATTTGGTAGCTAGAGGACCAGAGGTGAATTCAGAATTTTGCACTGCGCTGCTTTAACTGTAAATTGTGCGGACATGCAATGTTGTACCCAAACGAAATTTGCGTCCTTTTCTTCCCACAAATAGAGCTTTCTTTTAATGGTATTTGATTGCCTCTGCGATTTTTATTTTTTGCGATATAAACGGAAAAAGACCGAAAATTTTGAAAAAAAATTATATTTTCTACTTTTTGTTATAAGAAAAATCGAATAAACTCAATTGTAGTCATACATTTAGGCCAAAATGTATTCAGCCACATGTTTTTAGTAAAAAAAAATGTCAATAAGCGTATATTTATTGGTTTGCGCAAAAGTTATAGAGTTTACAAACTAGGGTACATTTTCTGAAATTTACACAGCTTTAAATTTATGACTGCCTATCTCATTTCTTGAGGTGCTAAAATGACAGGGCAGTACAAAACCCCCCCAAATGACCCCATTTTGGAAAGTAGACACCCCAAGGAAATTGCTGAGAGGCATGTTGAGCCCATTTAATTTTTTATTTTTTTGTCCCAAGTGATTGAAAAAAAAAAAAATTACAAAAAGTTGTCACTAAATGATATATTGCTCACACATGCCATGGTTATATGTGGAATTTCACCCCAAAATACATTTTGCTGCTTCTTCTGAGTACGGGGATACCACATGTGTGGGACTTTTTGGGAGCCTAGCCGCGTACGGGACCCCGGAAACCAAGCACCGCCTTCAGGATTTCTAAGGGCGCAAATTTTTGATTTCACTCCTCACTACCTATCACAGTTTCGAAGGCCATAAAATGCCAAAATAGCACAAACCCCCCCCAAATGACCCCATTTTAGAAAGTAGACACCCCAAGGAAATTGCTGAGAGGCCTGTTGAGCCCATTGAATATAATTTTTTTTGTCCCAAGTGATTGAATAATGACAAAAAAAAAATAAAATAAAAAAAAATTACAAAAAGTTGTCACTAAATGATATATTGCTCACACATGCCATGGTTATATGTGGAATTACACCCCAAAATACATTTTTCTGTTTCTCCTGAGTACGGGGATACCACATGTGTGGGACTTTTTAGGAGCCTAGCCGCGTACGGGACCCCGAAATCCAAGCACCGCCTTCAGGATTTCTAGGCACAAATTTTTGATTTCACGCCTCACTACCTATCACAGTTTCGAAGGCCATAAAATGCCAAAATCGCACAAAACCCCCCCCAATGACCCCATTTTGGAATATAGACACCCCAAGCTATTTGCTGAGAGGAATGGCGAGTATTTTACAGCTCTCATTTGTTTTTGAAAATGAAGAAAGAATATATATATATATATTTTTTTTTTTTTTCAATTTTCAAAACTTTGTGACAAAAAGCGAGATCTGCAAAATACTCACAATACCTCTCAGCAAATAGCTTGGGGTGTCTACTTTCCAAAATGGGTTCATTTGGGGGGGTTTTGTGCTATCTGGGCATTCCATGGCCTCCGAAACTGTGATAGGCAGTGAGAAGTGAAATCAAAAATTTACACCCTTAGAAAGCCTGAAGGCGGTGCTTGGTTTTTGGGGTCCCGTACATGGCTAGGCTCCCAAAAAGTCTCACACATGTGGTATCCCCGTACTCAGGAGAAGCAACAGAATGTATTTTGGGGTGTAATTCCACATATGCCCATGGCATGTTTGAGCAATATATCATTTAGTGACAACTTTGTGCAAAAAAAAAAAATAAGTGTCGTTTTTCCGCAACTTGTGTCAACATATAAAATATTCCATGGACTCGACATGCCTCTCAGTATATAGCTTGGGGTGTCTACTTTCCAAAATGGGGTCATTTGGGGGGGTTTTGAACTGTTCTGGCATTTTATACACAACATTAGGAAGCTTACATCCACTCTTCTAACCACTTGAAGACAAAGCCCTTTTTGACACTTTTTGTTTACATGAAAACATTTTTTTTTTTGCAAGAAAATTATGTTGAACCCCCAAACATTATATATATTTTTAAAGCAAAGGCCCTACAGATTAAAATGGTGGGTGTTGCATTTTTTTTTCTACACAGTATTTGCGCAGCGATTTTTCAAACGCATTTTTTGGGTTAAAAAATACACTTTTTTTAATTTTAATGCACTAAAACACACTATATTGCCCAAATGTTTGATGAAATAAAAAAGATGATCTTAGGCCGAGTACATAGATACCAAACACGACATGCTTTAAAATTTCGCACAAACGCGCATTGGCGACAAACTACATACATTTTTAAAAGCCTTTAAAAGCCTTTACAGGTTACCCCAGTAGAGGAGGTTTACTGCTAAAATGATTGCCCTCGATCTGACCTTCGCGGTGATACCTCACATGCATGGTGCAATTGCTGTTTACATATGACGCCAGACCGACGCTTGCGTTCGCCATTGGGCAAGAGCAGGGCAGGACAGGGGTGCTTTTTTTTTTTATTTTTTTTTTATTATTAATTTTGCTTTTTTATTTTATTTTTAAATTGTTCCTTCCAAGTATTTTTTTTTTTTTATCATTTTTATTGTTATCTCAGGGAATGTAAATATCCCCTATGATAGCAATAGGTAGTGACAGGTACTCTTTTTTTGAAAAAACTGGGGTCTTCTAGACCCTAGATTTTTCCTCTGCCCTCAAAGCATCTGACCACACCAAGATCGGTGTGATAAAATGCTTTCCCAATTTCCCAATGGCGCTTTTTATATCCGGGGGGGGGCATTCCCTCCCACTGCTTGTAAAAGCAGTCCAGAGGCTAATTAGCCGCTAGGATTGCTTTCACATGAAAGCCGGCCGCAGGCTGAAAAGAATGATACCAAGATGATACCTAAACCCGCAGGCATCATTCTGGTATAAACATTCAAAGTCCAGCAACATACCAGTACGTTGCTGGTCCTTGTTGGACATGTATTGTAATCTTTTTATTTCATGCAGCCAGTTGGCTGAACAAAAAAAGAGATTGATCGGTGGGTATGCCCACCATTAGAATACCGCCCTTCATCCACCCACTTCCAATGATGGGCATACACGCACCATTTATATATGCCGAAGCATGGGGGCATCCTCCCGCAAAAAAGTTATGCCGGCCGCACACACATGGTCAGACTTTTCCACGGGCAAGCCTCCGTCGGAATTTCGACCGTATGTACGCGGCATTAGGAGCAAAATCGCTCCTCCGCCCCTGCTGCCCCAATGCTTCGGCATATTTGCTTTTTTTTTTAACTGTGGTGGTGAAATCACCTCCTACAGCACTGGAGTCGCAGGGATCAGGCCTGTCTCTGCGAACGCTGCAGTTATGTGTGTTTTTGTTTTGTAAGTGACAGTGATCGATCGATACTGCACTTGGGTGGCCTGGGCTGGACGGAGGGGCAAAACGCAGGTGCCAGCAGGTATCTGGGCTGATCCCGCTAACACTGCGTTTTTGGGAACCCTAAACTGCTGGGGACGCTAGTATAGATCTGATCAGATCAGATATTGATCTGTTCAGATACTATACCACTAAGGGGGGTGTATGCTTCACGCGTGGGTGTTAGCGTTACTGGCACTAACCTGACGCTGCCTGGGGTGTGACTCAGACCCTCTCTGACGCTAAAACCTAATTGATATCACCCGCCGGGCGATCAGGGGGTTAAACCTTTATTGGGTTATATACACGGCGGGTGCCCTGACACTATAAAAAGCAAACTAACTAACCAGCGTCACCCGTAACACTTATATGGTGATCACTGGTGAAAGGGTTAACTAGGGGCAATCAGGGGGTTAAAACCTTTATTAGATAATATATGGGGGTACCTGACGCTATAAAAACCTGCGGCGAACCTAAAAAAAATTACCAGCTACCGATCTGCATCACCGACACTAAGACAGCGTTTAGAAAAACGATTGCTTAGCGACAGTGGTGATGGGGGTGAAAGGGTTACCTGGGGGGGCGATCAAGGGGGTTAAACCTTTATTAGATAATATATTGGGGTACCTGACGCTATAAAAACATGCGGCGAACCTAAAAAAAAATACTGGCTACGATCTGCATCACCGACACTAAGACAGCGTTTAGAAAAACAATTGCTTAGCGACAGTGGTGATAGGGAGTGAAAGGGTTACCTGGGGGGCGATCAAGGGGGTTAAACCTTTATTAGATAATATATTGGGGTACCTGACGCTATAAAAACCTGCGGCGAACCTAAAAAAAAATACCGGCTACCGATCTGCATCACAGACACTAAGACAGCGTTTAGAAAAACGATCGCTTAGTGACAGTGGTGATAGGGGGTGAAAGGGTTACCTGGGGGGCGATCAAGGGGGTTAAACCTTTATTAGATAATATATTGGGGTACCTGACGCTATAAAAACATGCGGCGAACCTAAAAAAAATTACTGGCTACGATCTGCATCACCGACACTAAGACAGCGTTTAGAAAAACAATTGCTTAGCGACAGTGGTGATAGGGGGTGAAAGGGTTACCTGGGGGGCGATCAAGGGGGTTAAACCTTTATTAGATAATATATTGGGGTACCTGACGCTATAAAAACCTGCGGTGAACCTAAAAAAAATTACCGGCTACCGATCTGCATCACAGACACTAAGACAGCGTTTAGAAAAACGATCGCTTAGTGATAGTGGTGATAGGGGGTGAAAGGGTTACCTGGGGGGCGATCAAGGGGGTTAAACCTTTATTAGATAATATATTGGGGTACCTGACGCTATAAAAACCTGCGGCGAACCTAAAAAAAATTACTGGCTGCCGATCGGCATCACTGACGCTAAGACAGCGTTCAGAAAAATGATCGCTAAGCGACAGTGGTGATAGGGGGTGAAAGGGTTATCTGGGGGGTGATCAGGGGGTTAAACCTTTATTGGGGGGGGGTTAGGGGGCTACACTGGACCTAAGACTAAACTTTGGTGACACTTTTACAGTCACAAATGTCACTGATTGCAGTGATCACTAAATAAATGGTCACTGCAATCAGTGACACTGTGACTGGGGGCTGGGGGGTGATCTGGGGGGTGATCTGGGGTGTCTGGGGGGGCCTGGGGGGCGATTTATGTCCCTATGTGTCCTGGTGTCAGTGTAGTGTTGTGTGCACTGACCTGATGTCTTCCCTTGTACGGCGCTCGGTATATGTGAGCGCCGCACCAGAGATGACATCACTTCCTCCTGCTCCCTCTGTCTGACACAGACAGAGGGGGCATTTCCATTCGCCGGGAGCGATCGCGAGGGGGTGGCCAGAAACGAATGGCTGCCCCCTCATCCCGGAACGCTCCCGGACACTTAGCCACCGCTCACTGTACAGAAGGGGGGTCCGATTGGACCCCCCAACTGTACAAAGGCAATCACGTACACTCTACGTGATTGTGCCTGTCAGGGCCATTCTGCCGACGTATATATACAGTGAGCGGTCGTTAAGTGGTTAAAGACCCACACCAAAGAACAAAGTGGACCTCTCCTTGCTCCTCATCAGCTGGGATCTCCAACCCCACTATACCTTCAGTCCTCTCTGAAACCTGCACTGAGAGGAATGAAGGTGTAGAATTATGTGTGTCACAGCCAAGTACTTGCGGGCACTCTGCTAGCAGTACACCGACGTCCGATTGTAGCAGGCAAATTTCCCTGCCCCAGCTGCTGGACCGTCTAAAGAAGTTCACTCCCAGCCATCCACATGCCCAGCGGTTGAATGCTAGCTTGGCTAAATTGCTAGCACTTCAACTGCTGCCTTTTCAGTTGGTAGACTCTGCCCCCTTCCGTGAGTTTGTGCAATGTGCGGTTCCTCAGTGGCAGGTTCCAAAACGCCACTTTATCTCACGGAAGGCGATTCCGGCTCTCTACCGGCATGTGGAAGGCAATGTCTTGGCCTCGCTGGACAGGACGGTCAGCAGGTAAGGTGCATATTACCGCTGACTCATGGTCCAGCAGGCATGGACAGGGACGTTACCTTTCTTTCACGGCCCATTGGGTCACTCTTTTGGCAGCTGGAAAAGAATGCAGGACAGGGTGCAGTAGTGTTGGAGGTTGTTCCGCCGCCATGCCTCCAAAATGCTACTACTGGTTGTGACACCTCTCTCCTCCACCCCCTCCTCTTCTTCTTCCTCCATGGCCTCTTCCTGTGCTTTGTCCTCAGAACCAGCGGTGCTCCGTAGGCGTTCAAGGGGCTACGCAAGTAAGCAGGCAAAAAGATTCCATGCCGTGCTTGCGCTGGTGTGTTTGGGGGACAGGTGCCACACTGGGGCAGAGGTTCTGTCAGCTCTGCAGGGGCAGGCCGAGAGGTGGTTGACGCCACGCCAGCTTAAGCCAGGAATGGTGGTTTGCGACAATGGCACCAACCTCCTCTCCGCCCTCCGACAGGGACAACTGACCCATGTGCCCTGTGTGGCTCACGTCCTTAACCTGCTGGTGCAGCGGTTCTTGGGCAGGTACCCGGGCTTACAGGATGTCCTGAGGCAGGCCAGGAAAGTCTGTGTGCATTTCCGCAGATCATATAATGCCAGTGCTCGGCTGGCTGAGCTGCAAAAGGAGTTGAACCTGCCCAAGAACCGCCTTATATGTGAAATGCCCACCAGGTGGAACTCAACGTTGGCCATGCTGCAGCCGCTGCACACGCAGCAGAGGGCCATCAATGAGTACCTGTGCGACTACGGCACCAGGACAGGGTCGGGTTTTTTTCACCACACCAGTGGGGCATGGTCAGGGATGCATGCACTGTCCTAGCACCATTTGAGGAGGCCACGAGGATGGTGAGCAGTGACAGTGCATGCATCAGTGACACTGTACCTCTTGTCCATCTGTTGGAGCATACGCTGCTTGGAATAATGGACAGGGCACTTGAGGCAAAACAGAGGCAGGAAGAGGAGGACTTCCTTGCCTCTCAACGCTCCCTTTACCCAGACAGTGTTCCTTCTGTCCCACCCATCACACAGGAAGAGGACGAGGAGGAGGAGGAGGATTGTGTCAGCATGGAAGTAGAACCTGACACTCAGCATCAACAGCAGCAGTCTTTTAGGGATGATTTACAGTCCCAAGAAACCCGTGGACTTGAACGTGGCTGGGAGGCGGTGGCTGCGGATCATGCCGTCCTTAGTGACCCAGAGGACTCCGGACTGAATGCCTCAGCTAACCTACGCTGCATGGCCTTTCTGATCCTGCAAAGCCTGCGGAAGGATCCTCGTATTTTTCGGATCAAGGAGAGGGACCATTACCGGCTGGCCACTCTCCTTGATCCACGGTACAGTGCCATGCCATTTTTCTCAATGATTTTCATCCATATTGCCGGGGCCAGACATTACATTAAAGCCGCAAGCAGTTTTAAATGTCCTTTTTTTTCCTTTAGAAATGTCATTTTGTGCAGGGACAGTTCTAAACACGGGAAACACGTGGCACTTCACAGGCATACTTTAGACACCCCCAGGTACGATATTTAAAGGAATATTTCACTTTTTTTTTCACTTTATGCATCATTAAAATGACTGCTCCCGAAAAAACAGCAGTTTTTATAACTTCTTTTTGCATTGATACATGTCCCCTGGGGCAGAACTCGGGTCCCCAAACCCTTTTTAGGACAATGACTTGCATATTAGCCGTTATAATTAGCACTTTAGATTTCGAACGTTCGCATCCATTGTATTTAATAGGGTTCTAAAGTTTGCGCGAACTTTGGGTCCGTTCGCAAGTTCTGGTGCGAACCGAACCGGGTGGTGTTCGGCTCATCCCTACTCAGGAAGCAAGGAGGTATATGAATAGGAAGAACTCTGAATAAGTAAAGGAACTTTGGTAAGATTGACATCTTGGTGGCATTAATCCTCCCAAGCCAAGACAAGGGAAGAGAGGACCATTGTTTCATCAGGCTAGTGGTTAATTTCAGTAAGGGTAAATAATTAGCTGAAAAAAATTCAGGTAGAGAAGAAGTAAGTTGGACTCCGAGATATGAGATGTGATGCATCGCCCAATTAAAAGGTAGAGATGCTTGAGCTTGCTGTAATTCGGTTTGTGATAAGGAAACATTAAGCGCGTTAGACTTGGCGTGATTAACAAATAATCCAGAAATCTTGGCAAATTTGTCCAGAGTATCTAATAGATTTGGGGCTGACAAATGAGGATGGGATAAAAAAATTAGTATGTCATACGCAAAAAGACTCAATTTATGGTGGTGCCCACCTAATTCCACTCCTTTGATATTGGGATTATCTCTGATTTAAGCATGCTAAAGGTTCAATAAGTAGGGTGAAAAGCAGAGGGGATAGGGGGCAGCCCTGCCTAGTACCTCTTCTAATATCCATCATAGCTGATTTATAACCCAGGTATCTGACATATGCTTTTGGAGTACTGTATAATGAGGAAACCCAAGTTAAAAAAATATTTCCAAAACCCCATTTTTGGAGAGTATATTGTAGGTATGGCCAATTGATTGAGTCAAACGCTTTCCTAATATCTAATGATAAAAGACAAGTCGGAATACGTCTCGTTTTGGCAGCGTGAATCAGCAAAAGTGCTCTTCTAACATTATCTCCCGCTTGACGCAGAGGCATAAAACCTGTTTGATCTCGGTGTATAAGCTTTCCTATAATGCTGTTTAATCTAGTTACTAAAATCTTAACCAGATTTAGGTTTAGGAATCGTTGCTATGGAGGAGGTTAGTGTTTCAGTTTTAAATGAGTGACCAGCTAGTAGAGAATTGAAGGCTCCGGTTAATAGAGAAATTTAAATTGAATCAAATTGTGCATAGTATGAGGTGAAAAATCCATCAGGGCCCGGTCTTTTATGCGGCTTCAAAGCTTTAATAGCAGCTTGAACTCCTAAGGACGTTATGGGACTCTCCAAATATTCATATTGTTCAGGTGTCATAGTGGGAAGTTTAATGTCTGAAAACAAAGTATCTGCTTTAGTTTTATCAAAATTTAGGCTAGGGGCGTAAAGTTTAGCTAGATTTTTAATGGATTACTGGTGTAAGCGTCTCTGGACGTTTTAAGACGGATTGATGTCTGTGGACGGTTAATTGTTTTGAGGCTGCGGGCCATAGGGGTATCTGGTTTATTAGCTTTAAGGTATTGTGTGTGTTGCCGTTTACGCAAAAGTTTGTCTGCTGTATCTGTCAAAAAAAGGTCTAACTCAAGTCGGGCTTTTTCCATTTTAGTATTAGTGGCATTCAGGGTAGATTGATGAGTAAAGTGAAAAGCATTAAAATTTGCTTCAAGTTTAGCAAACAAAATCTTACGATCCCTTTTAATAGATCTTGCTTGTTGTATCAACTTGCCCCGAATGACAGATTTATGGGCTTCCCATAGTGTAAGGGCAGAGATGTCATTAGTGTCGTTAAATTAGATATATTCAGTGAGAGCTGATTCAATGTCTAAGCGGTGCAAGGGATGAGTTAGGGCGGAATCATTGATACACCATGTCGTATCATGTGACCTGGGTATCGGAGAGGTTATTGTAGCGGTAACCGCACAATGGTCTGTCCATGGAAATGGGACTATGTTAGAAGATATTACCTCAGGGAGCATGCTTGAGGGTATGAAGACATGGTCTATTCGTGAGAAGGATTTGTGTGGGTAAGAGTAATGTGTGAAATTTCTATTAGTTGGATTAAGTTCCCGCCAGGTATCCACTAAGTTAAAAGAAGTAAGTAGACATTGTAAGGAACGTTTATGATTAGCAGAGTTAGGAACTGACGGGGACTTATCCAAGAAAGGAAAAACAGTAGCATTAGAGTCACTGCATAATATTACCGTTCCGAATTTATGTGTTTCAATTAGCTTAAAAAGGTGTGACAAAAATGCTTCAGCACGCTTATTTGGGGCATAATATGATACTAATGTGACTTCAGTATCGGCAGTAAAGCCTGTTAATAAAGCCTATCTACCTTCAGGGTCGCATAATTGTGTATTGATGGTAAATGGTGTTGAACGGTGAAAACCGATCAGGGTCCCACGTTGTTTAGTTGTAGCTGAAGCCATGTAGAATTGAGAGTAGGAGGCGGAAAGAAATTTAGGGGAGGCTTTGTTGATAAAGTGTGTTTCTTGGAGAAAAATTATGTGAGCTTTTTTAGCTGAAAATGAATGCATAGCCTTAGTTATTTTTTGTGGGATGTTGAAGCCTTGTACGGTTAAATATAAGATGTTAATCGGGGCCATGACATGTTAAAGATAAGTATCATAGGGTTAACAAAACCCATGACCGAAGCCGGAGCTTCCACCAAGGGAGACGGAAAAGAAAGAAGTGAAGAAAGGAAAAGGAAAAAAGTAGAAAATGCTAAATAAATGAGTACCGTATGTACTCGAGTATAAGCCGACCCGAATATAAGCCGAGGCACCTAATTTTACCACAAAAAACTGGGAAAACTTATTGACTCGAGTATAAGCCTGGGGTGTCCATCTGCATGCCTCACTGTGCCTCACTTTACCTCACTGTGTCCATGTGCATGCCTCACTGTGTCCATGCCTCACTCTGCCCATGACTAGAGTGACGTTTAACATGGGAGTCTATGGAAGGGATGCCCAGGTTTGAAAAATCGGTGCTCCCCGGCCGTAGGTCCCCCAGACAAAAAACCTGGCACACTTATTGGCTACATGTGTGCCAAGTTTCGGGTCCAGAGAACCTACGACCGGCCGGTACCGGGTCTCCAAAGTCACCAGAGAAATTACTGTTTAACATGGGAGTCTATGGAAGGGGTGCCCAGCTTTGAAAAATCGGTGCTCCCCGACCGTAGGTCCCCCAGACAAAAAACCTGGCAAACTTATAGAGGATAAATGGGGCTACATGTGTGCCAAGATTTGGGTCCAGAGGACCTAGGACCGGCCGGTACCGGGTCTCCAAAGTCACCAGAGAAATTACCGTTTAACATGGGAGTCTATGGAAGGGGTGCCCGGCTTTGAGAAATCGGTGCTCCCCGGCCGTAGGTCCTCCGGGCAAAAAACTTTGCACACTTATAGAGGTAGAGTGGGGCTACATGTGTGCCATGTTTGGGGGCCAGAGGACATAAGGCCAGCCGGTACCGGGTCCCCAAAGTCTGGGAGATCAGGCGCAAAAAGGTGACTCGAATATAAGCCTGAAAAAAGTGTTGAAAAACTCGGCTTATACTCAAGTATATACGGTACCTCTAAGAAATGTATAGAATGTCATTAATTGGTGATATACTAATAGGGCGTAGGAACATCTCGGAGAAATAAAGTATCTCCGAGGGGTTCCATGGTCACCATCCAAATCCTGCCTAGTGGTAGCAGGAGAAAAGAAAAAAGAAAAAAGAAAAAAGAAAGGAGGGCGCACCAACCTCGTGCATTACCGCTTAAAAGTTTTATTAAAATATGAATAAAAATGCAATGATCCTACTCACAGACGGAGCTTAGGTAAAAGCTTATCGAACAATTGAGCTGGACGTTCTTGGCACCCACCGACTGAACTTGACGACAGAAGAGGTCAGACAGCACCTTAAACATCGAAATAGCTGACGCGTTTCGGGGGCGCACCCCTTTCCTCAGAGCTAAGATGGTCCATGATGACCTTAGACTTTGCCTTTGGACGGAACCACACTACCCGTGTTTTGACATTACACCGAGAGCGCAGGAGATTTTTGTTTTTAGTGGTAGCAGGAGTCAGAGGGTATAAGGAGGGCTGCAAGAAGGTCCTAAGGGAGAAACAAGACCGGAGAACTCACAAATATTATATTAGTAAACTTATACAATTATCCATTAATAAGACTGGAAATGTGTTAAAACTAAAACTGTCAGCTGAAGCAGTCAAGTAAAAAAAAAACAACAGTAGAGATATCTATAGAAAATAAATGTTAGACATACAGTATGTGTCAATATAGAGACTAATGCCGTGTACACACGATCGATTTTCTCGACGGTGAAAACACCGTAGAGAAAATCGACGGGAAAAACGGCTTGGTCCCCTACACACGGCCGGTTTTCCTGACATTTTCTCTCTTGGTCGAGAAAAAAGACAGTGTGTAGGCTCCCTGGCAGTGTTTCCCTATGGAAAAACTGCTGCGGAAAACAATGCCGTGAATCACGACGAGAAAAATTTGAGCATGTTCTAATTTTTCTCATCGTGATTCTTGCAGTTTTTCTCGTCCGGGAAAAATGAAGGAAAGCCCACACACGGTCGTTTTTCTCGTCAAAGAGAAAAAGTGACATTTTTCCCGACGAGAAAATGGTCGTGTGTACGCGGCATAAGAAACGCTAGTCTCAGAAAATGTAAATTAAACAATATAATCGATTAAAACAAATAAGCACAAAAAATAATATTTCATAAATATAGAAATAAAGGTAGAAGAAGACAAAAAAAATTATATATATGTAGCGATACCTCCAACTAAGAAGGCCGCAGATTTAGTTTGGGCCCTGAAGACAGCTCCGCCAACCCCCGGCAATATGCTCTACCCCCTACTGGCACAGCTAGTACTGACAGTAAATTGTATATCTTATACTGTATGAATAACTGAGCATTGAGACAATACTAAATTGAAATAAATGTAAGATTTTACTTAAGCTCTTGGTAAGGAAAAGGGTAACATCAATAACAGTTTACAGAATAATCATTAGTAATGCAGAGCCCAGCCACACTAACACACTATAGGGTTAACACATAACAAGTGCGCCACGCGGGCGACCGTTAACTAAGTGCCCTGTGGCGCAGTAACCAAAACACCTTAGAAACCCCACAAGGCCTGGTTCTGATATCTACAACTTAGTCCTTTTTCTTCACCGGCAGATCTTTAACGGTGGTGCACATTAACAGAGTACAAACTTTGTAATCCAATGGGGTAGGTAAAGATGGGGTAGAAACTCGGCTATACGAACAGTAGGTTCAGCTCCGACAAGGGCCTTCAATAAGAATACCAAGAATAACTCGTAGGCCACGGCAGTCTATAGGCCTATATGCAGTAACAGTATATCAGTTGGGCATATGCCCTCTCACCCGCCCGGACTACGGTTCCAGTCCGGGAACTTCCACCAACTGTGTCCCACACACACTCAGTCTCTTCAGCGATCGGGTCCCCGATCCAACAAGGCTGTAGTCGAGCGAAGTCAGATGCCACCCAGGCTCGCAGAGGGGTGGAAGGCTCTTTGGTGCTGCGAAAGGTCTCAGGCTTCAGGCCTTGCACTTCGACACATCCGCACAGGAGGATCAGTCTCTAAATTCTCGTGTCCCAAAGAGGCCGAGCCCAGCCTCGCCTCCTCCTCTTATAACCCCTTCCATGAGTCTCTGCGGTGGAAACATTGCCGAACAGGGTTCTGGGTAATGTAGTCTCTCTGCATTAAAGGGGAACACCCCGCTACATATATATATATATGTATATATATATATATATATATATATATATATATATATATATATATGTTGGAAGGCCAGCATGGTGGCCTGGATTTATGGGAGGAGCCCGGCGGCTATATAGCCAGCCCACTCCTCCACAGCCTTGTCGGTATTCCTGTGCGCACCACATGGTTTCCGGCGCAACGTCAAACGTCATTTCAGCGCGACTCATCAGCGAGCACGGCACGATTCGCGGCTTCTCTTCCTGGGACTCAGCGCTACACACGCCTGGCACGGCTGCCACAGGTAGGCCCGCTTCCTCCGGGTTATTTTTTGTACATGTCAGGCCGGACAAATCGCTCTCAAATCAGCGAGATCCCCCCTCAGTATCCTGCACACCCGGTCATTCCCTCACTCCAGTGTCACCAGGCACCCCGCTACCCCGTCCACGGCCGCACCTCACCGCACATCCAGCATCCGGTGATTGCTACCGATGCACACCCACCGCCCCCCCTCACCTCACTGTTGCTGCTTTTTATCTTCAGTTAAGCACCGTGTTCCCGCCTGAGTCCAAGCTGCGTCCGTGCACCGAATCACTGACAAAGTCATACCTGCAGCGCATCAGCAGTTCCAATGGTCACACTTCCAGTTGTCACCAGCACACCTGACACGAGCAGCAGGTTAACGCACGCGCAGCTTACTACGAATGTACCCCCCACGGCAGGCCCCTGTTCCACTGCGTGAACCGAGCATAGTCATCACAAAAAAATAAATAAAAAATGTGTACATAAATAGAGAATATGTACATAAACTTAGGGGGAAGGGGGTAGCACAAGGTTTCTTACCATGGCTAAACCCACACATCTCAGGCATGCCCCGCTCCAAAGCAAGACCCCAGTTGTTCAGCCCCATTTCCTGTACATGCTCCAGAGCCTGGTAGTTTTCAGTCGTTACTGTAAAACGCACCGGTTCATGTCTCTGTCATGGGACATTTCTGCCACTCATTAGCGGGGACACATCTGTTCGAGCTTTATGCACATTCTCAGCAGCAGCTACGCCCCAACACGCACCAGTTCTACACGGCCCCATTTCTGTACATGCTCCAGAGCCCGCTAGTTCAGCCGCATAGCAAACGCACCAACTCGCGTCTCTGTCATGGGACATTTCTGTCACTTATTACCCAGGACACGTTGGTCTGAGTCTGCATACCCAAGTTCCCAGTAGCAGCGTCACCCCAACACGCACTAGTCCTGTACGGCCCCATTTCAGTACACACTCCAGAGTTTCGCTAACTGCAAACGCAGCATGCTGCTCTGACCTGAGTCTTTGTCATGGGTATTTCGGTCACCCTTTCCATTGACACGAATCGATTCGAGTTCCCGCAGATTTACGGGCGGGCTCGTCCAGAGTGCACCCCAGTGATCGTCGGCCCCATTTCTGTACATGCTCCAGAACACAGTCGTTGTCAATCACAACGGCAACGCATCGACTCATGCTTCTGTCATGGGACATTTCTACCACTCACTTTCACTACCATATTGCCGCGTCCGGTATACTCAATTAGGTATAGTCAAGTCAGCCAGTACCCCCTCGTCACCTATTATCTGTTGTTTCTCCTCCAGGTCAGTCATATCCTGTAGGTCCATCCTGCACTAGGTTGGACGTCATTTCTACAGGTAAATAAAAAAAAAAAAAGAAAAAGGGAAAGAAAAAAAAAAAATCCCCCATAGAAACAGAAACAACCTCGATTGTCATGTCTTCCCTTACAGGTTCCGGTCACCACCCCAACCTCAAAAGACAGGATATCCTATCTGGGCCCGCTTTGCTCAGAGCCATGTCTCAGGCCGGCAGTGAAGATCTCACCGCCCCTCCTTCACCTTCTCCCGTCTCAGAGAGCAGCAGCACACGTTCCCTCAGGGGATGGACCATCCCCAAGTTGACCGCAGAACTGAGACGCCGGCAGGTGCCCTTCCCGGGCACAGCCAGGAAGGCAGAGCTCTTTAGGCTCCTATTTTCGCCACCAGCCTCAACCGACCTCCCCATGCCAGCTTCACCTGGACCAAGCACACAGCGGGCATCCCTGCACTCTATTGCCGCGACCGTCGCTCAACTCCACACCCTGGTAGCGTCTTTATCTACCTCAGTCACAGCCATACAGGCCAGAGTGACGCTCCTGGAGGTCCACCCACCAACCGTCACTCCTGACCTACCCGTAGTCCAGGTCCCGACACCCCCTCCAGCTATCCCTACAGGCAATTGCCCCGTTGTCCTCCCAGCACATTTGGTCCCAGCCAACATTAGGAAGGACATCCTGGATGGCAAGGACGTCAACCTTGCCTCCCTACTCATCGCAGTCCACGATGTAGCGGATAACAAGGCCTACACATGGGGAGACGTTTCAGTGGTCCTCCAGGCCAAAGACACAAGGCTGAATCACAAATTGTCAGTGCCAGAATTTGCGCTGGCCTTCGGGACTCTCAGGGATGTCCTATGCTCGGCCTCCCCCAACAGACGGGAAGAGATGGACCTATATCTCCACACCTTGGTGGATCTAGGTTACAAATACGGAGGATTTTCGTTCTACGACTATCACCGCTCCTTCTCAGCCAAAGCAGCTGCCAGGCTGTCGCAGTTCCAAATAGCCACAGACTGGAGTCTCATGGATACCGAGCTGTTCTGCCGCCACTTCGCTGGCCTACGCTCACCTCCATGCATGAACTGCCAGTCCTCTACCCATACTGCTACTTGGTGCTCTAACACCACCAATGTTCGCCCCCACGAAGTCCCCTCCACCTCAAGGGCAGCTCTAGGCTTACCGGCCTCCCAGCAGACGACCCAGGTGGACAAGTTCGGACGCCCAGTACTGACAGCAGGGGGAGCAGCCATCTTAAATAACTTCAACTTCGGATCCTGCAACTTTAGCCAGTGCCGCCTGCTTCATGTTTGCCTCGTGTGCCACAGGGCACACCCCAAGACCCTGTGCCAGGTCAAGCAACAGAAAAAGTCTTGACTAGGCCAAGTAAACATTCTGTGGCTGGAGCACTACCTCATTTCACACCCCACACCCTCTCTCACCACCTTCCTCGTCCAAGGGTTCACAACCGGCTTCCACACAGGCCTCATCTCCCTACCCCACACGTCTCACGAATGCAAGAATCTGCGTTCAGCCGCCACAGACGAACAGGCCGTAGATCAGCTGTTGTACACCGAGCTGCAGCGAGGCTTTGTCATAGGCCCCTTCACTCAGCCCCCTTTCAACACCTGGAGAGTCAGCCCTATTGGGCTTGTCAAGGGCAAGTTCTCGAATAAAGTTCGCTTGGTGTACAACCTGTCTGCGCCTCATTCTTCCCCCATCCCCAGCCTGAATTCCTTAATCCCCTCGGAAGAGTTCTCCCTTAAATACGCCTCCGTAGACATGGCAATCCAAGCCATAATCAAAACCGGCACAGGCTCCTGGCTCTCCAAAGCCGATATCTCAGATGCCTTTAAGCTCCTACCCATCCATCCGTCCCTCTGGTGCTGGCACGGCATGAAATTGAGAGACTCTTACTACTTTGCTACCAAGCTAACTTTCGGCTCCAAGAGTAGCCCCTGGCTCTTCGACACTTTCACACGGTCTCTCACCTGGATACTGCTGCACCAAGCCCAGTGTCAAGAAGTCATCCACTACTTGGACGACTTTTTGCTGATTGAACAGCCTGATACACCCCCGAAAGACCTTGACAAGTTAACCACTTGAGACCCGCGCTATAGCCGAAAGACGGCTGCAGCGCGGCTCTCAAGTGCCGAGAGGACGTCCCCAGGACGTCCTTCTCTGTTTACATCCCGCCGCGCGCCGCCGAGGGCGCGCGGCGGGGAACAGCTGTGCGGCGCGCATCACGTAATGCCGAGGAGCGTGCCTGGCGGCCGCGATGTCCGCCAGGTACATTCGATCGGCAGTTACAGAAGCAGGACGTGGATCTCTGTGTGTAAACACAGAGATCCATGTCCTGTCAGGGAGAGAGGAGACCAATGCTGTGTCCCTTGTACATAGGGACACAGATCGGTCTCCTCCCCCAGTCAGTCCCCTCCCCCCACAGTAAGAATCACAAATAGGGAACATAGTTAACCCCTTCCCCGCCCCCTAGTGTTAACCCCTTCCCTGCCAGTCACATTTATACAGTAATCAGTGCATTTTTATAGCACTGTTCGCTGTATAAATGACAATGGTCCTAAAAAAGTGTCAAAAGTGTCCGATGTGTCCGCCATAATGTCACAGTCACAATAAAAATTGCTGATCGCCGCCATTACTAGTAAAAAAAAAAATATATTAATAAAAATGCTATAAAACTATCCCCTATTTTGTAGACGCTATAACTTTTGCGCAAACCAATCAATAAACGCTTATTGCGATTTTTTTTTGACCAAAAATATGTAGAAGAATACGTATCGGCCTAAACTGAGAGAAAAAAACTTTTTTAAAAAAAAATTGGGATATTTATTATAGCAAAAAGTAATAAATATTGTGTTTTTTTTTCAAAATCGTCGCTCTTTTTTTGTTTATAGCGCAAAAAATAAAAACCGCAGAGGTGATCAAATACCACCAAAAGAAAGCTCTATTTGTGGGGAAAAAAGGACATCAATTTTGTTTGGGAGCCACGTCGCACGACCGCGCAATTGTCATTCAAAGCGACGCAGTGCCGAAAGCTGAAATTTCGCCTGGGCAGGAAGGGGGTTATGTGCCCAGTAAGCAAGTGGTTAAGAGTCGTCTTCGGAAATCTCAATGTTCCCATCGCGGAGCATAAAGTAAACGATCCAGCACACTCGGTCACCTTCCTCGGTATCAATCTGAATACCACCACCATGCAAGCCAGCCTCCCCCCCGACAAACTGGCCCGCATTAGATCAGTACTCCAAGCTTTCACCCGCACACGGGGGTGTACTAAGAAACAGTTGCAATCCCTTCTGGGAATGCTTAATTTTGCGATAAGGATCATCCCCCAGGGACGGTCCTTCGTCTCACGTCTCCTAGTTTTTCTTTCCCAGTCACAGGATCCCGATCAGATCCTTAATCTAGACACCGCAGCAGTAGCCTACTTGTTGATGTGGGAAGAGTTCCTCACCAGTTGGAACGGGATATCCATGTTCATACCCACGATGTCTCCCCTCTCCCCGCAGGTAATCACAGACGCCGCAGCCTCCAAAGGCTTTGCGGCAATTTTTGGCCACCACTGGTTCGCAGGATCATGGCCGCCAGAGATACTAGCAATCCCAGGCTTTACTCAGACTTCCTCCCTGTTTGAGTTATACCCGGTGGTAGCAGCCGCCCGGTTATGGGGCCACGATTGGACAGGACAAACGGTAGGCTTCACCACTGACAACCAGGCCACTGCCGACATTGTCAACAAAGGCAGGTCCAAGTCGCTCACCACGATGTCCTTCCTACGTAGGCTGGTACAACTCTCGTTACAACATCAGTTTAATGTTCACTGTACCTTCCTCCGGGGCAAGTATAATCTTGCCGCAGACGCTCTGTCCCGCTTTAATTATACGTCCTTTTTTCAGCAGAGACCCGGAGCCGACCAGACCTCAGCCCCTATCCCTCCTTGGTCTCAGCTGACCCTGGACTAGGACACCACCTACAGCAAGCGTCACAGCTCATCAATCAATCCCTGTCTTACAACACCTTAAAAGCCTACCGTGCAGCCTGGGACGTCTTCAGCAAGTTTCTGGCACCCCGCTCCGATAATACGGCCGTAGACGTCAAGCACGTACTGGCCTTTATCTCGTACTGCCATAATAGCTTGGCCTTATCCCACAACACCATCCGTCTGTACTTAGCAGGCATTCAGCACTTTTTGGCCTTACAGGATCCCGCAAAACCCTCGTTGTTCACGTCCCACGCAGTCAGAGCCGTCCTACGAGGAGTCCAGAAACTACAACCCATTGTCAACCCCAAACGCCTACCTATAACCGGTGCCATCTTTAGGGACATGTCCAACATCCTCGCCACATCTCCGTTTGGCCTCCTCCCTAGCTTGGTCATACAAGCGGCCATCTATTTAGCTTATTATGGGTTTCTACGGCCAAGCGAATTCACCTGCAATAATCCCACCGGCCAAGTCTTGCGCAGACGTCACTTAGTTCACCATCCGACTCACTTCACACTCCACCTTGCAGTGTCCAAAACTCAACAGTTGGGCGCCGGCGTGGATATCTGCATATATAGAACAGGCAATGCCTGGTGCCCAGTGGCCATATTGGATCGCCTACTGTCATACCTACCAGAAGAAACAGACTCTACTCCCCTACTCCCTTTCCCAACCAAACCCTTAAGCACCTGCCAGTTCGTCAAGCATGTGAGGATCCTTCTTCGAAGTCTACACCTCAACCCAGCTCACTATACAGCTCACTCGTTTCGTATCGGGGCAGCTTCGGCCGCCTCCCGCCATGGGGTGCCAGATCATGTCATTAAGAAGCTAGGCAGATGGAAGTCCACCTGCTTCGCCCGGTACATTCCTAACCCTCAGCTGGAGATCGCACAAGCTTTTTCCAATCCAAATAAAATGATATCCCTACCTCAATGTATCTTACCCATATCCTACCGGCCATAGGGCTCCAACCATAAGTTGGAAGGCCAGCATGGTGGCCTGGATTTATGGGAGGAGCCCGGCGGCTATATAGCCAGCCCACTCCTCCACAGCCTTGTCGGTATTCCTGTGCGCACCACATGGTTTCCGGCGCAACGTCACCCACCCTCCCATCCCCTATTAAAAGCATCCTCAGGAAATCATTTCTCTCCACAATATCTACCACTAATCTTGGGTATGCCCCCTTATTTTGGCATACCGTCCGTTAGGCCAGGGCACGCTTCAGGTCTATCTATGTTGTAAGTCCGCGTCAATGTATCTTACCCATATCCTACCGGCCATAGGACTCCAACCATAAATATATATATTAGGGCTGTGGAAATTAACTATTAATTCCTAGATTAATCGATTAATTTTTTTGATCAATCAAAATTCTTTTGATCAGTACTCACCTCTCCGCCGGTGACATCACGGACACCGGCGGGGCTTGCCGTGTCCATCTGAAGGGCTCCTTTGCTGTGCCTTCATATCTGCATGCCGGCGGGACCTTACTATCTGTCACACGCAAGGGCTGTTACACTTCCCTCTATCACTTCCCTCTATCAACCTGGGATTCTACAGCCATCCACTAGGAGTTGTGATAGTTCCCTTCACGGGACATCTACATGCCGACGGACTGATGTTAACCCCTCCTCATCTGGATTCAGCAGTGGTATCGTTGTACACATTTTTATACCAGTATCATACTTAGCTACATGTTTTTATGACTGCTTTTGCTACCGTTTATTACTCGCACCATTTTTACAGTTTTTTTAGCTACATCAATTTTATCTCCAGTGCAATATTTATTTTGTTACCTACTTGAAGACTATAAAAGTTTTAATGCTTATCCCATCGAGCGCTTCCTTTGTGTGTTTTTTGTATCCTGCTATCCATTTTTCCAGTGGTTGGTAGCTGTAGTAATCGAACACGAAAATTTTAATCAGTAACAGCCCTAATATATATATAAAAATGCAAAAATATAAAAAATAAAAATAAATAAAAATACAAAAAAGTATAAAAAAAAAGATATTTTTTTATTTTTAAAAATAATTCAAAGCAGGACTCCAACTCCACATTCAGAAGCAGTTTAATGCTTTTGCGAGAAAACATTATTCAATATACCCTACAACAGGGCTCGACAATCCCCGGGCGCCAGGTTTCAAATGCGACTAGAATTAGCAACCTGGCACCTGGGGCAGCACAGCTGAGGTTACTGTATCTCCGTGCGCCCCCCCACCGCGATCGCGTGATCTCGCCGGGCCACGCCGGCCGATAATTTAGGCCGCGGCTTTGCGGCCTTCTGCAGGCCTAGGCTTCATTCTGTAATCTGGCGCCATCTTGTGGTGGCCGTTGGTATGACAAGTCAACCAGCAATGCTTGCCTGTTTCACTGCCCGCCCATCTCCTTCCCTTTACTTAGAAGTTAACCCCCAAACATTATATATATTTTTTATTCTAACACCCTAGAGAATAAAATGACGGTCGTTGCAATACTTTCTGTCACACCGTATTTGCGCAGCGGTCTTACAAGCGCACTTTTTTGAGGAAAAAAATACACTTTTTTAAATTAAAAAATAAGACAACAGTAAAGTTAGCCGAATTTTTTTTTTATATTGTGAAAGATAATGTTACACTGAGTAAATTTGATACCCAACATGTCACGCTTCAAAATTGCGTCCGCTCGTGGAATGGCGACAAACTTTTACCCTATTAAAATCTCCATAGGCGACATTTAAAAAATTCTACAGGTTGCATGCTTTGAGTTACAGAGGATGTCTAGGGCTAGAATTATTGCTCTCGCTCTACCAATCGCGGCGATGCCTCACATGTGTGGTTTAAACACTGCTTTCATATGCGGGCGCTACTCGCGTATGCGTTCGCTTCTGCACGCATTGGTCGTTAAAAAAAAAACCTGGCTCATAACTTTTTTAGCTGGCTCCTAGATTCCAAGCAAATTTGTCAAGCCCTGCCCTACAAGGAGGGAAAAGTGTGGATCAATTTGATGTAGAGGGAACAATCAGTCCATTGAGTCCACATTTATTGGTGCCTGTCTATCAAAACGTCCTCGCTTATGAAGATTCTGCCTTGTATATCCAGAGGAACATGGATCCAAGTTGGTTTCTTGTGGAGGTGATCTAGAAGCCGATCATCTGCGAGATTGGTCTTTAGCATTGTCTTGGTCCATAAGGCCTAGGTCAATTAGGGCTGATTGCAATTCATCTGATGTACGACAGGTATATCTGGTTTCAAGGTGGGTAAAGCGGAGAGAAAATGGGAAACCCCAGTGGTATATCATTTGGTGCTTCTGAAGTACTTGCAGTAGTGGTTTTAGTGAACGCCTTTTAGCCACAGTAAGTGGGGAGAGGTCTGCAAAAAGTTGATAAACATTGCCCTGAAAATCAAGAGTATTTTTGCCTCTGGCTGCAGCAAGTAATAGTTCCTTTGTTTTATTAATAGTGAAATTTCACTATAATGTCTCTAGGAGGACCATTGAGTTTGCGTTGAGTTAGGGCTCTGTGGACTCTGTCCATTTCTAATCTCAGGTAAAATACCTGGGAGCAATTCCTTAAAGAGTGCACTCATAGTGACTTGTAAGTCTATGACAGATTCAGGGAGTCCTCTAATTCTTAAGTTGGAATGACGATCCATGTTCTCCTGATCTTCCAAACGATTTTGTAGTAAAAGGTGCTCATCTTTAAGTTGTTCAATTGCTGTGGTATAGTGCTGTGTGTTAGTTTCAATATCATCTACACGCACTTCCACCTCTGTTCTGTGCCCCAGCTCCCTAATCTCCCTTGTCAGCTTTTCTGTTATATGGTCTGATGTTTGCTTCAATGCTTTCTGAAGCATTTTTTCAAACTGTTTAAACATGCTGGACTGAGTAACAGTTTTAGAGATACCATTGTCAGAGTCAGACTCACCAACCGTGTCTTGAGTTTTGAGGCTGTGTGACAGGGGTTTAGGAACTCGCTGTATGCGGGTCTGTGAGGTACCAGGCGGCGCCATCTTGGATGTCGGCCGGAGCGGCGCTTCTTTAGAGCTTCCAACCTTTTATATTTTGTTTTTGGGCCTCTCGTAACCATTCTATCTCCGCCGGCGTGTTCCTAGGAGTGAATTGTAAGAGCTGGGGCCGTTTGCGGTAACGTTTGAGCTTTTAGTTCTCCGGTTTGTTTAACCCGGGAGCGGAGCTCTAAGGAGATGCGACTTCTCTCTCAGGCATCCACGCATGTGCCTCACTTGGGGTCTTTTTCAGTCAAAAGGAAAGTCAACCTGTGGCCTTTGAATTAATTCTACCTAAAAGTCTAAAGATCCATCCGGTGTTCCACATCTCCTTATTAAAAACAACGGTACCTAACCCTTTTCCCAACCGAGATCCGGAAAACCCTTCTCCAATACTCGTCGAAGGCAACGAAGAATATGAAGTTGAAGCTGTATTGGACTGTAAAACCAGGA
The DNA here is from genome assembly GCA_029206835.1 of Rana muscosa. Lineage (NCBI taxonomy): Eukaryota > Metazoa > Chordata > Amphibia > Anura > Ranidae > Rana > Rana muscosa. The sequence continues at coordinate 591,804,555 of CM055116.1, forward strand.
GGGGCCAAACACAATTCCTGATTAAGTGTAAAGGTTATGGCTCAGAAGAGAACTCCTGGGAACCAGCTTCCAATGTGCATGCCCCACAGAAAGTCTGTGCCTTTTTTCAGCGCCATCCGGAAAAGAAGCCCCTGAGGGGAATCCGGAGGCTGCCCTTAGGGAGGGGGCAATGTAAGAGAACTGTCAGTGCTCTCCAGGCGCATCCGCGTGCGCACACGTGCACTAGGAACTCAGCAGTTCACAGACGCGCCAGTGCACGTGCACATAGGCGTGCGCGCGTACGCAGGAGCGCGTCTACGATTTACTTTGGCGCCAGACGGCCTATTTAAGGGGTGCACTGACCCCAGTCTAATGCAGACGGATCTTCAGCTGTTCCTGTACCCCTACCTTGCTATTACCTGCCTGTACCTGCCTGACACCTGTTACCGAATCTTGGCTTTCCCGGACCTTGCTGCTGGACTTCGCTACTCCTCTGACTATTGGTTCCTGATCCCGGCTTCTGGTTTGACCTTGCTCCTGCCTAATGTCTGTGTACCCTGCTGACCATCTGCTACTGAACCCGGATATCCATGTGACTATGCTTCTGTCTCCTATTTGGCTCTACTTTGCTTCCCGGGTATCTGCAACTTCGTTCCTGCGACCTGCTGCAACCTTCTGCCATCCAAGAGTCGCATCATCTGTTCCAGGCTTCCAGGGCTACTTCTGAAGGCACTCGTGTTCCTCCTGTCCCTTGGTTTCTCCTGTCCTCACTCTCAGCGGGGCCGGAGAAACAAGAGAGGCTAACCTCGTCACTTCAGACTCCAGTCAGGTACGTGACACTCACTCGTCTAGACCTTAGCGACCACGCAATCTTATCTCAGCAACCTGACACCAGTTCAGACCCTTGCAGCCATACAAAATCATCTCAGGAGCCTGACACTCATTTGAGACCATTGCAAAACGCAATGTCGTCTCAGCAACCTGACACCCGTTCAGACCCTTGCAGCCGTACAAAGTCGTCTCAGCAGCCTGACACTCATTTGAGACCATTGCAAAATGCAATGTTGTTTCAGCAACCCCTCACTCGTCAAGACCCTTGCAACCACGCAATTTGATCATTAAAAAAAAACAAAAAAACGTCATACTCATCGAGTCCCTTGCAACCATGCAATATTGTCTCAGCAAACCAGACCGAGACCCTTACAACCACGCAATGTCATCTCAGAAAACAAACCTTCATACTCATCAAAGCTCCTGCAACCACACAACCTGACACTCACTGACACCCTTGCAACCACGCAAAATTGTCTCCAGTAGTATAAAACACTTTGCGGCACGCACCTACATACAAACCCGCATACAAACTAACTTGCAAACTCACCTCAGTGACAAATAATCAGCCACACAAACACGCAGTGGCACCCAGTTGGCCGTTCATCTCCAGTGGCACGCAGGCCACTCATCATTCTCTGTCTTTCTCCCTGAGGTTGGTTCAGGTTTCCATCCGGCACCAGCGAGTGCACGTTGGTCTGCAAGTGCACGTATATTGTCTTGTTGAGTACCTGTGTATTGTCTTGATTTTCTCACACCAGTGCAAGATCCAGACCAAGTTCTCAAACTAGACCAAGCATCAGTAGCAGACTTAGCTATGTGGAACAAGTTCCCCACTAGGGATGAGCTCGGTGTTCGAGTCGAACATCGGCTGTTCGCGCGTTCAGCGAACAACAAACGATTTGGGCCGTTCGCGCCAAATTCGAGTGACGCGAACGGCCCACAATACACTGCGCCATCGCAGTGTAATCCCGGCGCTGTGATTGGCCAATCATGCACTGTGACCCTGCATGCTTGGCCAATCACAGCGCCGGCAGCGAGGAGAGCAATGATTGGCCACAGGCAGGATGCCTGTGGCCAATTATAGCTGAGGGGGTTTAGTACACGCCCCACACTATAAAAGGCCGCCAGCGCGGCGGCCTTGTGTAGTGTGTTCCGGAGCAGGGAAAGTGAAGGATAGGCAGGGACAGTGTCAAATCTTGTCAAATCTATTCTTTGCTAAACCTTGTGTGTAGGGACAGAGAAGGATAGGCAGGGAGAGTGTCAGTGTCATATTCTTTGCTAAACCTTGTGTGTAGGGAGAGAGAAGGATAGGCAGGGAGAGTGTCAGTGTCATATATTTTGATAAACTTTGTGTGCAGGGAGAGAGAAGGATAGGCAGGGAGAGTGTCAGTGTCATATTCTTTGCTAAACCTTGTGTGCAGGGAGAGAGAAGGATAGGCAGGGAGAGTGTCAGTGTCATACTTTGATAAACCTTGTGTGCAGGGAGAGAGAAGGATAGGCAGGGGACAGTGTCAGTGTCATATTCTTTGCTAAACCTTGTGTGTAGGGAGAGAGAAGGATAGGCACGGAGAGTGTCAGTGTCATATACTTTGATAAACCTTGTGTGCAGGGAGAGAGAAGGATAGGCAGGGGACAGTGTCAGTGTCATTGTTGCTAAGCCTCCTGCACATTATACACCTGAAGTTAGCCCGTATTGCTGCTTTTTCCTGGTGTGTTACACCAACAGGATTTTGCGGCACTTACAGCGGGCGAGGTGTACCTCCTGACCATATTACACCTTAACTTAGCCTGTATTGCTGCTTTTTCCTGGTGTGTTACACCAACATGATTTTGCGGCACTTACAGCGGGCGGAGTGTACCTCCTGACCATATTACACCTTAACTTAGCCTGTATTGCTGCTTTTTCCTGGTGTGTTACACCAAGAGGATTTTGCGGCACTTACAGCGGGCGGAGTGTGCCTCCTGACCATATTACACCTTAACTTAGCCTGTATTGCTGCTTTTTCCTGGTGTGTTACACCAACAGGATTTTGCGGCACTTACAGCGGGCGGAGTGTACCTCCTGACCATATTACACCTTAACTTAGCCTGTATTGCTGCTTTTTCCTGGTGTGTTACACCAACAGGATTTTGCGGCACTTACAGCGGGCGGAGTGTGCCTCCTGACCATATTACACCTTAACTTAGCCTGTATTGCTGCTTTTTCCTGGTGTGTTACACCAACAGGATTTTGCGGCACTTACAGCGGGCGGAGTGTACCTCCTGACCATATTACACCTTAACTTAGCCTGTATTGCTGCTTTTTCCTGGTGTGTTACACCAACAGGATTTTGCTGCACTTACAGCGGGCGGAGTGTGCCTCCTGACCATATTACACCTTAACTTAGCCTGTATTGCTGCTTTTTCCTGGTGTGTTACACCAACAGGATTTTGCGGCACTTACAGCGGGCGGAGTGTGCCTCCTGACCATATTACATGTTAACTTAGCCTGTATTGCTGCTTTTTCCTGGTGTGTTACACCAACAGGATTTTGCGGCACTTACAGCGGGTGGAGTGTGCCTCCTGACCATATTACACCTTAACTTAGCCTGTATTGCTGCTTTTTCCTGGTGTGTTACACCAACAGGATTTTGCGGCACTTACAGCGGGCGGAGTGTGCCTCCTGACCATATTACACCTTAACTTAGCCTGTATTGCTGCTTTTTCCTGGTGTGTTACACCAACAGAATTTTGCGGCACTTACAGCGGGCGGAGTGTGCCTCCTGACCATATTACACGTTAACTTAGCCTGTATTGCTGCTTTTTCCTGGTGTGTTACACCAACAGGATTTTGCGGCACTTACAGCGGGCGGAGTGTGCCTCCTGACCATATTACACCTTAACTTAGCCTGTATTGCTGCTTTTTCCTGGTGTGTTACACCAACAGGATTTTGCGGCACTTACAGCGGGCGGAGTGTGCCTCCTGACCATATTACACCTTAACTTAGCCTGTATTGCTGCTTTTTCCTGGTGTGTTACACCAACAGGATTTTGCGGCACTTACAGCGGGCGGAGTGTGCCTCCTGACCATATTACACCTTAACTTAGCCTGTATTGCTGCTTTTTCCTGGTGTGTTACACCAACAGGATTTTGCGGCACTTACAGCGGGCGGAGTGTGCCTCCTGACCATATTACACCTTAACTTAGCCTGTATTGCTGCTTTTCCCATTAGAATGTCTGGAAGGCAAACAAGGAGAGGCAGACAGTCAGGAGCCAAAAAAAGTGGGCAAGCAGGCTCTGTGTCTAGAGACAACAGTGCTGGTCGTGGACGCGGTGCATCGCCATCAGCACGTGGCCATGGGACACGCTTTTCCTTCTTTTCGGCAGCTGGACGTGTTGAGCCGCATCATGCCGAAGACTTGGTAGAGTGGATGACCAAGCCCTCCTCATCCTCCTCATCCTCTCTCACCCAGGCTCAGGGTACTGGCAAAGCAGCTGCCAAAGCGTCCTCTTCCCTGGTATCAATGTCATCATCAGTCACTCCTTCCCTAGACCAACCATGTCCTCCTGAGGATTCCCCCGAACTGTTTGAGCACAGTGTTGGGTACATGCTCCAGGAGGATGCCCAGCGTTTCAAAGGGTCTGATGATGATACCCAGCTAGAGGAAGGCAGTAGCGTGAGAGCAGAGAGAGGGGATGCTCAAGAAGGACACCAATCTGGCAGTCATGTTCCAGCAGCTGCAGCATACTGCCAGATTGGCTCCAGTGATGAGGAGGGAGGGGATGATGAGGTCACTGACTCCACGTGGGTGCCTAATAGGAGAGAGGAGGAGGAGGAGGAGGAGGATGAGGAGGAGGCACATCTCCAACGAGGCAGGATGCCCTTTGGGGGGCCAGGGTAAGGGCAGCACACCGACGGAATCACACCGCAGAGCTCCGCCTGTGCAGGGCGCTGCCTCTGCCCGTTATTCAAAAAGTTCTTTGGTGTGGGCCTTTTTTGAGTCGAGTGCATCAGATCGAACAGCTGCTGTTTGCAACATATGTCTCAAGCGTATATCGCGTGGCCAAAACATCACCCGCTTGGGCACCACATGCTTGACCAGACATATGTTGACCTGCCATGCAGCTCGTTGGCAAGCCTACCTTAAAGACCCACACCAAAGAACAAAGCTGACCTCTTCTTGCACCACATCAGCTGGGATCTCCAACCCCACTATACCTTCAGTCCTCTCTGAAACCTGCTCTGAGAGGAATGAAGGTGTAGAATTAGGTGTGTCACAGCCAAGTACTTGCGGGCACTCTGCTAGCAGTACACCAACGTCCGATTCTAGCAGGCAAATTTCCCTGCCCCAGCTGCTGGACCGTCGAAAGAAGTTCACTCCCAGCCATCCACATGCCCAGCGGTTGAATGCTAGCTTGGCTAAATTGCTAGCGCTTCAACTGCTGCCTTTTCAGTTGGTAGACTCGGCCCTCTTCCGTGAGTTTGTGCAATGTGCGGTTCCTCAGTGGCAGGTTCCCAAACGCCACTTTTTCTCACGGAAGGCGATTCCGGCTCTCTACCGGCATGTGGAAGGCAATGTCTTGGCCTCGCTGGACAGGGCGGTCAGCGGTAAGGTGCATATTACTGCTGACTCATGGTCCAGCAGGCATGGACAGGGACGTTACCTTTCTTTCACGGCCCATTGGGTCACTCTTTTGGCAGCTGGGAAGGATGCAGGACAAGGTGCAGTAGTGTTGGAGGTTGTTCCACCGCCACGCCTCCAAAATGCTACTACTGGTTGTGACACACCTCTGTCCTCCACCCCCTCCTCTTCTTCTTCCTCCGTGGCCTCTTCCTGTGCTTTGTCCTCGGAACCAGCGGTGCTCCGTAGGCGTTCAAGGGGCTACGCAAGTACGCAGGCAAAAAGATGCCATGCCGTGCTTGCGCTGGTGTGTTTGGGGGACAGGAGCCACACTGGGGCAGAGGTTCTGTCTGCTCTGCAGGGGCAGGCCGAGAGGTGGTTGACGCCACGCCAGCTTAAGCCAGGAATGGTAGTTTGCGACAATGGCACCAACCTCCTCTCTGCTCTCCGACAGGGACAACTGACCCATGTGCCCTGTGTGGCTCACGTCCTTAACCTGGTGGTGCAGCGGTTCTTGGGCAGGTACCCGGGCTTACAGGATGTCCTAAGGCAGGCCAGGAAAGTCTGTGTGCATTTCCGCAGATCTTATAATGCCAGTACTCGCCTGGCTGAGCTGCAAAAGGAGTTGAACCTGCCCAAGAACCGCCTTATATGTGACATGCCCACCAGGTGGAACTCAACGTTGGCCATGCTGCAGTGGCTGCACACGCAGCAGAGGGCCATCAATGAGTACCTGTGCGACTACGGCACCAGGACAGGGTCAGGGGAGCTTGGTTTTTTTTCACCACGCCAGTGGGGCATGATCAGGGATGCATGCACTGTCCTGGCACCATTTGAGGAGGCCACGAGGATGGTGAGCAGTGACAGTGCATGCATCAGTGACACTGTACCTCTTGTCCACCTGTTGGAACATACGCTGCGTGGAATAATGGACAGGGCACTTGAGGCAGAACAGAGGCAGGAAGAGGAGGACTTCCTTGCCTCTCAAGGCCCCCTTTACCCAGACAGTGTTCCTTCTGTCCCACCCATCGCACAGGAAGAAGAGGAGGAGGAGGAGGATTGTGTCAGCATGGAGGTGGAGCCTGGCACTCAGCTTCATCAGCAGCAGTCTTTTAGGGATGATTTACAGTCCCAAGAAACCAGCGGACTTGTACGTGGCTGGGAGGAGGTGGCTTCGGATCATGTCGTCCTTAGTGACCCAGAGGACTCCGGACTGAATGCCCCAGCTAACCTACGCTGCATGGCCTCCCTGATCCTGCAAAGTCTGCGGAAGGATCCTCGTATTCTTCGGATCAAGGAGAGGGACCATTACTGGCTGGCCACTCTCCTTGATCCACGGTACAAGGGTAAGGTTGCGGACCTTATCTTACCGTCGCAGAGGGAGCAGAGGATGAGACAACTCCGGGAGGCCTTGCAGAAAGGTCTGTGCAACGCGTTCCCAGAGACTGGGAGGTTACAAACTCCTGGTCCTGGACAACGAGTTGCTGAGGCTTCGGTCAGTCAAAGAAGGAGCGGTGGGGAAGGTGGCCGTCTGACCGAAGCGTTCAGACAATTCTTTAGTCCGCAGCCCCAAGGTATGATCGGTTCCAGCAACCATCGCCAGCGTCTGATATACATGGTGCAGGAATACCTAGGGGCAAGGTCAGACTTGGACACCTTCCCCACCGAAAATCCTCTGGCTTACTGGGTCTTGAGGATGGATCACTGGCCAGAGCTTGCACAGTATGCAATTGAGCTACTGGCCTGTCCTGCATCCAGCGTTCTTTCAGAACGCACATTCAGTGCTGCTGGAGGATTTGTCACGGATCACAGGGTGCGCCTGTCCACCGACTCTGTTGATCGACTGACCTTCATAAAGATGAACCAGTCTTGGATCACCACCAGCTACCAAACACCTGATGTCATGGATATGCAGTAGTGTTTGTTTGTCAGCTTACCTTCCTTCCCATGTGTTCATCTTAGAGGCCTGAGCCCTTTCACCTGGCTTCCTTTATAATCTCCTCCCAGCCAGACTCCACCCCAGGCCCTATCACAGAACACTATATTAACCTGTGCACTGCAAGCCTGCTTTGCTGATCAACGTGTTTGTTAGGCATTGTGTGTTTGGGTTCCTGCCTGCCGTGTGCTACGTCTGTCTCTCTGTTACATATTTGGCTTGTCCCCGACTATCCCTGTCTGCTCGTGACCCTTGACCTTCGGCTCGTTCTTTCGTTATCCTTGTCTGCTTGTGGCCCCTGACCTTCAGCTTGTTATTCGGTTCTCTCATATCTTGTGCTGCTGCTTCCCCTCTTTTCCCCTTATCCTACGGGGTGTGAGCTAGGAAACTCCAGGGGCCGCGACCTGGTCCCAGCCTGCAGCATAACATCCTCACCACTAGAGGCCCTGGAGAAGACCTGCTGGGTCTTAGACTCCGCGCCCTGGGGAATCTTGGCTCTAGCTTCCGTTAGGATCCCGGTTGTGCTCCTCTGGTCCCGCTTTCCACAACCACCCAGTTTCCTATCCGCAGCAGTCAGCCATAGGGTTCACTACCTTGCGGTGCACTCCTGTCCCCCTACGGTGTGCATCTGTTACCTGGCCACAGGTGACCTTGACAGTTTGATCAGCCATGAACCCGGCTGACATCCCGTTACCCGTGGATGATCAGTTGCAGGGCATAGTTTGCAGACTTGAAACCCAGGAATCGAATCAGACTCAGGTGATGCGATTCCTCCAGGATCTGGCTTCTCGCTTTGAGCAGCTTCAGGCCTCCTTGGGAACCCTGAATCCGCAACCTCAAATACAACCAGCGGCTGCACCTATTGCACCAGTCGCAGCCACACACTCACTACAACTGCCAGCTCCGTCCCGTTTCTCTGGGGACTCCAAGGCTTGCAGGGGGTTCCTTAGCCAATGCACAATTCATTTTGAGCTCCAGCCCCAAAACTTCCTGTCTGATCGGGCTAAGGTAGCCTATATCATTTCCCTCCTCTCTGGTGAAGCTTTAGCCTGGGCAGCCCCTCTGTGGGAACTGAATGATCCAGTGGTTTCTAGCCTGTCTGGCTTCTTGAAACTTTTTCGGAATATCTTCGAAGAACCGGCTCGTGTCTCTTCAGCGGCCAGCGCCCTTTTACGTCTCCGCCAAGAGTCTGCTTCTGTGGGACAGTATGCCCTTCATTTCTGCATACTGTCGGCTGAGTTGAGCTGGAACAATGAGGCCTTAGTCGCAACCTTTTTGCATGGCCTGTCTGATAGAGTGAAGGATGAATTAGCAGGAAGAACCATCCCCACTGATCTGGCCGGCGTTATCTCCTTGTGTAACCAGATCGATATTCGCTTTCAGGAGAGGACCTTAGAAAAGCAACGCCAGCACTCCTTGGTTCTTAGTCAGCCTGAGCTCCCCTCTCTTCGACCCGTAGAGCATCTCCTACCAGCTGAGGAACCCATGCAGCTGGGTCGGACCAGGCTATCCCCCGAGGAACGTGCTAGGCGCAGAACTCTTGGTCTGTGTCTTTACTGTGGGGGCAAAGGTCATTTTCGTGACACTTGCTCTCTTTGTCCAGAAAAACGTTCGGGTCCACTTCATCTGGAAAGTGGAGTATTGGACCCAGAAATATCACCTTCCCCTTCTCGTCTTCTGCTTTCTGTGTTCCTTCATGTTGGTGCTTCTTTTCATTCGGTCTCAGCATATCTGGATTCCGGAGCCGCTGGTAATTTTATGGACTGGGAAATCGCATCGTCCATGAGACTTACTCTTTTGCCCCTCACCACACCATTGGTGGTCTTGGCGATTGATGGTACTGTTCTCCCAGGGGGACCTATCCGCTTCCAGACCCTCCCTGTTAAGATGTCGGTAGGGACACTCCACCAGGAGTGGATATCCTTCCTTATCTTACCCAAGGCCTCAACGCCTATAATTTTGGGTCTCCCATGGTTACAGCTCCATTCTCCTCATGTGGACTGGACTACTGGACAGATCCTGGCTTGGGGTCCCTCCTGTTCCTCGTCCTGCCTACCCAAGGTTGCCCCCTGTGAATCTGAGCCGGTCATTCATTCCAGGTTGCATAACCATTTACATTTCTCTGTCCCTAACCACCCTTGGACGCACAGCCAGGCTAGCTTGTCTACAAGTCCTGCAGTCGCTACGTCTTGCGATGCGATTCAGGTAGTCGCTACACCTGACTCAGCTATTCACTCTGCCTCTGTACTAGTTATGCCAGTCCAGCCCATGCCCAGTGAGCCTCCTACTTTTTCTTGTTCAGGACATTCTGCTTGTCTTTCAGCTATTCAGCTTGACTCCTGTGACATGTCACCCTCTAACCAACCTGACTTCAGGGTTCCACTGACATCTGCCCAGTTTGATGGTCCTGTGCAAGATGACCAGTTCCCCTTTAAGGGTCTAGGGGACCCTCCTCAGATTCCTGTTGATCCTCTCATGCCCTTGCTTATTCCTAGAGAGCCTTTGGTCCTCAATAGATCTTCTTGTCATCTCCCTACCTCGTTTTCAGTCTCTGAGGATAATCTTAAGTACGAGGTTAGACAAGTTCTGAATTCTCGGCTCTGCAGAGGCATTCTTCAGTACCTTGTGCATTGGAGAGGTTTTGGTCCTGAGGAGGCGTCTTGGATCGCTGCATCTGATGTCGCTGCACCTCATCTGTTGAGAAGGTTTCATCAGAGATTTCCCTTTAAGCCTGGGCCCAGGCGGGGGAGGGCCCATAAGAGGGAGGGTACTGTCATGGATATGCAGTAGTGTTTGTCTGTCAGCTTACCTTCCTTCCCATGTGTTCATCTTAGAGGCCTGAGCCCTTTCATCTGGCTTCCTTTATAATCTCCTCCCAGCCAGACTCCACCCCAGGCCCTATCACAGAACACTATATTAACCTGTGCACTGCAAGCCTGCTTTGCTGATCAACGTGTTTGTTAGGCATTGTTTGTTTGGGTTCCTGCCTGCCGTGTGCTACGTCTGTCTCTCTGTTACATATTTGGCTTGTCCCCGACTATCCCTGTCTGCTCGTGACCCTTGACCTTCGGCTCGTTCTTTCGTTATCCTTGTCTGCTTGTGGCCCCTGACCTTCAGCTTGTTATTCGGTTCTCTCATATCTTGTGCTGCTGCTTCCCCTCTTTTCCCCTTATCCTACGGGGTGTGAGCTAGGAAACTCCAGGGGCCGTGACCTGGTCCCAGCCTGCAACATAACATCCTCACCACTAGAGGCCCTGGAGAAGACCTGCTGGGTCTTAGACTCCGCGCCCTGGGGAATCTTGGCTCTAGCTTCCGTTAGGATCCCGGTTGTGCTCCTCTGGTCCCGCTTTCCACAACCACCCAGTTTTCTATCCGCAGCAGTCAGCCATAGGGTTCACTACCTTGCGGTGCACTCCTGTCCCCCTACGGTGTGCATCTGTCACCTGGCCACAGGTGACCTTGACACCTGAAGCTGATATAACAGACTAATTTATTTTCAAATGTCACATCCCTTCAAGACTGATGCTGATGCTGAGTGACTGTCCTGTTATGTTGACTGACTATCCTCCTCCTCCTCAATGATCCGATTGACGATGATAGCTTGGAAGAACATTTTTGTTTCTGGGTGCCGCCACCAGTGGCTAAGGCCCAATTTTTCAGCCCCTGTTTAACAGGGGTGTGTTATTACAATTTTTTATGCAATGCTTTGCAGCAGGGCTCATTCCTGCACTCCAACTAGAGTATCTGGGAGTGGTTGCAGTGTCGTGGCACCAGCACCAGTGGCTAAGGCCCAATTTTTAAGCCCCTGTTTAACAGGGGTGTGTAATTAAAATTTTTGATGCAATACTTTGCAACAGGGCTCATTGCTGTGCTCCAAGTACAGTATCTGTGAGGGGTTGCAGTGTTGTGGCACCAGTGCTTAAGGCTCAATTTTTCTGCCCCTGTTTAACAGGGGCATGTAATTACAATTCTTGATCTAATAATTCACAGCAGGGCCCATTCCTGCGCCCACCAAGACTAACTGTGAGGCCTTACAGTGTTGTGTCAACACCACCACCACCACCAAAGGCCCAATTTTTCAGCCCCTGTTTAACAGGGGCGTGTAATTACAATTTTTGATGCAATACTTTGCAACAGGGCTCATTGCTGTGCTCCAAGTACAGTATCTGTGAGGGGTTGCAGTGTTGTGGCACCAATGCCTAAGGCCCAATTTTTCTGCCCCTGTTTAACAGGGGCATGTAATTACAATTCTTGATCTAATAATTCACAGCAGGGCCCATTCCTGCGCCCACCAAGACTAACTGTGAGGCCTTACAGTGTTGTGTCAACACCACCACCACCACCACCACCACCACCAAAGGCCCAATTTTTCAGCCCCTGTTCAACAGGGGCATGAAATTACAATTCTTGATCTAATAATTCACAGCAGGGCCCATTCATGCGCCCACCAAGAGTAACTGTGAGGGCTCAAAGTGTTGTGGCAACACCAACATGTAAGGGGCAAATTTCAGCTGAGTATATACGGCAGGCCCCTACTTTCAAACATCCAACTTACAAACGACTCCTCCTTGCAAACGGAAGGATACAACAGGAAGTGAGAGGAAATCTACCCCTAGGAAGGCAAATTCTCTCCTGTAAGAGTTAATATGGGAAAAAAAGTGTCTCCTCTCCACTGATGCTTTATCACCAATTCTTGTTTCAATAAAAACCCCAAATTTTCAAAAAACATTTGTCATTAGGACGGAAAGTGAGGTGAACTGTTCTAAACAGGTGCACACTGCACAGACAGCAAAACAAATGTTACAGGGGTGATAACCCTTCCCTATGTTTTCCAAAAAGCTTAAAAATAGATTTTTTTGGCTGGAGCTACACTTAAACAATGTACCTGTTCAAAATTACAAACAGATTCTACATAAGAACAAACCTACAGTCCCTGTCTTGTATGCACCGCCTGTATACGGCTGTTCAGAGTATATAGGGCCTTTTTTATTTTGTGTGCGGGGTTCCCCTTAATATCCATACAAGACCCAAAGGGGCTGGCAATGGGCTGGGGTAGGGGGGGGGGTGTGTGATGGGGTAGCTACAGTATGCCATTTTTCTTAAAGATTTTCATCCATATTACCGGGACCAGACATTACATTAAAGCCGCAAGCAGTTTTAAATGGCTTTTTTTCCTTTAGAAATGTAATTTTGTGCAGGGCCAGTTCTAAACACGGGAAACATGTGGCACTTCACAGGCATACTTTAGACACCCCCCCAGGTACGATATTTACAGGAATATTTGACTTTTTTTTTTCACTTTATGCGTCATTAAAATGACTGCTCCAGAAAAACGTCAGTTTTTAAAACTTCTTTTTGCATTGATACATGTCCCCTGGCGCAGAACCCGGGTTCCCAAACCCTTTTTAGGACAATAACATGCATAATAGTCATTATAATTAGCACTTTAGATTTCGAACGTTCGCATCCATTGCATTTAATAGGGTTCTAAAGTTCGTGCAAACTTTCGGTCCGTTCGCGGGTTCTGGTGCGAACCGAACCCGGGGGTGTTCGGCTCATCACTATTTCCCACCTGATAGAACAGCATTTCAATGTTCATCCCGGAAGTGTCAGCCGAGCTACCACGGGTGGTCACTGATGCTGCAGCCTCCACGGGCTTCGCAGCCTTTTTTTTGGCCGGTTTGCCGAAACTTGGCCCCAGAAATTCTCTTAAATTTCTGCTTCGCCCAGTCTTCATTACTCTTTCAAGCTATATCCCATCGTGGCAGCTGCCCAGGTCTGGGGCCACACTTGAACAGGACAGGCAGTGTTCTTCACCACGAACTATCAGACCACAGCCGACATCATCAATAAAGGTAGATCTAAGTCACTCCCCATCATGTCCTTCCTGCGCAGGCTTGCACAGCTGTCACTCCGTCACCAGTTTATTATCTTCTGTAGACATATTCCAGGCAAATGCAAAATCGCAGCTGATGCGCTGTCCCATTCCAATCTTACATTGTTTTTTCCAGCAAGAGCCTGGAGCCGACCCAACAACTATTCCTGTCCCACAGTATGTGTGTCTGTGTATAAATTATAAAAATATATATAAAGAAATATGTATAAAAAATAGCAAAAAATACATGATTGCAAAAAGTTACAAAAAATTGCAAAAAATGTGGTGAAATGTGAATATAGAAGTGAACATCATAATATAGATAAGTAAAGCAAATGTATCCATATGTGTGAATATGTGTTGATACCATTACTTAATAAAATATAATATAGTATGATTGATGTCAATTACTATTATTAATGTAATTAGTGTTGCTGTATTTTTTATTATTATTTCTCATTTTTGTTTTTACATTATGTATTAAATTTTTCATGAATTATTGACCTGCTTTAAGAACCACGGATAATTTTTTTTAAATATAAACATAAATATGAATATGAATGTAAATTCCGTGGAAAATCAGTATAGTGGCCCATACAGGGGCGGATCCAGGGGGGGGGCAACAGTGCAATTGCCCCCCCCCCGAGACCATCTGTCACACTCACTTGCTTGCTCTGTTTTTTTTTTTGCGCCTGATCTCCTGGAGTTTGGGGACACGGTACCGGCCGGTCGTAGGCCCCCTGGACCCCAAACTTGGCACACATGTAGCCCCATGTCTCCTCTATAGGTGTGCAAAGTTTTGTGCCGGGGAGCACTGATTTTTTAAAGCCGGGCACCCCTTCCATAGACTCCAATGTTAAACGGTCATTTCTCCGGTGAATTTGCGGACCCGGTACTGGCGTATCGTAGGCCCCCTGGACCCCAAACTTGGCACACATGTAGCCCCATGTCTCCCCTACAAGTTTGCAAAGTTTGGTGTCTAGGAGACCTACGGCCGGGGAGAACCGATTTTTCAAACCCGGGCACTCCTTCCATAGACTGCCATGTTAAACATCAGTCTAGTCATGGGCACAGTGAAGCATGGGCACAGTGAGGCATGGGCACAGTGAGGCACAGTGAGGCATTCAGATGGACACCCTAGGCTTATACTCGAGTCAATACGTTTTCCCAGTTTTTTGGGGTAAAATTAGGTGCCTCTGCTTATATTCGGGTCGGCTTATACTCGAGTATATACAGTACTTGTTCTGCGGCTGCCGCTGCCTCTGAGTCGCTCTCTCAGTTTCTCACATCAGCCAATCAGCGGCGCCGAGAGAGAGACTCGTCTAATGTAGTTACGCGGCGCGCTGACACGATACCAGGAGCGGAGAAGGAGGTGGGTGGAGCCTCTTCCCTGCACTCGTTGCTAACGCCTGGGCCACTTGGCGTCTAGCAATGAGTGACGTCAGTGAGTCACGTCGGGCCGCTCTGCGGGCAGGTGCGATAGCGTGCGGCTCCACAGACGGGTAAGAAAGCGGGCGGCTCCGCTTGCGGCGCGGTTTGTGGGCGGACGGCGCGGTTCGTGGGCAGACCGTGCTGCTCAGTGTGCTGGCAGCACAGGTGAGAGTGAGAGAGCAGGCTCAGTGTGGCAGCTGGCCAATCAGCTAGCCTGGAGCGGAGGAGCAGAGAGATGAGATCATCTCTCACCGCCCGTGCCTGCCCTGCATTCCTGCAGTGACTTCCGCCCTCACTGTGCAGGCAGCAGAGAGATTACATTATCTCTCTGCTGCCTGACTCTGGGAGTCTGGGACACAGCAAGAGACAACCAAAACTACACCTTAGCAGGCAAGTTAGTGACAATCCGCAAGGTGTGGCAGGTGACGTGGCAAGTGACAATCCGCAAGGTGTGGCTAGTGACAATTCGCAAGGTGTGGCAGGTGATGTGGCAAGTGACAATCCACAAGATGTGGCAGGTGACGTGGCAAGTGACAATCCGCAACATGTGGCAAGTGACACGCTCAGGGCTCCCACTAATTGCAGGCGACGGTGGCAAGTGACACACTCGGGGCTCCCACTGATTCTGCATTGAACTATTTAATTTTATATTACAATGTAATAATAGAAATAATGCGCTTCAATCATCCTGACACCATAACAACCATGGTGCCGGGATGATTGAAGCGCCGACACCAGCCATTTCCCCGATAAATTTCCCACAAAAAAAACATTTTTTGGCAGTGCCCCTCCCGAGAAAAGACTCTGGATCCGCCCCTGGGCCCATATGGGATATATACATACACACACATATATATGCATGGCTTAACTGTGCACAGAGGAATTGCAAATCACAGTTTTTTGCCTGTACATGTATATATATACAAGTATCCCGATATGTATATGGTTCTATGTTAGCTGAACAGGTCAAGAAGATGTTCAAATTAAAGGAGGTGTGTATATTGGTTAAATGATGTGTGTAAAGGCTGGCCGTAGGCTAGCCTGTATTTGTGGGACGAGGCTGAGAGGACTACTTAAGCCTCCTCCCTTGTCAGGTCCTGCGTCGGCGTCTTTCGGGGTTACTACTGACGTCACTTCCGTTTTTTTCGTTCCGGCTGTACGGCAGCATGGTTCGACCAGGAGGCTCCTCTTCCTCACATTTCCCGGGGCTCGCGGTTCTGGTAGGGGGGCGGAGGGCTGCAACAGGGGGACAGGGGGTCCGCTCGGATGCCAGTTGCCATGCACGGGCCGGGGGGGGTGTCATGCTCCGGCTCTGGAACTCTCATGGGGCTTCTGGAGGAGACGCCCACTCGCCTCCCGGTTCCCACGCCGGGCATCTTGGAAGGGGGGGCGTCCACATGCTTCTCCGGTGCTCGTCCGGCTCCTCCTTCCGCACCACCCGCCTGGTCTTCCATGCCGGCAGCATCTGCAGGGCCGCCCCTCTCGTCCACCCACTCCTCCTCCCGGGCTCACGCTGATCCATCCACTTCTCCCAGGCCCACGCTGGCAGCGTGAGAGGGGGGGTTGTTCTTACTGCTGCAGGGGTCACATGCTGGCTGCATGGGGGGGGCTGTCCACCGGCATCTCCAGGGGTCATGCTGGCGGGCTGTCGTCCATTCCTCCCAGGGTCACTGGCTGTATGAGGGGGGGGCTGGACAACCACTGGGGTCTCTGGCAGCTCGGGGGGGGGGTGTACGCCATTGCTCCAGGGGTCACACGCTGGCCGCATAGGGGGGGGCTGTCCACCCACATCTCCACAGGTCACGCTGGCAGTGTTTCCTTACGACACATGTATTTGCCGTAAGTATCCTGTCTTTCTGTCGCTGCGTTTTTCTCTGTCTCTGCGTTTCCAGTCTCTGCGTTTTTCTGTCATAGCGTTCCTCCCTTAGCATTTCTGTTATGGCGTTTCTGCCCCTGCATTTCAAGTGCAGCGTTTCCATCATAGCGTTTCTGCCCCAGGGTTTCTGGCATTGCGTTTCTGCCATAGCTTTCAGTCTCAGCGTTTCTGTCGTAGCGTTTCTGCCTCAGGTTTCTGTCTTAACGTGTTCAGTCTCAGCTTTCTGGCATAGCATTTCTGGCATAGCGTTTCTGCCCCAGGTTTCTGTCATTGCGTTTTTCATCTCTGCATTCTGGCGTAGCGTTTCTGTCATAGCGTTTTTTCCTGCCCAGGATTTCTGCCTCAGTGTTTCAGGCTCAGCTTTTCTCACGTAGCGTTTCTGCCGCAGGGTTTCTGGCATTGCATTTCTGCCTCAGCTGCAGCCAGCGTTTCTGTCATGGCGTGTCGGCCCCAGGTTTCCGTCATTGCTTTTCAGTCTCAGCGTTCTGTCTTGGTGTTTCTGGCGTTGCGTTCTGCCATGGCTTTCAGTCAGTCTCACGTTCTGTCATAGCGTCCTGCCCCAGGTTTCTGTCATTGCTTTTTCAGTCACGTTCTGTCGTAGCGTTCTGCCCCAGGTTTCTGTCGTTGATTTTTCAGTCACATTCTGTCATAGCGTTCTGCCTCAGGTTTCTGTCTTTGCTTCAGTCACGTTCTGTCGTAGTTTTCTGGCCCAGGTTTCTGTCGTTGGATCTGCAGTCTCAGCATTCTGTCGTAGCGTTTCTATCATAGTGGTTCTACCCCAGGGGTTTTTCTGTCATTGCATTTTGTCTGCCTCAGCGGTTCAGTCTCGGCGTTGTCTTAGCTTCTACCCCAGGGTTCTGTCTTTGCTTTGCCGTGGCGTTTTCAGTCTTAGCGTTTCTGCTCCAGGTTTGTCTGTCATTGTATTTCTGCCTCAGCCTTTCAGGCTCTGCGTTCAGGCTCAGCATTTCTCTCGCATATTTCTGCGCCAGGTTTTCCTGTCTTGGCACGTCGGCCTCAGCATGTGCACGATTTCTGTCGTTGCGTTTCTGGCCCACGATTTCTGTCGTTGCGTTTCTGCCCCACGATTTCTGTCGTTGCGTTTCTGCCCCACGATTTCTGTCGTTGCGTTTCTGCCCCACGATTTCTGTCGTTGCGTTTCTGGCCCACGATTTCTGTCGTTGCGTTTCTGCCCCACGATTTCTGTCGTTGCGTTTCTGCCCCACGATTTCTGTCGTTGCGTTTCTGCCCCACGATTTCTGTTGTTGCGTTTCTGCTCCTCGATTTCTGTCGTTGCGTTTCTGCCCCTCGATTTCTGTTGTTGCGTTTTGGTCTCAGTGTCTGCCCCAGGGTTCCGTCAGTAGCATTGCTGCTCCCACGATTTCTGTCATTTCGTCTGCCCCACGATTTCGTGTCATAGTGTTTGTCACAATGTTTGTCATAGCGTTGTCTTCTTTGTGGTTACCATGTCTCATCGTCCTTGTCTATGTTACAACCTGGGTTGTTTAGCTAGTGCTCACATCTCGGGATCTGTCACGTCTACAGGTCCATACGGGCTGAGGTTTCGTTTTTAATGATTGATGACCACAATCTTCTCACCCATATACCACACTTCATACGTTTACGCTCATTCATTACACCTGTACGTTTACCCACCACGGTCTGTGGGTGCACTAGCCTTGATGGTTCAGTTCTACTGCCTGTTTGTGCTGCAGGTTACTCGGGCTCACATTAGGGTGGGGGGGGGCTGTCTTCATGTTCTTTCACGCGCATGTTCTTTCACACGCAGTGGTCTTGACGTTGGTCATTCTCGTTCTCAGGTAGGCACGGGGGGGGGGGGGCGTTGTTTTTCTTGTCTGGTTCTGTTGTCTTGTCTGGTTCTGTTGTCTTGTCTGGTTTGTTTTCCTGGTTGGGCTCGCTGCCCATCTCTGTTGGTCTAGTTCATGTGCATCCCTTCAATCACGGGGTGCTTGGTCTGGTTTATTTTACTTCTTTCTGTTAGGGCCTCCTAGGTATCTAGTGGCGAGTTCCTGTTGCATTGGTTCTTTTGGGCCGCTTTCCTGCTAGATTTTCTGTTCTCATCCATGGTCTGGCGGTCCAGCACTTGCACCACTTGAGGGAGGTTTGGTTTGGCTTCCACACCGATGTCAACTGTTTTGCACTAGTTCCTTCAGTCCTGCTGTTGATAGGGTTGGTCTATTGTGCTTGCAGGACTCATGATCGGGTCATGCTTCTGCCTGGGATCTGCCAGCCGAGTCCGTCAGGTGGGACTGGTGTTTCTGTGTGTCTGGCTTTTTCCATGTTCAACGATGCTGGTTGCCTCAGTGCACTGGCCTTTTCTACCTGCTCCTCCAGGTATCCAGCACTTCAGATTCCTGCCAGGTTGTCCTTTTGCAACTCACCCTCTCACTTCCCATACCTAGGCCGGGTAGGCCAGGGGTTTGGGGGGTTTCTTTACAGAGCCCTCCACGGGTGCCCGTTGAGGCTTTCGTCCTGCTTGGCCTCATTGCAGGGGCCCCTCGGGCCAGCCTTGCTTCAACGTCCCTCTCGTATCCTCTCATCACGAGCACTTCAGTCATGTCTGGGCTATCTTGGGTGTCAGGCTCCATCCAACCTTCTCGGGGTGTTCAGTCGACTTCTGGGCTGCTTCTCAGCTTCGTTAGATGGTGCCGCCTACCTTAAGTCGATTGGGGCTTCTCCAGTCATTACGGATACTCATCGGATACTTATACTGTTGCCTTCGGGGCACGCACTGCCTTCCTTGTCGGGTGGTTACTTTCCCTTGTTCACCTAAACATGTGTCTTTTGCCCTTTTCTCAGGCATACCGACCAGCTAGGCCAAGGCACACCTCAGGCCTTGGTTGTTAGGGTTCTACGCTTACTTACTCGAAGACTCTGACTACAAGTGTAAAGGCTGGCCGTAGGCTAGCCTGTATTTGTGGGAGGAGGCTGAGAGGACTACTTAAGCCTCCTCCCTTGTCAGGTCCTGCGTCGGCGTCTTTCGAGGTTCCCATCCTCCCATTTCCCCCAGCCTTCATACATACTCTTTATACTTTTCTTATTCTTAAATTCGGGGTATGCCCTCTTCTCAGGCATACCGACCAGCTAGGCCAAGGCACACCTCAGGCCTTGGTTGTTAGGGTTCTACGCTTACTTACTCGAAGACTCTGACTACAAGTGTAAAGGCTGGCCGTAGGCTAGCCTGTATTTGTGGGAGGAGGCTGAGAGGACTACTTAAGCCTCCTCCCTTGTCAGGTCCTGCGTCGGCGTCTTTCGAGGTTCCCATCCTCCCATTTCCCCCAGCCTTCATACACACTCTTTATACTTTTCTTATTCTTAAATTCAGGGTATGCCCTCTTCTCAGGCATACCGACCAGCTAGGCCAAGGCACACCTCAGGCCTTGGCTGTTAGGGTTCTACGCTTACTTACTCGAAGACTCTGACTACAAATATAATGTGTATCAAGATTAATTGATAATGCCCTGTTGATGATTTTATGTGGGTATCCTGTGTTCCTAAATCTTTGTGACATTAGATCGGCTTCTACAGAATAGTCATTCTGTTTGCTGCATAAGCGCTTCAGTCTCAGAAATTGTCCATATGGCACTCCTCTGACTGTATGACTGGGATGTGCAGAGTCTGCTCTCAACAGGGCATTATCAACAGTTGAGGCTATCCCTAGAGAGTCCTTGCTACAAGATAACATCACTAGGTCCAATCGTCACACAGGTACACCATTTAACAACATCCCAGTCTTCTCCACCTCGTTTAGTTCGGAATTCAATCAAATCAGACACACTGTCACTAAATACTTGCCTATCTTACTTAATGATCCCATATACCAAGAGATTCTAAAGAAAGGGATCAAATCTGTCTCCCGTAGAGCACCTACATTGGGAGGTTGGCTCTCGCCTAGTCTGTTCCGAAGTAAGAGTCCTGGTACTAGTTGGTTACAGTTTAGAGGCACCTTTAAATGCGGATGCAAAGGTTGCAATTATTGTAAATACATTAGGCTTGGCCAGACCATACATTCTTATACTAACAAAAAAGACTTTGAGATCCGGCAGTTTATTAACTGCAATACTAAATTCATCGTATATGTCATTAATTGTGACATCTGCCGCATACAATATGTGGGACGAACCATCCGCAGGCTTAGAGATAGACTTTATGACCATTTCTATGATATTGAGAAAAATCATAACACCAATGTGGCTAATCACAGGAACACAGTGCATCATAGAGATGTGTCCAGTCTCTCCATCCAGGGGGTGGAAAAAGGTTAACACCCCGGCTAGAGGGGGTAATAGGTTCCGTATGCTGTGCAGGCGTGAGGTATTCCATATTTTTTCACTCCATACCAGAATACCGGCAGGTCTCAATTTTGAATGGGATGTTTCCCACTATTAAGATTAACATACTTTAAAGTATGACTGCTGGTCATCTGGCCCCCCTGGGTCACCCGGCTTCGCACAGCATCCGGATCTCTATCAGTATATCAGTATTTTTGTTGGAGTCTTTTCTTTCCCAATTTTATTATTCAGTCTCAAGAATTGAATCTAATTAATGGTTTCCGTTTCCCATTTTTACCACTCTTATGCCGCGTACACACGATCATTATTCACGGCGGTTAAAAAACCGCCGTGAATAATGACAGGAAAAACGAGGGAACCGCTTGGTTCCCTACACACGGTCGTTTTTCCCGTCATTTTTTCTCTTGACGAGAAAAACGACCGTCTGTGGGCTCCGCGGCAGTGTTTCCCTATGGGAAAACTGCCGCGGAAAAAAATGCTGGAAAAAACGACGAGAAAATTTAGAACATGTTCTAATTTTTCTCGTCGTTTTTTATGCCGTTTTTCTCGACGAGAAAAACGACATAAAGCCCACAGACGATCGTTTTTCTCGGCGAAAAGAAAAAATGCAGTTTTTCTCGTCGAGAAAAGCGGTCGTGTGTACGCGGCATTATTCTCCATTCCTATTCTTATTCCTTATCTTATTTTATTTTTGCGGTTTTTTCTTTTACATATTTTTTTGTCCCATTTCATACCCTCATGTCCTTATGTTAGTCCATGACACTTTCATGGGTCCACATGTTTACATCTGTGTTTTCGTGGGCCGGTCTTGGCTTTCTGTGCAGCTGTAAACGCACGTCTATCATTGTATACACACATGCATGTAGTTATATTATTCCGGCAGCCTCCTTTTCCCTTCTTACTTAACGATTTTTATGGGGTTTTCTTGTACTATATTGATACATAAATATTACCATCGGCAGCCTGGTAGTTTTTCAAGCACAAAAATATAACAAATTTTCATGCGATTCACATGCATGTTATTCATCTATGTATACCCCGTGCTCTTGCTTGATAGGTTTTGCTCATCATACATATATGTATATAGGCTCTTCTGTCTCCGCCCTTTTACGTTATTAACAAATAATATGGTTTTGATAACCATATTTATACACTAAAATTATTGGAGCAGATATCGATTTATCTATATATATATATATATATATATATATATATATATATTATTATTATTTTACTTCATTCATATAAATTATTTCATCCACAGACATTAGTGCAGATAAAAGTACTCTCATCTGCCCATGGGTGACAGTTTTTGTGGTAGATTAACGTACTTGCATTATGATTCTAGTTTGGAAAAATATTTTTTATTAATTTTTTCATACCATTTTTAATCATTTCTTTCAGCTTCGGTATTTGGGTGGATTTTCGGATACATCCATTAGGTCAGGACTCATGATGGTCGTTTTTTGTATGATTTATGTGGTCCTCTAATATGTTATCTAGACATTTTACACACACACGGCACGATATGGACTGACAATCACCTGCAGGTCTTGATGCTTATGTGCATTTGCCGATTTGTTGTGTTTTACTATAATCATGTAGGAATGTCAAAGTTTTTTAGAATGGTTTTAACTTTATATAATAATTTTTTTTTTGCCCTGTGTCGTCACAGGGGTAGTCCCTGTAAAGGCAAAAGAACAGAAAATACAATCAAGTCTGATTCAGTCTATGGGATTCTGTGGGGGCATAGGCCTGCAATGTTGAGGCAAAGGCCTGGAGTTGCGTTTGTGGCCCTGTTTCTGCCATTGAGGCGCAAAGGGTAAGCCAGGGGTAGTAGGTGTGAACGGCCATTCTGGAAGAGAGACCTGTGGAAGCTCTAGCGTGCTGAGGGAGGAAGGCAGATCTCCTAGGTTACGGAAGATGGCGGTTTTGCTTTCATGCTGTACCCGGAGGAGAAAAGGGAATCACAATTGATACTTCATCTGATTGGCTTGCAGCAGCTGTGTAAGCGGCTTCAACACTTTCCTCATTGTCAGCGTCTGACGTGAGAGGTCTGGGAGAAGCATCACAGGGGTGTCATTGAAGAGGATAGTGGCCTGAGAGCTAGCAGCCCTCATGATGTCCTCCTTAATTCTGTAAAAGTGGACTCGGCATATGGCATCTCGCACAAAGGAGGGATCGGGGGTCCGAGGACCAGAGATCCTGTACACACGGTCCAGTTCAATGGGGTCATCTTTGGGGCATTGCAGCAGTTGATTAAAAATAACCGCCACAGCCGCGGACAGATTTTTGGGGTCTACTGTCTCAGGGATCCCGCGTATTCGGATATTATTGCGACGATTGCAATTTTTCTATATCGTCCTGTTGGTAGGAAAGTTGTTGCAGCAGGACGGTGTGCGTGTTGAGGATTTTGTTGTGAGCCTGCACAGTGCTGCTGAGGCTGTCTGGTATTATCTACAAAAGAGGGGGGCTGTGTGTGAACACAGGTGGGACTTTGAGTGAGACACATGGCTAATGTCTCCATCCCGGGTACAATATAGAAAAAAAGGGGGGAATTTGGGACTTTGAATGAGGTTCTGGACAAGGTGGGGGTGCATAAAGGAAACACATGTTTTTAATAACATGAGGAGTAAAATGTATTACAATATGAGAATGATGGGATTGCACATGATATTACACACATATCGTAGACATAGAAGACATATTCTTGCATTGACTTAAAAGACTCATGGCAATATGACAGTGCATATGATTCATGGACATAAAGTTTACAAACTAACATCAACTAAAATTACATAACAGTATGATAGATAGATGTGCAAATCCCATGAGTGCACATATGTGAACATTGGTTCCTTAAAGCAGCATAGTGCAGTGGAATGACAAGATGTAACAATTGTGTAGGCATGATGGTGGTAAAATTGTAGATGGATCAAAAAGCTGGTATGGAAGTGTGTTGGCAGCCTTTTTAGCCCGACGCGTTTCGTATTTAACTCATCAGGGGCGGATGCTTCCAATAAGCAATCTATAAAGAATGTATATAAAAAGATGGATTTAGCCTATATTGACATAAAGCATAAACAGGAGAGGCCATTTATACCAATCCTGAGTAACTTACATGCAAAGGATGGATCATGGGGATGAGTGGAACGATGGACCAGGGCCAACCAGAAGGTGTCCTACCCGGAAGCTGAGGCAATGGGAATCCGTGAAGGCCAGGTGTAAGGATGGGGGTACCAAGTGGTACAGATGGACATAACGAGTTAGTGCACCACAGTGATGGTAAACTTGTGGGGAATGCCAAAGAAGTCTATATGGGGTGAAATAAAGTATGTAAGAAATTGAACTCACACTAGACAGAGTCCAGTAACGTGGTGGAGTCAAGTCAAAATTTACCTCAGTATTGTGCAATGGGACAAGTAGAGTCCAAATGCAATGGCGTACTCAGCATAAAGCGGTGGAGACTGTGTGCACATGACAGTATTTATACAGAAACCCCCATCATACAAAGCCATGCGTGGGTTCCCGCCAACGTCACGCCGGCTAGTCACGTGCGGGGAGGGGCCTTAATCGGGACGATACCAACCGCTCGATTGAGGCTGACCTCTGTGGATGGTGACTGCCGAGTAGGTGAAGATACGTCCAACGTCGCGGCGCCAGTGATGACGTCACGCGTGGGACGCAGTGCGTGGCGTCGATGTGATGAGGGCCCCGCCCAGCACCCCGAGCTCCGCCTGGTGAGGGCGGAGGAAGGGGGTGGAGGGACTGCTCACAGAACACATCGCAGCTTCCGGGCACTGGACAAAAAAAGGGAAGGCCTATAGTACCAAAGGCTGACAATCCCCAATGGAATGCAAAAAACAAAAAACAGACAAATGCCGTATCACTCAGGCATGGTGACCATGTCTAGAGTGAGGGGGGGCCCCAAAAAGGGTACACGACCGTAGAGGGGAACCCAGACCACCCACAGAGGCGGCAGGGGATCAATGTTGACTCAGTCCAAAACCTCCATCCCGTTTCAGTGCAAAAGAGGGGGGCTGTGTGTGAACACAGGTGGGACTTTGAGTGAGACACATGGCTAATGTCTCCATCCCGGGTACAATATAGAAAAAAAGGGGGGAATTTGGGACTTTGAATGAGGTTCTGGACAAGGTGGGGGTGCATAAAGGAAACACATGTTTTTAATAACATGAGTAGTAAAATGTATTACAATATGAGAATGATGGGATTGCACATGATATTACACACATATCGTAGACATAGAAGACATATTCTTGCATTGACTTAAAAGACTCATGGCAATATGACAGTGCATATGATTCATGGACATAAAGTTTACAAACTAACATCAACTAAAATTACATAACAGTATGATAGATAGATGTGCAAATCCCATGAGTGCACATATGTGAACATTGGTTCCTTAAAGCGGCATAGTGCAGTGGAATGACAAGATGTAACAATTGTGTAGGCATGATGGTGGTAAAATTGTAGATGGATCAAAAAGCTGGTATGGAAGTGTGTTGGCATCATTTTTAGCCCGACGCGTTTCGTATTTAACTCATCAGGGGCGGATGCTTCCAATAAGCAATCTAAAAAGAATGTATATAAAAAGATGGATTTAGCCTATATTGACATAAAGCATAAACAGGAGAGGCCATTGTAACGGCACCCCAAATACGAAAGGGGTTAACGCTGTATAAGATATTCCCCTCTCCTGGACACACATCCACTCGCTACCAATCTTCCACAGCCAGGCGACCACTTCCCATATAATTAATCCTTCTGGAAGAACGAGACGCACGCTCTGTATCTTCCTAAATCGAATGCCTTTTATTGAGAAACATTGTAACTTTTATATACATCTAATACACATTAGTTTAACATGAACAATGGCCCAGCTCCACCCACACATTACAAGGCTCAACACATTATTTTGACGTCTGTTAGGAGACAACAGACTTTAATAATCCCCTTTATGTTTAAATGACTATGCATGACCTTTATAGTCACCAGACTGTCTGATACTTTACAATACACACAAGGACAGACTTAATTTCCCCAATCCACATCACCACAAACAATGAACAGGTCTCCTAGAAGCTGGAATTCAATAACATTACACTAGACAGGTGATTGAGGCTGAACACCTCAGTATCTCTCAATTAACCTGTTTAGTTCAGAAACAGTAAATAGTCCTTTACAGATATCCTTGGGGATATGGTGGATAAATATTACAGACCCATTTTAGGTAGCCCAAGATATATTTCTTAATGTCCATTATTTCCTGGCTCACCCTGTGTCCAAAGTGACCCTCCTGTCACAGCCATTTATACCAATCCTGAGAAACTTACATGCAAAGGATGGATCATGGGGATGAGTGGAACGATGGACCAGGGCCAACCAGAAGGTGTCCTACCCGGAAGCCGAGGCAATGGGAATCCGTGCAGGCCAGGTGTAAGGATGGGGGTACCAAGTGGTACAGATGGACATACCGAGTTAGTGCACCACAGTGATGGTAAACTTGTGGGGAATGCCAAAGAAGTCTATATGGGGTGAAATAAAGTATGTAAGAAATTGAACTCACACTAGACAGAGTCCAGTAACGTGGTGGAGTCAAGTCAAAATTTACCTCAGTATTGTGCAATGGGACAAGGAGAGTCCAAATGCAATGGCGTACTCAGCATAAAGCGGTGGAGACTGTGTGCACATGACAGTATGTACCCTTTTTGGGCCCCCCCCTCACTCTAGACATGGTCACTATGCCTGAGTGATACGGCATTTGTCTGTTTTTTGTTTTTTGCATTCCATTGGGGATTGTCAGCCTTTGGTACTATAGGCCTTCCCTTTTTTTGTCCATTGCCCGGAAGCTGCGATGTGTTCTGTGCACCGTCCCTCCACCCCCTTCCTCCGCCCTCACCAGGCGGAGCTCGGGGTGCTGGGCGGGGCCCTCATCACATCGACGCCACGCACTGCGTCCCAGGCGTGACGTCATCACTGGCGCCGCGACGTTGGACGTATCTTCACCTACTCGGCAGTCACCATCCACAGAGGTCAGCCTCCATCGAGCGGTTGGTATCGTCCCGATTAAGGCCCCTCCCCACACGTGACTAGCCGGCGTGACGTTGGCGGGAACCCACGCATGGCTTTGTATGATGGGGGTTTCTGTATAAATACTGTCATGTGCACACAGTCTCCACCGCTTTATGCTGAGTACGCCATTGCATTTGGACTCTCCTTGTCCCATTGCACAATACTGAGGTAAATTTTTACTTGACTCCACCACGTTACTGGACTCTGTCTAGTGTGAGTTCAATTTCTTACATACTTTATTTCACCCCATATAGACTTCTTTGGCATTCCCCACAAGTTTACCATCACTGTGGTGCACTAACTCGGTATGTCCATCTGTACCACTTGGTACCCCCATCCTTACACCTGGCCTGCACGGATTCCCATTGCCTCGGCTTCCGGGTAGGACACCTTCTGGTTGGCCCTGGTCCATCGTTCCACTCATCCCCATGATCCATCCTTTGCATGTAAGTTTCTCAGGATTGGTATAAATGGCCTCTCCTGTTTATGCTTTATGTCAATATAGGCTAAATCCATCTTTTTATATACATTCTTTTTAGATTGCTTATTGGAAGCATCCGCCCCTGATGAGTTAAATACGAAACGCGTCGGGCTAAAAAGGATGCCAACACACTTCCATACCAGCTTTTTGATCCATCTACAATTTTACCACCATCATGCCTACACAATTGTTACATCTTGTCATTCCACTGCACTATGCCGCTTTAAGGAACCAATGTTCACATATGTGCACTCATGGGATTTGCACATCTATCTATCATACTGTTATGTAATTTTAGTTGATGTTAGTTTGTAAACTTTATGTCCATGAATCATATGCACTGTCATATTGCCATGAGTCTTTTAAGTCAATGCAAGAATATGTCTTCTATGTCTACGATATGTGTGTAATATCATGTGCAATCCCATCATTCTCATATTGTAATACATTTTACTCCTCATGTTATTAAAAACATGTGTTTCCTTTATGCACCCCCACCTTATCCAGAACCTCATTCAAAGTCCCAAATTCCCCCCTTTTTTTCTATCTGGTATTATCTACATCCTCAAAGCGGCCCCCATGTCTCTTTTAAGGTCAGAGATTTTTCTTTTGTATGCCTTTTCGATTCTGTGAACACAGTTTTCAAATTCTGCTTTGGTGGGCAGGGAGCTAATGTAGCTGTGAAGGGACCTCATCTGAGATTCCATGTCCCAGCCTTCACCCGAGCCCAGGGAGGCATTGGACCTGCTTCTGGTGAGCATGGAGGGGAATTCAGGTCCTCAGGGAGTGGAAAGCGGCTGTGTGTGCTCACCTGTGTGTGTGCAGGGATGATTCAGAGCAGGCCTTTTTTGTTTCCACAGGTGCCCCTCGCTGCCCGGGGTTTATCTTTCCCCATAGGCAGTGTTTTGGGTGGGTTTCCTGGTCGGTGTGCAGTCCGTGGAGCCAAGGGACCCGGGAGCTGTGAGCAGGCACGTCTCACTGCTCCATGCGCCAAGCCACGCCCCCCATAAATATAATTTAAATGTATCTTCCAAAGATATATATTTTTAAAATTTATGTTTTTCTGAAAATGTTTAATGTTTAATAAAGACATTTCAACATATATTTTTTTCTGATAGTTTTGTAATATTGACTTGGGGGGGGGGGGGGGGGACCTATAACATTCTGAATACATTTATAAGAGACCCACTTCCATTTTAATAGAGTTTGTTTTACTCTTTTAAAATAAAAAATAAATAAAAAAGATTTAAATACAATATTTTATTTTTTATAAGATTTCAAGCAAATCATCAATTTTTAATACAAAGAAGATAAACCTCTCGCATCCACCTTCCATTCCCAAAGAATTTTTGTGCAAGTCATATTGAATTGAGAAAGCTTGTCAGCTGACCAGCAAAAAATCTTCAAGAAAAATACAGCAAGTCCAGTTGCCTTGACTTCTTTATTGACTAGATTAGGGATGTCCCGATACCGATACTAGTATCGGTATCGGCACCGATACCGAGCATTTGCCTGAGTACTTGTACTCGGGCAAATGCTCCCAATGCTTCACCCGATACTTGCCATCCCAATCAGTGTCCTCCTCCGTG
This sequence comes from Rana muscosa, assembly GCA_029206835.1. NCBI lineage: Eukaryota > Metazoa > Chordata > Amphibia > Anura > Ranidae > Rana > Rana muscosa. Next base: position 591,833,564 of record CM055116.1, read on the forward strand.
CCGCCGTCCCAATAGGTGTCCCCCTCCGTGCTGCCATCCCAATCAGTGTCCTCCTCCGTGCCGCCGTCCCAATAGGTGTCCCCCTCCGTGCTGCCATCCCAATCAGTGTCCTCCTCCGTGCCGCCGTCCCAATAGGTGTCCCCCTCCGTGCTGCCATCCCAATCCGTGTCCTCCTCCGTGCCGCCGTCCCAATAGGTGTCCCCCTCCGTGCTGCCGTCCCAATCCGTGTCCTCCTCCATGCCGCCGTCCCAATAGGTGTCCCCCTCCGTGCTGCCGTCCCAATCCGTGTCCTCCTCCGTGCTGCCATCCCCCTCTGTTCTCCTCCTCCACCCCCTCGATCTGTCAGGATGGAGAGCGGAGGTAGAAGCCGGTAAATCTGGCTCCTTACTGTTCGGAATGTACAGAGTCAGTGATCACTGACTCTGTCCATTCACATAACTGAAACATCGTAAACTGTGTTTACAATGTTTTAGTTTATGAATGAAGAGAAGCCGCGGTCTTCTCTCCATTCATTTTCAGCGCAGCAGAGGCTGCTGAGAAAGGGACTGGGGAATCTGTCCCTAGTCCCTTTCTCTGTCTCAAAGGGGAGATGTCAGAGGTCTGTTAAGACCCCTGATATCTCACCAAAGCCCCCCAACAGGGCTGATAAAAAAATAAAAAATTTAATAAAAAAATAAATAATAAAGAAATGAATTGTAAAAAATAAATAAAATAAAATAGAAGAAAAAACACACTGACACTGTCCACCCCCCACCCCTTAAAAAAAGAAAACATTATAAAAAATCAATCAATAAATAAATAAAAAAAATTGTAAAAAAAAAAAAAAAATTGTAAAAAAAAAAAAATTTTTTTTTTTTTAAAAGAGATAAAAAAAAAGTATCGGTATTCGGTATCGGCGAGTACTTGGAAAAAAGTATCGGTACTTGTACTCGGTCTTAAAAAAGTGGTATCGGGACAACCCTAGACTAGATGAATGAGAACCTTCAGACATCCACCTCCACAGTCCAAGGATCTTGTTTGCTTATAGGGTACCGCGAGAAAAAGCTACACTCTGGATATAAATCTTCAATGTTCTGTTTAACCACTTAACCAAGCCTCTTTCTGAGATTTGTTGTTTACAAGTTAAAAAAATTTTTTTTGCTAGAAAGTACTTAAAAACATTATACATTTTTTATTTCTCTTTTTTAATTTATTTTAACTTTTTTTTTTTTTACACTGTTCTTTAAAGAAAAAAAATTGTGTCACTTTTTTCCTATTACAAGGAATGTAAACATTCCTTGTAATAGAAAAAAAGCATGACAGGTCCTCTTAAATATGAGATCTGGGGTCAAAAAGACCTCAGATCTCATATTTACACTAAAATGCAAAAAAAAAGTAAAAAAAAAAAATGGCCCTTTAAAAGCTATGGGTGTAAGTGACGTTTTGATGCTGCTTCCGCCCTGCTATGGTGTGGAGACGGGTGGGGGCCATCTTCCCTTCACTCGTCTTCATACCCAGCCACAGGACGGACCCGATCGCCTCCACCGCTACCGACTGCTCCGGTAAGCGGCAAAGGGCACGGGAGAGCGGCAGGAGGGGGCCCCTCTTACCTTTGGGCAACTTCTGCTAATGTTGTGTTTATAGTGAGCATTGCTTCTGAGCATGCGTGTTTGTATTTTGGAGTTTTGTCCGACGGACTTGTGTACACACGATCCGACAACACACATTTTTTTGGCAGACCATTTTAAAGCATGCTATCCCACATTTGTCCGGAAAATTTCAACAACAATTGTGCGATGGAGCGTACAAACGGTCGGATTTTCCGACAACAGTCTGTCATCACACAATTCCCGTCGGATAATCTGATCGTGTGTACGAGGCTTTAGGGCCAATTCACACCGCATGCAGTCCAGTGTGTGTTTTTTCTGCATGGAAAGTAGGTTATATGGTTTTCAATTACATAGTTCACTCCAGTGCTTGCAGTTCCAGAAAAAAAAAAGTAGAACATGCTGCATTTTTCCTGCACTGGATTGTCCTGGAATGCTGTAAAGCCCATCATAAATGCACTGGAACACACATGTCCTTATTTAGGTTAAGAAAAGAGGGGGGGAAAATGCACTGGAATGCATCAAAAACGCACCAAACACGCCCTGGAATGCATCAAAAACATGTATGCAGAAAAGCATCTGGTATGCATCTGGACCGCGGTTCTATGGTGTGAACTGGCCCAAAAGAAAACTGTCAGTGAAGCCTTTGTGGCTTCACAGCCAGTTTTCTACTGCACATGCCCAAAGCGTGCTGCGCTTTCTAAATGGCCCAGCAACGAGGGAAAGGAGGAGGGGGGCCAAACTTCCGAATGATCTCGCACCAGCGAGATCTTTTGGAAGTGGGGACGGGTACCTGTCAAAAACAGGAACCTGCTCCCCTCCCCGAAAGGTGCCAAATGTGGCAATAGGGGGGGGGGGGGGAGTAAGTGGAGCTTCCGCTTTTGGGTGGAACTCCGATTTAAGTGTCATATCCCTGCCCAAGCTGCACTGCTACCATGTAAGTGATGAGAGCTGCATGCTTTGTGTGTGTGTGTGTGTGTGTGTGTGTGTATGTGTGTATGTGTGTGTTTATTATATATATATATATATATATATATATATATATATATATATATATATAAACAGTATATGTGTATATATATGTATATACACATACACACACACACTGATCAGCCATAATTTGACCACTGACATGTAAAGGGAATATCTCATTACAATGGCATCTGAAAATTGGTGGGATATATTAGGCACCAAGTGAACATGTTGTCCATGAAGTTGATGTGGTTAAAGCAAAAAAAAAAAATGGGCATCGTAGTTTGTAGTGTATGGAACTCTGAAGCCCATGGTGACCCATGTCCACAGCCAAAAGATTTTACAATGGTCACATGAACATCAGAACTGGACTACGGAGCAATGAAAGAAGGTGTCCTGGTCTGATAAATCACGTTTTCTTTTACATAATGTGGATGCCTGGGTGTGCGTGCTTCACTTATCTGCAGATGGCACCAGGATGCCTTATAAGAAGGCAAGTCGGCAGAGGCAGTGTGATGCTTTGGGCAATGTTCTGCTGGGAAGCCTTGTGTCTTGCTATTCATGTGGATGTTACTTTAGTATCCATGCCTCAATGGGTCAGGACTGTTTTAGCAAAAGGGGGCCACACTCAATATTAGGTGAGTGGTCATAATGTTATGGCTGATCGGTGTGTGTGTGTTTGTATATATATATATATATATATATATATATATATATATATATATATATAAACAGTGTGTATATATATATTGTAAGATTGGGGGTTCTTAGTTGTCGTGGTAGATGCGTTTTTCCAGTGATTCCAGCCAGTCAGGAACTATTTTTAAGGGCATGGTAGCCCACTTTTATTTAAAAGCACAAAAAGTTCACAAATACATCAGTAGCCCTCACAGGGGGTTTCCACCATTACTGTATCTTGCATACTCAACACTTTAGCCTTCTGGCTTTCATTCTAGCGATCCGGCTGTCTCAGGCCTTTAGCCTAGGCCTAAAGTCTGCTCCTTAGAACAAACAGAGTTTCCTAGAGATAAGCTCACTCCTCGCTTACTCCCGGTCAGCACCTTCTTGCTTACTTCAGCAATGACGTCTGCCTCCTGCAGGCACACACTGTTCTGTCTCAAACATGATACCATATTTCTTCGATCGCAGTTTATTGGAACAAGCTAGGTGAAACTACAAATAACAAGAATAAACCTTGATAAGTACAATATCCCATGCATTTAGCATACATTGCAGAGACAAAGATATACAGTACAATATGGGACAGTAAAAACTTACTTTTTAAGTTCTCTAAGGGTTGATGGTAAGAGATTGAAATAAGACACATCCTGCTTCCTGCAGTGTCTTAAAAGGCATGGTGAATGTGTCTCTTCCTGTGAGATTTTACCCAGAATACTCTGCTTTCTAATCGCTTCCTGGGTTATACATTTATTGCATTTAATAATGAACAAACTGAAACAATACCAAAAAGGGACGCTAGATGGCGCCTACGCTCTGCAAATAATTTCTATAGAAATTACCACATTAAATGTCATTTTAATCAACACAAATGCAGATAATCAGAATATAGACATCTGATGGACAGAACACTCCCCGCCTGACGTCAAGTGACGTCACTAACAGAGTCCTCCGTAGAAAGTAACAGAACAAGTTCAGTCACTGGTCTTAAGAACACTTTGGCTTCATTCTGTTGGAAGGTCTTGACCTCGACCTTACGGACAAGATTATCTTTGCTTGGCAGTACTTTGGTGACTAGACCTAAAGGCCACATATTCCTTAGTGTCTGGCAGTCCTTCATGAGCACAACATCACCAAGTTTAAGATTAGGTTTTTTGGTGTGCCACTTCCTCCTGAGAATGTCCAAGTTGGAAGGAATTTGCAGTTCTTTTACTGCTCCTACAAAGTTAGACCCTCTGTCAGAGCGAATGAGTTTCACTGGGCCTCGGATTGCAATGAAGCGCCTAAGAGCATTAATGAAACTTGAAGTGTCCATTGACTCAATCACTTCAATGTGAACAGCTCGTATGGACATACAGACGAATATGACTGCCCAGCGTTTACTGTTTGAGTGTCCCCCTTTTGTGTACCGGGTGGCGACAGACCAGGGACCAAAAACATGCAACATTAGTGAAAGGTGGATCCATGCTAATTCTGTCAGATGGTAGATTGGCCATCTTTTGTGTCTGTAACATTCCACGAAGCTTTCGACAGATAACGCACTTGAAGAGAAACTTACTCACACATCTTTTGGCTCCGACTATCCATAGTCCAGCAGCTCGTAAAGCTCCTTCAGTAAACAGTCAGCCCTGGTGTTTAGTTTCGTCATGGTAATGTTGAATGAGTAAATAGGCAATATGATGGTGACCAGTGATCACTAAAGGATGTTTCTCTGAGAACTCTAACTTGCCTTCTTTTAAACGGCCTCCTACTCTCAACATACCATTTTCATCAAGGATTGGATCAAGTTTCTTTAACCACTTGACCACTGGGCACTTAAACCCCCTTAATAACCAGACCAATTTTCAGCTTTCGGTGCTCTCACATTTTGAATGACAATTACTCAGTCATACAACACTGTACCCATATGAATTTTTTGTCCTTTTTTTCACACAAATAGAGCTTTCTTTTGGTGGTATTTAATCACTGTTGGGTTTTTTATTTTTTGCGCTATAAGAGAAAAAATACTGAAAATTCTGTAAAAAAATTTTTTTTTTTCGTTTCCGTTATAAAATTTTGCAAATTACTATTTTTTCTTCATACATTTTGGCCAAAATTTATACTGCCACATATCTTTGGTAAAAATAAGTACAAATTGGTGCATATTATTTGGTCTTTGTGAAAGTTATAGAGTCCACAAGCTATGGTGCCAATATCTGAAAATTGATCACACCTGAAGTACTGACGGCCTATCTCATTTCTTGAGACCCCAACGTGCCAGAAAAGTACAAATACCCCCCAAATTACCCCTTTTTGGAAAGAAGACATTCCAAGGTATTCAGAAAGAGGCATTGTGAGTTTTTTGAAGTTGTCATTTTTTCCCACAATTCTTTGCAAAATCAAGATTTTTTTTTCTCTTTTTTTTTTCACAAAATTTTCATATTAGCAGGTTATTTCTCACACACAGCATATGCATACCACAAAATACACCCCAAAACACATTCTGCTATTCCTCCCGAGTATGGTGATACCACATGTGTGAGACTTTTACACAGCGTGGCCACATACAGAGGCCCAACATGCAGGGAGCCCCTTCAGGCGTTCTGGAGCACCCAGGCCAATTCTGACATTTCTCTCCTACATGTAAAAATCATCATTTATTTGCTATAAAATTACATAGAACCCCAAAACATTATATATGTTTTTTTAGCAAAGACCTTAGAGAATATAATGGTGGTTGTTGCAACTTTTTGTCTCGCACGATATTTGCGCAGCAATTTTTTTAACGCGTTTTTTACGGAAAAAAAATGTTTTGTGCTTTAAAAAAAAAAAAACAGTAAAGTTAGCCCAATGTTTTTGCATAATGTGAAAGATGAAGTTACGCCGAGTAAATAGAAACCTAACATGTCACCCTTAAAAATTGCACACGCTTGTGGAATGGCGCCAAACTTCGCTACTTAAAAATCCCCATAGGCGACGCTTTAAATATTTTTACTGGTTACATGTTTTGAGTTACAGAGGAGGTCTAGGGCCAAAATGATTGCTCTCGCTCTAACGTTCGCAGAGATACCTCACATGTGTGGTTTGAAAACCGTTTTCATATGTGGGCGGGACTTACGTATGCGTTCGCTTCTGTATGCGAGCTCACGGGGACAGGGGCGCTTTAAAAAAAAATAATATTTTTTTATTGTTCATTTTACTTTATTTATTTTAGTTTGACATGTTTTTCCGCCCCCAAATTTTTTTTGATCACTTTTATACCTATTACAAGGAACGTAAACATCCCTTGTAATAGGAATATGGCATGACAGGTCCTCTTTACAGTGAGATATGGGGTCAATAAGACCCCACATCTCACCTCTAGGCTGGGAAGCCTGAAAAAAAACAAAAAAAAAAAAAACAATCCTGGCTTTGATCGTAGCGGTGAGTCGGTAGAAGCACCGGAGGGCGGCGGGGGGGGACATCCCCTCTCGCCTCCCGTAAGAATGATCAAGCGGCGGAACAGCCACTATGATTGTTGTTATGGTGTAGGGAATCGCCGGCTGAAAAAGCTAATACCTGAATGATGCCTGTAGCTGCAAGCATCATTCAGATATCCCCGCACAAAGTCAAGGACGTCATATGATGGTCGGCGGGCGGGAAGTGGTTATTGCAGAGTATTGCCGGGCATTGCGGAGTATGGCAGGGCATTGCGGAGTATGGCAGGGTATTGCGGAGTATGGCAGGGTATTGCATGGGGTATTGCACAGGGGGTATTGCAGAGTATTGCGCAGGGTATTGCAGAGTATTGCACAGGGTGTATTGTGCAGGGTATTGCAGAGTATTGTGCAGGGTATTGCAGAGTATTGCAGAGTATTGCGCAGGGTATTGCAGAGTATTGCGCAGGGTATTGCAGAGTATTTTGCAGAGTATTTTGCAGAGTATTTTGCAGAGTATTTTGCAGAGTATTTTGCAGAGTATTGCGCAGGGTGATGCAGAGTATTGTGCAGGGTATTGCAGAGTATTGCAGAGTATTGTGCAGGGTATTGCGCAGGGTATTGCAGAGTATTGTGCAGGGTATTGCAGAGTATTGCACAGGGTATTGCAGAGTATTTTGCAGAGTATTGCGCAGGGTATTGCAGGGTATTGCAGAGTATTGTGCAGGGTATTGCAGAGTATTTTGCAGGGTATTGCGCAGGGTATTGCAGAGTATTGCGCAGGGTATTGCAGAGTATTGCGCAGGGTATTGCAGAGTATTGCACCAGGGTATTGCAGAGTATTGCACCAGGGTATTGCAGGGTATTGCAGAGTATTGCACAGGGTATTGCAGAGTATTGCACCAAGGTATTGCAGAGTATTGCACCAGGGTATTGCAGAGTATTGCACCAGGGTATTGCAGGGTATTTTGCAGAGTATTGGCAGGGTATTTTGCAGAGTATTGGCAGGGTATTTTGCAGAGTATTGGCAGGGTATTGCACAGGGATAGCTGAGCAGGGATGGATGGATGGCTGGATCTGTGACTGCAATTGTCACAGATCCAGCCCACAGTGCTGCTGCTGCCATCCGCTCTCTCCCCCTCCCCTCTCACACTGTACCGATCGGTACAGAGAGGGGAGAGAGGAACCGGCGTCATCACATGACGCCGGTCTGTTTACAAGTGATTGCTCCGTCATTTGACGGAGCGATCACGTGGTAAACGGCCGCTATCAGCGGCGATTTACCGCGATTCGTGATCCGCCGGGTCCTCTGGACCCGGCGGTCACGGAGTTTCCCGTGTGCGCGCCCCAGGGGGCGCGCGGGAGCGCGATTCTGGGAGGACGTTATATAACGTTCTCCCACAGTTAAGCAACCACCTTGTCGACGTTATTTGTCGGCAGGTGGTTGTTAACTGGTTAAAACACTGTCTTTAGGAACAGGTTTGTGGTTGAGAATACAATCGATCTCTTTGGCAAAGACTTCTCTCTGTACAACAGATATTAACCACATTTTAGATTGTTCTAGGTCAGTTGCTGAGTAGACTTTCCTACAGTGGTGCCAACCTCTGCAATCGTCATGAGTTGGTGGTTGTTTTTTGTAAGACTGAGCTATGTGGATTAAGCAAGTGATAGCTCTAACTAGTGACCTCCAGGTGGAGAACCTGCTGAAACGGTGGGTTTTAAACTGGTTGAGAGAAGTTGTTGTGACTGCAGTAGAAACCTGAGGGCGAATTTCCTGATCCTTGTCTGCATCTATTAGGTCAAACGTGGTGAGGTCATTAGTGTTACAGTCAGGACTGCGTAGAAAGGTGGGACCTGTGAACCATGAAGTACTTTCGAGACGACTGGCCGGTAAAGGTCTGGTTGCTAGGTCTACAGAATTATAGTCTGTAGGCACAAAATGCCATTGCTCTGGGCGAGTGGACCCAGGGCCATCTTTTCCATTGGGCACGCTGGGCAGTTGCCCGGGGGCCACACTTGCCTGGGGGCCCCCACCGGCTGCCCAGCGACCCCAGTAAAAAATGGTGGGAAGCGACAGGTCAGAACTGTGCATGCGCAGTTTGCGGAAATCGCCGAGAAGATCCGATCCTCCACGAGTGCTGCCTCTGTCTGTCCGCCGATGATGACGTTAGCCACACCCGGCAGACTTGAAAAAAAAAAAGCAGGAGGAGCTGAGGGTAAATGGACAGAGTAGAGTTGTCAGAGCAGACAGCACAGCAGGCTTGAAGCAGAGTGTGGCGGAGTCGGACCCCTGTCGGCAGTGCCGGTTTTCGTGAGCCTGTAACCTGCCCAGCCACCAGCCAGTACAGACACAGAGTGCCCTGGTCGGTGTCGTACGGTGAGTGGCTGTCTGGCTGACTGTGCAGCTTGCACAAAGAGATCGGGGGGTGGTCTGTTGCTCTGATGTAAGTGGGAACTCTGATGTAAAGAGAAAGCAGTGGACTCTGATATAAGGTGGTTTCTGGTCACCAGAGCCCCCCTTACATCATCGTTTCCCCTTACATCATGATCTGCAGCGTTCCCCTTTACATAAGAGTTCCCTTTCACTGTAAGGGGGAATCCTGCAGACTCTGATGTAAGTGGGAACTCTGTGCTGGCTGGGTTATAGTAACCTAACCTTCATGTCAATGAAGAAATGTTTTTTTTTTACTTTTGTTTAACTTAAACACATTGCTAATAGCACGATCTATATGTTTATAGTTTAAATACTGACATTTGCACTGTTTGGCACTGAAAACTGTAATTTTAGGTACCTTTTTGCAGTGGCAGTAAAAAATGTGGTTCTGCCAGTAAATGTCATGATTTTTGTCAGTAAAAAATTCTCGTGCGTGATTGTGTAGACAGGGCCCCAGTGCACCGTATTGCCCGTTGGCCTATAATGCTCTTAAGATGACACTGAGTGGACCTCCTTATTCTCAGCACTCTGTTATTGACATAGATATAGAAACGCCTAGTTTCATTATGGATGTAACCCAGAACTACTTTACTGTCTGTGTAGAACTCAGCTTCCTGGATTTCTAAGTTTGTCTCTGTTGCTATTAGTTCAGCTAGCTCTGTAGCCAATACTGCAGCACAAAGTTCCAGCCTGGGTATGGTGTGTTCAGGCAGTGGTGCAAGTTTTGCTTTTCCCATTACAAACCCTATGTGGCATTGTCCTTTAATGTCTATGGTTTTCAGGTAAGCTACAGCAGCAATTGCTTTAACAGAAGCATCCGCAAACACACAAAGTCTTTGCGTCTGAACGTCTGCAGATGACAAAGGAGCATATGAGCGTGGAATTTTAAGGTTGCATAGAGTTTTTAGTGAGTCCTTCCACTCTAGCCATAAGTTCTTCCTGTCGGTGGGGAGAGGGTGGTCCCAATCTAGTGATTTACAGGTTAAGTCTCTGAGTAGTGCCTTACCCTGGATGGTGACAGGTGCTGCAAAGCCTAAAGGATCGTACAGGCTGTTTATGGTAGACAGGACACCTGTACGGGTAAGGGGTTTTTCTTCTGTGTTTACTTGGAAAGTAAAGGTGTCAGATCTTAAGTCCCAAAGCAAACCAAGGCTGCGTTGCATGGGAAGTGAGTCTGTGCCTAGTAGGGATGAGCTCGGTGTTCGAGTCGAACATAGGTTCGACTCGAACATCGGCTGTTCGCGCGTTCGGCGAACAACGAACGATTTGGGCCGTTCGCGCCAAATTCGAGTGACGCGAACGGCCCACAATACACTGCGCCATCGCAGTGTAATCCCGGCGCTGTGATTGGCCAAGCATGCACTGTGACCCTGCATGCTTGGCCAATCACAACGCCGGCAGCGAGGAGAGCAATGATTGGCCACAGGCAGGATGCCTGTGGCCAATTATAGCTGAGGGGGTTTAGTACACGCCCCACACTATAAAAGGCCGCCAGCGCGGCGGCCTCGTGTAGTGTGTTCCGGAGCAGGGAAAGTGAAGGATAGGCAGGGACAGTGTCAAATCTTGTCAAATCTATTCTTTGCTAAACCTTGTGTGTAGGGACAGAGAAGGATAGGCAGGGAGAGTGTCAGTGTCATATTCTTTGCTAAACCTTGTGTGTAGGGAGAGAGAAGGATAGGCAGGGAGAGTGTCAGTGTCATATACTTTGATAAACCTTGTGTGCAGGGAGAGAGAAGGATAGGCAGGGGACAGTGTCAGTGTCATATTCTTTGCTAAACCTTGTGTGCAGGGAGAGAGAAGGATAGGCAGGGAGAGTGTCAGTGTCATATACTTTGATAAACCTTGTGTGCAGGAAGTGAGAAGGATAGGCAGGGGACAGTGTCAGTGTCATTGTTGCTAAGCCTCCTGCACATTATACACCTGAAGTTAGCCCGTATTGCTGCTTTTTCCTGGTGTGTTACACCAACAGGATTTTGCGGCACTTACAGCGGGCGGAGTGTGCCTCCTGACCATATTACACCTTAACTTAGCCTGTATTGCTGCTTTTTCCTGGTGTGTTACACCAACAGGATTTTGCGGCACTTACAGCGGGAGGAGTGTGCCTCCTGACCATATTACACCTGAACTTAGCCTGTATTGCTTCTTTTTCCTGGTGTGTTACACCAACAGGATTTTGCGGCACTTACAGCGGGCGGAGTGTGCCTCCTGACCATATTACACCTGAACTTAGCCTGTATTGCTTCTTTTTCCTGGTGTGTTACACCAACAGGATTTTGCAGCACTTACAGCGGGCAGAGTGTACATCCTGACCATATTACACCTTAACTTAGCCTGTATTGCTGCTTTTTACTGGTGTGTTACACCAACAGGATTTTGCGGCACTTACAGCGGGCGGAGTGTGCCTCCTGACCATATTACACCTGAACTTAGCCTGTATTGCTGCTTTTCCCATTTCCCTGCAGGCCATTAGAATGTCTGGAAGGCAAACAAGGAGAGGCAGACAGTCAGGAGCCAATAAAAGTGGGCAAGCAGGCTCTGTGTCTAGAGACAACAGTGCTGGTCGTGGACGCGGTGCATCGCCATCAGCACGTGGCCATGGGACACGCTTGTCCTTCTTTTCGGCAGCTGGACGTGTTGAGCCGCATCATGCCGAAGACTTGGTAGAGTGGATGACCAAGCCCTCCTCATCCTCCTCATCCTCTCTCACCCAGGCTCAGGGTACTGGCAAAGCAGCTGCCAAAGCGTCCTCTTCCCTGGTATCAATGTCATCATCAGTCACTCCTTCCCTAGACCAACCATGTCCTCCTGAGGATTCCCCCGAACTGTTTGAGCACAGTGTTGGGTACATGCTCCAGGAGGATGCCCAGCGTTTCGAAGGGTCTGATGATGATACCCAGCTAGAGGAAGGCAGTAGCGTGAGAGCAGAGAGAGGGGATGCTCAAGAAGGACACCAATCTGGCAGTCATGTTCCAGCAGCTGCAGCATACTGCCAGATTGGCTCCAGTGATGAGGAGGGAGGGGATGATGAGGTCACTGACTCCACGTGGGTGCCTAATAGGAGAGAGGAGGAGGAGGAGGATGAGCAGGAGGCACATATCCAACGAGGCAGGATGCCCTCGGGGGGCCAGCGTAAGGGCAGCACACCGACGGAATCACACCGCAGAGCTCCGCCTGTGCAGGGCGCTGCCTCTGCCCGTTATTCAAAAAGTTCTTTGGTGTGGGCCTTTTTTGAGTCGAGTGCATCAGATCGCACAGCTGCTGTTTGCAACATATGTCTCAAGGGTATATCGCATGGCCAAAACATCACCCGCTTGGGCACCACATGCTTGACCAGACATATGTTGACCTGCCATGCAGCTCGTTGGCAAGCCTACCTTAAAGACCCACACCAAAGAACAAAGCTGACCTCTTCTTGCACCGCATCAGCTGGGATCTCCAACCCCACTATACCTTCAGTCCTCTCTGAAACCTGCTCTGAGAGGAATGAAGGTATAGAATTAGGTGTGTCACAGCCAAGTACTTGCGGGCACTCTGCTAGCAGTACACCGACGTCCGATTCCAGCAGGCAAATTTCCCTGCCCCAGCTACTGGACCATCGAAAGAAGTTCACTCCCAGCCATCCACATGCCCAGCGGTTGAATGCTAGCTTGGCTAAATTGCTAGCGCTTCAACTGCTGCCTTGTCAGTTGGTAGACTCGGCCCTCTTCCGTGAGTTTGTGCAATGTGCGGTTCCTCAGTGGCAGGTTCCCAAACGCCACTTTTTCTCACGGAAGGCGATTCCGGCTCTCTACCGGCATGTGGAAGGCAATGTCTTGGCCTCGCTGGACAGGGCGGTCAGCGGTAAGGTGCATATTACCGCTGACTCATGGTCCAGCAGGCATGGACAGGGATGTTACCTTTCTTTCACGGCCCATTGGGTCACTCTTTTGGCAGCTGGGAAGGATGCAGGACAAGGTGCAGTAGTGTTGGAGGTTGTTCCACCGCCACGCCTCCAAAATGCTACTACTGGTTGTGACACACCTCTGTCCTCCACCCCCTCCTCTTCTTCTTCCTCCGTGGCCTCTTCCTGTGCTTTGTCCTCGGAACCAGCGGTGCTCCGTAGGCGTTCAAGGGGCTACGCAAGTACGCAGGCAAAAAGATGCCATGCCGTGCTTGCGCTGGTGTGTTTGGGGGACAGGAGCCACACTGGGGCAGAGGTTCTGTCTGCTCTGCAGGGGCAAGCCGAGAGGTGGTTGACGCCACGCCAGCTTAAGCCAGGAATGGTAGTTTGCGACAATGGCACCAACCTCCTCTCCGCTCTCCGACAGGGACAACTGACCCATGTGCCCTGTGTGGCTCACGTCCTTAACCTGGTGGTGCAGCGGTTCTTGGGCAGGTACCCGGGCTTACAGGATGTCCTGAGGCAGGCCAGGAAAGTCTGTGTGCATTTCCGCAGATCTTATAATGCCAGTGCTCGCCTGGCTGAGCTGCAAAAGGAGTTGAACCTGCCCAAGAACCGCCTTATATGTGACATGCCCACCAGGTGGAACTCAACGTTGGCCATGCTGCAGCGGCTGCACACGCAGCAGAGGGCCATCAATGAGTACGTGTGCGACTACGGCACCAGGACAGGGTCAGGGGAGCTCGGGTTTTTTTCACCACGCCAGTGGGGCATGATCAGGGATGCATGCACTGTCCTGGCACCATTTGAGGAGGCCACGAGGATGGTGAGCAGTGACAGTGCATGCATCAGTGACACTGTACCTCTTGTCCACCTGTTGGAACATACGCTGCGTGGAATAATGGACAGGGCACTTGAGGCAGAACAGAGGCAGGAAGGGGAGGACTTCCTTGCCTCTCAAGGCCCCCTTTACCCAGACAGTGTTCCTTCTGTCCCACCCATCGCACAGGAAGAAGAGGGGGAGGAGGAGGAGGAGGAGGAGGACTGTGTCAGCATGGAGGTGGAGCCTTCACTCAGCATCATCAGCAGCAGTCTTTTAGGGATGATTTACAGTCCCAAGAAACCAGTGGACTTGTACGTGGCTGGAAGGAGGTGGCTGCGGATCATGTCGTCCTTAGTGAACCAGAGGACTCCGGACCGAATGCCTCAGCTAACCTACGCTGCATGGCCTCCCTGATCCTGCAAAGTCTGCGGAAGGATCCTCGTATTCTTCGGATCAAGGAGAGGGACCATTACTGGCTGGCCACTCTCCTTGATCCACGGTACAAGGGTAAGGTTGCGGACCTTATCTTACCGTCACAGAGGGAGCAGAGGATGAGACAACTCCGGGAGGCCTTGCAGAAAGGTCTGTGCAACGCGTTCCCAGAGACTGGGAGGTTACAAACTCCTGGTCCTGGACAACGAGTTGCTGAGGCTTCAGTCAGTCAAAGAAGGAGCGGTGGGGAAGGTGGCCGTCTGACCGATGCGTTCAGACAATTCTTTAGTCCGCAGCCCCAAGGTATGATCGGTTCAAGCAACCATCGCCAGCGTCTGATATACATGGTGCAGGAATACCTAGGGGCAAGGTCAGACTTGGACACCTTCCCCACCGAAAATCCTCTGGCTTACTGGGTCTTGAGGATGGATCACTGGCCAGAGCTTGCACAGTATGCAATTGAGCTACTGGCCTGTCCTGCATCCAGCGTTCTTTCAGAACGCACATTCAGTGCTGCTGGAGGATTTGTCACGGATCACAGGGTGCGCCTGTCCACCGACTCTGTTGATCGACTGACCTTCATAAAGATGAACCAGTCTTGGATCACCACCAGCTACCAAACACCTGAAGCTGATATAACAGACTAATTTATTTTCAAATGTCACATCCCTTCAAGACTGATGCTGATGCTGAGAGACTGTCCTGTTATGTTGACTGACTATCCTCCTCCTCCTCAATGATCCGATTGATGATGATAGCTTGGAAGAACATTTTTGTTTCTGGGTGCCGCCACCAGTGGCTAAGGCCCAATTTTTCAGCCCCTGTTTAACAGGGGCGTGTTATTACAATTTTTTATGCAATGCTTTGCAGCAGGGCTCATTCCTGCACTCCAACTAGAGTATCTGAGAGTGGTTGCAGTGTTGTGGCACCAGCACCAGTGGCTAAGGCCCAATTTTTCAGCCTCTGTTTAACAGGGGCGTGTAATTACAATTTTTGATGCAATACTTTGCAACAGGGCTCATTGCTGTGCTCCAAGTACAGTATCTGTGAGGGGTTGCAGTGTTGTGGCACCAGTGCCTAAGGCCCAATTTTTATGCCCCTGTTTAACAGGGGCATGTAATTACAATTTTTTATGCAATGCTTTTGCAGCAGGGCTCATTCCTGCACTCCAATTAGAGTATCTGGGAGAGGTTGCAGTGTCGTGGTACCAGCACCAGTGGCTAAGGCCCAATTTTTCAGCCCCTGTTTAACAAAAGGGCGTGTAATTAAAAATTTTGATGCAATACTTTGCAACAGGGCTCATTGCTGTGCTCCAAGTACAGTATCTGTGAGGGGTTGCAGTGTTGTGGCACCAGTGCCTAAGGCCCATTTTTTCTGCCCCTGTTTAACAGGGGCATGTAATTACAATTCTTGATCTAATAATTCACAGCAGGGCCCATTCCTGCGCCCACCAAGACTAACTGTGAGGCCTTACAGTGTTGTGTCAACACCACCACCACCACCAAAGGCCCAATTTTTCAGCCCCTGTTCAACAGGGGCATGCAATTACAATTCTTGATCTAATAATTCACAGCAGGGCCCATTCATGCGCCCACCAAGAGTAACTGTGAGGGCTCACAGTGTTGTGGCAACACCAACATGTAAGGGGCAAATTTCAGCTGAGTATATACGGCAGGCCCCTACTTTCAAACATCCAACTTACAAACGACTCCTCCTTGCAAACGGAAGGATACAACAGGAAGTGAGAGGAAATCTACCCCTAGGAAGGCAAATTCTCTCCTGTAAGAGTTAATATGGGAAAAAAAGTGTCTCCTCTCCACTGATGCTTTATCACCAATTCTTGTTTCAATAAAAAACCCAAATTTTCAAAAAACATTTGTCATTAGGACGGAAGGTGAGGTGAACTGTTCTGAACAGGTGCACACTGCACAGACAGCAAAACAAATGTTACAGGGGTGATAACCCTTCCCTATGTTTTCCAAAAAGCTTAAAAATAGATTTTTTTGGCTGGAGCTACACTTAAGCAATGTACCTGTTCAAAATTAGAAACAGATTCTACATAAGAACAAACCTACAGTCCCTGTCTTGTATGCACCGCCTGTATACTGCTGTTCAGAGTATATAGGGCCTTTTTTATTTTGTGTGCGGGGTTCCCCTTAATATCCATACAAGACCCAAAGGGGCTGGTAATGGGCTGGAGTAAGGGGGGGGGGTGTGTGATGGGGTAACTATGCCATTTTTCTTAAAGATTTTCATCCATATTACCGGGACCAGACATTACATTAAAGCCGCAAGCAGTTTTAAATGGCTTTTTTTCCTTTAGAAATGTAATTTTGTGCAGGGACAGTTCTAAACACGGGAAACACGTGGCACTTCACAGGCATACTTTAGACACCCCCCAGGTACGATATTTAAAGGAATATTTGACTTTTTTTTTTCACTTTATGCATCATTAAAATGACTGCTCCAGAAAAACGGCCGTTTTTATAACTTCTTTTTGCATTGATACATGTCCCCTGGTGCAGAACCCGGGTTCCCAAACCCTTTTTAGGACAATAACATGCATAATAGTCGTTATTAGGGTTGTCCCGATACCACTTTTTTAAGACCGAGTACAAGTACCGATACTTTTTTCCAAGTACTCGCCGATACCGAATACCGATACTTTTTTTTTATCTCTTTTAAAAAAAAAAAAATTTTTTTTTTTTTACAATTTTTTTTTTTTTTTTTACAATTTTTTTTATTTATTTATTGATTGATTTTTTATAATGTTTTCTTTTTTTAAGGGGTGGGGGGTGGACAGTGTCAGTGTGTTTTTTCTTCTATTTTATTTTATTTATTTTTTACAATTCATTTCTTTATTATTTATTTTTTTATTAAATTTTTTATTTTTTTATCAGCCCTGTTGGGGGGCTTTGGTGAGATATCAGGGGTCTTAACAGACCTCTGACATCTCCCCTTTGAGACAGAGAAAGGGACTAGGGACAGATTCCCCAGTCCCTTTCTCAGCAGCCTCTGCTGCGCTGAAAATGAATGGAGAGAAGACCGCGGCTTCTCTTCATTCATAAACTAAAACATTGTAAACACAGTTTACGATGTTTCAGTTATGTGAATGGACAGAGTCAGTGATCACTGACTCTGTACATTCCGAACAGTAAGGAGCCAGATTTACCGGCTCCTACCTTCGCTCTCCATCCTGACAGATCGAGGGGGTGGAGGAGGAGAACAGAGGGGGATGGCAGCACGGAGGAGGACACGGATTGGGACGGCAGCACGGAGGGGGACACCTATTGGGATGGCGGCATGGAGGAGGACACGGATTGGGACGGCAGCACGGAGGGGGACACCTATTGGGACGGCGGCACAGAGGAGGACACGGATTGGGATGGCAGCACGGAGGGGGACACCTATTGGGACGGCGGCACGGAGGAGGACACTGATTGGGATGGCAGCACGGAGGGGGACACCTATTGGGACGGCGGCACGGAGGAGGACACTGATTGGGATGGCAGCACGGAGGGGGACACCTATTGGGACGGCGGCACGGAGGAGGACACTGATTGGGATGGCAAGTATCGGGTGAAGCATCGGGAGCATTTGCCCGAGTACAAGTACTCAGGCAAATGCTCGGTATCGGTGCCGATACCGATACTAGTATCGGTATCGGGACATCCCTAGTCGTTATAATTAGCACTTTAGATTTCGAACGTTCGCATCCATTGTATTTAATAGGGTTCTAAAGTTTGTGCGAACTTTCGGTCCGTTCGCGGGTTCTGGTGCGAACCGAACCCGGGGGTGTTCGGCTCATCACTAGTGCCTAGATCTAAGTCTTTTAACTCGTTGGAATGATCTTGGACAGGAAAGGCTTCTAAAACTTCTCTACTGTTCGAAGCAATCTTGTGGAGCCTTAAGTTGGAACACGCAAGCATTGCCTGAGTTCTTTTAAGGAGACTAATTGCGGCTTCATTTGTGGGTAGTGATTTCAAGCAATCGTCCACATAGAAATCCTTGTCCACAAATTGTCTGACATCTGACCCATACTCTGACTCTCCTACTCTAGCAGAGTGTCTGAGGCCATATATAGCAACTGCAGGGGAAGGGCTGTTGCCAAATATGTGCACCCTCATGCGGTATTCTGTGATGTCTCCAGAGGGGTTGTCGTCCCTGAACCAGAGAAACCTCAGAAAGTTTTGGTGTTCTTCTTTAACAAGAAAACAATAGAACATTTGTTGTATGTCTGCCATGAATACGACCAAATCCTTGTGGAAGCAGAGAGGTACTCCTAATAGTCTGTTGTTGAGGTCTGGGCCAGAAAGAAGGACATAATTTAGAGAGACACCCTCATGCTTGGCGCTGGAATCAAACACCACTCTAATCTGCCCTGGCTTCTTAGGGTGATTCTTTGAGGTTTAGGGCTATCTCAGCATGACCATTCTGGAATATTTTGTGCATGAAGGAAAAGAAATGTTCTCTCATCTCTGGTTTCCTTTGAAGATTGTGTCGTAGGGAAGTGAGGCGTTTATATGCTAGTTCTCTGTTGTTAGGCAAACGCCGTCTCTGTGGCCTAAAGGGAAGAGGTGCTACCCAGCTATTAGTCACGTCTTTCTCCATACCACTTTCCATAACCTCTAGGAAGATCCTATCCTCAATGGACATTGCTACCTGGATGTCCTCCTTTGTTCTCCTGAACACTGAGCATCCTAAGTCGCTTTGGTCATCGTCATAGGTATTGCTGTCACAGAGGGGACTTAGGAAAGGAAGAGGTACAGGGTTGTTGTGAGGTAGCTCCTTTATGAGGATGTGATTTGGACAGGGTTGGAAAAGAGAAGGACGACCATTCTCGAGGGTACTAGTGAGCAGATTATTAACAGATGCCGGTTTGTGTGCACCTCCCAGACAAACATCACCTATAATGACCCATCCAAGATCCAGTTTTTGGGCATATGGAGCATTTTTAGGACCGTTGATCAGTTTCCTTACTTTGTGGACTTGCAAGATATCTCTCCCTAGGAGTAAGATTATATGAGCCTGATCATCTAGTTCTGGTATGAGATGTGCTATGTGCTTCAAGTGGGTCTGGTGAGCTGCTGCGTCTGGTGTGGGAATCTGTGTTCTGTTATCTGGCATCTGGTTGCACTCTATTATGGTCGGTAAGGGTAGACATGTCTTACTATCCATAGATTCAATTTGTAGGCCGTCAGCTCTTCTCCCCGCTGTTTCCACTGTACCTGCACAAGTCCTAAGGGAGTAAGGGCTGCTGGGGCCTTTGAGGTTTAGAATGTCAAAAAACACAGGTCTAGCTAGTGACTTATTGCTCTGATCATCCAAGATGACGTAGAGCTTGACTGCTTTGTCTCTGCGTCCCTTTGGGTAAACTTTCACTAGACAGATTTTAGAGTAGGATCTGCCACCTGTACTTCCTTTGCAGACGTAAGTGCACTGTGAAGTGATTGCTGTGGCATCTGTACTAGAGTCTTTGGTCTCCCTGCCTTGCTCCTTGTCACCATGGACAGGTGGGAAGGTTCTTGGAGTAGGCCTTGGGTGTACAGCTGTGTTGTGTTCTGTGCTGTCACACTCTGTACATTTGACACTGACCTTACAGTCCTTGGCGAAGTGTGTGGATGAAGAGCAGCACTTGTAACAGATGTTGTTCTCTTTGAGGAAAGCTTTGCGATCCTGGATGGTCTTTGTCCTGAAGGCTCTGCATTTCCGAAGAGGATGTGGCATCTTATGTAGAGGGCAGAACTTAGTAGCAGGGCCGCTGATAGGGCAGTACAACCAGCCCTGTTGTACTGGGCCCTGTCCTGTAGGGGGCCCGGGCAATTTTAAAGTTATTTTTGCTTAATTAAATAAAAAGTTTTTTTTCTAAACCATACCCTGCTCTACTTGCTAATCAGAGGGTAATTACATTTTCCTGGGCCCCATCAGGTCAACATAGGGGCCCAGGAGATGACAGCAGAGGAGGGACTTTTTTTTCTTTTTCGGGTGCAGGCAGACAAGCCAATGCACTGCCCATATTATAGATCCGGCAGCAGCCACCCACTGCATATGGTTTCCCTGGCGGAGTGATTCTTCTCTACACTGCTCCTGTAAACTTCTCCCTCAGTAAGTTCCGTGGACGGAGGGAGAGATTGATGTAAGGAAGGGAAGGCTGAGAGGGTGCAGCAGGCTTAATCCAATGGTGGGGCACAGCCTCAGGCAAGTAGCAGCTAATACTGTGCACAGCAACACTGACTTCTAAGGAAGGAAGATATAATCCCCTCCCTGACTCCTCACTGTGCTTGCCTATGATGATGATCAGAGAAGAACAGGTGCTCTATGGCTCTGTCACATTGACTGTGTCACATGCTGTTGGGTGCTGATTTTGTTAACTTTATGGCTGTACTGTGTGTTACAGATCATAACACAGTACAGCCATAACAGTCAGCATTCAACAGCAATGTGACACTGTGACAGAGCCATAGAGCATCTGCTGTGCTCTGATCATCATAATGATGATAATCATAAGCATGAGATACTTGGTTACATTTGTGTTTGGGGGCAGTAAATGGTTGAGCTGTGTTTTTAAGGCCCCCAACCACTCCAATTTAAGAACTAATTGCCCAAGCTTTCCACTTGGATCCATTGGTCAATTTTTTTGTACATACCTTCATGTAGGTCTACAGGAGTCTGGATGTAAATGTACCTCTGTCTGTTTGTTTATATCCACCTAATTCCTGGTCTGTTTCAGGGGTGGCAAACAGACCAGCCCTGCGCCCCGTATGGAGCAGCTGCCACTGGTCTGCTCAGCTCCAGAAAAAAAATGGGAAAAGGACTGCATCCTTTTCTATTTTTCCAGACCTAAACATGACAGATCAAACAGCCTGATGTAAATGGACACATTTATAACAGGCAGGAGAAAAACAAATATCATTTGAGGACAAGGCTGCATTTTTTAGAGGTGGGCGGGGTCGGGGGGGCCCCCGTTAGGTAGGCTGTATGGGGCTCCATGATTTCTAACAGCGGCCCTGCTTAGTACGGTCATTGTCTTGATCCTCTGGCTGAGACTCTGCAAATCTGTGAGAAGAAATGTTAGTTTTGTGCACTGCTACTGGAGCTCTGAGTTGCTTAGGGTTAGAAGAAGTGGTATAAGACACTGGAAAAATGAAGCTGGGGTCATCTTTCGTTCCTGCTTGTCTGTCTACAAAGTCCACAAACTCACTAAAGGGTGGAAAGGGCACATTGTGTTTCCGTTTGTAGTTACAGCCATGAGCAATCCATCTTTCGTGTAACTCATAAGGACGTTTTTGTGCTAAGGAGTTAATACCTCTAGCAGAGTCAAGATAAGAAAGGCCAGGTAAGTCCCCTTCTGCTTTAGCAACTTGTAACTCCATACACAGGTCACTGAATTCTCTGAGTCTTTGGTAACCTCTGCTATGTATTTTTGGGAAGTTTTCTATCCTTTTAAACAGTGCACTCTCTATAGCCTCTGATGAGCCATAACATCTATCCAGTCTGTTCCAGATGTTTGTAAGGCCTATCTCAGGGTGGCTTATATTAATGTCTCTGATCCTTTTGGCGTGTTCAGCAGAATCATTGCCAAGCCACTTTACGAGGAGTTCTATCTGTTGCCTGCAGGATAGATCTAAACATTGAATGACACTTTGGAAAGAGGATCGCCACACCCTGTAGTGTTGAGGGCGATCACTAAATTTGGCAAGTCCTTGGGTAACTAACTCACGTTTGGCCAGGAACTTGGCAAAGTCTACAGTAGCCTGATTGGCATTGGGGTAGGCTGCTGGTGTATTGTGGTGCAATGTATAGGCGTACCTGATAGAAGTCTCTTCTTTAGGATCTCTGGGTTCAAACTTGCGTAAGGTTGGCAGTTCGTACCGGCTCGTTGCATACACCTTTGGAGTGAAGACAGGTGTTTGATGTTTGTATGAAGGCTGGGTATCTTGTAGAGTAGAAGGTTTGGTTGGGACTGGAACATCTGGAACCCTGTCAGATTTTTCTTGCTTGTAGCACTGGGATCCAAGGTTGGCTTGTTGCTGCTTTATTTGATGTGACTCACTGATGTCATGTTTAATTTCTTGTTGTAGGATGCTGCTTGAGTGACAGTGTTGGTAGACATAATCTGACGTGCGTTACGAGGAATCTTGTTGGTCCTCTTCTAGGCCTGGTATGCTGCTACCTGCTCTTGGCTCATCGTAGACGGCTGCTTCTAAAGCTTCTGCTTCTGCAATGGCGGCGGCAGCGTCTCGGTCCACTGCCAGCTTCTCCATGTTAGCTTCTAGGATAGCTTGCTGCAATTTCAAAGATGCTTCCTGCTGGGCTAGCTCGTCTTCCAGGCTTATTCTTTCCATCTCTCTCTCTTGTTCCTGTCTCACCTTTTCTGCTTCCAGGCGTACTCTTTCCATCTCTCTCTCTCTTGTTCCAGGCATATTCTTTCTTTCTCTCTTGTTCCTGTCGCACCCTTTCTGCTTCAAGGTGGGCCTTTTCTTTTTTCGTCTGCAGCTCTTGGTCTGCGAATGCGGCCCTGGCTCTTGCTGCTTCAGCTTTTGAACGGGCGATAGCTGCTGCATTTGCGACAGATGACCTAGATGAGCTTGCTCGTGATCGTGTTTTGTAAGAAGATGTTCCACTGTGAGACATGGCTGCGGGGAAGAAGCTGTCTTCCTGTGTAGAGACCGTGAAGCCCTGTACACACGATCGGATAACCTATGGATTTTAGTCCGATGGATTTGTCCATCGGAAATCCGATGAAACTGTTTTTCATCAGTCTTGGCCACACACCATCAGTCTAAAAACCGACTGCAAGAAAACGACGGCACGTTCAAAACGTACGACGCGCTATAAAAGGGCCGAACAAATCTAATGGCGCCACCCCTTGGGCTGCTTTTGCTGATTTCGTGTTACCGCGTGTTAGTAAAAGTTTGGTGAGAGCCGATTCGCGCTTTTCAGTCTCCGTGCTTTGCAGATCGTTTCCTGTTGTTCAGTTTGTGCTTGTGGGTTTGTATTTGTGATTCAGTGCGTGCAGTCAGGTCGTTACTGCCTTGCAGTGCCGACTTGGCCGTTCGTTTACTGTTTTTCAGATCGTTCTTTTCAGGCCTTGCTGTTCCACGGTGCGTTCTGTTTGAGTGCGTTCTGACCAGCCGACCGGTTTAAAACCATGTTTGAAGTGCGTTCTCGTTCTCGAGCTCGTGCTGGCTTTGGGCTTGGTGTTGCAGTTAACACTGTAACCCGAGTTCAGTCTGTGAACAGGGTGAGGAGGAGTTCATGGACTAAGAATTGGTTGCTCCAGCGGGACCAATTCTCTCATATGCCTCTGCTGCGGGAAATCCATGAGAATAACCCTGATGATTTCAGGAATTATCTCAGGATGACGGACCCCGTATTTCACCGTCTGTTGGATTTGCTGTCCCCCTATATCACGAGGCAGGACACTGTGATGCGCCAGGCCATCACTGCCGAGCAGAGGCTTATTGCCACGTTGAGATACCTGGCGACTGGGAGAAGCTTGCAGGACCTCAAGTTCTCAACAGGCATCTCCCCCCAGGCTCTCGGGATCATTATCCCTGAGACGTGTTCGGGCATCATTCAGGTCCTGCAGAAGGACTATATGAAGGTAATTATGCTCCTTTAACCTCACATTATCTTTTTTTATTCTCTTTTTTTTTTTTTTTCTCCTAACACAAATATGCCTGTTTGTAATATCCTGGTAATGTCCCCATTTTCCACATGCCTTTTTTTACCTGTAAATCCCTTTTTGGGCCCTACATGCCTAATTCCCTTCACTAACCTCTCCAGCATGCTATCGTGGGCGCAAACCCAGCTAGCCTTCTATTTTCCTTTTCATTTTTGGGGGGTCATTGCCCTCGTAGTTTGACAACCCTCCCTCCCCCCCCCTAAAGATTTTAAAAAATTAGTAGTTCTCAATCAAGCTCAGCAGAGTGGTAGAGCCTTTTTTGGGATCCCCCACAATCACCTTAGGCCCCCCCCCTTAGATTATTTTAGAATGTCCACTCAGCGGGGGTGAGGCATCTGCTAAGTGGGCCTTTGTTTATTGGTCGGAAAAACTCCCTTAAATAATAATGTTACTCAACAATGTTTTTTTGTGTGTAATCTGCTTGCACTGTAACCATAAACCGTACTAATGTCTTCTTTTTGTTTGACTCCACAGTTCCCTAGCACACCACAGGAATGGCTGACTGTGGCCTCCCAATTTGCCCAGCGGTGGGATTTCCCCAACTGTGGAGGGGCAATTGATGGGAAGCACGTCATCATAGTGCCGCCACCCCCGTTCGGGGTCATACTATTTCAACTATAAAGGTTTTAATAGCATAGTGTTAATGGCGGTGGTGTCGGCACGGTACGAGTTCCTGTATGTGGACGTGGGGAAGAACGGCCGGATGTCCGATAGCGGATCATTCGCGGAGACGGAGTTCGCTCACCGTCTGCAGGCTGGGGGTCTTGCACTGCCTCCAGATGCAGAGAACGTTGAAGGGCTCCCGTTCGTTTTCATTGTGGATGAGGCTTTTGGACTAGGACCACACCTGATGCGGCCATTTCCCCAACGCACCCTCACCCCGGAGAGGAGGGTTTTTAATTACCGGCTGGCCAGAGCCCGGAGAGTTGTGGAGAATGCCTTCGGGATAATGGCCAGCCGGTTCCGCCTGTTCCAGACAGCGATACATTTGGCGGATTATAAACTGAACCACATCGTCTACTGCTGCTGCATATTGCACAATTTTCTACGCCAATTTGCAACCAATTATGTATCATCGTTTGGGCCTGAGGCCGGTCAATCTGAACTGATTAATCTGACCGGCCTCAGCACTGCCCCCCAAAGTGCCCGTGAAGTACGCCAGAAATACGTAGAGTACTTCACGGGTAGGGGGACCATCGCAATGCCAGACCACATCTGACCAAGTATTTAACCTTTTAAAAATAAAAAAAAAACATGGAATTCCTACAAACTTGTGTTGTCATTCTTGTATTTTGGGTTTATGTGTCTCCCAGGTTCTAGTAGTGCCAAGTGTAATTGTCCTTAGTAAATAGCCTCAAAACTCAGAGCGAAAAACACGGTTTTTGCATCTTCAGAACTGCTCTTGAGCATAGAAAGAACAAGGCACACCTTTTTTAGACTTCCCAAATGTTTTTATTGTTTGCACTGCATTTTTTTTGGGTTTTTAGAAATACTAGCCTTTTTTTTTTATGTGCGGCTTTTTTTGCAGAAACATGCATGGGTCGTAAGCCATTTTTTTTAGTCTGAAAAAGTAATAAAATAACACTGTGAAAAATACCAACTGGAGATGGGGTGATGGTACCCCTGATCCATCCCAAATGTTAACAAACACACTTTCTTTTGGGGCTCAAATGGGTATCTTCAACAAGATCCCATGGCTAGGGTAAACATGTGCTATCTGCCATCATGGGGGATCAATGGTCGTGCTTTGGGGATGTAAACCCTTCCTCTCACCTACTTGAGGAGGGAGGAAGAGGTTGCACCCCCAAAACAGGGACATAGATATCCTGTGACGGCAGATAGCACATGTTGAGTCTTCAGTGTGTGCATCTTCACATTTGGGATGTTGGAAATCCCTGAGATAATTTCAGACGCATAACAAAAAACACAAAAAGGGGGGGGGGAGGGTTCACACTATTCTCCCCAAAATATCTATCATGTTTTTATATTTTTGCTCAATCACAATCATTCTCTTTCTCATAATGTCCATTTCGCTACTGCATTCCATGATTTCCTGAATGATTATTTTGGCGCTGGCACTCGAGAATGGCGGATTTGGACTTCCTGACACACCCCCACGTTCAGTCCCTAAAACAAAAAAAAGGTTTTACACTAGGCAGTCCTACATCTGTATTTACCTTGAAGTTGTGGTGACAGACACTGACCTGTTGTGCTGATAAGCTCCACCTCCCCTTCCTCCACCTCCCCTTCCTCCACCTCCGCTTCCTGAACCTGCTGATCTTGGTCTGCTTTGGGAGCTTCGGGGAGTTTCTGTGGTGTTGGGTTACTCGTCTCCTGAGCATGGTGTCCTCCCAGTCTCCTCTCCCCTATGGGAATTTACAACAAAATGTATACTGTAGCACACAGACTTTTTTAAGGCCTGAAAAGGGATCCTCAATGTTTTGAAGTGGGGTACAATTGATATATGGCCCTGAGTTCCAACATGAACATATGTGATCTTGCAAACTCAACAAAGCAACATGTTATTTTTGAGGACATTCACAAATACACTTGGATAACCACCAAGGTATCCACTGGACCACCTGTGTGTGACACCGTTAATAAATTTGGTCATGTGGCCCAGAGTATAGTATCTTGATCAAGAACAAAAAAGAGTACACAACTGCTGGAGTGTCATCTCCTTTACCCAGAATACAGTTTCTTCTTTCAGTCACATTCTAAATTTCCTTACAACACATCATCTAGCCAACAATGTGTAGATAAACATTGTTGAAGTAAAATGAGGCATGCCCACGTGTAGTTTACGTGGATATGTGCCAAACATGTTTGGGGGAAGAGCAGCAAGTTATTGGTCAAAACATTGGGCAAATAAGTGGACTCTCCACTTAACCTAAAAGATGAGATTTCAAAATGTGAACCCAGTCAAGCCAAGCACATGTTGCAAAACATGGAAGAATACATATTACAATGTGAAAGAACACAGTAAAATATACTTACTTTTTTCAATGCTTTTTATAAGCTTCTTATACTGCTCCGGCTCCCTGATCTTGAGGTCTGACCACCTTTTACGGAGTTGTTCCTTGGATCTCCTGACCCCATATTTTTTATAAAGAGTCTTCACCACTTTATCCATAATTTGTGACTTCCTGAGATTAGGGGTGTCGTATGGGCCATGCTTGCCGTCGTAATCCTTCCTCCGCAGAATGTCCACCATCTCCGCCATCTCAGAAAAAGACATATTAGTCGCCTTGTATCTTTTTTTACAGGATCGGGACGTTTCCGCCTCCGGGCTTTCCTCGTCGGTAATTTCAACTAAAGAAGCCACCTGTGTCTGGGACATGTCGCCGTCTCACACTGTGCGCCGATCGTTAAGGGGCGGGGAAATGCAGAAAAAGTCCGTCATGGGCGGGCGACGAGGGCGGAGTTACATGCATGCGCAGGGTATAAAAAGGGGAAAGAAGTTATTAGGGATGCGCGGAGTAAGGACGACCGGAAGTGAACCCACGAAGTGAACTAAGGTAAGAAGGGAACTCGGGCCTGCAGTGGCATATTAATGGGTCATGATTGTAAAGGGCAATATTGTGATAAGTTGAGGAGAATCAATTCTGATCCTTTTTTTTTTGTACTTGCTGATCCTAATAGATGCATAAACTAAGAGAGCCGGAGGTGATGCTTGTTTTTATTGAAAAGTATAAGGAACAGCGCAACCTTTGGGAGCTCAAACACCCTGCGTATCACAAAAGTGATGTACGACGGGCAACTATTACCAAATTAGCCGAGGATATGAAGCCATGGATCCCAGATGCAGACTAAACTATGATCAATAATAAAATCAACAACCTGCGAAATTCTTATAAAAAAAAATTCAAGGAAGTGCGCCAGTCCAAGAGATCAGGAGCAGCAGCCGACGATGTAGTAAAGCCCAAGCTGTGGTACTACAGACATCTTCAATTTCTGGATGACCAGATCGAGGCCAGGGAATCTATTTCCAGCCTTCCCTCAACCCTTCCTTCCACCCTTCCCTCCAGCGTTCCTTCCACCCTTCCCTCCACCCCTGCAGAGGCGGAGGAGGAGCCTCCCGAGCTAGAAGAGCCAGATCTTCACATCTTCAGCCCGGTATAGTATTTTTGATGCTAATTATTGTCCACCAAGTAATATGGAGTTGAACTGTTTGGCTTAGCCATAAATGATCCCACCCCCCCCCCCTCCAAAATAAACCAGTAATGAGATCAAAATTGTGTGTGATTGATTCCTCAAATAATAGAAATTTACATTTTATTTTATAAACAGGATGAGGCAAGCCAGGAGGAAGAGGGTCAGGAGTGTGAAAGGCAGGAGGAGGCAGGGCCCAGTGGGACTCAGCAGGTCCCCAGGCCTAGTGGCAGCACCGTCTCCCAAGTGGCTCCTCTCCACGTCAGACCGCCAAAACAACGGCGGATGACACAAGTGGAGGAGGAGTCACTAAAGATGATTCAGGAGGCTGCTGCCATTATGAGGGCCCCCCTCAACCCTACGGAGGGGTTTAGCACCTATCTGACGGATAAGCTGCTCAGAATGGAGGCGGGACAACGGGCCCTCTGTGAGCATCTCATCTATATGGCCGTACACATGGGGGCGAGGGGGCTGCTGACTGAGGCCACCCATATCTCACATCAGCCCAATCCCTCTCCTCCTTCTCCTCCTCCTCCTGCCACATCACCACCCACAGTGGCCCAGCCTGCAAGGGTGCATGGACGGGGCCGTGGAGAGAACGCTGCAGAGAGGCGTGGAAGGAAGGCTACAAGGAAGAGCAGGAGGTGATTCCCTGGCCTCGAGCTGCTCATCCAGAAATTGAAGGTTGATGGAGTACCACAGCTTGGGATGATGTATGTCTTTGGCTGCTGCTCCTGATTTCATGCTGTTGTTGATTTTATTATTGATCATAGTCAGGTCTGCATTTGGGATCTAATGACTTTATATTCTCTGCTAATTTGGGAATAGTTGCCCTTCGGTTTTTGATTTGTTTTTTTCCAAAATAAAGGGAAATTTGATTTCAGCCAACATACATGCCTGATGTGTTTTTTTGAGAAGTAGCAATAAGATTGCATAAATACAATGTGTAATTAAGAACAAGGGACACCAACCTCCATGATTTTTCAAAAATTAAATATTATGTTGTTCTGAGAAATTGACACACCAAAAAATGCACAACAAATTTTAAGAGTCAAAAAACATAAAGGTGTAATTTGGGAGGTCGGCCTTGAAGAATTTTAATAATTATTCCTAAGATCACTAGAAAAAAGAAAGACATACATTTGTCAGAACTCAGGAGAAAGTTCTGCTGCCAAAATGACATTTTAAAGACCGTTCGAAAGCAAAAAAACATGCGCTGCATTAAACGAAGCAATAACTTGCAAAATGACGAATGTGCTCTCTCCATTAGGAACGCTAGTTTTACAAGAACGAGCGCTTCCGTCTCCTAATTCAGTCTGAGCATGCGTGGGTTTTTAAACCGATGGACTTGCCCATAGACGATCGGAAATTCCCATCGGTTTTTTATCCATCGGAAAATTTTAAAACAAGTTCTATTTTTTCCATTCGATGGAAAAAAGACCGATGGGTACCATACACGATCGGTTGGTCTGATGAAAACCATCCATCGGACGGTTTTCATCAGTTAAACCGATCGTGTGTACGGGGCTTAAGTGTCGGTGCTGCTTGACAGAGCGCGTCTCTGTGTAGCGCGGCTGCTTGCTTTGCCTCCCACAGGCCTGTTTCTTTAACCACTTGACCACTGGGCACTTAAACCCCCTTAATAACCAGACCAATTTTCAGCTTTCGGTGCTCTCACATTTTGAATGGCAATTACTCAGTCATACAACACTGTACCCATATGAATTTTTTGTCCTTTTTTTCACACAAATCGAGCTTTCTTTTGGTGGTATTTAATCACCGTTGGGTTTTTTATTTTTTGCGCTATAAGAGAAAAAAGACTAAAAATTCTGTAAAAAAATGATTTTTTTTTCGTTTCTGTTATAAAATTTTGCAAATTACTATTTTTTCTTCATAAATTTTGGCCAAAATTTATACTGCTACATATCTTTGGTAAAAATAAGTACAAATTGGTGCATATTATTTGGTCTTTGTGAAAGTTATAGAGTCCACAATCTATGGTGCCAATATCTGAAAATTGATCACACCTGAAGTACTGACGGCCTATCTCATTTCTTGAGACCCTAACATGCCAGAAAAGTACAAATACCCCCCAAATGACCCCTTTTTGGAAAGAAGACATTCCAAGGTATTTAGAAAGAGGCATTGTGAGTTTTTTGAAGTTGTCATTTTTTCCCACAATTCTTTGCAAAATCAAGATTTTTTTTTTCTCTTTTTTTTTTTCCACAAAATTGTCATATTAGCAGGTTATTTCTCACACACAGCATATGCATACCACAAATTACACCCCAAAACACATTCTGCTATTACTCCCGAGTATGGCGATACCACATGTGTGAGACTTTTACACAGCGTGGCCACACACAGAGGCCCAACATGCAGGGAGCACCATCAGGCGTTCTGGAGCACCCAGGCCAATTCTGACATTTCTCTCCTACATGTAAAAATCATCATTTGTTTGCTAGAAAATTACATAGAACCCCAAAACATTATATATGTTTTTTTAGCAAAGACCTTAGAGAATATAATGGTGGTTGTTGCAACTTTTTATCTCGCACGGTATTTGCGCAGCAATTTTTTTAACGCATTTTTTACAGAAAAAAAATGTTTTGTGCTTAAAAAAAAAAAAAACAGTAAAGTTAGCCCAATGTTTTTGCATAATGTGAAAGATGAAGTTACGCTGAGTAAATAGATACCTAACATGTCACCCTTAAAAATTGCACATGCTCGTGGAATGGCGCCAAACTTCGCTACTTAAAAATCCCCATAGGCGACGCTTTAAATATTTTTACTGGTTACATGTTTTGAGTTACAGAGGAGGTCTAGGGACAAAATTATTGCTCTCGCTCTAACGTTCGCGGCGATACCTCACATGTGTGGTTTGAACACCGTTTTCATATGTGGGCGGGACTTACGTATGCGTTCGCTTCTGTATGCGAGCTCACGGGGACAGGGGCGCTTAAAAAAATATATATATTTTTTTATTGTTCATTTTACTTTATTTATTTTAGTTTGACATGTTCTTCCGCCCCCAAAATTTTTTTGATCACTTTTATACCTATTACGAGGAACGTAAACATCCCTTGTAATAGGAATATGGCATGACAGGTCCTCTTTACAGTGAGATATGGGGTCAATAAGACCCCACATCTCACCTCTAGGCTGGGAAGCCTGAAAAAAAACAAAAAAAAAAACAATCCTGGCTTTGATCGTAGCGGTGAGTCGGTAGAAGCACCGGAGGGCGGCGGGGGACATGTTATGGTGTAGGGAATCGCCGGCTGAAAAAGCTAATATCTGAATGATGCCTGTAGCTGCTCCCATCATTCAGATATCCCCGCACAAAGTCAAGGACGTCATATGATGGGCGGCGGGCGGGAAGTGGTTATTGCAGAGTATTGCCGGGCATTGCAGGTCATTGCGGAGTATTGCAGGGCATTGCGGAGTATGGCAGGGTATTGCACAGGGTATTGCACAGCGGGTATTGCACAGGGTATTGAAGAGTATTGCGCAGGGTATTGCAGAGTATTGTGCAGGGTGTATTGTGCAGGGTATTGCAGAGTATTGTGCAGGGTATTGCAGAGTATTGCCCCAGGGTATTACAGAGTATTTTGCAGAGTATTGCGCAGGGTATTTTGCAGAGTATTGGCAGGGTATTGCACAGGGATGGCTGAGCAGGGATGGATGGATGACTGGATCTGTGACTGCAATTGTCACAGATCCAGCCCAGTGCTGCTGCCATGATTCGCTCTCTCCCCCTCTCCTCTCACACTGTACCGATCGGTATAGAGAGGGGAGAGAGGAACCGGCGTCATCACATGACGCCGGTCTGTTTACAAGTGACTGCTCCGTCATTTGACGGAGCAATCACGTGGTAAACGGCCGCTATCAGCGGCGATTTACCGCGATTCGTGATGGGCCGGGTCCTCTGGACCCGGCGGTCACGGAGATTCCCGTGTGCGCGCCCCAGGGGGCGCGTGGGAGCGCGATTCTGGGAGGACGTTATATAACGTCCTCCCAGAGTTAAGCAACCACCTTGTCGACGTTATTTGTCGGCAGGTGGTTGTAAACTGGTTAAGGCTTCTGACTGTATGGCAACTGCGTAGCCCCGGGCTGTACAGACTTCCGAAGTCAGCTTATCTTCCCTTCAGAGGTCAGCTTGAAAATTTTACTGTTCTGTATCAAGGACATTCAGCTAAACCATTCTTATCCCACAAACATGATACCATATTTCTTTGATCGCAGTTTTTTGGAACAAGCTAGGTGAAACTACAAATAACAAGAATAAACCTTGATAAGTACAATATCCCATACATTTAGCATACATTGCAGAGACAAAGATATACGGTACAATATGGGACAGTAAAAACTTACTCTTTAAAGGGGTTGTAAAGGTTCGTTTTTTATTTTCTAAATAGGTTCCTTTAAGCTAGTGCATTGTTGGTTCACTTACCTTTTCCTTAGATTTCCGTTCTAAATATTTTTTTTCTTTGTTTTCTTTGTCTGAATTTCTCACTTCCTGTTCCTCCTCAGTAAGCTGTTCAGTAAGCTGTTCTGGCTGACTCCACACCACTCGGATGATGGTGTGAAGTTCAGTGAGGAGAAACAGGAAGTGAGAAATTCAGACAAAGAAAACAAACATTTAGAAGGTAAATCAAAGGAAAAGGTAAGTGAACCAACAATGCACTAGCTTAAAGGAACCTATTTAGAAAATAAAAAACGAACCTTTACAACCCCTTTAAGTTCTCTAAGGGTTGATGGTAAGAAATTAAAATAAGACACATCCTGCTTCCTGCAGTGTCTTGAAAGGCATGGTGAATGTGTCTCTTCCTGTGAGATTTTACCCAGAATACTCTGCTTTCTAATCGCTTCCTGGGTTATACATTTAATGCATTTAATAATCAACAAACTGAAACAATACCAAAAAGGGATGCTAGATGGCGCCTACGCTCTGCAAATGATTTCTATAGAAATTACCACATTAAATGTCATTTTATTCAACACAAATGCAGATAATCAGAATATAGACATCTGATGGACAGAACACGCACACTTTGGCTGCACCCATGCAGCATAGATAGCCTCTGACTCTCAGAGGGATGGGAGTCCACCTGACTCCCATGCACAGACTTCCTGTCTGTTGGGTGGAGCCCTGATCCATAGTAATGTCAGAACTAAATAGCCGAACACACAGCTGTTCAATCAGCATGTCCTTCTCTACCAAATCTGGTGTAAACCAACACACTTTAAGGACGCACACGGTCCCACCGTCACATATCCTCCCCCCCTGTTTCGAATCGGAGGGAGGAACACATAAATCCATCATCATAAATGGGACACCTCTGTGCCAGCCATTGGCTGCGTAGGCCCATTTCTTCTTCCGGGTATGTTTACACCAACACTTCGCTTTGACGCCTCTGTACCAACTATCAGTAGCAGGAGTCCTAATCTGCCCAGCCTTTTCTCTAAAGGGGCACTCCACCCTCACCTTCTTCCGGGTGTGCTTCCACCAGCACTTCTTCCTGAACCGTGGGCTCCCACTAATCTCTCTATCCCTTCTACCTTCTGGCCTCAGGATCCTCCTTTTTTCTCCCACAGACCTACTCTCCCAGGACTGTTGGGGACCCCCTTTCATGAACTCTGTCAGGGAGTGGCCATTCTCACCACCTGACGCAACATTAATCAACAACATTTGTTTCTCAGGTTCACTAACCCCTGTGTGGTTACTCTTGGCAACCAAACCATCTAGGATCAACACCATATCCTTCCGTTTAACCTTAATATTATCATTGGGATCTCTTGTCCCTTTGTTTGCTAGGACAGTATCTATGGAGGGACCTTCTACAGGCAAGCAGTTACTCCCTATGGGACAGTCCCGCAGTTTCACATCGCCCCCTGTTGTCCAACACTCCAATAGCAATTGTCCTACCAACGCACATTTTTCACCACATTTTTCCACACCAATCTCTTTAACCATTTCTGTGTCCATTGGTACCTTAACCAATAGCTCAGAGTTGTCTGACAGTGCTCTACAGTGCCTCTCATACACTTTTTCGTTACAGTTACCATCACTGTTATTTCCTGTCAAAGTGTCTCCGGGTACCTCAAACTGCACCTCTCTGCGCGTGATGGACTGAATTCCCACTACTGCCACGTCCATTCCGGGCCCTTCCTTTACATGAGGTGTAGCGGGTGAGACAGTACGCGCGCCACGTACCAACCACTGCTCAGCCGCACCTCGGACCACACCAGCAGGAATACACCCCTACACATCAGCATACGGAGAGACTTCCCCTATGTCTATTATCTCTAATTTCTCCAACAATTCCCCCGAGCGCCTTTTGCACATAACCGCCGCTGGAAGCAGTCTCAAAGAGAACTGTGAGACAACTTTCCACAAAAGCAACCAACAGTGCAGCAACCAATTTTCACCAACATTGCTTAACAACGCATGTATCACCTGCGTCCACCGATTGGTATTATGCAGTACCATGTCGCCCTTCTGCTGTGGATACATGCAAGTGTACATCGGAAAGATTTTCACCAATTCCCACAATATCTCAGTTATTTCTAGACATGCCGCATCTAAACACAGAACTCTAGGAACTTTTCCTTTACCAACGATGTGGAGGGACTCATTTGCTAAGGCATGAGAGGCCGGGACACTTAAAGAGACCTCTACCTCAGAGGAAACTGACAAAATTTGCGGCTCCCCCTGAGCACTGCCAATCGCATGTGTCACACTCATCCTTTCACTTTCAGCAACACTGAGCCCTTCCAAGTCGCTATCCATTACCTCATCAACCTGACGCTCAACATTACTCATCTCTGTTACAGTGGACAAAACCTCTGCCATGCATGCGCCCTTTTCAGATTCTTCCAACTGGAGAGGGTTAATTTCTGCAAAAGCCAACGCACCCGTGTCTACCGGCCCTGCAGCCTCTCCATTTAGCATAGCAGAAACTGTCTCCACTGAGCCTTCCTTGTTTAAATGCACTTGTGACAAAACATTTTTAAACACAACAGGCTGCAATAACATAACTTCAACACTTTGCTCAGGTGGTGCTTTATTAAACCCATTATTACTACAAGTAATTTCAAACATTTCAGTTTTACCATTTTTCTCATCACCAAGGTCAATTACCCTCTTATCCATCAGAGCAGCACCACAGTTGTCCCAGGCAACCTCTGGCTCCAACACACAGAGCTCCCTGGAGGTCTCCAAGGACACCTCTGCAGCCTTATATACCGTTGCTAAGGGGAATCGCATATCCTGCTCAGCGATCACCCCTACCTCAATAAGCATCACATTACCATAAGTACATGTATCATCAACAATATCTTCATCATCAGCATTCATAACCATAGCAGTTTTACAAGCTCTATCAAATTGACTTGTGTCATAACGCATGGCACCCTGCGTGCCACTCAGCACACCACCCTTCCTCTCCAAAGGAATTTTGCCCACTAGGGCGTCTTCACAGTTGTCCTGGGAAACCATTTGCCTCACCACTGCAGGCTCCTTGGTGATTTCCCTTGGCCTCTGTGCAGCACCTGTCACTGTCACTAGGGAACATGGCATACCAACTGCTTTGGTCACCCCTAGCACATCTCTCCCAGCACTCTGCTGGATTACCTTAGGTGTACCCAGAGTCCATATGTTCTTTTAATTTTTGACCTCGCTGCAAGCAGGGTTTTAACCTGTGTCTCCCCACTGATCTGGGAAGCACACTGCAGCAAGTTCATTTTTACACCTTCAGTGGATCTCCCCTCTGGGGTCACTTCCACTTCAGTGTGAGCAACCACACAGTCAGTCTTATCATTCTCTTTAGCAGGGGTTGAAGGCTTCAATTGAGGGTGTTGTTCCTTCTTTGCCATGCTCTCACAAGCAGATGCCCCCTCCTGGACACAGGGTAACATTACATCCCTCTTGGACTTTCCAACATCGCCTGCAGGCAAAACATTAAGCCCAACAACATGATCAGCAGCTGTATTCCACAAGCTTGGACAAGAAAAGATCCCGTGGCCCAGCTGACCACATTGCAGGCATGGCACTTGGCGACTTTCTCCCGTTGCCATGGGAGGCGGCACTCTCCCAACATGCAGAATTTTACTGGTATCTCTATGAGGATGGTGGTATACCTCCTCTCTGTAGCTCCTCCTTTCTGAAAACATACTTTCTCCGGTTGCTATGGGAGACCACATTCTCCCTGCTGATCTTTTCCAGTGCTCTCTAGACTGGACTGCTCCTAGAAAATTGTCGTAGTCATCTCGGTTACTATACATCCCACGGTACACCTCCTGGTACTCCTCGATCAGAAAAGGTTGCACCAACTCAACCCAGCGATTTCTGGGCCATCCTCTGTAGGAAACAATCATCGCAAACTCCTCCAAAGAATCTTCAACATATTCCGAAGGTAACATAGGCCGTATGAAGTTAGCTGTACGGACTTCTGCTTTGTTGCCACGGGCAACCGCACCCATCTGCTTACTCTTTACACTCAGAGCAGGCTTCTCATACCTTTGCTTTGCTGGAGCCTGGGAAAAAGGGCACTTGGAAACTTTATGCCCCCACTCACTGCACCGCAAACAGCGCACCGGGTTCTTAGCACTTTGTTCATTGATAGCTGGCCATCTTGCACCAGCGTTGCCAGGGGCAACAGAATGCACTTCCCCTTTAACTTGGTTCAGTGCAGCCAAGTGTCGCCTGCACCAATCCACTGCAGACTCAGACTCTGGTGAACTCTCCATACTTGCAGTCACCTGTGCACTCCTTGCACCAGTGTTGCTAGGAACAACACCCACTCTGTCTCTCATCTCAGCAAACATTGCTTCCTTTTTGCGTTTTGACTGTGCCATCTCTGCAGTCAGGCCAACAACGTTTTTTAACACAGTTCCCTTTAACACAGGAAAATTTGAGGTACTGTCTCCAAGACTTGCAAACAGCACACTTTCACATGCAGACTTCACTCTCTGCTTGAGCTCACCTCCACAGGCACATCACCTGTATACAACACAGTCCATTAATTGAACTCCTGTGCAATGCAGTTCACCTGGCTGTCCCACACAGCTAACAGCAGTTCACCGCAGAAAACTTTAACTTTTGATTCAGATTGGTTGTTTATCACAGTATTGCTGCAAAACACACAGTTTATTTTTACTCACTGTTTTGGTATGCGAGGATCTGGAACTCTTCCAAAACTGCCCGCATTCTCCACCATATGTAAGCTTCGGGGTTGTTAGTTCTCGTGGTAGATGCGTTTTTCCAGTGATTCCAGCCAGTCAGGAACTATTTTTAAGGGCATGGTAGCCCACTTTTATTTAAAAGCACAAAAAGTTCACAAATACATCAGTAGCCCTCGCAGGGGGTTTCCACCATTACTGTATTTTGCATACTCAACACTTTAGCCTTCTGGCTTTCATTCTAGCGATCCGGCTGTCTCAGGCCTTTAGCCTAGGCCTAAAGTCTGCTCCTCCAAACAAACAGAGTTTCCTAAAGATAAGCTCACTCCTCGCTTACTCCCAGTCAGCACCTTCTTGCTTACTTCAGCAATGACGTCTGCCTCCTGCAGACACGCACACTTTGGCTGCACCCATGCAGCATAGATAGCCTCTGACTCCCATGCACAGACTTCCTGTCTGTTGGGTGGAGCCCTGATCCATAGTCATGTCAGAACTAAATAGCCCGAACACACTGCTGTTCAATCAGCATGTCTTTCTCTACCAAATCTGGTGTAAACCAACACACTTTAAGGACGCACACGGTCCCACCGTCACAATATATATATATAAACACACATATACCAGAATGAAGATACAGTATATATCTCAAGAATGCATCTCCCATCACTTACTTACATGTATAAATATTTTTCCCATTTCTTTTTTCTTATTTTTTTGGGATGAGTAGCAGAGAGACTGCAATCAGAGTACAGGGAGGAAGTGGGCAGTGGGATCTAGAGGGGT
Source organism: Rana muscosa (assembly GCA_029206835.1). Classification (NCBI taxonomy): domain Eukaryota; kingdom Metazoa; phylum Chordata; class Amphibia; order Anura; family Ranidae; genus Rana; species Rana muscosa. The sequence goes on from CM055116.1 coordinate 591,871,567, forward strand.
AAAATTTCACCTCTCACTTCCTGTTCCTGTCAAGGCCTCTGGAAAGCATGGTAGAGTAAGCTGATCTCACCATCTCCTCCACCTGCTGCGTAGACTCATCCCCTTCATCCCAGAAGAGGACATAGCAGTAGTAGTTGTAACAATCATCAATTCCCGACTCGACTACGCAAACTCCCTCTACATAGGACTACCCAAATACGAGATTTCGCGCCTACAATTCGTCCAAAACACGGCAGCCAGACTGGTAACGGGGAAAAAACCCTGGGAATCCATCACCCTGTCCCTGAAGACCCTTCATTGGCTAACAGTAAAGGATCGGGTTACATTCACGAACCTCTGTCTCACCCACAAGTGCACACAGGGAAACGCTCCTCAATACTTGTGCGAGAAACACTACACCCCCAATCGCATTCTCCGATCAACCAACCAAAACCTACTCCACATCCCCAAGTCCCGCTACAAATCGAAGGGAGAACGAAGATTTGCAGTCCAAGGACCACGGCTATGGAACGCTCTACCCACAAACATCCGCATGGAAGAAAACCATCGGGCCTTCAGGAAAAAACTTAAGACACACCTCTTCTGAAGGAACAGGACGACCCTCGATGGAAATAAGCACCTTGAGGCGATTGAGTTCGCATTTGTAGCGCTATACAAGTTATTTACTCACTCACTTGGAGAGAACTCTCTGTATTCTCCTGGATCAAAGGTAAGTGCCTCCTATCAAATAACATTAGAATTGTGAAAGTATGGTGCATGAGTTAAGTTTTATTTGTCTATTCTTTGCTGAATAGTTCTCATTCTGTATTCATTCACCTTCCCAGTTACTATACAGCATGTGCACTGTGCTACAAGTAATGTTTTATATAGCTCCTTTTCCACAGCATGTCACCATGCTGCATATAATATTATATGGCTTCCATGTTATATCCAGTCAGTGTGCAGCATAATCTCAGCGCACATTGCTGCATATAATATGTATGGCTTCCATGCTATATCCATTCACCATGCAGCATAATCTCAGTGCATAGTGCTGCATATAATATGTATGGCTTCCATTCTACACCCAGTCACCATGCAGCATAATCTCAGTGCACAGTGCTGCATATAATATTATATGGCTTCCATTCTACACCCAGTCACCATGCAGCATAATCTCAGTGCATAGTGCTGCATATAATATGTATGGCTTCCATTCTACACCCAGTCACAATGCAGCATAATCTCAGTGCACATTGCTACATATAATATTATATGGCTTCCATTCTACACCCAGTCACAATGCAGCATAATCTCAGTGCACATTGCTGCATATAATATTATATGACTTCCATTCTACACCCAGTCACAATGCAGCATAATCTCAGTGCACATTGCTGCATATAATATTATATGGCTTCCATTCTACACCCAGTCACAATGCAGCATAATCTCAGTGCACAGTGCTGCCAATATTTTATGTCTCCCTCCCCTTATTATTATCTGCCCTGCTACTAGGTGTCAACAGATATGGATTTTTCCATACAGATACCAATTAGGGGCTGCCTTTCAGGCTGATAACAATATGAGGTACTTATATTCTGTTTACATCTAGCTGCTCCAGAAGTTTCCTGATATAAGTTGACCCCTAGCCTTTTTTTTTTTTTTGTATTCTGACAGCCACTGGCCACTGTCAGAATATAGGAAAAAAAGAGCAGATAGCAGGGGAATCCATAGCCATGTTGCTATTGACTATTTTAAATTGCAGTAGCCAATAGCTAGTGGGCTATTGCGCCCGCCCACTGCCTGCTGTCAATCAGCAAAGGAGAGGATTTGAAGAAGAACATTCTTCTTCAGGTCTTCCTCTGCTGATTGACAGCAGGCAGTGGGTAGGGGGCACAATAATCAACCTGCTATTGGCTATTACAATTTGAAACCGCAAATGGCAGTCTGGCTATGGTTTCCTTCCTAACCTGCTGTTTACATTCAGCTGCCATCAAATTAATTGTGCAGAAGGAGGTTAGCAGTGTCTGCAGGGGTGTATGTGTGTGTGTGTGTGTAGGGGGGGGGGGTATGTATGTGTGTGGTGTGGAGTGGAGGTGGAAAGCTGTTTTTTTTTGGGGGGGGGGGATTCTGACAGATGGGTCGCCAGCCCCTGTCAAAGCACCTGACCAAGACTGACAGCTGATAAATGGAAATCCGGAATAAGCACTTGGAAGAAGAAAACCAACAACTGAGACAATTAATTGTTACAGGCAAGTCAATATAACCTAACTCTAAGCTAGGTAGTTACATTTCTGAAAGCCAGGCTGGTGGAAAATGGACAAATTTGACCAATCATTTGCCCTTTCATTCTACAGTGTTTTAAGGCAGAGGTAGGCAACCTTAGAGAGGTGGAGATCTACCTGAACAACATGAAAGAAGTCAAAGATCACCGGGCACAGTGTCCTCCAATGTTGCCTCCTCACACCTGATTTAAACCTATAATTTCCATACTACCGTGCTGCAACCATCTGTCCAACATGCTTGCCTCATTTTTCAGAGGCGCATTGGAGCGCTTGTGAATGAGCCCTTAGTTGCATTTGGCAATAGCACTTTTAAGGCTCATTCACATGTGAATTTGGGGGTGGTAAAACCCTGCCCCCAATCCCTACCCTCTTTAGCTGCTATGGGGAGGGGGGGGCAGGGTGCCATGGGAGGTGGATGCTTGAGAGTTACTATTAGCTCTCAAGCAACCAGATACAACAGTACCCATGGGGATCATTGGGTAACTGTGGGTTTACTGTACTACATTTATTATAGTATCAGTGATTGCACTGAGGTAACGACATACTATATGCACAAGTACACTTTTTTGTTTTGTGGAACAGCCTAATGCCCCGTACACACGATCGTTTTTCATGCCGTTAAAAATGGCATTTTAAAAAATGGCCATTAAAAATGATCGTGTGTAGGCTCCAGAGCATTTTTAACGACGTGAAAAACGGCCATTAAAAATTCCGGACATGCTCTCTTTTTTCACGTCGTTTTTAATGTCGTTTTTTTTAACGACGTGAAAAACGATATTGTGTATGCTTTAACGACGTGAAAAAAACGCGCATGCTCAGAATCAAGTATGAGACGGGAGCGCTCGTTCTGGTAAAACTAGCGTTCGTAATGGAGATAGCACATTCATTACACAGTAACGGACTGAAAAGCGCGAATCGTCGCCCAACAAACTTTACTAACATGAAGGGTGGCGTCATTCGAACGGAACTTCCCCTTTATAGTGCCGTCGTACGTGTTGAACGTCACTGCACTTTGCTTGATCGTTTTTTTAAATGATGGTGTGTACGCAAGGCAGGCTTGAGAGGAAACATGAAAAAAAAACGAGGAGAAAAACGTCGGTTTAAAAAATGACATTAAAAACGATCGTGTGTACGGGGCATTACTTTTACTTTGGGTGAAGCCCTCCTGAAATATTTTCGATCTAGCAGCAGACTGGAGGAAACCCTCTACTTGTGTAAAAATGTACCTTTACATTATTAATTAATTTCTAACAAATGAATGGATGTAGTAAGAAAAAATGCCATTATGTTACTTAAAAAGTTTTTATGCATTTCCATAGGGTTGCCTGACGTATTGGATACTTTGAAAACCACAAGAGTGCAGCTAATAGCACTGAAGAATGATGGTGGCAGTTCATCCTATGTGGGTGTATCGTGTGCATCAGCATCTGTTCCATCTGAACAGTTGAGCTCATCTCCTTGTCAAGCGTCGTACTCTGGGCCTAAACAGGTAGGTTTTCTTTTGGTACTGAAACATTCAATGTGGTACCGAAACATTAAAACTTTGTCTTTTTTTAAATATCAAACATGTCATATTTACCTGCCCTGTGTAAGGGTTTTTGCACAGAGCAGCCCGGATCCTTCTCTTCTCAGCTCCCATGCCAGTGCTCCTGAACCTAAGCTCTGTGTGTCCAATCGCAGACTGAGCCGTGCCTTGGCCCTATCTCCCAATTGGCTCACTGGCTGTGATTGACAGCATCGGGAGCCAATAGCTCCCACCACTACAGAAAGCCAATCAGCAGTGCAAGTCCCCGATGAGACAAGGCCCTCGTGGACATCGCTAGATCTAGAGGGGGCTCATGTAAGTATTGGGGGGCTCCTGCACACAGAAGTTTTTCACCTTCATGCATAAAGTACACAAAGGTAAAAAACCATGGGGCTGATTTACCAAACGTTTGCGCCATGAGTATTGGCGCATCTGCGTGTGCAATGGCTGTTTTGGTATTTACAAAACATTAGCGCCGGTATCGCAGCCCTATTTCCCATTTACTATAGTGTTCTCTGCGCCCGGGAGGAGGCGCTCAGTGCGCTACTATGGACCTGGCGCAGGGCATGTTAAAATCTAAATATAAAGAAGCTGGAAGTGAGAAAATATTGGGGGTGATGTGGGGTGATGTGAGGAAGTGTAGGGACACCTGCCCAAATAACTAATATGCCCAAAATAGAGTGGGAAAGTAACTTTTTCAAAACCAGCCCGCTGCGCCGGCAAGTACGATTCGAGCTGCGGGAGGTTTTTTTGAGCTCAGCGCGGGAATTTCAATGGTTTAAATGCGCCAAGACACTGCGCCGGCAAAATCTTAGTAAATGTCAAGTCACCTAATTCAATTTGCATAAGTTGAACAGGCGCAGCTCTGAAATTGCCATTGCGCCGGCAAAATGACATTTCTAAAGGAAAAAAAAAACATTTAACCTGGCCGGCCACAGGGGAAGAGGGGGGGACGAGAGCGGCCCCCCCTCCCTCCTGAACCGTACCAGGCCACATGCCCTCAACATGGGGAGGAAGTCCCCATGTTGATGGGGACAAGGGCCTCATCCCCACAACCCTTGCCCGGTGGTTGTGGGGGTCTGCAGGCGGGGGGCTTATCGGAATCTGGAAGACCCCTTTAACAAATTGTACCCCTACCATTTCACAAGGAAAGTGTCAAAAATGTAAAAAATGACAAGAGCCGGTTTTTGACAATTCCTTTATTAATGTCTTCTCTTTTCTTCCATCTTCTTCTTTCTTCTTCCATCTTCTTCCTTCTTCTTCTTCCATCTTCTTCTTTTCTCCATTCGGGTTTCTTCCTCCATCTTCATCTTCCTCTTCATCTTTATCTTCATCTTCCTTCTTCCTTCGGTCTTCTCGTCCGCATCTTGCTCCGGTGTCTTCCCTTCTTCTTTCTTCTCCGGCCGCTCCGTTTGAATTGGAGGTTCCCGCTGTGCGACGCTTCAGTTCTCCACTTGGTCCGCTTACACCCGGTGGCTCCGCCCCCCTCTGTCACCACAGGGAAAGTCCCAGTGAAATCCATGTGCGTCAGAGGGGGGCGGGGTCACCGGGTGTAAGCGGACCCAGAGGCGAACTGAAGCGTCGCACAGCGGGAACCTCCAATTCAAACGGAGCGGCCGAAGAAGAAAGAAGAAGGGAAGACGCCGGGGCAAGATGCAGACGAGAACACTGAAGGAAGAAGGAAGATGAAGATAAAGATGAAGAGGAAGATGAAGATGGAGGAAGAAACCCGAATGGAGAAAAGAAGAAGATGGAAGAAGAAGATGGAAGAAGAAGGAAGAAGATGGAAGAAAAGAGAAGACATTAATAAAGGAATTGTCAAAAACCGGCTCTTGTCATTTTTTACATTTTTGACACTTTCCTTGTGAAATGGTAGGGGTACATTTGTACCCCATTACCATTTCACACAGGGGGGGGCCGGGATCTGGGGGTCCCCTTTGTTAAAGGGGTCTTCCAGATTCCGATAAGCCCCCCGCCCGCAGACCCCCACAACCACCGGGCAAGGGTTGTGGGGATGAGGCCCTTGTCCCCATCAACATGGGGACATCCTCCCCATGTTGAGGGCATGTGGCCTGGTACGGTTCAGGAGGGAGGGCGGGCCGCTCTTTGGTCCCCCCCTCTTCCCCTGCGGCTGGCCAGGTTATGTGCTCGGATAAGGGTCTGGTGTGGATTTTTAGGGGGACTCCACGCCATTTTTTTAAAAATTTGGGGTGGAGTTCCCCTTAAAATCCATGCCAGATCTGAAGGGCCTGGTTTGGATATTTGGGGGGAACCCCACGTCATTTTTTTTTTAAATTTGCAGCGGGGTTCCCCTTAATATCCATTCCAGACCTGAAGGGCCCGGTTATGGAATTTGGGGGAACCCCCACGCATTTTTTTTTTGGTTAGCAAAGACTTTCAATGACTTTTATCTGTATTGACGGGAACCAGCAATTCATTACAGCCGCAAGGACTTTTAAATGACTATTATTTTACTTTAGAAATGTCATTTTGCTCTCCAACTGTTATAAACATGGAAAACATGTGCTACTTTACAGGCATACTATAGACACCCCCCGGGGATGATATTTAGGGCCAGTTCACACCGGATGCAGTGCAGTGCGTTTTTTTGATGCCTGAAAAACGCAAAGAAAGTTGATCACATTAATGCCAATGGCATAGTTCACACCACTGCAGTCCGTTCCAGTGCATTTCAGAAAGCCAAAAAATAATTGGTCATGCTGCATTTTTTAGGCACAAAACTGTACTGGACCGCAGTAAAACACATCAAAAACGCAACGGAACGTACCAAAAATGCACTGGAATGCACCGCAACGCACCTAAATGCACCCAAGACGCACTGCAACACACTTGTCCTAAGTGAAAAGAGGGGGGAAAAAACACTGGACTGCATCAAAAACGCCTCAAAAATGCACTGGAATGTGTCAAAAACGTGCATGCAGAAAAGCACCTGGAACGCACCCAGACTGCGTTTCTATAGTGTGAACTAGGGCCAGTTCACACCATAGAAACGCAATCCGGATGCGTTCCAGGTGCTTTTCTGCATGCACGTTTTTCATGCGTTCCAGTGCATTTTTGGTAAGTTTTTGATGCAGTCCAGTGCTTTTTTTTCACCCCTCTTTTTTAGTAACCATAGATAAGGACAAATGTGTTCCAGTGCGTTTTTGGTGCATTTAGGTGTGTTCCTGTGCGTTCCAGTGCGTTTATGATGTGTTTTTGATGCGTTCCAGTACAGTCCAGTGCAGGTAAAATGCAGCATGTTCTACTTTTTTGGTGGAACTGGAACGCATTGGAACAAACACTGCCATTTAGAACCATATAACCAACTTTCCATGCATTTTGGATGCATAAAAAGCGCAATGCACTGCATGTGGTGTGAAATGGCCCTTAAGCAATTTGGCATATTTAAAGGCACTTCTCCTTGTTTTGTTTTTGGTGTTTTCCAAATTGGTGACATTGATATATGTCCCTTAGGGTGGGACCTGGGCCCCCATTTTAAGGCCAATAACTAGAAGATAAGCCAGCCAAGTGGGGACTAGCAAAATTAACAAGTCAGTTCCCATAGACTGCAATGGTATTTGTTGGTGGGGGGGAGGGGTGATTGTCCCATCTCTAATTTTGTAGCATGCTGGATGATGTGCTTAATTTTGGACGGGGGGAGGGGGGGGGTTATTTTTTGCTAGCTGCATTGGTGTTGTTCTGCACATGCCCAGCCAGTTATTTTTTTTGGCGTGCTTTTTGTGTGTGAACAGCGCCTGGATATTTCTGGGCATGCTCACTCAGAGAGTGTTTTTATGGGTTAGAAATTGAAGGACATCCTTAACAGGTGTACCCACTTTGAATTTCAGTCTCTACATTGGGAGAACTTGCATTTTGGGTGTTTCATGGACTGTGCATGTGTTTTCAATTGCCTCATTAGCACACAAACATATGTTATATAAAGCTCACAGAGCATTCGGTCGCTTGCCCTGAGAAGAGGCAAGTGTGTGCGTGCGTGGTAAAATGTACATGTTGGTGTCCTTATCGAGTTTGTAACACATGTATTTTATTTGTTATGTCTTTGCAAAACAAGTGATTGGTTAACTTGTGGATTGTATATTTTTGGTGTGGGGGAGATATGTTCCCCTGAAATAATTCTGATGTTGTTAATGTGTGTTGTTTGTTCACTTTGATTTAATTGTCTGCTGCATTTTTTTGGCCAAAAATTGCTCAAGATGTTGAGTCTGTAACTGTTTCAAATTGACCATGTTTTTTATTTTGCCTTCCCTTTTGTTTTGTTGAACAATAAAATTAGATGCAAAATTTTGATGTTTGTTTTCTTTGCAACAAATGTGACAGCTGATTGGCATGTCAAAACAAAACCGGTGTAATTTGTCTACCCTGATGCCTTTATGGTAGTATATGCATGTATTGTATTGTGTGCTGCCATGGAGCGTCACCAGGAAATGAAAAATACAGAGCGGTAAGTATTCAATTTTCCCTTTTTACTGCAGTGGTTCTCAGCCTCAGTCCTAAAGTACCCCCAACAGGACATGTTTTGTGAATTTATCTTATCGAGAATTGCTGTCCAAAAATCAAAACCATTGACTGTGATTTAAAGCACATGTGCAACATGAAGGAAAACCTGCAAACGTGGCCTGTTGGGGGTACTTGAGAAGCACTGATTTAGAGCACTGCACTTAAAAATAGCTCAAGGCCATACAATTCTAATTGTGGGCATTTTGAGGGAAACGAAGTAAGTGTTAGAACCCCTGCGTGTGTGTTTTTTTTAGATATTTTTTTTTTTGTAGTTTGGCCTTTTGTCTCCTTGCTTAACATTGGCTTCACTTCCTGTCACACAGCTAAACAGGAAGTGAAGGTAAAACCCTACCAATGGCTTTTCTTGGGGACACACAGATCAATCTAACTAGTGTCCCCATTAAGCAAATTGCACTCTAGCACTTTGTTATGTACACCCCAAATCATTGGGTAGTTTGGGGTTTAGTAAAGACAAATCCACTCTGTAGTAAAAGTGTAGCTGCTGAAAATCTGAGGGAAAGTACTGGTGATTGGATGTTACAATCATGTAAAAGCAAAGATGTTTTTTTTTTTGGCTTGCATGTCCCCCTCAGATATACAGCAAGTGCACTTGTAGTGCAAAGTAGATTTGCCTTTAGTAAATAAACCCCACAGTCCAAACTACCTAATAATAATTTGTGGTGTACCCCGCAATATGCTCGAGTGCAATGTGCATAATGGGGAAAGTATTTAGACTGACCTGTGTGTCCCCAAGGAAAGACATTGTTAGGGATTTTCCCTCACTTCCTGTGTGGCTATGTGACAGGAAGTGAATTATTTGGAAGGATAAAGTGGCCAAATTATTTAGTTTAACTTTTCAAAGACTCATTCCTAAGTTGAATTGTGATGCATGTCAATGGCCCATTTTGACCCTCTTTAATCACTTGAGATCCGCGCTATACCTGATCGACGGCCACAGCATGGTCCTCAAGTGCCGGGAGTCCGTCAATAAACGTCCTCCCCTTTGCGCGCGCTGTGGTCACAGAGTCACTGAGACTCGGGTGATGACAGATCCGAGTAAGGGGCCGATCCCTGCCCTTTACCATGTGATCAGCTGTCAGCAAATGACAGCTGATCACGTGATGTAAACAAAAGCTGGGTAATGGTTTTTGTTTTCTCCTTGTGCTGACAGCGTGAGCATAAAAAAAAGGCAATCACCGGCTTATGTGCAAGGGACATGGGGCCCGAAGAGGAAGAGGCAATTCTGCATCATCTGTGACAATTAGTAGCCCCTGCCAGTGCCACCTATCAATGCCCACCACTGGTGCCAATCAGTGGCACCTAGCAGTGCTGCCAGTGCCTATCAGTGCCCATCACTGCCAACTATCATTGCCACTTCTCACTGCCCACCAGTGCCAAATAGCAATGCCACCTCTCAGTGCCCACCCTTGCCACCTTATCGGTGCCCATCAGTGCAGTCTCATCAGTGTACATCAATGAAGAAGAAAAATTACCTTTTTTAAAAATATTAACCAGTTTTCTACCGCCCACCGTCAAATGACATCCTTGGCTTTGGGCGGTGACATCTGAATGATGCCTGCAGTTGCAGGCATCATTCAGATATCATTCTTTTCAGCCGGCGATTCTGTGCACAATAAAAATAATCATAGTGGCAGTTCCGCCGCTTGATCGTTCTTATAGGCGGGGGGAGGGGACGTTCCCCCCCCCTCTTGCCGCCATCCGGTGCTTCTCCAGGCTCTCCCGTGCCATCTGGGGCTCGGAGAACGATTTGGAGATGACTGGTGACCAGATGGTCATCAGTCATCTCTATAGAAAAAAAAAAAATATCTAGGTAGGACCACAAGGGAGCTAAAGGTTAGGATAAATGAGCACGTAACAAACATCTTGAAAGGTTTTCCTAACCACAGTGTCTCACGTCACTTTGCCCAATATCATGATCAGGACCCTGGAAAAATGACTTTTTATGGGATTGACAGGGTAGTGGGACACTGGAGAGGAACAGATTTAAAGAAACCTATATCACAGAATGAGACCCAATGGTTATATCGACTTAGAACGATGCAGCCGTTTGGTTTAAATATTGATCTGGACTTGAATTGCTTTCTTACCAATGAATAAGGTCTCCCTCTATTAGGGCCCTTTATTATCTAATTTAGTCATATGAATTTTAGATTTTTTAATATTAAATTTTAATTATTTTATATACCGGATTGTTTTTTAATAATTTTATATAAATCATCATTACTGTATTGATTTTGATTATAAACGCCATCGTTATGTATAATGTGTATAATATGCTGTGCCGCTCCGCCGGGACAGAGGCTGTTTATGTATATATCCCTTCCCATATTCAAATTATGAGTGACATAAATATCGTACTCACAGCGTGACCTGTAGCGCTTCCTGATGACGGAACCCGAAACGTACGTCGAGGCGCAATACAGGTCACGCAACTGACATCACTTCCGGTCCCGCTGGCTGTCCGTTCCGACGAGGTGGAACGCACGCCACTATCCACAGGTCTGGGACTGCCATTCGATCTACTCACGCCTACACAGCCTCAGTGCCGGTTCGGGGCACTTACAAAGTAAGCGCTTTTTTGGCATTTTAAATTATCCTTTGCAATAAATGGTATCACACTATTTTTTGCCTCTCTTCTCCTAATTTGCATACCATCGGAGTCTATATCCCAGTGTCCATCGCTGCCTGATTTGTGGACATCATTGCTTTGATATCTAGCAAGTTGATACTTGCATAAAGCCTGCTTGACCTCTTTTTTAGCTAAAAGGGTCAATTTGTTGGGGTAAGCTGCCATCATTACCACAGCACTATCGGGTGTTATTGTTTTTTGTGAAGGTGGATCCAAACAGTCACAAGAATTCATTTGATTATAAATATCATGTTTATTGAAGATTTATGACACACGCAGGAAATATATTCGTTGTTCACTATCGTTGTGGGACGTTTTTGTGTTGGACTTTGATGCACATTTTTCAATTTTTTGATTGTATTTTTTCAGTTTGTTTGGGAATTATTGTTTTTATTGATTTTCAATTGTTTGTGAATATTAATATTCACTTATTTATCGCACTATTCATTTTAGGCAGGTGTAATTATATTTATTTAATTATTGATCAATAATAGGTTATTTTCACTGAGCGCCCTTATCTCTCACTTTTTTCACATCAGTCATCTCTATGATCGTCGGAGGCGCGTTATGACATCATGCCGTGTTCCCGTATGTTAACCAAGCCGTGATCTTGGCTGTCAGCATGAGATTGGTGATTTTTTTGGAACAATATCATGCTTTCCAGCCTGGAGGAGAGATGCGGGGTCTTATTGACCCTGCATCTCTCCATAAAGAGGACCTGTCACACACATTCCTATTACAAGGGATGTTTACATTCCTTGTAATAGGAATAAAAGAGATCCCAAAAAATTTAAAAAAAATTAAAAAAGAGTAAGAAATACAAAAAAGTTAAAAAATAAATAAAAAAATAAGAAAAAACGCCCATGTCCCCGGTAGCTCGCGCTCAGAAGCGAACACACACGTAAGTCCCGCCCACATATGTAAACACCGTTCAAACCACACATGTGAGTTATTGCTGCGTGCGTTAGAACGAGTGCAGCAATTCTAGCACTAGACCTCCTCTGTAATGCCAAAATGGTAACGTGTAAAAAAAATTTAAGCATCGCCTAGGGAGATTTTTAATTACTGAAGTTTGGTGTCATGCCATGTGTGTGCGCAATTTTAAAGCGTGACGTGTTAGGTATCTATTTACTCAGCATAACAACATCTTTCACATTATACCAAAAAATTGGCCGTAACTTTACTGTTTTGTAATATTTTTAGCAAACAAAAGGCGTTTGAAAATTTATTGCGCAAATACCGATCGAGATAAAAATTTGCAATGACCGCCATCTTATTCCCTAGGGTGTCTGCTCCAAAAAAATATATAATGTTTGGTGTTTTGAAGTAATTTTATAGCCATAAATTTATGATTTTTACATGAAGGAGAGAAGTGCCAGAATAGGCCCAGTGCTGAAGTGGGTAAAATATCATTTTTTTTTTCTTTTTTAAACTCGGTCTTTTGTATTTATAGAAAAAAATAAAAAATAAAACACAAAGGTGATCAAATAGCACCAAAAGCAAGCTCTATTTGTGTGCCAACAAATAAAACATTTTCATTGGGTTACAGTGTTGTATAAAAGCGCAATTGTCATTAAAAGTGCATCAGCGCTGAATTGTGAAACTTGGTCTGGGCAGTGCGCAAGTGGTTAATATAAGGCTACATGCACACGGACGTTTTTCCAACCGCTTGTTTGAGCATTTTTTGCAGCTTAAAAACATCTCTCCACAAATTCTCTACTGTAGCCAAACTCCCTGAACCTATACACAATTTCTACACACACACGACATACCCGAAACGTGGCATATCTACGATATATTCTACGCTCATCGACGACCGTCCCTATTCCCAAATACCATCCCTTTCAAAATGGGTGGAAGAACTAAACATTACTATTAACCCCGACATGTGGACACGTGCCTTTCAGCACACCTTTACGGCCTCCCATTGCTCTAATCATTGGGAATCATACCAAAAAACGATTCATAGGTGGTATCTCACACCCTATCGCCTCTGCAAATTCTTCCCTGGCCATCCCCCTACCTGCTGGCGATCTTGTGGAAGCACTGGTACCATAGCACATATCCTATGGTATTGTAAAACCCTAAGCTCATTCTGGAAACAAGTTTTTGCCTTAATCTCCACTATTTCACAGATTGCAACACCACCTAATCCCTCACTAGCACTCTGAGGCCTCGTACACACGACCGTTTTTCTCGTCCAAAACAGTCAAGAAAAGTGCCGCGAGAGTTTTTTTGTCTAGAAAAACGTTCGTGTGTATGGTTTTACGATGAGAAAATTGCCGAGAATCTCGACGAGAAAATAGAGAACCTGCTCTCTATTTTCTCGTCAGGATTCCAGATTTCCTCGTCGTGTTTCTCGTCGGCCTGTTTTGTGACGAGAAAATGGTTTGTGTGTATGCTTTTACGACTCTTCCAAAAGCGCGCATGCTCACAAGCAACTATGAGACGGGAGCGCATCTTCTGGTAAAACAAGCCTTCGTAATGGAGAGAGCATATTCGTCAGGCTCAAAAATATTTCATCGTTTAAATGTTCTGCATTGAAATCTTCGTTAGAATGTTACATTAATCAAAACGAGTGACCTTCTTTTGCTGCTGATATTCACACAGAGTTATGCCTTATTTTTAACCTTTTTCATGCTGCTCTTTATAAGATTTATGTGTATTATATCGTGCAAGTTTTTAGGAATAATTTTAATGGTTAGATTTTTCAAAATGATGTTAATTATAATTTCACAATATTTTGATAGTGATCTCCCATTTAATTTTGGAATCTATATTATTTAAATTTCCCACCATGTTTTTGTGCTAATCAGATTTAGTTATTCTTTTGGGGGGGTGATATCTGTGCCTTTTATTGTCAGTCAAATGTATCTGCTTACTCCAAAGCTTGATTTTGTTTATTTAAAAATACACATAGTCAAGTATGAACTTAAACAAAAATCACATTTATTCATGTTTATAAATTAAATAAAGAGAAGGCAGCGCTGGAGAAGCTGCTGCCATTTGTGCATCCCAGGGACCCCAGAGCACACAGCAACCCTGTGTGGACACTAAAATTGGGAGCTTGAGAAGGCCAACATTTCTGAACACAATCTGATGCTGGCCTCCCAGAGGTCAGGAACAGCAGCAGGTGATATATATGTCCCAAGTGTGTGGTACTACAACAGGCTGCCTTCTGTCCGACCACAATGAAGCAAGGCCATCACTTCCTCTTCTTCCTGGCAACCTTCCCTGCAGCCTTTCCTGAAGCCTTCCCTGCAGCCTTTCCTGAAGCCTTCCCTGCAGCCTTCCTTCTTCGTTTGGCTGGAGGCTGGCCCACTGGAGGGGTACTCCTGTCAGGAGGAGGAGGTGGAGGTGTAGCAGAAGGGGGTGGGGCAGAAGAAGAAGGTGGAGGTGTAGCAGAAGGGGGTGGGGCAGAAGAAGAAGGTGGAGGTGTAGCAGAAGGGGGTGGGGCAGAAGGTGGAGGTGTAGCAGAAGGGGGTGGGGCAGAAGAAGAAGGTGGAGGTGTAGCAGAAGGGGGTGGGGCAGAAGGTGGAGGTGTAGCAGAAGGGGGTGGGGCAGAAGGTGGAGGTGTAGCAGAAGGGGGTGGGGCAGAAGGTAGAGGTGTAGCAGAAGGGGGTGGGGCAGAAGAAGAAGGTGGAGGTGGAGGTTGAGGTTGGGTCAGTTGGGCCACCTCACATATGGCGGTATTGGGTGTAATTTTCTCCATCACCCCCTTGTTGAGCAAGGTGATGAGCAGGGGCTCGCATAGGAGGCATTGCTCCATGCTCATCACCTTGAACTTAGCCTCCACTAGGCCGGCAATGGCCTCTTCAGGGGATGTGGGCTCCTTGAGGGTGGCATAGGCCTCTTTAATAAGGGCCATTGCTGCCTCACTGGTGGTCCTGTCCCTCCTGCCTCTTTTGTGAAGCCGGATGGGAGGCACCTGGGATCTGGTGCTTCTCCTTTGCCCTGCCACCTCCTGTCTGCCACTGGGCCCTGCCACCTCCTGTCTGCCACTGGGCCCTGCCACCTCCTGGCTGCCACTGGGCCCTTCCTCCTCCTGCCTGACAGATTCCAGACCCTCCTCCTGGCTGATTTCATCCTGTGTATGAAAAAGGAACATAGTTTAATATGTTGGTTTAATCTTTGCATCAAACTTTGTAATCCTGATTGAAGCAATTAGAATGTAAATGCATAAATCCTTGCTTTAAATTTACCACTACATCAGATTGACTATTTAGCACCCAATTAAGTGCAGAATAATGTCTACAGATCTTGATTTCACTTGTGGAATCCAAAATAATGTATGTTTCTCATCCTGACATATTTGTCAAACATTAATTTTATCCCAATACATTTTCAGTTAATACTATACCTGGCTCCAGATGGCCAAATCAGGATCATCCAGGATGGCTGCCTCCTCTTGCTCCAGAGAAGGCTCAGGTTGGCTGCAGGGAAGTCTGGGGGGAAGAGTGGAGAGTGATGGCCTTGTGTCAATGTGGTCATCCAGGAAGGACATCCTGTTGTAGTACCACAAAATCGGGACATAAACATCATCTGCTGCTGCTCCTGACCTCTGAGAAGCCAGCACCTTAGAGCGTTCAGTCCTGTAGGTACCTCTCAAGCTCCCAATTTTAGTGTCCACTTGTTTGGCTGTGGCTGTGGGCACCTTTGTATGCACAAATGGGAGCAGCTTCTCCAGCGCTGCTTTTCTCACCCCTTTTTTTTTATAGATGGGGTTTTTCGTCTCCCACAGAGCCGGCAGCTTCCTTACCCGGTCAATAAATTCCGCCAGGAACTCTTTGTCGCTAATAAAGACATTCATATTGTATCTGCAAGTTAAATAAATTATATTTAACTAATGTGAGGCAAACAGTCTAACCTCCTTAACATCCTAGTCACCATATATATCCTCCAACAATCTCAAGACAGTATAGGCCAACAATTTTTACAAGTCACAAAATCACATACCTTCGTTCGCACGTCCATCACTTGAACTCCTCTCTCCGCACAACGAACGTACTATAGTCACATGTGTGTTTGCTATATACACACCACGCATGCGTCAAAATTCGAACATGTCGCTCCGCACACGTCGCCCGCCCATGACGTTCTAACTAACATCTTTTCCCCGCCCCTTCTCTTTCGGCGCGCAGACAGATATGGCGGAGTTACAGCAGGTGTCTGATAATTCCGCAACTAACGAGGAGACAAGCCCGGAGACCGAGGACACGTCACGATCAAGGAGGAGATTCAAGGCATCGAATATGTCTTTGGCGGAGATGGCGGAGATGGTGGACATCTTGGTCAAGGCTGATTATGATGCCAAGCATGGGCCGTATAGCAAACCAAATAGAAGGAAGGCCAAAATCCTCACTAAAGTTGTAAAGAGTCTGAGGGCGAAGTTCGGGGTAAAACGCTCAAATGAGCAGCTCAGAAAGAGGTGGTCAGACCTCAAACTGAGGGAGCCAGACCAGTTGAGGAGCATAAAGAGGATGCTCGCTAAAAGTAAGTAAAATGTCGACTTTTCTGCTATTAATCTTTTTATAAACTGACATGTTTTTTTTTTTTTTCTCATATTGGACTCCCTTCCAAAATGTAATATTTTGAACTTGGTTGGGCACAGTAATCGTTTGTTACGTTACCGATACTTCGTTCGGCCACTATCCGCGGTTTTGGCTTATTTTAGAGCCACAAAAGTAATTAGACATCTGCCATTTTTGATCAACTATTGTGGATAATTTTTTAGTCTAGATGATGTGTTTGTAAAGAGAATGAAATGCCAACTTTTATCAGTGTAAAGGAGAGGACACTCAGCAGCTGCTTCCACATCTGTACTTTGGAGCACTATAGTGTGGGCCACCAGACCCGCCTTTTTTGGGTGTCCCACACAGGTGCATCAGAGAATTTTTGTGGTGCCTCCATGTCAAAAAAATTACATCCAAATGTGAATACTAAACATATTTGGGGTCATAAATAATGCATTCTTCTTTAAATTCCGCACAAACACACACTTGTACCCCACTTCCAAGAAATTTAGCCTGTTTTTATTTTAACAATGAGATTTACAGTGTGATAAATAGACCTTTGGTTTTATTCTCATAGGGGAGAGAAGACTGGGAGGAGGACACTCCAGGGAGCACATGCACCCCACAACTTCCAAGCAACCCCAAACTCCCAAAGACCCACAACCGAAAGATGTGCAGGAAGTTGAGGTGGAGGAAGGAGAAGTGCAGGAAGGAGAGGTGGATGACGTTGTGGATCTGGTCACCACAACAGGTCAGTATCTGTCACCACAGATTCAGGTAAGCGAGGTAGGCCTGCAGAGTTATAATACATTTTTTTTTTTTTTTTTTAGGGGATGTAAATGTTGTGAAGGATAGTACACGGTTCTCTGCTGACAGTGCCCTCCGCCTCATCCAGCAAGTGATGGAATGTAGCACGGAACTGGACCTAATTAAACAAAGAATCCATGTGATGGAACAAACATTTAAAGACATTCTCGATGTTTTGGGGAGAATTCAATAAGCCATCCAAACACGTTTGTTTTTGTAATTTTTTGAATTTTTTTGACTATCAAACCAGCCAAAAATTGAATATGCACACAGTGTGTCAACATGTGCTATCTGCCATCAGGGGATATCCATGTACGTCATTTGTGGGTGCACCCCCTTCCTCGTATCAAAAGTCGGTGAACTGAGGAAGGGGATGCACCCCCAAAACACGTCCATTGATCACCCCTGATGGCAGATAGCACATGTTGACAATAGGGATCAGGATTGTAAACTTCCTATATGAAAAAAAGCACAAATGTGTGCATATTCAATTTTTGGCTGGCCAAGGGGTGGCAGGACCCCATATTAGGACGGGCACACAGTGACATAGTCTGTGTAAGTGAATGTCTCCGATTGCTCAGAGGTATCCAATGTTGTAATTTTTGAAATGCAACTGTTATTTTTGTATTTTCATAAGCAAAAAATTGCCGGGTTGGGGCCAGGCCAACCCCAAAGTAAAAAAATAAATAAAAAATGAAGAGAATGTGCACAGAGTAAAATATTTGACCACAAACAACTTGTAGCTTCTTTTTATAATACCCTCTAAGCTTATTTGGTTCTTTTGTAAGGTTACATAGTGAAATGGTTGTTATTTACTAAAGTAAAATACACTTGCCACTACAAATGCACAAAGACAAACTAGGAGACAGGAAAGAACAAATAATTAAAGGTTTAAACAAGCTTTTTATTGGGATACTTAGACATAGGCTGGCATAGGAATTGCCCCCCTACCCGTGAAATACTCCATGTATTTGTCCCGAACCACACGGGCATTTTGGGGGGGCAAGCCAAGACGGGCAGATTCCAGGCCCGGAAGGGGATTTGCAGGGGAAAGTCCAGCCTCTGGCAAAACTGAGGCCATATATGAATTAGATTTGCGGCAAAGAAAATTGTGTAGCACACAGCAGCATAACACTACATAGTTTATTTTGTAGTCCGCCAAGTGGATGGAAGTCATAAAAAGGCGGAACCGGCTGGCCATTATGCCGAAGGCATTTTCAACGACTCTTCGGCCCCTGGCCAGCCGGTAATTGAACACCCTCTTCTCTGGGGTCAGGGTCCTCTGTGGAAATGGCCTCATAAGATGCCGTCCGAGTCCGAAGGCTTCATCAGCCAAAAAAACAAAGGGGAATCCTTCAATATTCCCTGCATCCGGTGGCAATGCAAGGTCGTCACTCTGGAGACGGAGGGCAAACTCCGTCTGGATGAAGGATCCCCCATCGGACATCCGGCCATTCTTCCCTACATCAACATAGAGGAATTCATACCGTGCTGACACCACCGCCATCAGCACAATGCTATGAAACCCCTTGTAGTTGTAGTAGTAGGACCCAGAACGGGGTGGCGGCACGATGCGGACGTGCTTCCCGTCTATGGCACCACCGAAGTTGGGGAAGTCCCACCGCATGGCAAACTCCGATGCCACAGTCTGCCATTCCTGTGGCGTGGAAGGAAGCTGTGGAGTGAAACAAGATGAAATAATATTAGAAAAACAAAGTCATACATTACAAGGAAATTCTATCCCAAAAAATTAGAGGCCAACATCAATCAAATTATACGTTTATTAAGGTGTGTAAAAAAAGGATAATGGAAGGCTCATTTATCATATTCATCACCCCCTCTGATGGCCCATTACTAAATTATTTTGGGGGGGGGGAGATGTGTTTGGCCACAGGATAGCATTGCAGTGGCGGTGCGTCCAGAGTGGGCGCTGGAGCACTGCCCCCTCTCTCCTGTGCCCATCACTCAGAACAATACATAGGTTCATGCGTTGCATGAACCTATGTATTGTCTATGCCGCACACTATTCAGGTGGATGGCCTCTTGTAAAGCGACCGACATATGAATCATTGCGGCATTTAGGGGGTTAAAATTGCATAGCAGAAACAGGTAGTAAAATAGTCTTGCAAATTACAACCTGAGGGATGTAATTGGCTTCCTAAAAGAAAAATCGGGGACGCAGGGGGGGGGGGCATTCCTTGGGTAAACACTGACAGGCTGCTCTGCCAATCATGTTCACCAAGTCTGTTTAATGGTAACATGATTGGCTGATGCAACATGAAGGGAAGGAGAAGACATCAAGGACAGAAGAAGGATGGCGCTGACCACAAGAAGGTAAGTGCAGGGCTGGGGGGAAACTGGCTGCATTAGAGGGGACTAAATGGCTGCATTTGAGGGAACAAAATGGCTGCATTGGAGGGGACAACTGGGGGCGTTTAATGGGCACCAGAGCAAAAAAGGAGGAAGTTTATTTCCTAAATTGGGGTTTGAACCCCCAAACATTTGGAGCAACAGGCGCCCCTGCTGGAAAAGTTAGTGAAGGGAAATATTTAGGGAGGAGAAAAAAGGGGCAATCTAAAGCTTCCAACATGCATGGGGACAAAGGGGACATTCTCAGCATATTACAATCATGGTAATTAGGGAAGGATGAAAGAAATACAATACATTAGCATACATGTAATACATAAAATGTGATGTTAAGGGAGCAAACTTACCCTAATATAGTCCTCCTGCAGGACTTGGATGATGGCAGAACAGGTGTCTGGGATTATGAGGCCCAGAGCCTGGGGGGAGATGCCTGTGGTGAACTTCAAGTCCTGAAGACTTCTCCCTGTCGCCAGTTAACACAACGTGGCGATGAGCCTCTGCTCAGCACTGATGGCTTCCCGCATAACGGTGTCCTTCCTGGTAATATAGGGGGACACCAAAGCCAACAGTTCCTGAAAAACGGGGTCAGACATCCTCAGAAAATTCCTGTAGTCCTCAGGATTATTCTCGACGATCTCCCGCAGCAGAGGCATGTGGCAGAATTGGTCCCGCTGGAGCAACCAATTCTTGGTCCATGAACTCCTCCTCACACCATTCATGGACTGGTCTTGGTCCAAAACAAGCAGACCAACACCAAGCGCACGCACAGCACGAACTCGACGACGAGAACGTCCAGGCGACATGGCTAGGAAACGGTCGTCTAATCAGAACGTACAGAACAGAACGCACTTTAGAACAGCAAGGCCTATGAATAACAAACTGAAAATCAGAAACGAACAGGCAAGAACGCACTGTAAAACAGATACGACCTGCCTAGACGCCCTGAAAGTCAAGATACGAACCCACAAGCACAAACTGAACGGCAGAAAACGATCTGAAAAGTACGAAGACTGAAAAGCGCGAATCGTCTCTTCCCAAACTTTTACTTCACACGCGGTAACACGAGATCAGCAAAAGCAGCCCAAGGGGTGGCGCCAAGAAAAAAGATCTTCCCCTTTATAGTGCCGTCGTACGTGCTGGACGTGAGCGCGGAGAACAACGAGGAAATTGGGAAATGACAGTGTGTACGCATAGAAAGCTTGACGAGAAAATCGACAAGCTTAACAAGAATCTCGTCGAAAAAAACGACGTGTTTTTTACGACGAGAAACTCGGTCGTGTGTACGAGGCCTCACACCTTGGAATAGACAAATTCCCACCCAACTCACGGGTAGTGATAATTCATTTACTACTCGCGGCAAAAATGAACATCACGAAACTCTGGAAAACCACTGACTCACCAGCCATTGCAAACGCAATAACCGATTTGAATCATCAATGTGCAATGGAGAGTCTACTTGCTAGAAAAAACCTAAATATGGAAAAGTTTTTATATAACTGGCAGGTCTGGCTCACACATCCAAAATGTACTGTAACCTCCTGATGTATTATTCGTATTGCAATCCTCTCTCATTCGTGTAAGTCCTTCTATCATCCTACACACCCCTGTGAGGTAACAATAATGCTTGTTTAGCTGGTGCTCCTTCTCCCTCCTCCCCCCCTCCCCCCGTCTGGAGTTATTGATTTTCCATTGAGTTATCCAGTTAATGTTGAGTCGATATGTTAATATGTTACCATACTAAACAGGATTAAGTCTGGTTCTATTCGACTGTGTAACTTTCTCTATATAGCTTAATGCAGTGTTATATAGATTGACATCACTTGCTTCAGTCGGAACATCTGACATATTATAAAGTATGTATATCCTGACTACCTTTTCCTTTGAAAATAATAAAGAAATATTGAAATAAAAACATCTCTCCATGTTAGCCTATGGCCTCATGGCCACCATGGCGTTTTGGAGCTGTAAATGGCATAGGCGTTTTTAGGCCCCATGTAGACGGGACGCTGGTGCAAAGTGTTCTGAACTAAGGTTGAAAGTGGCGTTTAGAAAGGCGCGCTTTGTGGCGTTTGCATGCCGTGTTTTACCACATTTGCATGTATATGATAAGGAGCCGCCCTAAGCTCCAAAAACAGTATTATTTACGATTTTAGCTATTTAGTGAGACCAGAGTGATATCAGCAGCTGAGAGCAGCAGTGTAGTTGTTTTTAGCGTGTCACTTGCCACGTCACTTGCCATAAGTTGTGGATTGTCCACTTGCCACGTCAGCTGCCACAAGTTGTGGATTGTCCACAATGCAATGGAAGCAATTTCATTTTTATATATATATATATATATATATATATATATATATATATATTGTGAGGGGGTTAGCTCGGCAGCGGGTGTGTGTGACCCCCGAGATGGGCTCCCCACACAAAAACAGGCCCAGCAAACGGAGGTTGTGGTTTTCAAAATCAAAAAGGTGCGGTTTATTTTCTATTTACAGCGACAAAACACAGCAAAGCAAAAGAAAACATAAACAAAATAAATCCTGGTCAACTTGACCTCTGACTAAACATACAGGTTTCCTAACTAACAACTGGGATCAGCCTAGTGCTGTCCTAGTCCCTAGGTCCCTGGTTTTAAATGTCCAAGCAAATAGCCACACAGGCTTTGTCTCACCGCACAGGGGTTCACTCTCCCTAGACAGTCCACACAGGTCTGGGTCCAGGCATGAGCTAACATCTAATGAAGCTGGGAGTTTTTATAGAGGCCTTAAACGAACTGACAGGCTTCAGCTGGTCTCATCAACTCCCTGCCTGCACGACGCCCAGCCCTCTCCCTAGAGGTATGAGTCATCCATGAGCCTACTAGCCTCAGCTGGGCTTATACAACTCTCCACCTAGTTGTATAAGTCGGCGTAAAGCCTGAATCTGGGCGAAATATATCTACCCCCCTGGATGCAACCAGGTGACTTTACCTTCCTGCTGTCACATACCCCCCCCTCTTGTTTTAACCTCGGGGTTGGAACACCAGCAATCAGGCATTCATGTACTCGAGACAAAGCATCCACATTCCCCATTTGAACGCCAGGGCGATGCTTTACTGTGAAGTTGAATTCCTGGAGGGCCAGGAACCACCTATTCACTCTTCTATTTGTTTCCTTGTTTTGAGCCATCCACTTTAACGGAGCGTGATCCGTAACCATGTCAAAGTGCCTACCTAGCAGGTAGTACCGAAGGGAATCTAGAGCCCACTTCACCGCTAAACACTCCTTTTCAACGGTGGCGTAATTTACCTCATGGGACTTCAACTTCCTGCTGAGGTAAATGACTGGGTGCTCTTCCCCGTTCCAGACCTGGGACAATACTGCTCCTAACCCCACATCTGACGCATCACTTTGTACGACAAAGTCTTTAGAGAAGTCGGGTGAGTACAACACTGGCTGGCTACATAAGGCTTGTTTCAAGAATTGGAATGCTGCCTCAGCCTCGGGGGTCCATTTAATCATGACCGACCCTTTCCCCTTCGTCAGGTTGGTTAGGGGCACAGCCTTAGAAGCAAAGTGGGGAATAAATCGCCGATAATACCCAGCGATTCCCAGAAAGGCTCGTACCTGCTTCTTGCTGTTGGGACGTGGCCAACTCTGGATGGCCTCGACTTTGTTGAGTTGGGGTTTTATTACTCCCCTCCCAATGGTGTACCCAAGATATTTGGCCTCCTCCTGCCCAATGGTACACTTCTTGGGGTTAGCCGTAAACCCCGCTTCCCGAACAGAGTCCAGGACTGCTTGCACTTTTGGCAGATGTGAGGCCCAATCTGTGCTATGGACAATTATGTCATCCAGGTAAGCCGCAGCATACTTCCGATGGGGCCTCAGCATCTGGTCCATTTTCCGCTGGAATGTGGCCGGCGCATTCTGTAACCCGAACGGCATTCTTTTGTATTGGAACGCCCCGTCTGGGGTTACAAATGCGGTTTTCTCTTTGGCCGACTTGGCCAGGGGGATTTGCCAATACCCTTTTGTGAGGTCAAGAGTCGTCATGTATCGGGCTGTTCCCAGCCGGTCGATCAACTCATCTATACGTGGCATGGGGTAGGTGTCAAATTTTGTAACTTTGTTCAACTGACGAAAATCGTTACAAAATCGCCAGCTCCCATCCGGTTTAGGCACCAACACAATGGGACTAGACCAATCACTTTGGGACTCCTCTATCACCCCTAAGTTCAGCATTTTCTGTACTTCCTCCCGTATTGCCTCCCGTCGGGCCTCTGGGATCCGATAGGGTTTTAACTTCACCCTTTCACCGGGCGGGGTAATGATGTCATGCTCTACCCCAGATGTTTGTCCCGGCAGCTCAGAGAATACCTCCTTGTTGCGAAGCACAAACTCCTTAACCTCCTGTTGTTGGGGTTGTGACAAGGTGGCTGCTATTCCAACCTCAGGAATCACGCAACCAGTTTGAGCTGGTGACCAAGTGTCTGCGACTAGGGACTCTCTATCCCTCCAGGCTTTCAACAGATTAACGTGATAGATCTGTTCGGGCTTTCGCCTTCCTGGTTGTCTGACCTTGTAATTCACTTCGCTCACTTTTTCCATTATCTCGTAGGGGCCTTGCCATTTGGCAAGGAATTTACTTTCAACCGTAGGGACAAGTACCAGTATCCTATCCCCCGGGGAAAAGGTACGGGTCTTGGCTCCACGGTTGTACACTCTCTGCTGTGCTAACTGCGCTTGGGCCAAATGTTCCTTCACGATGGGCATTACCTGTGCAATTCGGTCTTGCATCAGGGCGACATGCTCAATCACACTCCTGTGGGGAGAACTCTCACTTTCCCAAGTTTCCTTGGCAATATCCAACAGCCCTCTTGGGTGTCTCCCATACAGTAACTCAAAGGGGGAGAATCCCGTAGAGGATTGGGGCACCTCCCTAATAGCAAACATCAGATAAGGAAGTAGACAGTCCCAATCCTTTCCATCTCTATCCACCACTTTCTTCAACATTTGTTTTAGGGTTTTGTTGAACCTTT
This sequence comes from Rana muscosa, assembly GCA_029206835.1. Taxonomy (NCBI): domain Eukaryota; kingdom Metazoa; phylum Chordata; class Amphibia; order Anura; family Ranidae; genus Rana; species Rana muscosa. The sequence goes on from CM055116.1 coordinate 591,896,228, forward strand.
CAACCAGCCCATCGGTTTGGGGGTGATACACAGATGTACGTAATTGCGTCACTTTGAACAATTTACACAGCTCCTTCATAACCCGGGACATAAAGGGTGTACCTTGGTCCGTAAGCAGTTCTTTACAAATACCCACCCGGCTAAACACAAGAGATAGCTCTTTGGCTATGGTTTTGGCCGAGGTATTTCGGAGAGGGATCGCTTCTGGATAACGGGTGGCATAGTCCATTATAACTAATATGTACTGGTGCCCCCTAGCGGACTTGATTATAGGACCTACCAAATCCATGGCGATCCTCTCAAACGGGACCTCAATGATGGGTAGAGGGACCAGCGGGCTACGGAAATGTGGCATCGGGGCCGACCTCTGACACACAGGGCAGGAGGAACAATAATTTTCTATGTCCTTCATCACCCCCGGCCAATAGAATCTCTGTAATACCCTCTCTCGGGTTTTCTCTGTCCCCAGATGACCTCCAAGAATGTGCCCATGGGCCAACTCCAACACCAACTTCCTGTAAGGTTTGGGCACCACAAGCTGCTCAACGGTTTCTTCTGCCCTTTTTGCCACCCGATACAGTAGGTCCTTCTCTACGCTGAAGTATGGGTAATTGCAGGTATTATCTGGGTTCACTAACTCGCCATCTATTTCCACTACGTTTTCCCGTGCCTTTATTAGGGCGAGGTCTTTTAACTGTTCTGTGGCAAAATTTTCCCTGTGAACCTCCAGATCAGAAAACTCCACAGACGGTAGGTTTTCGTCTGAGGAGGTGGGCTCCTCTCCAGTTTCTTGAGTCTCCCCTGCCAATACTGATAAGGGAAATTCCGGAGAGTCCTCACCACTCTCAGGGGAGTTCTGGCTATCACATTCCTGGTACATAGGGGCACCAGTGGGGGGCTCAGGATCATCCCACAGTTCCCAGAACTTCGGAAAATCCCTTCCCACAATGGCGTCGTGCGGTAACTGAGATACTAAGCCCACTGGATGAGAGAGGGTACCTTTGGGGGTCTCGAAACACACTGTAGTCTCTGGATACTCTCGGGTGTCCCCATGCACACAAATAACAGCTACCTTGCTATTCCCAGAGACCTCTGTTTTAACTAACTCAGCCTTTATCAGGGTCACAAGGCTACCTGAATCCAGCAATACCACAACATTTCTACCATTAACACACATTTTGCATAAATGTTTCTCAGTTCCTCGAATGGCAGTGCATGCGACTGTCGCACACAGCGACTGACGTCTGCCCGTCAGAAAGTCACACTGCATGGGTTCCTCCACAACCGGGCAATTGGCTGCAATATGTCCCGCTTGCCGGCAGCGGTAGCAAACGATCCTTCTTGCGGCCTCTTGAGCCGCTGATTTCCCAGGCTGTTCTCGCCAAACTTGGGGTAGAGCTCCCACCCTCTCACTCTCTCCACCCTCACCCCTTGGAATCCTCTTATCCGCCCCTGGGGATGGTCTGGTCTTAGGGTGGAAAGTCCGAGTGTCTCTGGAAGAGGCCGTCAGGTTCTCTGTAGCCAAGTATTTCTCCACACGATCCACAAGACCATCGGCCGTCTCTGGGTCACCATGGCTTACCCACTTTTGGATGGCAGTAGGAAGAGCTCTCAAAAACCGATCCATTACAACACGTTCCACAATCTTTGGTGCGGACAAAGTCTCTGGCTGTAGCCACTTTCTGCTCAGGTGAATGAGATCATACATTTGAGACCTGGGGGGTTTTCCAAGCTGGAAAGTCCAGTTATGCACACGCTGAGCCCGGACAGCCTGGGTGACACCCAGCCTTGCCAATATTTCAGTTTTTAGCATCACATAGTCTTTTGCTTGGTTAGGCTCTAGGTCATAGTAAGCTTTCTGCGATTCACCAGTTAACAGAGGAGCCACCAGTCCAGCCCACTGCTCCTCAGGCCACTTTTCTCTTTCAGCGGTCCTTTTAAATGTGGTCAAAAATACCTCTGGATCATCCTCTCCAGTCATTTTTGTCAATAAACGACTCACCCCAAAGGACGCGGTATTAGTGGGACGGCTTTCCTCACTGGTCTGCGGACGTTGCTGCATTGCTGCTTCCATCTGTTGTTGTAGTCTCTGCTCTTGCTTCTGCAACAGGTCTATGAAGCGGGCCTCAGATTGCTGCTGGGCTTGTTGCTGAGCCTCCAGACTCTGTTGCAAAGTTGCGTTTGTCTGCTGCTGGGCTGCAAGGCTCTGTTGATGAGCTTGCTGCTGGGCTGCGAAGTTCTGTTGTTGAGCTGCAAGGCTCTTTTGCAAACCTGCATTTGTCTGCTGTTGATTGGCATTTGCTAGAGCCAGCTGCTTCAGTATCTCCTCCATGCTGGCTTAAAAAAAAACTGCCACTGGTTCTCCACCAACTGTGAGGGGGTTAGCTCGGCAGCGGGTGTGTGTGACCCCCGAGATGGGCTCCCCACACAAAAACAGGCCCAGCAAACGGAGGTTGTGGTTTTCAAAATCAAAAAGGTGCGGTTTATTTTCTATTTACAGCGACAAAACACAGCAAAGCAAAAGAAAACATAAACAAAATAAATCCTGGTCAACTTGACCTCTGACTAAACATACAGGTTTCCTAACTAACAACTGGGATCAGCCTAGTGCTGTCCTAGTCCCTAAGTCCCTGGTTTTAAATGTCCAAGCAAATAGCCACACAGGCTTTGTCTCACCGCACAGGGGTTCACTCTCCCTAGACAGTCCACACAGGTCTGGGTCCAGGCATGAGCTAACATCTAATGAAGCTGGGAGTTTTTATAGAGGCCTTAAACGAACTGACAGGCTTCAGCTGGTCTCATCAACTCCCTGCCTGCACGACGCCCAGCCCTCTCCCTAGAGGTATGAGTCATCCATGAGCCTACTAGCCTCAGCTGGGCTTATACAACTCTCCACCTAGTTGTATAAGTCGGCGTAAAGCCTAGAATCTGGGCGAAATATATCTACCCCCCTGGATGCAACCAGGTGACTTTACCTTCCTGCTGTCACAATATATATATATATATATATATATATATATATATATATATATATAATGGTTTTTCCTCATTTGCCATAAATTTGGAGTTTATCAATGTAAAAAAAAAGGTCACCTTTAAAAACGCTTCTAAACTAAAATGCGGCTAAACGCTGGTACCGCGTCTGAAACGTGGAAATCTTTGGCGTCTGAAGGCATTTTGAGGGTTTGTGAAAAACGATTTTAAACGCAACTGCAGATTTTTTTTGCCAGGACAAAAACACTGTTTTGGATGTAATAGAATTCAATGGACCCGCATCCAAAACGCAAGTACCGCAATTTTGCGGCTATTTTTTGTTTGACCTGTTTATAGCTGGTTGTTAAAGGAAATGTAAAAAAAAAAAAAACGGTTCAAAAAACAAAGCCAAAAAAAAAACAGCGTGGGGCCCCCCCCCCCAGGTCCATACCAGGCCCTTGGGTCTAGTATGTATTCAAAGGGGACCCCCCTCCAAAAAAAAAATGAAAAAAAAATGGCGTGGGGGTCCCCCCAGAATCCATACCAGGCCCTTCAGGTCTGGCATGTATTTTAAGGGGAACCCCGCTCCAAAAACAAAAAAAAATTGCGTGGGGTCCCCTTAGAATACACACCAGACCCTTTATCCGAGCACTCAACCTGGCAGGCCGCAGGGGAAAAGGGGGGGACGAGAGCGGCCCCCCTCCCTCCTGAACCGTACCAGGCCGCGTGCCCTCAACATGGGGGGTTTGGTGCTTCGGGGCAGGGGGGCGACCTGCGGCCCTCCCCACCCCAAAGCACCCTGCCCCCATGTTGATGGGGACAAGGGCCTCTTCCCGACAACCCTGGCCGTTGGTTGTCGGGGTCTGCGGGCGGGGGGCTTATCGGAATCTGGGAGCCCCCTTTAATAAGGGGGACCCCAGATACCTGCCCCCCACCCTATGTGAATGAGTATGGGGTACATCGTACCCCTACCCATTCACCTGGTGGCAAAATAAGTCAATAAAAAAAGACAACACAGGTTTGAAAAGTAATTTATTGGGCAGCCCCGGGGGTCTTTCTGCCGGGCCCCCGCTATCTTCTGCTAGCTCTTTTTCTAGCGGGGGTCCTGGCTTCCTCGCCGTCTTCTTCCGACTTCGGGGGTCTTTCTGCCGGGCCCCCGCTATCTTCTGCTAGCTCTTTTGCTAGCGGGGGTCCCGGGCTTCCTCGCCGTCTTCTTCTGACTTCGGGGGTCTCTTGTTCTGTTCTCCGGTTCTTCTCCCGCTCTCCGACGCCTTCTCCTCGATCTCCAGTTCTTTCTGCCGGATGCTCCGCTATCTTGTGCCAGCTCTTTTGCTAGCGGGGCCGGTCTTCTACTTCGCTTTCTTCCTTCTTCTCTTCGCCCGATGTTGACTTGTCGCTCTCCACCGCCGCAATGATCTGTCCAAGCAGTGGTGCCACTTTTATTGGCATGGGCGTGGTCACCGGCTTATGCCACCGCTGACCCCGACCCCGTATGATGTCACAGTCCTGGGGAATGATGGGACTGTGACGTGAAACGGGGGCGGGGTCAGCGGTGGCATCATCCGGTGACCACGCCCCATGCCAATAAAAGTGGCACCGCTGCTTGGACAGATCATTGCGGCGGTGGAGAGCGACGAGTCAACATCGGGCGAAGAGAAGAAGGAAGAAGGCGACGTAGAAGACCGGCCCCCGCTAGCAAAAGAGCTGGCACAAGATAGCGGGGCGTCCGGCAGAAAGAACCGGAGATCGAGGAGAAGGCGTCGGAGAGCGGGAGAAGAACCGGAGAACAGAACAAGAGACCCCCGAAGTCGGAAGAAGACGGCGAGGAAGTCCAGGACCCCCGCTAGGGGTATGATGTACCCCATACTC